>CANSZD010003029.1:0-657756 GCA_947648045.1 Beta corolliflora | reverse complement strand
ACCAAGATGATTTCGGCCCAAGTCATCAAAGGTCCACGCATCAAAAGTCCGTCACGCGATAAATCGATAAATTTCTAAATCGCGCCTAAACTTTGAAAATACTTAATAATGAAAATAATTCTAATAAATTATATTATAAATATAAATATAATGCACACATTAACACACCAGGCCATAAAATAAAATAATAATTCGGCTCCCAAATTATAAAGAATAAAAATCATTAATCTAGAGAAAATAATAAATTTTTTTTTTTTACGAAAAAAAAATTATCATTTTAAAATAAACTAACACCAAACATAAAGGGTGAAAATTACGGGGTGTTACAGTGTGTGTCTAACATCTTATTTATCTTATCTTATCTTATCTTATTTTATCTTATCGTATCTGATCTTATCTTATCTGATCTTATCTTATCTTATCTTATCTTATCTTATCTTTATCTTATAAAATCTTATATAAGTTAAAATAAGTTGAATAAAACTGACCCTTATTGTATAACATGGGACATGTGAAAAATAATATACTTATATATATGTTTCATGTCATTATAAAACACTTTCATATCATTATTGGAGTACGTCATATCATTTTGGAGTTGTTTCATGTTAATTTTAAATTTAGTTTCATGTCATTATTGATATGCTTCATTTCATTATTATAGACTTATATGTCGTTTTTCAACAAATTTGTATCATTTTCCTTATTTCATTATTATTTTTCAACTATATACCTAATCATTATTGCAAAAACTGATTTATAGGAAAAATGATATCATTATTACTCACTTTATGTCCTTTTTTAATAAATTTGTATCATTTTCCCGCATTTCATTATCAATTTTCAACTCCTTTATATTTCTTATCATTATTACATAAACCGATATCATTAAGAAATCACTTTTATATCATTTTTCAATAAATTTGTATCAATTTCCCTTAATTCGTTATCAATTTTCAACCCATTCTATTTCTTATCATTATTACATAAACTAATATCACTAAGAGAAATGATATCATTATTACTCACTTTTATGTCAATTTTCAACAACCTTGTATCATTATTATCTCTTTCTCTCTCCACCCCCTCAAAATCTGACTTTCATGAATCCAACCATCCACCTCCTCCCACCCTTCCACAGTTCCACCAGCACCACCATACCATTGTACACCTACCGGCTGCCGCCATCCGTTAAACCTTTTCAATCTCTTCTTTTCCACCACCCCCGCACTGCACCGGCACACTACACTGCATCACCACACCGCACCATATGACACCACCAGTCCACCACCATATCGCAATCACACCACACCATACCTCACGACACACCAGCACCACACCAAAACACACGACACCACACCACCACACCTTACGACGCACCAACACCAGCAAGCATCAACGTGGATGTCTCTGACGCTGCCGACACCAATATAGTTTTTCCTATCTCCCTACTCTTCGCACCGCCCCTAGTCTGACCATCTCCATTTTTGCTAATTTCGAGGTTGTGATTGCGATCAACGCCGATAATCCAGCTTCAAGCCTTCAATGGATGAATCTAAACCACATCTAAGTAGACATATCAAATTCGAAACGCGCTCTTTGATCGAATCTAATCAGTTGACCAATTAAATTGATTAAACTGATTAAATCGAGGATTGCTACTTAAATTCGTTGTTGCTCGATCGTGGATTTTTCGATAGAAATTGGAAGATGGTGGGATTTTCGAGGTGGAGAAAGGAAAGATGAAGGCGAGAAGAAGGGTGAGAGATCAGATGAGAAAGAGAAACCAGATGGGTGAGGTTAGGAACGAAGGAGTTTAGTTATTTTATTTTTTTCGGATTCAAAAGTTTTGTTTATTTATTTTGTTACACCATAAGGCATAGTGGAATAGTTACACCCCAGACTTTAGGTTAAATTTTATCTAAAAAGTCACGGTACTATTGTGATACACATGTTACATCATATTTATGGTTTTTATTTTATTTAATAAAACCGTTGAGTGTAGCACTATATCTCGTCCATCACTAACTACCAAGATGCATTGAAAACTTTATTGAAACCTTTGAATTCGGAATATGGTAAAGTAGGTCCTTGGAGGAGTACCAAGAGTTGTAACCACTTTTTTAGCAATATAATATTCCTGTCTATTAGTTTGGAGATTTGTAATGCAATCATTTTGCTAGCTAGATGGAATTTCAATGAATTAAATGCACGAGAAACAACCAGAAAGTTCTCCTTTCAATCCCAAGTGAAGGAGCTCCTATTTCCATTGCCTTTTGGTAGTTTGATTGCAAAATTTCTTTATGTAGCTAGATGGAATTTTAATGAATTATATGCATGAGAAAATGAAATCTAAAATAACCAGGAAATTCTCCTTTCAATTCCAAGTGAAAGAGCTCCTATTTCCATGGCCTTTTGGTAGTTTGATTGCAGAATTTCTTTGTCTTTTCGAAATATGAGCTTGTGACTTGTTAGAATTGATCCTATTGATAATTTAAATAATGAGTTTGTCATCTTATTCTAATAGAGATTTTTATATCTTGTTGGGCATTTACTTTGGTATCTGAGATACGGATTAGCTAATCAAGAAATATTTGGACTATGATTTATATCTAACATTGAGGCCTTGAGATCGAACTTAAAACATTTTGCTTTTCATAAAAGATCAGAAGTTATATATATAACTCAAAAAAATCTTTAACGAAGTTATACCAAGTTGTATATTTTACATAGTGCTTTTTTCTTGGAAGTCACAAACATAGTAGGACACAAATGACTTAAGACTTGACTAAAAAGCTTTGAGCCATCCTTAGCTAACAATATAATTGAATAATATCATTAACTGTATGTTCCAACAAGGTAAATAATAATAAAAGGATCCATGAAAATGATCAAACATACCAAGTAAGACCATACAGCATGTTAATATAATATTTCCATATTGATTGAGTAATACTTCCTCCGTTCCAAAATAAGTGAAATACTTCTTTCATTTATATGAGAGCTTTTTGAGACAAGTGTTTCACTTATTTTGGAACGGAGGAAGTATTATTTTATACTCGCTCCATTCCAGATAATCTAAACACTTGTTGTGACACGTATTTCAAAGAGATAAGTTATAGTGTGGTTTTTTATAAAGGTAAGTAGAAGAAGAATTAGGAGACCCTTCGCATGATGGGAACTTATAAAGCATCATTTACAATGATGATATTCAAGGCATAATTATTACAAATTTCTATATGAAAACAAGAATCAACTAATTAAGTGCCCTACATTAATTTACTATCTTGTATGCAGCTTTGTTTGCTTTTCTGTAGACGTGTCTGATGCTCCAACTGTTAGACGAATTGAGAAGTGTTTTGATATCTTGGATAATGTGTGCAATTTGCCAAGGCAGGGACCATCAACCTTTAACAACATTAACCACTAGTAGGTTGTCGCCCTCTAATTGAAGATTTTGGACTTTCTCTTGAATGGTTATGAGGATACCTTGATGAAGAGTCGTGGCTTCTACAATGAAAACTTGGGTGTTACCCAGGTTGTAGGTAGAAGCTTTGTGTAGCTTGCCTAGATGATCACATACGATGACTCCAGCTGCAGCTGAGGAGGTCGAGGCATGAACCGAACCGTCAAAGTTGAGTTTTGTCTGAATGGATGGGAGGGGGCTCCCAGGCTATGAGCATGGAGGAGTTTGTGACTTGAGCAGTGGAGGTAAGGTGGAAAGGAGAACCTGTTACGTGGCAGAGATTGATGGCATTACGGAGGTCCCATTCTGAATTATAGAACTTGGCTTTATAAAGTATGCGAAAGTAGCCACTGAAAAATTGTTAATATAATTATTTTTATTTTTGTTATCAATAGCCTGAGAGATAATTTTAATTGTATAAATAACTTACGACCACTTTATGGAAAACTTTTATTTTTGATAATCCCATGACCAAAAATGAAGTACATCTTCTGAACATTTTTGGGTCTACAGTGCATGGGATTCAAATCTCTTGAGTAGACCTGCCAAGTCATGCATAGCAATGCTCGGGACGTTAGGGATGGCAGTGGGACGGGTCAAGTAGGAGACCCGCCCCATCCCCGCCCAAGTGGGGCGGGGATGAGTCTAAGTTTGGCGGGGATGGGGATTGAATTCATACCCGCAATGGGTGGTGGAGCGGGCGTGGATTTTATGCTATACCCGCCTTATCTCCGCCCGCCCCGCCCCACCCGCATATTTATTATTAAAATTCTATTTATATACTTATATTATTAATAATTTTATCTTGCAAAATATAAATATATGTGGGTATGACGCGGGTGTGAATACCCATGCGGTTGGTGGGGTGGGGATGAAGTGGGTACGACGCGGGTACGAATCGGGTGCGGGTACCCATGCGGGTTGTGGGACAGGATGGGTATAAATACGTACATGGTGGGGCGGGGATGGGTCTGGAATTTTCCCCCGCAATGAGTGGTGGGACGGGGATGGGGATGGGGATGGGAAATTTATGCGGGTGCGCGTGTGGAGGTACCATCCTCCGCACCCGCCCCGCCCAATTGCCATCCCTGGCTCGGGTAATCTTTTTTTTTTCCTCACCCTATACACACATTCCTCTTATAACTCTAGACAATAGAAACTTAGGCAGCCAATTATGTCGACAACTCCATATTTGAACAAAAGAAAAATAAATTATTATAAATCTTCTCTACCACCCCGACTTTGTCTACCATTCGGATTCGATGATAGAGATTTTAATTAACCTCGATGCTAATTGAAATAAATATTATGCATGATACACTGGTATAGAACGAATAATGATTTTATTTATTGGTGAATGTACAACAAAGTAAACTTTTTACACTCAAAATAAAGCGACAGATGTGACATAACCAAATTAAAACAAGCACACCTACATACGATATCGTATATTTATTCAGCATGCTAATAAATCAATTGATGTGGAATAAAAGTATAACTTAAAGAGGATCTTAAGCGGTGCCAAATGCCCTCTTCATTCTCATTACCTCCTCATTACTTAGAAGAGTAATTTGTTGAGCTATATCAGCAGGTAAGTTACCAGCAAATAAAGAATTCATAGAGAACTGAATTGCTGGGTTTGCGCCATTCAAACTAACAAATGCGGTGGCTGGGGTTGCACCAACATTAACTTGGAAATGCAGCATAGCTTGTGGAAAAATCATAACATCTCCTACTTCAAGTCTTCTATAGTACGCAGTGTTGTTTGTGTCGATGAATCCTGCAATTATTGACCCTCTTGCTACAAGAATAACTTCTGATGTTCGGTGTGAATGTACTGGTATAACCCCACCGACACCAAAGTCTAACCTTGCCATAGAAATACCCAAGCCATTCAAAGCTGGAAATGCATCCACAAAGGCTAGAGTTACATTATTTCCAGGTACGTTTGTGATCGTTCGGTCACCACGAAAACCGGTGTAAACAAAATCATCTGTGGTAAGAGTAGCAGGATCCCTACAAGCATACCCTTCTGGTCCCCTTGGGAGACTAGGATCAGCTACACAAAAGTCAACTTCTATAGCATGAGAGAGAGACACCAAGAGCGAAAAAGTGAAGAAAACTACAAGGTTATTCATTTTGGAATTAACTGAATTATAAGGGCTAGAATTGCTAAGGGGATTTTTATTATTGGATCAGTGTTTTTTGTGCATTTGGTAGCCAAGAGGGGCTCCCTATATATAGAATACTTATCCTACCTTAACCAAAGGGGAATATTTGACATCTTCATGTTCAAAGTTCAAGCTAGAAGTCAATCATATGACACGTACAATAACTCTTCTAGATATTAAAATATAAATTATGTATTCAATGGCTTCTGTTATGAAGAATAGTATTCTCCGAAAATATTAAATGTCAATTAAATACGTCTGCAAAATACGGAGCTTAAGTAATAAAATGACATATTACATTTTAGCTATATAGAGAATTCATAGATGGTGGGTGATTATCAAAACTCCTGCATTGTTTGAAGATGTCATGTGTTCTCCTTAGTGTTTTTATTAATTAACGGACTTGGTCTTCGTTATATCTTCTTATTTCTTGTCCTTTTCTCTAGGTTGTCACTGGTATTTTTACGTAATTAGTTTCTTGTATCGTGATAGGCGGTGATGGCTCGTGCTTTTCTTTTGATAGAATACATAGAAATTTTTGCTGTTGTATTTAATTGCTCAACAAACTCACGCAGTACTTGTAATTTGTAAACTGTAATTTCTTTTGGGTGCACTTAACACTTGTAACTCTTGCTCTTAATATCGCATATTTTAGCCAAATCCTTTGTGCTTATCAAATTCATAGTAGTGATGATGATGAATTCTGTCTAACTAGTTATAAAACTCATGTGATACACATGTTACATCATATATTTTGTGGTAATTATATTTCTATGTTAATCTTTAAATCTTGAGTGCGTGCGGGTGTAACATGTTACACCATAACTTATTGTGTAACATCGGACATATGAGAAATAATATACTTATATTCATGTTTCATGTCATTATTGGAGTATTTCATATCATTTTGGAGCTGTTTCATGTCAATTTTAAATTTAGTTTCATGTCATTTACAAAATACTTTCATGTCATTATTGATATGCTACATTTCATTATTATAGACTTATATGTCATTTTTCAATAAATTTGTATCATTTTCCTTATTTTATTATTATTTTTCAACTATATACCTAATTACTATGCAAAAATTGATATCATTTATAGGAAAAATGGTATCATTATTACTCACTTTTTGTCCTTTTTCAATAAATTTGTATCATCTTTCCCTATTTCATTATCAATTTTTAACTCTTTATATTTCTTACCATTATTACATAAACTAATATCATTAAAAGTGACTTTTATATAATTTTTCAAAAAAATTGTATCAATTCCCCTTTTTTTTGTTATCAATTTTCAACTCTTTATATTTCTTATCATTATTACATAAACTAATATCACTAAGAGAAATGATATCATTATTACTCACTTTTATGACAATTAACAACCTTATATCATTATTATCTCTTTCTCTCTCCTCCCCTCAAAACCTGACTTTCATGAATCCAACCATATATCCACCTCCTCCCACCCCTCCACAGTTCCACCAGCACCACCATACCACTGTGCACTGTACACCTGTCGCTAGGGGTGTACACCGGTCTAGGACTGTACCGGTGGACCGGGATCTGGATTTTTTTTTGCACCGGGACCGGATCGGAATTTCTCTTGTCTGGTCCGATTTTGGACCTGTTGGACTGAAATCTATATTTTTAAAAAATAAAAAAGAAATTTTTTTATTTAAATATATTTATAAATTAGATACAGTAAAATTTTATAATTTTAATAACAATAATCCTAAAGGTAATAAATAGTAGGTTTTTAACTTTCTAACTTAAACTTTTTTAACATATAAACTTTTTTTTTACTAAAATAACAGAAATTGTGGTCCACCGGTCCGAAAACTCAGAATCGGGATTTTTTATGGACCGAGGACCGGAATCTCCGGTTCGGTCCAGTCCTTCTGGTCTGGTCCAGATTCCGGTCTGACCCTGGTCTTTGCACAGCCGTACCTGCCGCCATCCGTCAAACCTCCTCTATCTCATCTTTTCCACCACCACCACACCGCACCATACCACACCACCACCATATCGCAATCACACTACACCACCATACCTCACGACACACCAGCACCACACCCAAACACACGACACCACACCTTACGACGCATCAACGTACACCAGCGAGCATCAACGCATATGTCTCTGATGCTGCCGACACCAATATCGTATTTTCTATATCTCCCTACTCTTTGCACCGCCCCTAGTCTGACCATCTCCATTTTTGCTAATTTCGAGGTTGTGATTGCGATTAACGCCGATAATCCAGCTTCAAGCCTTCAATGGATGAATCCAAACCACATCTAACTAAATTGTGGAGCCTACATATCAAATTCGAAACGCTCTTTGATCGAATCTAATCAGTTGACCAATTAAATTGATTAAACTGATTAAATCGAGGATTGCTGCTTAAATTCGTCGTTGCTCGATCGTGGATTTTTCGAGAGAAATTGGAAGATGGTGGGATTTTCGAGGTGGAGAGAGGGAAGATAAAGGTGAGAAGAAGAATGAGAGAGAGTGTTAGTGGTACGTGTCGTTATGCGTATAAATTAAAACCTATTCTAATCCCTCAAAAACATAAACAAGTAGCAAAGGGTAAGAAAGGATCGTTCCCACGAGGAGATAAAAACCTTATTAACTCAAAGTTCAACTAATTCTTTTTACTTATAAATTGTTAGACAATATCTACTAATCTATACATATTCACATTGTTTTGGGGGGGTTATAAGATGATACTGAAAATCTGATTGATTAATAACTGAGAATTAAACTAACCTAGTATTTACAAGTGATGACAAGCAACCCATCTTTAAGCTCGTAATTTTTTAGAGAGTTTTAAACTTCTAACCATGATTATACTTTTGATTTCATAAATTCAAGATTGATTAGATAGATTAATTGCAGGAATTCAAGTAACCAAATTCCCCTATACTTCCTTACTTTTAATCAACATTGAACTAAGCCGAACATCGATTCTAAACTAATCTAATCACCACAAGCATTTCGCAACTTGCAATGATTAAACTAGAAGCATTACAGAACTAGAAATACATCATTAATCCCTAGCCAAAATTTAAACATATAATGTCTTTATGTCTAAATAACTAGTCCAAAGTTATATTCTAATTTGAACTTAAAACCATCTTTGCATGCCTAAATTAAACTAGTTGCTACTTGTTGTTATATAATTTAGACTAAGTTGAACCATATAACTAGCAAAGATTTCAACTTTATACATACTAAGATAACAAATTAGGCATAACATTGAAATCTGAAAATTGCACACAAACATAACTTGAGTATCTAACAACAACAATCTTGAATTCCAATTAAAGTTCAACAATAAATCAACTCAAAATAATTATGAGATTCAAAAGTAGAATCGGGAGATATCAAAACCAATTTGGAAGTACAAGAGAAACAGAGAAGAACTTATGTAATTCGCCCTTGAATTTCGGATTTCGCACTTACGTTCAAGTTTGAATTTCACCCTCCTCGGTTGTGTGCTAACTGCTAAGACTCCACCCAAAGGTTGTCTTCTCGTCCAACTCGTGCACCCCAAATGTGGCTTGATGCCTCACGCAAGTTCTCTAATTTATTCCAAATCGTGGAAATTGCTTGCATACCGATTTTCGGAGCCTCAATTGGGTATGATGTGGTGCTGCGTGAATGGTGAAGGAAGAGAGAATGAGCCAATGAGGCGTGCTGCTGCGTGCTCTGGTACTGTTCTTTCTGCTTCTTTTTTTCATTTTTTTTTTACTTTTGTCTCTTTGTCTTTTTGTTACCTTATTGATTGATGCTGTACTAAGACTAATTGGCCTCGGTTGGATTTGAAAAAGGAAATTGGGCTTGACCTCAATTTTAGTTTTCTTCTTGAACCAAACTGCCTCATTAGACAAAAATAGGAAAATTTTGTACAAATACAATAAAAATAATAACAAGAGGTATTATATCTAAAATTAACAAAAGTATATAAAATGCATCAAATAAATATATAAAAGTCCTTATAATATTACAATAAGGAAACATAAATATATTATATTGCGCACTTATCAATTAGAGATTAGATGAGAAAGAGAAGCTAGATGGGTGAGGTTAGGGACGAAGGAGTTTAGACTATGTTCAGTTCACCTTATTTTTACTTATTTCAGATCAGATCAGATCAGACCAGACCATACCAGATCAGATCAGATCAGAAAAAATAAGTTCAAATCAGATCAGATAAGTTCAGATCATGCTTATATTTAAAAACTTATTATTATTGCTATTGTTATTGTTATTGTTGTTATTATTGTTATTGGTATTGGTATCATGATTATTATATAAATTTATTATTATTATTATTATTATTATTATTATTATTATTATTACTTTATACGATTACTATTACTATTAATACTACTATTTACTAGTACATTTGTTCAAAAAGATTATTATTGTCGTTGTTGTACGTATTAATTATTAATATTGGTAATTACAATTAATGTCGTCGTTATTGTTATCATTATTTCAAGCTATTTGTGTTCAAGAAGAAGGATGTTCTTTTGGCATTTGTAAGTGTTCTTTTTTATATTTGTTCTAATTAACAATTTTAATATGCGATGTTCTTTTTGATGTTGTACATGAAAAGAACATGACAATAGTATATGATGTTTATTTTTTAACAATTTTGGCAGTATAATACAAAGTATATGTTACTAGTTTATATAAAACATGAGTAGTATGGGATAACCTAATGGTGTTGACATCACCTTCGAATTCCCCCACAAGGGATTTCAACTTATCTTTAAAAACAACTATATAGAACATGACAACGATAAAAGAAGAAAATTTAACAATTTTGTTCAAGATCATATGACTATATATAATTTATAGGTTTATTTATAATAAAAAAAAGAACAATTGATTGATATAACAAAGAACATGTTGTTAGTTAAATCCGAACATGCCATCAATATAAAAGTAACATCTATCTTTTATTTTTAGAATTTGTTCTTTAAATAGATTTTGTATGCTCTTTCAATAAATGTCCTTTTTTTATTATCATTATATGTTCTTTTCATTACTATCTAGTAAGTTCTTATTATAAACGGATCTAAGACATAAACAATATGTTCTTTTTTCCATGAACAATATGTTATTTTTACCTAAAATATGTGTTCTTTTATTTCAAATTGTATGTTCATATACTATGTGTTCTTTTTCAAAAAAAAAAAGTATGCAATTATTATTATTATTATTATTATTATTATTATTATTATTATTATTATTATTATTATTACTATTACTATTATTATTATTATTATTATTATTATTATTATTATTATTATTATTATTATTCTCATTAGTATTCTCATTATTATTATCATTCTCATTATTATTATTATTCTCATTATTATTATTATTATTATTATTATTATTATTAAAAGTAGTGATAGTAATAAAATAATAGTAATAGTAATACTAGTAATGAAATACAAAGAAATAATAATATTAGTAATAATATGTTCTATAAAAGACAGGTTCAGATCAGATCAGTTCAGATCAGACCAGATCAGATCAGATCAAATCAGATCAGATTAAATAAGTTCAGATCAGATCAGAAAAAATAAGTTCAGATCAGATCTGATCAGATCAGATAAGTTCAGATCAGTAAAAATAAGGTGAACTAAACATAGCCTTAGTTATTTTTTTATTTTTTTTTTGGATTCAAAAGTTTAGTTTATTTATTTTGTTACACCATAAGGTATGGTGGAACAATTACACCCCAAACTTTATGTTAAATTTTATCTAAAAAGTCACTGTACTCTTGTGATACACATGTTACATCATACTTCCTCCGTTTCACAATACATGCACCATCTCTATTATATAAGGGAACTCCTGACTTTTGGTGTCCACCCTTAATTACCTAAATACCCCCAACTACTTAACATATATTACAAAACCAACCAGTGAATAAATTTAGAAAAAAAGTAAACAAAGAAAAAAATAGGGTTATACGGATCCCAACAAACTGCCAATCACTGAAGCAGTTATTTCATCTATTATCCCTCTTCATCCTCTTCCAAACCTTCAATTGAATGCACATTCTCCGTTCTTCCTCTTTATTTCTTCATCTTCAATTCCCCTACACAATTAAAAACTGCAAATCAACATCAGGTAATTAAAACGCAGAAATAAAAACAATTTCTTCAACATTCCTGTACATATTTAAGGTCTAACTTTCATTTTTTTTTTGTGATTTAAGTTTTGGACGGAAAGATGATTGAAGCACTATAGACAATCAAGAGAAATAAGCAAAGCAGTTGCAAGTTTAATTAGGAAGAGAAAAACAGGTATTTCTATCTAAATTTCTGTCTCCCCATACTAAAAAAAAAGAGGTACTCCAAAAATCCAAAATTTCTGATAAATTTTAAAAAAATTCCCACACAAAACTTCGAAAAAAAGAAAAATGTGGGGATATTAAAGGGTGCGAAATTTTAGAAATTAACATAACCATGAACTACTTAGTACGATTAAGAGTTCAATTCTGTTTTCCAACACGAAAATGAAATTCGAAGTTTAGGGTTGTACTAGATTTAGGATTAAATCTTCAAAATTATTTTATTTACAAAATGAAATTAAACTTATACAGAGAGAGATTATAGGGATTGAAATTTAAGAGAAACTTACGGAGGCTGGTGGTCGAAGGGAGTAGATAGAGGCGGAGGATTGTGCTGGCGCAAATGGCGGCAATGGTTGCCTTCGATTTCTTCACGGTGGTGGTGCTTCGACGCCACCTAGGACAAGCTGTTTTGGGGGGGGGAGGGGGGGAGTTGGTTGTTTTGGTGATTTGTATAGATGGATGAGAGAGAGAGGAAAAGGATTGCTATGGTGATTGGTGGGAGGATTTGGGATGCTAAGGAGAGAGGGAATAATGTTGGGAGCTACGAAATACTATCGAGATTAGTTCTCATATGGGAATATCTTACCATATTTATGCTCTTTGTATATATTCTGTATTTATTAACATAACATATTGAAAATAGTTGCAATGATATGCTTTTTTCCGTAAATTATTTGACTTGAGGACATATTTTGGAGGTGGTTGTTTGTTGTTGAATTTGGAGTTGGATGTTCATGTCAAAAAAAAAAAAAATTGGAGTTAGATGTTATCCATTTATTAAGATGACTCAAAGGGTCTGTTCTGTTCAACTTATTTTGTCTTAACTTATCTTATCTAATCTTATCTTATTTTATTTTATTCTGAAATGAGTGAAGATAAGTTGAACAGAACATCTTATTTATCTTATCTTATCTTATCTGAAATTATAAAATCTAATATAAGTTAAAATAAGTTGAACAGAACGGACCCTTTGTATCCACGTATTTTGGTAAAGTAATGTGTTAGTATGTTTTAAAAAGAGAGAATATAATAAATTACATAATTGATTAGTTTTATAAAAAAGAGAATATTGTCACAGATGTTATGTAATTGATTAGTTTTACAATGATATGCATTTATAGTACATATTTTAGTATAGTGTTTCTCAAGGGAAAAGCTTTGTCTATCTACGGGGTAATCTACCCACTAGAGACATACATTATTAATAATTAGTGGAATCCACCTCGGCAGACTTAATTATTTTGTAATTATGTATTTCCAATGGGTAGTCTACCTAATGGGTAGTTGTAGCAATCTCCTGTTTCTAAATTGTTTACTTTTGATTTAAATTCATTTATTGCTAATGTTGCTCATATCATGCATAGTTTATTTACTTTTACTTTGTATTGCACTAATAAATGTATTAAAAATTATTATTATAAAAAAAAGGTTAATCGTATAAAAAGTTTAACAAATATGGGTGATTAACAGAAAATCTTTCACATACAATACAAAATAATTAGGTGAAACAATATCATAAAGTTACAATAACTCCTTTTAAAGTGAAATGATTATTAATATTTAAAACTTATATAGAAAGAGTTAGGTAGGCTTAATTTAATGAATTACATCTATATATTTTATTTCAATAGCAATTTCGCACGCATACCGTGCATATAAAGCTATGATTGTTAGTGAGTTCTACTATATATCTCTATTCTATATGTGAACTCCTCACCCTTTGGTGTCCACCCTTAATTACCTAAATACCCTTAACTACCAATAAATATTACAAAACTAATATAAATCTCTATTATATATGGCAACACATGAGGGACAAAAAATAAAAAAAATCTTTATTCTATATGTGAACTCCTGACCCTTTGATGTCCACCCTTAATTACTTGAATACCCTAACTACCAACAAATATTACAAAACAAATACAAATCTCTATTTATATATAGCAACACAAGGGAGACAAAAAATAAAATATAGAAAAAAAACAAAGAAGGCTAACTAGCTACTTTAATTAAACAAAAAAATTAAAATCACCGTATCTCTATCTTTGTTATATATGAAGAATTTTTTATGATTTCGCACGCATCGCGTGCATATAAGACTAGTTTCTCATATGAGCACTATTCATCAACCAACTTTGACAATCTTTCTCTCAAAATTATGTAATAAAAAATATAGTCGAGTGGGGTCTTGTTACATTCGTCTCAATGCGAGGATTTCAAATATCAACTTTTTATAATTTTTACTTATACACAATTAAAGATATTATTGTCGAAAGAAGAGCATTGGAGTGCGTGAAAAAGCAAATGGTGCATGTATTGTGAAACGGAGGTAGTATATTTTATGGTTTTTATTTTATTTAATAAAACCGTTGAGGGTAGCTCTACATCTTGTCCAACACTCACTACCATGATGCATAGAAAGCTTTATTAAAACCTTTGAATTCGGAATATGGTAAAGTAGGTCCTTGGAGGAGTACCAAGAGTTTTAATGGATTTTTAGCAATATAATATTCCTGTCTATTAGTTTGGAGATTTGTAATGCAATCATTTCACTAGCTAGATGGAATTTCAATTAATTAAATGCACGAGAAATAACCAGAAAGTTCTCCTTTCAATCCCAAGTGAAAGAGCTCCTATTTCCATTGCCTTTTGGTAGTTTGATTGCAAAATTTCTTTATGTAGCTAGATGAAATTTCAATTAATTAAATGATGTTATGGTTTTATATAGTGTTTTTCCCCCTATATTTGAGCTAAAATGTGTATCAATGGTGCTCTTAGGAGCCATTTTATGCTAACTTTCTCCATCTAGTTGTGGTTTTCTGTTCTGTGTCTGATTGCAGGTTTTAGGGAGTTATCTCCCTATTTTCTACTATTATCTGACCATTACAATCGAATGGAGAGGTTCGAAGGCATATATGATGAGTCCCGGGGTCCCGAGAATAGTTTCCGAGGCCTTGGACAAAAGAAGAAGTGAATCCTTAGCGTCTGAAGCCAAGGGATGACTAAACGGTGCATCGCCCAACTCCATCGGGCTCCTGACGCCCGATCGGGCGTCCTTCACGGCCAAAAGATAGTTTGTTGCGGGCCCGATCGGGCTTGATCCGCCCTGTCGTTGTTCGGTGCACGGTCCGATCGGGCGAGATGGCCCGATCCCATCGGGCGTGCTTGCGGGTGCCTTGCTGCTGCTGTGGGAGTCTTGCGCGCTGACCTCGACGAGCCCGACTTCATCGGGCGACATAGCCCGACAGCATCGGGCGGTTGGCGAGCGTACATGCGTCTGCGGAGCTGAGCTGAGCGCTGAACATCGACATTAGCCCGACAGCATCGGGCGGCCTAGCCCGACTCCATCGGGCAGATGATCTTTTGAGCGCTGCTACTTTGTTTGTGCCCGATTTGATCGGGCTGACTTGGCCCGATCGGGCGATTGACTCAGCGCGCTCATTTAATGAATGTCGGGCTGTTTAGTATAAATAGGAAAATTAGAACATTACTAAGACGTCTTTGATTAATCTGGTTTTTAGCCCTTACTTTTCATAGTTTTCTCTAGAGAGTTATTCAAGAACCCTAGTTTATTGCTTTTCACTTTGGATTCAAGATTCAACCTTTTGGATTATTTACAATTTCAATATAATTCTTTAATTTGGTAATCTTCTTCCTTGTTTTCTCCATTATTGTTTGCTCTCTCTATTATTGATTAGATTAATTCCTTAGTTATTTGCAATAGTTCAAAGTATGAATTTTTATATTGATTTTGTTATTGTTTTCTCAAGTATGAATGAGTAGTTTTATTTCTAGGATTGTGGGGATCTATGTATGCAATGAGGGATTGATAGATTAGTATAATTACCCTATATTTCAATTGTTTCCTGTGATTGAATCGTTCATGCTAGATTTATGAATTAGGCCTGATTTGTATTTCTATTATCGCAATATTGAATCTGCTTCGAGAGGAGAGATTTCGTATAGGCTTTCAATCATTAGGCATAGTGATCCTTGACCATGCGAGAGCGACTAGGTGATCTTTGAGGGAGGTAATGTTCGAGAGAAATTACATGTGCCCTAGATAAATTAACTTATTGGGTGGTTATTATTCGTCTCTGATTTCCCAAATTGTATGCATAGTGATCCATAGTCCTAGTTCTTTATTAATTGATTCTTACCATTCGTATTTAGTTCTGTCATTTGCTTATTAGTTTAGTCACACATCCATTTTCAACTGATTTAGTTAGTATAATATTAGAATTCAGATACGATAGTATAACTTTCTCCCTGTGGATTCGATCCTGACTTCCCTGACTACTTGTTAGTGGACCCTAGGTTATTTTTGATTAGGTGATACGACTTTAGCCTGTCATAAAATGCACGAGAAAATGAAATCTAAAATAACCAGAAATTCTCCTTTCAATTCCAAGTGAAAGAGCTCCTATTTCCATGGCCTTTTGGTAGTTTGACTGTAGAATTTCTTTATGTTTTTTTGGAATATGAGTGTGTGACTTGTTAGAATTGATCCTATTGATAATTCAAATAATGAGTTTGTCATCCTATCCTAATAGAGATTTTTATATCTTGTTGGGCATTTAATTTGGTATCTGAGACACGGATTAGCTAATCAATAAATATTTAGACTATGATTTATATCTAACATTGAGGCCTTGAGATCGAACTTAACACATTTTGCTTTTCAAAAAAATCAGAAGTTATACCAAATTGTATATTTTACATAGAGTGCTTTTCTTGAAAGTCACAAACATAGTATGACACAAATGACTTAACTAAAACCTTTTGAGCCATCCTTAGCTGACAATATAATTGAATAATATCATTAGTTGTATGTTCCAACAATGTAAATAACAATAAAAGGATCCATGAAAATGATCAAACATACCAAGTAAGACCATACAGCACGTTAATATATTATTTCCATATTGATGGAGTAATATATATAATATTAATTTATACTCGCTCCGTTCCAGATAATCTAAACATTTGTTGGGACACGTATTTCAAGGAATTAAATAAGTTATAGTGTGGTTTTTTTTATAAAAGTAAGTAGAAAAAGAATTAGGAGACCCTCCCCACGAGGGGAACTCCTAAAGCATCATTTACAAGGACGATATTGAAGGCAGAATTATTATAAATTTCTATATGAAAACAAGAATTAACTAAGTGTCCTTCATTTGCTATCCAATATGCAACTTTATTTACTTCTCTGTAGACGTGTCTGATGCTCCAACTATTAGACGAATTGAGAAGTGTTTTGATATCTTGGATAATGTGTGCAATTTGCCAAGGCAGGGACCAGTGACCTTCAACGGCATTAACCACTAGTAGGTTGTCGCCCCCTAATTGAAGATTTTAGACTTTCTCTTGAATGGTTAGGAGGATACCTTGATGAAGAGTCGTGGCTTCTGCAATGAAAACTTGGGTGTTGCCCAGGTTATAGGTAGAAGCTTTGTGTAGCTTGCCTAGATGATCACAGATGATGACGCCAGCTACAGCTAAGGAGCACGAACTGAACTATCAAAGTTGAGTTTGTGTGAATGGATGGGAGCGAGGGGGCTCCCAGGCTACAAGCATGGAGGAGTTTGTGACTTGAGGAGTGGAGGTGAGATGGAAAGGAGAATCTGTTACATGGCAGAGATTGATGGCATTACGGAGGTTCCATTTTGAATTATAGAACTTGGCTTTATAAAGTATGCGAAAGTAGCCACTGAAAAATCGTTAATATAATCATTTTTATTTTTGTTATCAATAGCGTGAGAGATAATTTTGATTGTATAAATAACTTAGGACCACTTCCTGAAAAACTTTTATTTTGGATAATCCTATGACCAAAAATGAAATTGGTCATCTCATGACCAGAGTGCTTTCATCATATACCCGGGTATACCATGTGCATGGTACACCCAAAGGCTATTTATTGCTCATTTGCTCATTTGAAGCTCTACTTATTATGTGATTATGCTCATTTGGAGGTTTCAAATGAGCAATGCGTAAAAAAATAGCCTTGGGTGTAGCATGAACATGATACACCCGGGTGTATGATAAAAATTTCCCTTATGACCATTTTTAGGTCTATAGTGCATCATGCATGGGATAAATATAATATTTCTTGGTCAAATCTCTCGAGTTGACCTGCCAAGTCATGGATAGCAATGCTCGTGTAATCTTTTTTTTTCTCACCCTACACACACACTAACACATATTCCTCTAACAACTCTAGACAATAGAAACTTAGGCAGCCAATTATGCGACAACTCCATATTTGAACAAATGAAAAAACAAATTATTATAAATCTTCTCTACCACCGAGACTATGTCAATCGATGATAGAGCTTTTAACCTCGAAGCTAATTGAAATAAAGACTATGCATGATACAATGATACATTGATATAGAACGAATAATGATTTTATTTATTGGTGAATGTACAACAAAGTAAACTTTTTACACTCAAAATAAAGCGACATATGAGACATAACCAAATGAAAACAAGCATACCTACATACGATCTCGTATATTTATTGAGCCTGCTAATAAATCAATTAATGTGGAATTAAAGTATAACTTAAAGAGGATCTTAAGCGGTGCCAAATGCCCTCTTCATTCTCATTACCTCCTCATTACTTAGAAGAGTAATTTGCTGAGCTATATCAGCAGGTAAGTTACCAGCAAATAAAGAATTCATAGAGAACTGAATTGCTGGGTTTGCGCCATTCAAACTAACAAATGCAGTGGCTGGGGTTGCACCAACATTAACTTGGAAATGCAGCATGGCTTGTGGAAAAATCATAACATCTCCAACTTCAAGTCTTCTGTAGTACGCAGTGTTGTTTGTGTCTATGAATCCTGCAATTATTGACCCTCTTGCTACAAGAATAACTTCTGATGTTCGGTGTGAATGTATTGGTATAACCCCACCGACACCAAAGTCTAACCTTGCCATAGAAATACCTAAGCCATTCAAAGCTGGAAATGCATCCACAAAGGCTAGAGTTACATTATTTCCAGGTACGTTTGTGATCGTTCGGTCACCACGAAAACCAGTGTAAACAAAATCATCTGTGGTAAGAGTAGCAGGATCCCTACAAGCATACCCTTCTGGTCCCCTTGGGAGACTAGGATCAGCTACACAAAAGTCAACTTCTATAGCATGTGAGAGAGACACCAAGAGCGAAAAAGTGAAGAAAACTACAAGGTGATTCATTTTGGAATTAACTGAATTAGAAGGGCTAGATTTGCTAAGGGGATTTTTATTATTGGATCTGTGTTTTTCTTGCATCTAATAGCCAAGAGAGGCACCCTATATATAGAATACTTATCATACCCTAACCAAAGGGGATATTAGACATCTTCATGTTCAAATTAAGTGTTCAAGCTAGAAGCCAATCATATGACACGTACAATAACTCTTCAAGATATTAGAAAAATAATTTATATATTCAATGGCTTCTTTTATGAAGAATAGTATTATGGAACCGCAAATACTAAATGTCAATTAAATACGGTCTAAAAACACGGAGCTTAAGTAATAGAAATGACATATTACATTTTAGCTATATAGAGAATTCATAGATGGTGGGTGATTATAAAACTCCTGCATTATTTGAAGATGTCAAAGGTTCTCCTTAGTGTTTTTATTAACGGACTTGGTCTTCGTTATATCCTCTTATTTTTTGTACAGTTCTACTTATCTCTAGGTAGTTAAGTGGTATTTTTACGTAAATAGTTTCTTGCTGTATAGTGATAGTCTGATAGGAGTGAGGATTCGTGCTTTTCTCTTCATAGAATATTTTGTTCTTGTATCTAATTGCTCAAACTCATGTAGTACTTGTAAAAAAATATTTGTTTTGTTTTGTTTTTTTTACAACGGGTAAAATTTGCATTAAGTAAAAAAGGAAGTAGAGCCTAATGCTAATACATCCAAACAAAAACAAAAAAACTAAACTGAGCTCGATCTGGAGGGTTGTGTTGGTAGACAACTTTGTTGTAGCTCTGCTGTTGTTGGTTGACAAACGCCATAACAATGATGGAAGCTGGAGGAGGAGTAGATTGATTTCACAAGCGGAGGAACAAAGAACAAGCGAGAGTTGGAACTCGCAACATAACCAATCCCCGTGACCTTCTATCACATGGGATTCTTGGATCGGGATTCCTAGAAGAGTCACCTTTCTTTGTGACTCAATACCCTCTAGAGTGGGTATTACAGGCTTAGCTTCTCCTTTTCAAAGGAGAAGCTCAACTTAGTTGATGCGATATAAACCCAATTGACAAATTGGGGAGCCGCCTTCAGATATCTTTTTGTCAAGGCAATGATTGATAAGATCATTACCAAGCTAGACTAAAATCTAACCATTGTTAGATCTCGAACAATCACCCGATTACCAAAATCGGAGAAAACAAACTCCAGCCATGAAACCTTTTGTCACACACTTCCACGCTCAATTCCATAAAACAAAAACAAATCGAAACCCTAACCAACCACACAGACCAGGTCCAACACCTTGAAGACAAGGACTAATACCTCAAGCAATTAACAAACTTATCAAGCAGATTGAGTAAGCAGGCAACTTACTCATACTAACACAACTAATTAAGAACTAAACGACCTAACTTACAGAAACAAGCAACCAAGGCCGACACTCAGGCGGGAGCAAGTATAACAACTCGACAACATGAAATGGGAATGGGAGACCTACGAACACGAGTGGGGGATGGGGAAGGGGATACACACTTAGACACTAAACAAGGGACGGGGAGGGGGGGAGACACACTAAGACAGGACGATGAACGCGTAAACTGGGGAAGGGGAATGGGAACTAAGCTAAACACACGTAACCGGGGAAAAGGAAGGTGAAAACCTAATGCTAACAAACACCACAGGGGGGAAAGGGGAGGGGAAGACTCGACACACAACAATAAGAGGGGGGACTGGGGAGGGGACACAACTAATTAACATGAGAGGACTGGAAGGGAATGACGGGGAAGAGAACGCGGGATGAATAGAACCAACTGACGCAAGAGGAATGACGGGGAGGGGAACGACAGGGGACGAAGAAAAAGGAAGCAGGGAAGGGGAAAGGGGAAGCCGAAGCCCAGGGAAGGGGAGGGGGAACGGCGGAAGCAGAGGGCATGATGGGGGAACGGGAGCAGGGGCGACGTGGGACTGGGTGAGGGAAAAACAGCGGGGGGAAGGGGAAAATGACCCTGAAACTAACTCTAAGCCTACGAGGAAACAACGGAGCTAGCTAGGCTCGCCGGCAAGCCTAGCACAGTGGGCGGCGGGGATGAGTTTTAGGTTTAGAATTTTGGCGGAAACAAGCAATTTGGTGAGAGAGAAAGTATCTGGGTGCAACTAGTTGTTTTCCCAAATAATGCTCCGTATCATTTAATAGTGGAAATTTTGAAATATTAAATCAAATACTTGAAAGAAGTGGGAAAAAAGTGTTATAAACATTGGATTGTGCCGAGTAAATTATCTTCCAATTCCTTATAAAATAATCTACATAGTAAACTATCATAAGATAAATTATGTATGAATATAACCCTCAGCTTTGACAGAGTACATATGTAAATATATGTTGTAATTAATTACAAAGATTATAATATGGTTTTATTTTTAAAATTTAGGTTAATGTACAAGAACGTAACCGATGCAATTAATTAGATGGTACTCCCTCTGTTTTTTATCCTTCTCACTTTCATGTGCGCGTATCCCAATTCGCCTCTTTGAATTTAAATATATTTCATTATATATTATTAAAAATTATAAAGATTGAATATTAATAAAGTACTAATTGAGACAAATCAAACAAAACTGCACATGACTATATTTGTTCTTATAAATTGCAAAAAATTGAGAAGATTCTCTATATGTATGAATAATGTCAAGATTCCAAGTGAGAAAGATAAAAAAACAGAGGGAGTATAGTGGTGTTAATTTGGGAGGTTATAAAAATTATAAAAGTTTTTTATTATAAGAGTGAAAGGTAGGAAACACTATTATCAGCATTAGATTAATGAAGAGTAATATATACCTTTGTTTTTTTAAAAATAGGAATATTATCTTGTCTTTGATATTTTTTTTCCACAAAGACCAATATGAGATTGTAGCATAGTTGGTTAGTGTATTTGTATTTCAAATGAGAGGTTGTGGGTTCGAGTCTTACGTATAAATTTTTATTACTTAATTTGTGTCATTTGGTTGGGGGGGGAGTATACATGTGGGACCAATATGAAAACTCAATGGTTGTAATAGAAAAAGAACGGAGGAAGTATAACCTATATTAGCTAAATCCTTTATGCTTATTAAATTCATGATAGTAATGGTGATTAATTATATCTAACTAGTTATAAAACTCATGTGATACACATGTTTTTACATCATGTATTTTGTAGTTTTTAACATTTTATGTTAATCTTAAAAATTATTATTACTATTACTATTATTATTATTATTATTATTATTATTATTATTATTATTATTATCATTTAATTAAATCTTATCTAAAAATTCACAGTAATTCTATCATGTATATGCAATTTGTCACTCAAAATAAACACAAAAATTGAAAAAATGTGATCGAACATGATACATACAGTCGGATTTGTGGCTATACAAACCGTTGAGACTTGAGAGTAGTTCTAGATCTCGTCCAAAACCTACTGCCATGGTCCATGCATAGGAACTTTATTAAAACGTTTGAATTAGCTAGGAATATGGTAAAGTAGGTTCTTGGAGGAGTACTAAGAGTTTTAATGGCTCTTTATGCAATATTTCTATCTATTATTTTGGAGATTTGTAATGCATTCAATTTACTGGATGCAATTTCATTGAATTATATGCACAAGAAATGAAATCTATGATAACCAGGAAATACTCTTTTTAATCCCAAGTGAAAGAGCTTCTATTTCTATTGCCTTTTTGTAGTTAAATTGCATAATTTCTTTATGTACTTCCGGAATATGAGGGCGTTACTGGTTACTTATTACATTTTTATTTACTTTTTTTTTGAAGGGATACATTTTTATTTACTTGCTACAAAGAGATAATACACATATTTTTTAAGAAAGAGAGAGAATGAAGGGCACTATGTATGTGATCGAAGTGTGGGAAAATTCTATTTTACAACCAAAATAATGGTCCCCACCATATATTCTAATAGTAAATGAAGTTGGATTTGTACTTTTAAATGTGCAAAAGTAGGCTCTCACATAAAACAAGTGTGCAAATGTAGTATGTAACAATTATTGTAAAATTTCTATTTTAAACAAATGTAGCAAGTATTTAGAAACAAGGGAAGTATTTTATTATAAAGTAGATGTAGTAGGAGTTAGTGGGATATTGTCTTCAGAAAACTAAAAGTAATAGGAGTTAGTCGGCTAGAAATTCCGTTTCTTAATACTTGCAAGTTACAACCATTTGACTTTTGTACTATTCATTCATTAACTTTGGCTATGATTATTTATGATATACAAAATAAAAATATTATTAACTGATATGTGTTGGATTAGTCTCAATATGTATTTCACAAATACCAACTTTATATGACTTTTACTAATCACATGTAGAGATATCTACAGTCAAAGATGTACATTGACAAGTATTGTGATATAGAAGTAGTAGAACTAAAGAATCAAGGTTGACTTAATTATTGGTTATATGCCCTCCTTCTACCCTGTGATAGGGGTTCGCTTCTTGCCCCTTGCAAAGTGAGATCCTAAAATCCCCCCCCCTCCCCACTAGAAAGGACATTCATCTTACGTTTAGAAAAAAAATAATAGTAGAACTATAATATAAATTAAAGTGTTCAAACAAATTTAGGACAAACAAAAATGAAAAGTATTTATATTATATGAGAGTTCGGGACAAAGGAAGTACAATTTTTTTATGCGTTATAGAATGTGAATATCCTTTGCGATCCTGTAACCTTGATATCTTGTGATACTCTATACTCTTATCACATTATATTATTCACATGTGAATGACTTTGTCAAACCATGCAGGAAAATTAATATACAATCACCAGTTCACCACGGTTTAAATTATTGGATTTTCGTACATCATCTTTGAATTCTCCATATAATAGTATCTTGTAATATATACTTCTATTACTTAAGTTCCGCATTTTGCAGACCGTATCAAATAAATTTTTTTTTTATGTTTGGTTCTATCCTTCACGAGAAAAGCCATCAAAAATAGGGAAAATAAAACTCTAGTTATCTAAAAGAGTTGCGTGAAGCGTGATCATTGACTTCCAGTGAACAGGAGCTACTTCAACTCCTCTATATATACGGTGTCAATCATGGCTATCAGATGCAAGAAAAACCCAAATCAAGTAGTAAAGTTCTACTTACCATTTACCAAATCTACCATATATAATCCTTGCTATTTAAGTTCCAAGATGAAGAATAACCTTGTAGCTTTCATCACTTTTTCTCTCTTGTTGTCTCTCTCTGGTGCTATAGAAGTTGACTTTTGTGTAGCTGATCGTAGTCTCCCAAGGGGACCAGAAGGGTATGCTTGTAGGGATCCTGCTACTCTTACAACAGATGATTTTGTTTACATTGGTTTCCGTGGTGGCAGAACGATCACAAACGTGCCAGGAAATAACGTAACTCTAGCATTTCTGGATCAATTCCCAGCTCTAAATGGTTTAGGTATTTCTATGGCAAGGTTAGACTTTGGTATTGGTGGAGTTATACCAGTACACTCACATCGAACATCAGAAGTTATTCTCGTAGCAAGAGGGTCAATAATTGCAGGATTCATCGACACAAACAACACTGCCTACTATAGAAGACTTGAGGTTGGAGACGTTATGATCTTTCCACAAGCTATGCTGCATTTCCAAGTCAATGTTGGTGCAACCCCAGCTACTGCATTTGTTAGTTTGAATGCCGCAAACCCAGCAATTCAATTCTCTATGAACTCTTTATTTGCTGGTAACTTACCTGCTGATATAGCTCAACAAATTACTCTTCTAAGTAATGAGGAGGTAATGAGGATGAAGAGGGCATTCGGCACCGCTTAAGATACTCTTAACTCATACTTTTGTTCCCCCATGAATTGATTTACTAGTGTGCTCAATAAATATACGAGATCGTATGTAGGTGTGCTTGTTTTGATTCTTTTATATTTGGTGCTTCAAATTTAAAAAGTTTGCATTGTAGTACATTCACCAAGAAATAAATCATTCGTTTTATAACAATATATCATGCATAGTGTTTATAAATTTCTATCAGCATCGAGCTAGGTTATAATCGCTATTATCGCACGTTAAACATAGCCTAGGTTGTAGAGAAGTTTTTGGTTTTTGGTTTTTGCTTCAAATATGGAGTTGTTGGCATAATTGGTTGCGAAAGTCTCTATTGCCTAGATTTTTTAGAGGAATATGTGCAAGAACGAAAAAGAAGATCACACAATGCTATATATCCATGACTTGGCAGGTCAAGATATTACAAAGAAACATAGTCATCCCACTCAAGACCAGAATCCTGGTCGTAAGATGACAAAGAAACTTGGTTATAGGATGACAAATTTCAATTTTGGTCCTAGGATTACCAAAATAAAAGTTGCTCACGAAGCGGGCCCAAGTTTTTTAGGCAATTAAAATTTATCTTTCAACAGATACCAATAATAAAACTAAACATAGATATAAATATATGGATTTTTTGTCCAGAATTACCTTAGTATATGGAAGTTTTTTTAAATAACTACCTTATATATATTTTTAAAAACAACTACCTTTAAAACCAAAACTTAAGGTATCACTACCAGTTAACAGTTCCGTTAAACATTTTTCCGTTGATGGGGCCCACACATTAAGTCTATCCATCCAGTGACGTTTGGAATTACAAAAATATCCCGTTTTAAAATTCATCCACCCAAGGGTGCGTTCTCTTCACCTTAAAAAATTAAGTTTCAGGTCCAATAAGTTCAGTTCAGTTCAGATAAGTTCAGTTCAGTTCAGATAAGTTTCAATCAGGTCCAATCAGGGCATTAAGTTCCAATCAGGTCTAATAAGGTCCAATAAGTTCCAATCAGGTGCAATAAGTTCCAATCAGGTCTAATAAGGTCCAATAAGTTCCAATCAGGTGCAATAAGTTTCAATCAGGTCTAATCAGGTCCAATAAGTTCCAATACGGTCCAAATAGTAAATGATCAATAAATGTTTGTATTATTGTCCATTATTTTATTATTCATATCACTATTAGCTGATTATGTTATTATTAGAATTTTAATTAAAGTACCACAATGATTATATCGTACTATACTTGTATTATTGTCTATTATTTTATTATTCATATTACTATTAGCTGATTATATTATTATTAAAAAATATTATAATCATGGTTAAATAAGATTAACAATAATAATATCATAATTACAATATTTTGCGATTCGTTTTTAAATAACTAGAGATAACATGTTTTCGTTACTAATAACAATGAGTTCTACTACTTTAGTCATAAAACTAAGTGGAGTGAGAGATAAATTTTTCCATATGTGGCAATTTCTCACTTGTTAGCAATAAATGTTAATCAACTTTTGGTTTTCTACTAGTGCTTTATGAAATCAAAACAAGACTATTAGATATATTAGTGGTGAAAGTTATGTATAGGCAAGTATATAAATAGTATTTTTTTTTTTTGTTAAATTGTTTATCATAAGAGATAATTAATAATTATTATTTTTTTAAAGGGCGAATTTTAATAATTATTACTTCATAATAAATTTTGAGGGGTAGTATTTACGTTAGGGGTAATATTTATGTTATTACTCATTATTATTTTTTTCTAATAAGGTCAAATAAGTTCCAATTAGGTCCAATAAGGTTTAATAAGTTTCAATCAGGTCTAATAAGGTCTAATAAGTTTCAATCAGGGCCAATAAAGTCTAATAAGTTCCAATCAGGTCAATAAGTTTCAATCAGGTCCAATAAGTTCCAATCAGGTTCAATCAGGTCCAATAAGTTGAATCAGGTCCAATCAGGTTTAATAAGTTTCAATCAGTTCAGTTCAGGTCCAATAAGTTCAGTTCAGTTCAGTTCAGGTCCAATAAGTTGAAGAGAACGCACCCAGTCAAACAAATTCATGCTTCTTTCTACCTTTTCTTCTTCTCAATCTCTATCCTCTTCTCAACCATTGAAAATGACTCTTAGCTTTGTCTCTCTGATCTCTATCTTTCTTGCTTGTTAAGTTTTAGAGAGAATAGGAGAAAATAGCTAGCTTGCCTTCAATTAATGATAATCACCGAATATATACAACCTAAAACCTTAGCCCTAAAACTCCAAGATGGAATATATACAAACCCAATAAGATAATACACCAGAAATACAAGAGATGAATAATATCAACAGGATATTATTCCATCTAACAAACTAGGAAGGAATCCTAATAAGGAAGGAGCTCTAATATTACTCATCATCATCTCCTTCACTACTGTCATTGTTAGAAAATTGTAATTTTTCTAGGGCTAAAAAGGGAAAGATGAGAATCGCATCTTTCCGAGGGCTAAAAAGGGAAAGGTGAAATGGACCAAGTTGGCATTTTTCAAGGCAAAGAAGTTTATAAAACAAGGTAAATTTCAATACTATCTCTATTGAGTACAAAATGCAGTTACAATTTTGTTGTTTCTTGTTAAAATTAAAGAAAATGTGAAATCCCTAATTTCTATGTTAAAGCTTTGTGGGTAATGATGAACTAAACTACGGTTATAGAAAGCTCACTTATGGTTAATTACTTGAATATACATATACATTTTTTTTTAAAGAGAAATTTCATTAATTGAAGGCCAAACGGCATCTACAATAGGTATTAAAGAAAAACAAGATACAATCAAACAAGACTAAATCAAATTCGTCTTCGAAGAAACTACAATGAACCAGGATCGAAGCAATACAAATAAGCCCCCTTGTGTTCTTTGAATCAAATATTGATGAGGAAGTCTATCATTCTGATATAGTTTGGGAAGAACATTCTTGATCGAGTCAGGTTGACCGCATCCGAGATTTCAATACCTTCATGTTGAGTCTCGAACTTCAACCAATGAGAATAATTTCTCATACCTAAAAACAAAAGAACCATACTCACAACTCCCATAGGGGAGAAGGAGATTTCCAAAACAGAAACTAAAAACCCCATAACAGGGTTTGAGAAAATCTCATAAAGAGAGACTAATTTATTAAACAAAATAAGAAAATGAACTAAAAACTGAAAATAAAAAGGGGAAAAGGGGGGCTTACCATGGATGAAAACATCTATGGCAGCCCCTAATTGATGAAGAAGGGGTAGGGGAGGCTAGGGTTTGAGAGAGAGAAAAAGAGAGAGGGGCGGCGTTTATTTTTTTGAATATACATATACATATTCCTATGTTTTGTGTGTGATCATTGTATTTGTTTATTGTAGGGGAAAACCTAATTAATTAAATATGTGGATATGAATATATGGGTTGGTGGGATTTTCCAATGCAACGAAGGTAAAACAACATATGTTGGGGGAGGGATGTATTATATGAAAATGAGTTTGTTACTGTATGAGTTGAATATAGGGAGTATAAGGAGGCAAGTTATTATAGCCTATGATGACTTAGCGATGATGCGTAAGGTTCCCCAGAATTTTAGTGTTTGGTTCAAAAAGTTTGGGAGGAACTTGACTAATGGAAGAAAGAAAATAGAAAGTGAGGAAGACATTGAAGAGTTAGTCTGTGGCAGCGACATGAATGATAGGGTAGTTGTGTGGCCTTTGGTACAAGCAAACCTTCCACCAACCAATACACTAAGGACCAATGTCACAACCTTTGTGCCCCCTAAACCAAGTTATTTTATCCCTAAAGTAGTCATTGGGCCTATTAGCCCAACTAGGAGAAGCCCAAGGTTCAACCTTGAAAGTGATACCATCATACTAGGCAATTCAAAACCTAATATAATAGTTAAACTTTCTCCATAGAGCACCTCCATCCTCAAACCTAAGCTTGAGCATAGCAAAAAAACCTAATCTTGAGCATAACCCTTTACCTAGTTGTTCCAAATCGGTACTTGGAATGAACCAAATAGAGTAAAAATCAGCTCCCCCCAACTATGAGTAAGAATCAGAGCACAACCTAACAACCCTCTATCCTATTCTAAGCAAAAACCAACAAATCTCCTTATGGTGATAAAAAATCAGAGCACTCCTAGGAGAAAACATGTTGCTCAGAGGGAAAATTAAGTAAGAAACAAGGAAAGAAGGTTAAAGAAGGGAGGAAAAAACCTAAAGTAATTAAGAATTCACTAAATTTTGAAGGTTAGGAATGGAGTAGGGAAGGAGAATGGTAATCTAATTCTGAATGGTTAGATCTAGATATTGAGTTTGTGCCTGGTGAAGAGGATAGGTCAGAGGACCAAGCTGATGTCTTTGTCGATGTTCCTGTTGTGGTCAAAGGACCTTGTGTTGGTATAAATTAGAAATATGTTGGGAAACAAAAAGTTGATGAAGAGGTGGTAGAGGAAGCTTTTGATCTAGGTGTTGTGCAAAAATTAGAGTATGATTCTGATGAATTGAGAAGTCTACAAGGATTTAATGTTAATCCAAAAACTGATTTTATGAAGAAATTAAAATCTCCTTCACTCTTGAGCTGAATACTAGTGGAAAAAACGTCAAGGGTTGCGGTCAAAATAGCCCTAAGGACTGCGTTTTTGGCCCGCATCCCTTGGCGTAGCAGCCATTGGGCAAAAAGGATGGGCTGCGGTTTTTTATCGCAGCCCTTCACTCCCAAGGGCTGCGGTTTAGGCCCAAAACCGCAGCCCTTCCAAATGTTTTGGGCCTAAACCGCAACCCTTTTTACAAATTAAGGATTGCGGTTTTGATGAAAACCGCTGCCCTTGTGACCCAAAAAAAACAAATTTTTTTTTTTTCATTTTTAGTCCTAAATGATCCCCAAACAGTTATATATATATATAAAAGTATCATTTTCTATTGCAAATTATGTTTTTTATACAAATATAAGAAATTTACAAAAATATAGATATTGGGCAGCAATGGGGGGAGGGTCAGGGGGTGTGCGGTAGGGGGACGGATGGCGGGGAGGCCAGGCGGGGGAGTGCAGTAGTGGGGGTGAGTGCGGCGGGGGCAGCAATGGGGGAGGGGGGGGGTGTGCGGGGGGAGTGCAGCAGGGGGAGGGGTGGGGGTGTCTTTGGGGAGTGCGAGCAGGGGGGAGGACTCGGGGTGTGCGGGGGAGTGCAGCAGGGGGGTGGGGGGTGTGCGGGGGGAGTGCAGCAAGGGGGTGAATAGTTGTGAATAGTTGGATGAAGTTGAGACTAATTAAAACCACAAGTTGCTATCCTTATTCTCCACAAAATCTAATTTCGAAAAGTAAACAAACATAAAGAGAATAACAACTTTGATTATATATATCAACATTTTATATACAATGAACACAAGCTTTACATAAAGATATACATAAGACTGTCTCTGTTTAAAGTTAATTGTCACATTAACCGTGTAATTTGAACAAGTAACGAGACAACTAAATTCATATAGAGGTACTATAGAGTTACTATATAGCAAAAATACCAATTTTTACCTCAAACTCTAGGTGGCGTCATAACTAACCAACCTTCAAGCAATAGAAGACATAAGAAATTTAAAAAAGACAAATATATACATAGAAGTGGAAACAACAGCAAACACATGCTGCCAGAAGAGAAGAGTAGTGCTGAGGTTTCTTGTACCGCATAACCTGTAACACCCCGTAATTTTCACCCTTTATAATATTTGGTGTTTGTTTACATTAAATTGATATTTTTTGTAAAAGTAAATAATTTATTATTTAAATTATTTTGGAACGTGTTGTGAAAATGTGTATATATATTTATATGTTGTGATATATTTATATATATTTATTTTAAGTTGTTAGATATTTATTTTAAAGGTTATATTAGTTTCGTTATTTATTTAGGCGTTTAGAATGCAGTTTTGTCGCGTAGCGTTTTTTTGAAACGTTGATGGACCGACTTGGGTGATGAATTGTTGCATCGCATGTGGCGTGCTAATGTGTGCATTATATTTATATTTATAATATAATTGATTAGAATTATTTTCATTATTAAGTATTTTCAAAGTTTAGGCGCGATTTAGGAATTTATCGATTTATCGCATGACGGACTTTTGATGCGTGGATCCTTGTTGAATTGGGCTGAAATTTGTTGTTTTGTAAGTCCCATAACCCCCTAATCATTCTTCCTAATTAAACCTCTTTAAACCAACCTTTATCACTTCAAATTCTGATTAAAAAATCAGAACTCCTTGCTGCCATACTCTAAGATTTTCGGCCATCATCATCTTCCTCAATCTCTCAAAATTTTTCATTTTATACTCCTTGTTAATTGTTCGTGAATTGTTCTTGTTGCCTTTTTCTTATACTTGGTGCTTGGGAATTGAAGAAGGAGAGGAGTACACGCCTATAACGGGATTTTACAGTAATATTCAGCTCGCCTCCGACGATCCAGGTAACTAGTAGTTGTCTTAGAACCATAGTGATTAGGGTATTATTCGGTATTAGATTATTGCGCTAGGAATTATTTAAAATACTTTTTGAGTGAATTTATTGACGAAATTTGACATGAATATACTTTATGCATGCTATGTGAATACTGTGTAGAGGAAAATAATTTTCGTATTGTTTTTGGTATTTATTTGATTTAATTGGTGTTTTGTGCGTTTTTGGCTAAATTGCATAATAATTATTGAACGAATGTTAAAATTGATGAAATTTTTTTTGTTGGATCATGTTACATGCGTAGTATGTATTTCATGCCTTAGAATAATTTTTACCTACTGTATACTGGTTTATTTAATTGTTATATCTGTTTTTGTAATTTCGTTTCTGTCAGTATATTAATCATGAAAATTATTTCTAGAGGCCTAAAAATTAATTTCTTTGAATATTATGTATTTCCGTGAGTTTTTTCATGTTATGTAAATTTTTGATAATTTTTGGGCGTTTGTTTATATTTTTAGTTATTATTTTGGCTTTATTGAGTAATCTGTATATTAACTGTTAAAAATACTTTTGGAGTCCGAAAATTATAAATAAAAATTGTACCATGTCAGTAGAGCTATTAGGGTAGTATTATAATTTTTTTGTGATTTTACTGCTCGAACTTAATAGTTTAATAATTATTATTGGGTTTTTGTTGTGAAATTGAGGATACACTTTTTAATTATTTGAGAGGTTGTTAATCAGAAATAATTCATAATTTATTATATTCTGGGTTTCTGATTGTCAGTAGGATTCAGTATGTATCATTGGGTAACCATATGTTTATGTTTGATTTATGAACGAAAATGATTAATTGTTACTACTCTTTTAATGAATAAGTTTTAGAGTTATTTGGTGATATATTTTGAACGAACTGTTGGTGCTGTAAAAAAATTAGTTTTATATCATTGATGATGCTTAGAAATGTTCAAGTGTTTATTGTGGGAGACATTTGTTGAAAGTTTGTAAGTTATTTATTTTGAGGAATTATGAAGAACTGTTTGATGAAATGTGGGTATAAGGCCGGGTGGCATCGCTTTTGATGAATATTTTAGATGAATGATACTTGGATTATATGCATAATTTTATTTTGAGATAAAAATATCCGGTGGGATAGATGTAGTCCCCGGTGAAGAACATGCCAACCACCTGGTTTGCGAACTAGGGGTACACCTGGGTTAATTGTTGTCGTCCGAGAGGTCAGGGAGTTCTGCGTGTTCTACCCTGCATCGGGAGTTTGGTCATTCTTAGACACAGGCAGTGGGGAACGTAAGCCCATAGACTGACCTGGAGATTACGATCTGACAAACCTTAGGAAGTGATTTGCGAATCACTGGTGTTCGGTTTCTGACTCAATAACTTGTTATAGTTTTGATTTATTATTATTTATATATTCTAGAATTGTTTCACTCACTATATCTTGTTTACTTATTTTTGATGATCACTTGTTTTACTTATGAGCTTTATGGTTTTTAGGTGTATGCTATTGATGTAATGATTGCATGATTTTCCTTTCTTAATAATCTATTTCTGAATCGTGCTTTGATTGTTATTGTTCTGGGAGAACTGCTAGTTAATCCCCACTGACTGTGGAATTATTTAATATATCCTTGCAGATGGAAATGACTGCTAGACTTGTGACTACTTGGGCTAGCAGAGTGAGGGTTTGTAGTGAGAAGAAGCTCCTAGTACTGTTTTTGGTAGATGAATTCTATGTAGACCATAGAGAGACTTACTTTTGGATAGCTTTCAAGGACATTTAGTTTTATTTAAGTTTTATCGGGAGACTTGCATGTCCCATAGTTTTTGGATTGATAATATGTTACAATTGGGATATTACTTTATTTAGAACTATGATGTTTCCCTCGGATATTACTTTTCTTTTGAAGTTATGAAAATTTGATTTGAGGATTATCTTTAATTACTGTTTTAGAGTAGCATAACCGTCCTGACGTTATTTCCGCTAACGTCTTTTTAATATTTCTTGATTAGATATTGTTTAGTATCTTAGAAGTAGAAGGACGGGGTGTTACATAACCCCTCAAACTAGCAATAGCATTAAGCAACACCTACAAATGCTCACTCAAATCACTCCATTTGAAAAAGGAGATGACTGATATGCTATTGACTTCACTTAATACATAGCGAACCTACTTCATACATGTGACAATTAGAAAATTAAACATTTCCGATTTCCATTTAAAGCATAATAAATCATAATATTGAGAAAAAACAAAACACCCACCAAAGGAAAAGGACAAAAATGAACAAGACACATCAAGGAAAACATGAAGCATGAAGCAAGCAATAAAAGCCAAAAACAATTCAACAAAACCACCACCATGATCCCAAAGGGGGATACAATGCCCATACTAATTCCTCGAACAATCATCTTGAGCTAAGGGGAAAGGGGATGATAAATAAGGTTCAACCTCGAACAATCAACTTCAGATAAAAGGGTTCTAATTTCTAAAACAAAACCGGAAAAGAACGCAATATAAAAATAGTGAGAAATAGAATCACTCATCTGTAGAAAGACAAATAGTTCATGAATTCCAGCTAGTAGTGGCCGCCTTTTACCGAGTAAACTGTATCCTTTGGTTCCTTGGTATCAGCATACAAAATTTCCTCCTTGCACAGCCACTGATCACTGATGTAGCTTTGGGTCCTTGGTATCAGCAGGGTGCAAGAAGCTATTAATTACAAAGATAATGTATTAGGGCAGATATTACAAAACAAAACAAGAAGTACCAGAAATGGGAGCTTACTCCTTGATCTCCGTAATACATTAAAAAAATCCTTAGTAACAACATCATATATGACACTCATATCGCATAGTTCGCAACAGGCACCTAACAAAGAAATGAATAAATAACCACCTACTAAGGCATATTTCTTAGTAACAACACCATATATGACACTCATATCCAATTTCCGCATTCTCTACTTCTTTTCCTTCCTAAACTAGCGCACAGATCATGGTGATCCTCAGATGGACAAGATATAACAACTAAATTACGCAAGAGTAACATAAGGACGTCATACTATTATGAAGTTCAAACGCACTTTTCGAATTTAGAGCCCACATTACATAATGGGCTGCCACATTAATCCAAGTTAAATATTTCAAGAATAGAAGCCATTACATTCGTAAGTGGGGCATTATTAGGCTCTCCTTTTTTTTTTTTTTTGGCGACAAGTACAAACACACCAATGAGCTACAACAGTGCATTGCCTTGCCTAGCAGAGGTAGCTAAGACATGGGCTGGATGCACTTCTTGTCGACTTACCTTACGAATTTCATAGTAAAGTGGAAATATCATGGACTAAAGTGGAAATCTCAAACGGATGTTGATGACTTCTAATTGCCCGAACTAACTCAATGCAGTCCGTGTGGATTTGAACACACCTGAAACCATTATTGAGAGCTTCAAGAAGGCCTCGAAACAGGCGCACGGCTTCGGCAAGAGGCGATAAGGCCATAGTTTTGTCATTTCCTTCGAAAATCTTGTTACCATTTATTGAAGCCAACCAACCAATTCCTGCTCTGGGATGCTTTTGTTTTTGACACTTCCCTGCACCATCAACTAAAATGATACAAACTTCCCTCTGACGCGGTCCTTCTGAAACAATAATATCGGCGTGGCTAGCGATGTCTGTTCGAAACTTATTCAAATTCAGCCTTCTGATCTTATCCCTTTCCTGTGATTCCTTGATTAAGATATCTTTTCTTGTTATGATGGATTCTGGGTTCTCTTCCGAATTTCTAAACACTACATTGTTTCTATATAGCCAAATTGCCCAAAGAGTGGCTATGAATTCTTTAGTTCTCGTAGAATTTACTCCATCCTCTTTCCAGAACAAAATGAGGAAGTTTTTGATCCACTCTCCAATAGGGATGAAGGTTGCAGAAAGGTTCCTAATCCCCAAGGAAGAGCACGCCCAGACACGAGCTGATATATCACAATCTCGGAAAAGATGGCTTTCATTTTCCTTGTGCGCATTACACAAATAACATTTCTCTTGGACTTGAATATTTCGTTTTATCAAATTGGAATTGAGTGCTAGAGCATTGTTGAGTAACCTCCAAATGAAAAACTTCCATTTGGGCCTGATATCCGAGGCCCAAAACTTATGCCAAAATTGCATAGTACCAGATGACGTATCCAACTTCCCATCTTGGACCAGAAAGAACGCATAAACATCCTTGACTCTTATGCCACCAGATCTTGACTCGCTCCAAGTATAGTCATCTTGTAAATTCTCAATCGGGATATGGGAGGATAAGATCCTAATAGCTGATTCTTTGGCAAACGAATTCCAAATGAGAGATGAATTCCATTTTTTATTATCTGAAATCATCAAGTCCTTCACTTTATGGATACCTAATGCATCCAGGTTAATTCCTTGGCGAAGCTTGATTGGGTTGCCTTTGAGCCACTTGTCAGTTAGGATATTCGTTTGCGAACCATCTCCTATTCTTTTTGTGAACCCATTTCGACAATCATAAATTGATCTACACAAGCCCCGAAAGCCCCAGGAGACTCTACCAATCTTGCTGTCTCGGAGAGCAATATCAACCGGGGAGCCCTTGTACTTAGCACAAAGGATTTGCGAGATCAAAGAATTTTTTAAAGTATGTATCCTTACGGCTTGCTTAGCAAGAAAAGCTTTGTTGAACAGATGGACGTTCCGAATGCCGAGACCTCCTCCTCCTTTTGGAAGTTCGAGGGTTCTCTTACTCTTCCAGAAGATTGGTCTAGAATCGCGCGATCCTGTCCACAAGAATCTAGCAAAAATAGAATTTAACTTGTCAGCTGTTGATTTTGGGATGAGAAAAATACTGAGAACGTTTAGACTTAGCATTGCAAGAATGCTATTTATTAGAATAACTCGCCCTGCATGCGATAAAGAGAGATGATGCCAACTCGAGACTTTCTTTTCGACTTTCTCTATCAATGGGTAAAATTTGCTAGTGCTTCTACCATCCACTTCAATGTTGCATCCCAAGTATTTGCCCAAGGAATCAGCAGAGGGGGTACCTATAATACTCCTCATAAATCGTTTAAATCGAGGAGGAGTATTGGGACTGAACATTATATGAGATTTATTATAATTTATCACTTCCCCTGATAGCCGGCTGAACTTGGCTAACAAATTCTTCACCGCTTCACATGCTCCTGGGGTAGACTTGAAGAAGAATAATGAGTCATCAGTGAAGAAAAGATGAGACACAGAGGGACACGATCTTGATAGTCTTAGCCCTTGAAGAAGGCCTTCGCTCTCTGCTTTTGTGATCATTCGAGACAAAATTTCCATTACCAAAATAAAAAGATAAGAGGATAGGGGGTCTCCCTGTCTGAGTCCGCATGTTGGGTGAAAACGTTTTAAAGGTGCACCGTTGATTAGAATAGAATAAGAGACGGTAGTGACACATTGCATAATCCATTGACGACAGATGGCTGGAATTCTCATTTGATTAAGTAACCAGTCTAGAAAGTCCCAATCAACTTTATCATATGCTTTGAACATATCTACCTTGAGTGCCGCAAGATGTTGTTTACCTTTCTTTCGATGTTTGATTATGTTTACTAGTTCATGTGCAATGAGGCAATTGTCAGCCAAGAAACGCCCTGGAACAAAAGCATTCTGGTATGGAGAGACTACGCTCTTCAAAATTGGTTTGAGCCTGTTGGTGATAACCTTCGAGATAACTTTGTAAATCACATTGCATAAGCTTATGGGTCTGAATTGACTCGCTTCTTCAGGCCTTTCAGTTTTAGGAATGAGGCAGATATTCGTGAAATTCCATTCCTTCAGAAGAAACCCTGTCGAAAAAAAGTGAGACACTGCTAACCAGATGTCTTCGCCAACTATTGCCCAGAACTTCTGATAGAACAGTGCAGGTATTCCATCAGGACCAGGGGCTTTGAGGCTTCCCATTTGAAACACTACATTTTCTACTTCTTCCTTCGAGACTGGCTTCAATAAATCAGTTTGTTGTTGGAGTGATATTTGAGGGACTAAATCCTGTATCGTGTAGAGTTCTTCCCAAAATTCATTATCATGCTGAGATCCTTGGTAAATTTTTTTGAAGTGATTTATTAAAACATGTTGAATATCCTCTATATTGGAAACCCATTTTCCATCCGAATCCTGGAGCATAAGGATCTCATTTCTTTGTTTTCGGGATTTGGCTTTTCTAAAGAACCACTTAGAGTTAGAATCTTCCCAAGCCAGCCATTTACCTTTTGCTCGTTGTTGCCAGAACTTTAATTGGACTACCATCTTGTCTAACTTTTCCTTCCTAACCGCTTCATCGAGGCTTCCTACATTGCTTTGAGGTAGGCAGGATTGAACTTCTCCACATTGAGCTAAATGTTCCTCCCAACAAATATTGTTCAGCTCTTTGTAATTTTTGCTCCATTTGAAAAGATTATATCTTACTTGACGACATTTTTGTGCTACCTTGAACATCGGAGAACCGGTAATTGAACGATTCCAATGGTCGACTATAAGATTTGTAACATCTTTGAAATCGAAACACCATGCCTCCATTTTTATTGGGGTCTTTTTACGAGGCTTGACCGGTGATGTAAGAAGGAGAATTGGGCTGTGATCAGAGACAAGTATAGGTAGATTCAAAGTTGTTGCCTCCGGGAAAGAATGTAGCCAACTTTCTGAAGCGTAGGCTCTATCCAATCTTTCATAAATCCTTTCATGTGCGGATCGGTTATTGCACCATGTGAAACTCTGCCCATGGTAGTTGATTTCTGACAATCCCAATTGATTTCTCCATAAAGAAAATTGCTCTTTCCCCGGGATGTGAGCTGAACCTCCCATTTTTTGGCTTAAAAACTCTATTTGGTTGAATTCTCCCATAACTACACTATCTAGAGAGTTGTGAGTTAAATGATTAGAAATTAACTCCCAAACTTCCCCCCTGGACTCTAGATAAGGCGACCCGTACATCAAAATAAGGTTCCATTTATACATACTACCAGCTACTACATCATTGATGATACAAGCAAAATGATTAGTAGAGCTACTACATATATCCAAGTTCACATCATTTCCCCAAAAAATTGCTAAACCACCTGCATTATTTACAGCATCAGCGGTGGAGACATTAGGAAAGCCTAGATACAAAGCTAGCTTGTTAATAATATTAGCATTAGATTTAGTCTCTGACAAAAAAAGGATTTGAGGTGAGAACTTGCGGACCATCCAACCCAAAAACGGAATCGTAGGGGAGTCCGCTGCATTTAATCCCCTACAATTCCAAGCTAGGATCTTCATGGAGCTCCGGGAGACTGATTAGGCCCAGTGTCCAAGCCATCAGCGCCAAAAAAAGTCATGTACTTAAATTTCTTGAATTTGTGCAAGATTTCCTGTCTCTTTTCTGCTATCCATCTGTGCAGGTCCAAAGTGATTTCATTAACAAAGTTTTTAATCAGTGGCTCAAAGTCCTCAAATTTTCTCTTTTTTTCGTATAGAAGCGCATTCACAACCATTTGTTTGGGCCTAGGTGGACGACCTGCTGCTCTTCTCGGTGGTTCGGTTTTGCCTTTGCCATCCAAGCTAACAGGTTCAAGAGGAGGGGAATTAATAATTTTAAATTCCATACCTGTTTTTGATTTGTTTACCGGCGTGAGCATAGGTGAGCTTTCCCCAAGGCCTAACTCGGGAGTGAGCTGGACTTCAGGATCTGGGTTCTTTTTTTCCACACTTGGAATTGCCTCCTGGGCTTCATTCACTTCAAGCTCTTTCATACTAGGTGGGCCAAACTCCTCTGAGATAACAGTAAGTTTTTCTTTTCCCCCCATAGCAGAAGTCACAATATCTTCAAGGTCTCCAAACTTTCTTTTGCCCAAAATAGGTTCAGGGGGACATTCGTTCACCATGGAGCGAAAAATCCGAAGGTCTGCAAACTCCGACGCCGGTACTCCTACGAAGGCTGAGTGAAAGGAGCTCGAAGAGCCCGTTTGCAGGGAAGAATGGGAACCTGGAATTTGAAGAGGGGTTTGGGGAGAGTAATTGGTTTCTTCAGAAGCAAAGTTTCTCGCTAACTCATTCCAGTCAATTGAGTCATTTATAGGAAGAGACTCAATGGGCGGGGTCCACCTATTAACAACATTATCCTCCGAATTAAAGTAAGACGAGAAACTCCGAGGGCTTATTAAATTCTCCCACGAAGTACGCAATTCATCTTGTTCAACAGGGTCATGATAAAACAAGGACGGTTGAGTTCCTATGGGCCACTCGACAGGGACATGGGATGCTATTTGAGGGTTGAGATTGTCAAAGTTATTGAAAAAGGAGGGAGACAAAGGTAAAGGTTGGTTCTGAGTTATTGAGTTTGAGGAGTGAGGTGAGGAATGGTTGGATTCCATACTTACAACTGGGGTGTCACGTGGAGAGGGGTGATCTGTCAAAGGCTTATAAGGGGGGTTTAAATAAATTTCATCTTGGAAGCTGTCATTTTGAGGGGGGAAATAATCGGGTTCGGATCTTTTGAACTTGCTACTGTAATTTATTAGCTCAACCTGATCATATTGAGATTTAAAAACATATGGAGGAGCTAAAGAGGGTAAAATGCCACCCTGGCAGACCTGCTGCGCCGTCTGAGGGCTAATTAATGATGGGTGATGCAATTTTGTGTCATTTATTTTCTGCCAGCTAGATTTTCTCTTCGTTTTCTTGAAAGGGAGCTTAGAAATTGAAATGACAAAACTGCCCTTCTTTCCTTTACTAAATTTAGCGCTGGAATTTGAAGTTTGCCCAATAGCCCGCTGGGCTGCCCGCCTACTAGGTTCCCCCACTTCGTAGTTCCTGAACCTAGGCCCAACTGATCTGGGCCTTTTAGAAGGGGTTGAGTCATTGATATTGCTACTATTACAGCACTTGGAATTGGAGTCTTGATTTGTAGAAGCATTTCGCATTTCTTCGTCACCATTATTGTCTTCATCGTCTCCAGCATTATCATCTCCGTTGTCGGAACTGCTACTTGAAGAATCAATATCCAGAGGTCTTCTCGGTTCATCTAGCCTCACTATTGTAGTTAAAAATTCTGGAACACAAGGGAGCCCAATTACTTTATTGGAGTACAGAGACGCATTCGGATTACCAAACATAACTGGGGCCTCTGGTTTACATGCTTCTGCAATTGCATTTTCAACTCCATATTTTACTTTCGCCCATGATTGGGAACATGAAGAGCTTTTATGTCCTATTCTCCCGCAACGTTTACAGAAAGTAAAAACTCCTTCATAGCGAAAGTCGACCCAAATTGTTCTTCCTTCTTGAACTTCAATAAAAAGGCCCGGAACCAATGATGCTTTAGTCTTGATCCAGACTAGAGCACGAAAGAATTTTTTAATTCCTGGTTTTTCAGAGGCGTCGTCAAAATGCAGGACTTTCCCTATGCGAGAGAATATTACATTAGCTAAAGACTTGGAGCTGATTAATAATGGAATTCCTTCCAATTTAATCCACAACGCAGACTCCGAGAAGTTAAAGGACTTAAAGGAATCTATAGGCTTCCAGGATTTAAGAATTAGAAGGGCTCCCCTGAAATTCATTGTATCGTATAGTCCTAGAATGTCCGCTTTATCCTCAAATTCGCGGCAATGGAAGAAGAAGAGCTTGCCTTCTTTGGATACAGTGATGCGCCCCTTTGTAATCCAGGTATTAACCCATTCCTGGATGAGCCTGACAGAAAATTCTCGTTTATCAATGAATTTGCCCACCAAGATTAAAGAAACATCGACTGGATGACTACTGAATTGTTCAATGGGAGTCCTTAGGATTGGACCTTGTTTCCGATGCCATATAACGAAGTTTGAGGTGGATTGTGACCGCTCCATAGTGCAAAGGAGTTAAAATTTCTTTGGCAGACAAACTAATTATGAGCAGTGATAAACACACTAAACTGAACAGGAAATTGGGAGATTGAAGAGGAAGATTAAGGGATAAAGAACAGGGAGTTTAGGGAGGAGAGGAGGGAAGAAGAACAGGGAGTTTAGGGAGGAGAGGAAGACCACGAAATTCCTTGACAAAATGGCACTTTGGAATTAAAAATATAGAGAGAGAAAATAGAGTTAGATTTTAGAGAGAGTACCTCTCGCTAGCAAGCTAAACCATTAGGCTCTCCTTCAATAAGAGATTAAGACTTCAATTATCAAAGAATCTAAAACTTTGGACTTTGGACTTTGGAATAGTAAATTCTTGTTAGATATATATGATGCATAATTTAAAAAGAACATAGTACTTGGAAGTTCAAAATTAGCAGGATTAATTGTATTAGTTTAACCCTTAAATTCAAGTTGCGAATATTTCGAAGTGCTAAAATTGGTTATGGATATTTCGAAGTGCAAAAATTGGTTTAGACGATTCCTACATCCGCAAACAAATAAACATCCGCAAACTCAAATTCATTGCATAATGAAGAACAATTATTGTAATTCAAAGTAAGTTTTGTAAGATTCTGAAGAAAATCCAAACCCTAAGTTCGACAAAATCAATCAAACAAACGACAAAACACGCAAGAATTGGAGTAACTTAAATCAATAACAAAATAAACTCAAGTCATTGCAAGACTACAACAATTTCAAACCCTAGATCCACGAAAATCATAAAAAAAACAGCAAAATCAGGTAAAAACTTAGAATCAAAAGAGAGGAGAGAGAATATACCTCAGTGGTGAGGTAGTCCAGAACGGCGTCGAGGTAAACCGGAATTCCGGACGCTCAGCAGTAGTGGTCGCGCGACAAACGAAAGGAGGAGAGTGCGTGTGAGATGACAGCGACGGCGGCGAGCAGAGGAGATGACAGCGGCGGCGGCGAGTAGAGGAGATGACAGCGGTGGCGGAGATGCGCGAGGCCCCAGCGAACGTTGAGGCTCCGTTTGGTAGGGCGTAAAACATTTTTCTGGAAAACTGTTTTCCTCTATTTTTAATTTTACATTGTTTGGTTTGCAAAGGAGTGTAAAACAATTTTTCCTAGGAGTTAAACTTTTCTCCCAATGATGGAAAACCATTTTCCCTTCAAAATGAAGGGAAAATTGTGTTCCTTCCTTTTCCTTATCTCTCTTGTACACTCCTCTCACTACCTCCTTACTTTCCCTTTCATTTTCCTTTCGTTTCATCATTTTTCTTGAATGGAACCAAACAACGGAAAACTAATTTTGGAATTATGTTTTCCATTGTAAATTATTTTCCATGAAAATCATTTTACACTGAAAATGTTTTACACCCAACTAAAGAGAGCCTAACTGGGAGAGAGAGAAGAGAAGATAAGAGAAGTACGCGGTGGTGAATGGCGTGGTGCTGGTGCTGGTGCGGTGCTCCGGTGAGTGGCTGGTGCGGTCCGCGGTGGTGAATGGTGTTAGGGCAAAAGCATTGTGCGAGTTAGAGGGAGGGAGGGAGGGAGGGAGGGAGGGACGAGGGAAATTCGTGTGAGTTATTAGAGGGAGGGAGGGAAGCACTATGTATAAGTATATGCGCCCAAAATGTTAAAAAAAAGGAACGTGAAGGGTTGCAGTTAGATAACCGCAGCACTTCACTATCAAGGGCTGCGTTTTTCAATAAACCGCAGCCCTTGCACCACAGCCCTTACACCGCAGCCCTTGCGTGTTTTTCCACTAGTGGAAGTTCCCAAATGTGTATGCTTGAGAAAGGCAATTAGACATGACTTTATTGAGAACAATTATGAATATTATTTTCTTCACAATGAGAGCTCAAGTGTGATTGTTTATTGCATGCTAAGTTTAGGCGTAGTTGTCCATGAGATAAGAAGCATCAAAAGATTGTGAAGTGTGTACGTGTATGAAGATACAAACAAGTGTAACATCAAAATAAATGTTGTGAGGTTGAAAATGGAAGATATTTTCCAGATTAAGAGTTTGAATCTGAACCACAACTGTGGATTCTATCATTCCAGCATAATGGTCAATTCTGAATATTTGGCAAAAATATACTTGGATGAATGGAGGTCTAATCCTACATGAAAGTTGCAAAAGTTCGTATATATATATAAGGATATAGGGGGTCCACATAGGGTACTACAAGACCTGGTTTGCAAGGGCTAGGGCAAAATTGATTCTGTTTGGGGAATGTGCAGAAGAGTATGCAAGGGTTTATGATTGTGGACATGCCCTCCTTAAGCACAATCTTGGATCTTCAATTGTAATTCAATGTGATGGGATTGAAAATCCACCTCCTTAATTTCTTCAAGAGAATATATGTGTGTATGGAGGCTTGTAAGCAGGGTTTCAAAAGGGACTGGAGTTTGATTATATGGAAAATTCAAAATTTATGAGAGTGGGGGATAACTCAGTTGGTTAGAGCTTCTCTCCCGATTTCAGAAGATCTTTGGATCGATTCTCATCTCTTACTCTTGTGGCCTCTCTAAAAACCAAAAAAAAATCAAATTTTATGTACTTCCTCCGTTCCAATTTAGTTGTGACACTTTCCATTTTAGGAAGTTTCAAATTAGTTGTTACACTTTCATTTTGGGTAATAACTTCTCTCTTTCTTTCTCCTATCACATGGGACCCTTTTGTTTTCTTTCTCTATCTCTCTCCTCTCCAAAAATTGCCTAGGAGTCCGTGATTTTAAAAGTGTCACAACTAAATTGAAACGGAGGAAGTACATGAATCCAATAATATAACTATATATGGATTGTGGTTGGGTGTTAATAAGGGATTGGATTAATGAACCTCGTTGTACCAGTGTTCGATCATATGGGTGTTACTTCAACAACACCTTCATTTACCTCAACAATCGCGTGTCATATCGTGTTCGATACGACACCATACTTGGATACTCCAATTCAAACTAAAACTTGACTTTTTTTTAATACAAAATAGTCGAATTGAACACTTGGACACCTCTATCCGAGTAGACACTTAATCCTTGTCTGAGTAACATTCAGCTTTTGCTCGTAAGAGAAAATTGATATGTACCATCTTAAAGGTGCATATAAGAAGTAGTAAATAAAAATATTAAGCAATAAGAAGTATTAAATAACACCAACTAATACGTGATGTTGACATAAGTTCTTAAAAAAATATTACCAGTCTACCTCTATTCCTTACCTACTATATATTCATTTTTGGATGTTTCACAATAATTTCAACATTTTTCGTTTGGATAAATTTTATATTATTAATTACATGGACCATCTGTTTCACAATAATTGCAACATTTCTCTTTTGGATATAATAAATATTATATTATTAATTACATGGAACATGTCTCACTCTCTCCGGTCTCCTCCGATCCTACTCCTTGAATGTGCCATTTTAATACTTCATGTTGCAAGTTTTAAGAGATAGAGGCCATAGTACTACTTCAAGAAATGTATTTGATGATTATATACAACCCTCAAGGCTAATTATCATTTGTATAATTCCAAACTAATTATAAAATTTTATTTTCCTCTTTTTATTTCTTTTCATGTTTTCTTATACTCAAATACAATTTGTTGGTTTAGAACCTGAGTTTCAACTTTTCATAATCATCTCAAGAGAAATTTTTCTACTAAATGGCTCCATTGGAAGTTTTTGAGTCGCATTATACGCTCTCTTATAAATTTATTTCGCACATTATTCAATTGGAAAATTTGTAATAAAAAAACCTTTCAAAAGCATCATTTTGCGAGAAAAAACCTTTCAAAAAATTTTTGGCAATCAAAAACCTCCAACTTATATTGTTTTTGCAAGAAGAAATCCCCACACTTTTCCGACATTGAAAAATACTTTGTTGCGTTGAACATGAGAATAATAGGTTCGACATCGACTAGTGCATATAGGAAAAACATTGGGTCAACGTCGGAATCCATTAGTCAACACGAATTTCGTGGCTGGGGGTTTCTTCTTGCAATAAAATTTAAATTGAAGGTTTTTTATTGCCAAATTTCTTTTAAAATGTTTTGTTTTTACAAAATGGTAATTTTAAAAGGTTTTTTCTAATAAATTTACCTATTACGGAAGTGTGTGTGTATATATATATATATATATTGTTATCAATAGCCCAGGAGATAATTTTAATTGTATAAATAACTTAGGACCACTTCATGAACAACTTTTATTTTGGATAATCCTATGACCAAAAATGAAATTGGTCATCTTATGACCATTTTTGGGTCTGTGGGATGAATATATTATTTCTTTGTCAAATCTCTCGAGTCTTGACCTGCCAAATCATGGATAGCAATGCTCGTGTAATCTGGATATTATCTCAGATTACCCTGACATATAGCCATTTTTTTAAATAACCCACACATTGTCACCCCTATCGCAGATAACCCTAAATTTGTAATTTGTCATTAAACATGATGGAATTACAAACAGCCTTAACTTAGTTTGACTTTTGATGGGTTTGACACCATTTAAGAAGATGGTTGATGGCATTAAATGTGAAGAAGGTGGTTTGTCACTCTATTAGTTGTCTGCTGCTAGCAATGAAACCCTTGAATTGTGCATCAAAACTAATAAACATCCTTTTGAACAACCATCAACCACCTTCTTAAATGCCGCCAAACCCATATAAAGTCAAACCAAGTGTAATTTCGTCATGTTTAATGACAAATTACAAATTTAGGGTTATCCGCGATAGGGGTGACAATGTGGGGATTATTTGGGAAAAAAAACTATATGTCAGAGTAATCTGAGATAATATCCCTTTTTTTTCTCACCCTTCTCTCACACACACATTCCTCTAACAACTCTAGACCATAGAAACTTTGGCAGCCAATTATGTCCACAACTTCATATTTGGAAGAAAGAAAAAACAAATTATGATAAATATTCTCTACCACCCAGACTATGTCTAACATTCGATGATGGAGATTTTAACCTCGATGCTAATTAAAATAACGACTATGCATGATACATTTGCTATAGAACGAATAATGAATTTATTTATTGGTTAATGTACAACAAAGTAAACTTTTTACACTCAAATTAAAGCCATAGATATGACATAACCAAAACAAGCACACCTACATACGATTTTGTATATTTATTGAGCACGCTAATAATAAATCAATTGATGTGGAGCAAAAGTGTAACTTAAAGAGGATCTTAAGCGGTGCCGAATGCCCTCTTCATTCTCATTACCTCCTCATTACTTAGAAGAGTAATTTGTTGAGCTATATCAGCAGGTAAGTTACCAGCAAATAAAGAGTTCATAGAGAACTGAATTGCTGGGTTTGCGCCATTCAAACTAACAAATGCGGTGGCTGGGGTTGCACCAACATTAACTTGGAAATGCAGCATAGCTCGTGGAAAAATCATAACATCTCCAACTTCAAGTCTTCTGTAGTACGCAGTGTTGTTTGTGTCGATAAATCCTGCAATTATTGACCCTCTTGCTACAAGAATAACTTCTGATGTTCGGTGTGAATGTACTGGTATAACCCCACCGACACCAAAATCTAACCTTGCCATAGAAATACCTAAGCCATTCAAAGCTGGAAATGCATCCACAAAAGCTAGAGTGACGTTATTTCCAGGTACGTTTGTGATCGTACGGTCACCACGGAAACCAGTGTAAACAAAATCATCTGTTGTAAGAGTAGCAGGATCCCTACAAGCATATCCTTCTGGTCCCCTTGGGAGACTAGGATCAGCTACACAAAAGTCAACTTCTATAGCATGAGAGAGAGACACCAAGAGCGAAAAAGTGAAGAAAACTACAAGGTTATTCATTTTGGAATTCACTGAATTATAAGGGCTAGATTTGCTAAGGGGAGTTTTATTATTGGATCTGTGTTTTTCTTGCATCTAATAGCCAAGAGAGGCACCCTATATATAGAATACTTATCATACCCTAACCAAAGGGGAATATTAGACATCTTCATGTTCAAATTAAGTGTTCAAGCTAGAAGTCAATCATATGACACGTACAATAACTCTTCAAGATATTAGAAAAATAATTTATATATTCAATAATATGGCTTCTTTTATGAAGAATAGTATTATGGAACCGCAAATACTAAATGTCAATTAAATACGGTCTAAAAACACGGAGCTTAAGTAATAGAAATGACATATTACATTTAAGCTATATAGAGAATTCATAGATGGTGGGTGATTATAAAACTCCTGCATTATTTGAAGATGTCAAAGGTTCTCCTCAGTGTTTTTATTAACGGACTTGGTCTTCGTTATTATATCCTCTTAATTTTTTGTACAGTTGTACTTATCTGATATCTCTAGGTAGTTAGTGGTATTTTTACGTAAATAGTTTCTTGCTGTATCGTGATAGTCTGATAGGAGTGAGGATTCGTGATTTTCTCTTCATAGAATATTTTGCTCTTGTATCTAATTGCTCAACAAACTCATGTAGTACTTGTAAAAAAAAAAATTGTTTTTGTTTTGGGTGCAACTAGTTGTTTTCCCAAATGACGCTCTATATCATTTAATAGTGGAAATTTTGAAGTATTAAATCAAATACTTGAAAGAGGTGGGAAAAAAGAGTTATAAGCATTGGATTATGCCGAGTAAATTATCTTCCAGATCCTTATACAATAATCTACATAGTAAACGATCATAATATAAATTATGCATGAATATAACCCTCAGCTTTGAGAGAGTACATATATAAATACATGTTGTAATTAATTACAAAGATTAATTATAATATGGTTTTATTTTTTAAATTTATGGTTAATGTACAAGAACGCAACTGATGCAATTAGATGGTGTAGTGGTGTTAATTTGGGAGGTTATAAAAATTATAAAAAAAAATTATTATAAGAGTGAAAGGTAGGAAACGCTATTATCAGCATTAGATTAATGAAGAGTAATATATACCTTTGTTTTTCAAAAATAGGAATATTATCTTGTCTTTGAATATATATTTTTTCCACAAAGACCAATATGAGATTGTAGTTAGTTGGTTAGTGCATTTATATTTCAAATGAGAGGTTGTGGGTTCGAGTCTTAAAGCACACATTTTTATTGCTTAATTTGTGTCATTTGGTTGGAGGGAGGAGTACATGTGGGACTATTATGAAAACTCAATTGTTGCAATAGAAAAAGATTGGAGGAAGTATGTAGATAACACTTTTGTTACTCTTGTTATTAATATCGCCTATATTAGCTAAATCCTTTATTCTTATTAAATTCATGATATGATAGTAATGGTGATAAATTATATCTAACTAGTTATAAAACTCATGTGATACACATGTTTTTACATCATATATTTTGTAGTTTTTATCATTTAATGTTAATCTTAAAAATTATTGTTATTATTATATAATTAAATCTTGTCTAAAAATTCACAGTAATTCTATCATGTATATGCAATTAGTCACTCAAATTAAACACAAAAATTGAAAAATTGTGATCAAACATGATATATATAGTCGGATTTGTGGCTATACAAACCGTTGAGACTTGAGAGTTGTTATAACAGATGCAACTAACGAAGCAAATAATAATGAACAATCGACACAAGAATTAACGTGGTTCACTAACAATATGTTAGCTAAAAATTGTAATGCGGAGATAGTACAAATTACAGAATAATACGGAGGCAAAGGTTAATAATAGGGTTTATATAATATCCTACTAATTAACTTAAACAGATGGGCCTAAACCCGAAACTAAAACACACCCGATATATTAAACAACATATACCGAAAAGTTCGGGACGTTGCCCCCTAACCCCCATCATGGCGTTTCACCCCTGGACCCCGTGCTAGGTTAATCCTAGCGCCAGATAAATAATTCAAGGCATAATTCAACAAGAGTAGCTCTAGATGTCGTCCAAAATGGTCAATGCATAGGAACTTTATTAAAACCTTTGAATTAGGAATATGGTAAAGTAGGTTCTTGGAGGAGTGCTGAGAGTTTTAATGGCTCTTTATGCAATATTTCTATCTATTATTTTAGAGATTTGTAATGCATTCAATTTAATGGATGGGATTTCATTGAATTATATGCACAAGAAATGAAATCTATAATAACCAGGAAATACTCTTTTTAATCCCAAGTGAAAGAGCTTCTAATAATTCTAATGTCTTTTGGTAGTTTTATTGCAGAATTTCTTTATGTATTTCCAGAATATGAGCGCGTGACTGGTTAGAATTGATCCTATTGATTATACAAATAATGGGTTTGTCATCTTATCCTAATGGAGATTTGTGTACCTTGTTGGGCATTTAGTTTGGCATCTGAGGAATTAGCAACTATATATGATTTATACAGTATCTAACCTTCAAGCCTTGAGATCAAATTTAGAACATTTTGGTTTTAAAAAAAGAATCAGAAGTTATAACTCAGAAGAATCTTTAACGAAGTTATACCAAGTTCTATATTTTACATAGTGCTTTTTTTTTTAAAGTCACAAATGACACAAATGACTCAACTAAAACCCTTTGAGCCATCCTTAGCTAACAATATAATTGACTAATATCATTAATTAGATATATATACGTTCCAACGAGGTAAATAATAATGAATGGATCCATGAAAATTCAAACATATATACCAAGTAAGACCATACAACATGTTAATATAATATTTTCATATTGATGGAGTTTATAATATTATTTTATATACTCACTCTGTTCCAGATAATCTAAACACTCGCTGGGACACGAATTTCAAGGAGATAAGTTATATTGTGGTTATTAAGTGTTACTTATTACGTTTTTATTTACTTGCTACAAAGAGACAATACGCATATTTTTAAGCAAGAGAAAGAAGAAAGGGAACCATGTGATCGAAGTGTGGGAAAATTCTATTTTACAACCAAAATAATGGTCCCCGTCATATATTTTAATAGTAAATGATCAAGTTGGATTTGTACTTTTAAGTGTGCAAAAGTAGGCTCTCACATAATCAAGTGTGCAAATGTAGTTCTATTCAAAAAAAAAAAGTGTGCAAATGTAGTATGTAGCAATTATTGTAAAATTTCTATTTTAAACAAATGTAGCAAGTATTTAGAAACAAGTGAAGTATTTTATTATAAAGTAGAAGTAGTAGGAGTTAGTGGGATATTGTCTTTAGAAAAGTAAAAGTAATAGGAGTTAGTCGGCCAGAAATTCCGTTTCTTAATTAATACTTGTAAGTTGCAACCACTTGACTTTTGTACTATTCATTCATCAACTTTGGCTATGATTATTTATGATATACAAAATATAAATATTATTAACTCATATGTGTTAGATTAATCTCAATATGTATTTTACAAATACCAACTTTATATGACTTTTAGTAATCTGGTCAAAGATGTACATTGACAAGTATTGTGAAACAGAGTAAGTATAAAAATAGTAGAACTAAATAATCAAGGTTGACTTAATTGGTTAGATGTCCTCCTTGTGACAGCCTCAGGGACTCGATTCTTGCCCCTTGCAAAGTGGGATCCTAAAATCCCCCCACTTGAAAGGATACTCTTCTTACGTTTAGAAAAAAAATAGTAGAACTATACTATAAATGAAAGTGTTTAAACAAACTTAGGACAAATAAAAATGAAAAGTATTCAAATTATATGAGAGTTCGGAACAAAGGAACTACAATTTTTTTATGCTTTACAGAATGTGAATATCCTTTGCGATCCTGTAACCTTGGTATCTTGTGATACTCTATACTCTTATCACATGTGCATGACTTTGTCAAACCATGCAGGAAAACTAATATACAATCACCAGTTCACCACGGTTTAGATTATTGGATTTTCGTACATCATCTTTGAATTCTCCATATAATAGTATCTTGTAATATATACTTCTGTTACTTAAGTTCCGTATTTTGCAGACCGTATCAAATTGAACTTTTTTTATGTTTGGTTATATCCTTCACGAGAAAGCCATCAAAAATAGGGAAAATAAAATCTAGTTATCTAAAAGAGTTGCGTGAATCGTGATCATTGACTTCCAGTGAACAGGAGCTACTTCAACTCCTCTATATATACGGTGTCAACCATGGCTATCAGATGCAAGAAAAACCAAAATCAAGTAGTAAAGTTCCACTTACCATTTACCAAATCTACCATATATAATCCTTGCTATTTAAGTTCCAAGATGAATAACCTTGTAGCTTTCATCACTTTTTCTCTCTTGTTGTCTCTCTGTGGTGCTATAGAAGTTGACTTTTGTGTACGTAGCTGATCGTAGTCTCCCAAGGGGACCAGAAGGGTACGCTTGCAGGGATCCTGCTACTCTTACAACAAATGATTTTGTGTACACTGGTTTTCGTGGTAGCAGAACTATCACAAACGTTCCCGGAAATAACGTAACTCTAGCATTTCTGGATCAATTCCCAGCTCTAAATGGTTTAGGTATTTCTATGGCAAGGTTAGACTTTGGTATCGGTGGAGTTATACCAGTGCACTCACACAGAACATCAGAAGTTATTCTCGTAGCAAGAGGGTCAATAATTGCAGGATTCATCGACACAAACAACACTGCCTACTACAGAACACTTGAGGTTGGAGACGTTATGATTTTTCCACAAGCTATGCTGCATTTCCAAGTCAATGTTGGTGCAACCCCAGCTACTGCATTTGTTAGTTTGAATGCCGCAAACCCAGCAATTCAATTCTCTATGAACTCTTTATTTGCTGCTAAATTACCTGCTGATATAGCTCAACAAATTACTCTACTAAGTAATGAGGAGGTAATGAGGATGAAGAGGGCATTCGGCACCGCTTAAGATACACTTAAGTCATACTTTTGTTCCCACATGAATTGATTTACTAGTGTGTTCAATAAACATACGAGATCATATGTAGGTGTGCTTGTTTTGATTTTTTTATATCTGTTGCTTTAAATTTAAAAAGTTTGCATTGTAGTACATTCACCAAGAAATAAGGCATTCGTTTTATAACAATATATCATGCATAGTGTTTATAAATTTCTATCAGCATCGAGCTAGGTTATAATCTCTATCATCGCACGTTAGACATAGCCTAGGTGGTAGAGAAGTTTTTGGTTTTTGGTTCAAATATGGAGCTGTTGGCATGACTGGTTGCGAAAGTTTCTATTGCCTAGATTTTTTAAAGGAATGTGTGCGTGAGAAAAAAAAAAGATCACACGAGCATTGCTATCCATGACTTCAAAGGTTAAAAGATTTGAACAAAGAAACATATTCATCCCACTGAAGACCACATACTTGGTCATAAGATGACAAATTTCATTTTTGCTCATAGGATTACCCAAAATAAAAGTTGCTCATGGAGTGGGCCCAAGTTATTCAGGTAATTAAAATTTATTCAGTGGCTACCAATAATAAAGCGGATGTAAACTAACTCAGTTGGTTAAAGTCTTGGAATGTGGCACCTAAGACATGAGATCAAATCCCGTCTATATAAATTGTCCTTGTGGCTCTCTCTACACCAAAAAAAACCAATAATAAAACTACCAATAGACAAAAATATATCAACAGTTTTTCAGTGGCTACTTTTGTTAATGTAATAATGTGCGAAATAAATTGATTAGAGAGCATTTACAAATTTATCTTTTAGTACTTTTATCAATTAATAAAATTATTAATCATCAAATTATACACTAGTACAGAATCATTGATTTGCGTCGGACCTGGGACCACCATTTGCGTCGGACATTGGTCCGACGGCACAGGTCTCGACGCAAATGTCCCTCACAAGATCTGCGTCGGACGAGCAGACGACGCAATTCTTGAACCATTTGCGTCGGATCATGGGATACGTCCGACGCACATGACAGCCCAGCATACAGGTAATTGGCAGGAGACATTTGCGTCGCATCCGAGGCTATATGCGACGCAAATGGCAGTAATATTACAAATTAAAAAATTGGGTGCTGATTCATGAATCATGACACGCATTATTGAGGCAATTGGAGAGAGAGAAAACTGGAATTTCGCACCACCATTATAAATCAGATTAACACAAAAAACGAATGAAATTAAAAAATTGGAACCCAAAAAAATCAGATCAACACAAACAAAAACCAAAAAATTCATCTCCAACCATTAAAGGAACCAATTTACAATAAATTATGAGGAAAAAAAATCATAATTACAAATTTACAACTTGAAATACATAGATCCAAAAAAAAACTAAAATCTAGAGCAATTAACAATACTAATTTGGGGGAAAAACATAAAAACATAACCCCAAATCTGAAGATGTGTTAAGAATCAAACCCTAATCTAAATCTCCATTCTTGTCGCCGCTCTCAAATCTCCATCAACTCTTGTCGACACACCGGCGAGACGTGAAAAACACCGGCGAGTGAGAGTAACACCATGATGTTCCGCCGCAAGAAAGATGCAGATGGTGAAGACCACGAGCGAAACGACGAGGGTTTGAGAAACCCAGATTGGAGAAACAAGGCTGGTTTCGTCGTCGCCGGGGCAACTATAATTACGTGAAAACGGAGTTTAGTAAATCAATCAAAAACCCAGATTGGAATTATTGCAAGAGAATGAGAGAGCGAAAGAGAGTAAACCTGAGAGGAGGATGCGAAACTCCAGGTGAGAGGGCAATCGGCGAGTGAGATACCATTGAAGCAATTGGAGAGAGAGAGAACGGTTGTAGAGAATAAGTGAATGAGTGAGAAAAAACCTAATTGTTGGGTTTGAAAATAAAAAGGGGAAGCGGGCCTCATGGCCCATGTGCGTCGCACGGACAAAAAGGTCCGACGCATATCAGACCTGATGCAATTATTCGTGACACGCATGGATAAAAAAAGGTTGGGCCTAGGTCATCTGCGTCGGATGTGTAGTTACATTCGACGCACATGATATATCTGCGTCGCATCTAAGTTAAGTTCGACGCGGATAGTGCTTCGTATGCAACCAGGCTGGGCAACAACCATATGCGTCGGATGGGCCTCGGGTCCGACGCACATACTTGTATCCGACGATTTTGCGTCGTTTGGTCTGAGGGTCCGACGCATACGTTCGGATCCAAAAACCAAATACTTGCCACATGTGCGTCGGCCTTCGATGACCATGCGACGCAAATCCTTATCCTATTCATGTGCTTAGGGTATTTGCATCGGACTTTTAATAGCATCCGATGCAAATTGGATATTTGCGTCAATTCTTCGAGGGTGCGACGCAAATAAGCCGACGCAAATTGACAATTCTGTACAAGTGATAGGAAAGACGGTATAACACAAAACATTCTCTTTCTTAAATGTGCATAGTTGTACAAATTCGATAAGATATTTAATTTACCTTAATAGAGTTAAACTAGTATTTGGGCCCGGGCGTTGCCCCGGGTGGTATTTTTTTTCGAACTTATTATGCATTTTTTTCGTTCGCATTAAAATATAATAAAGAAAACGCAATATTTAAAAGGTACAAATATAATAATGTGGACATTTAAAACATGATTAAAAGTTGGTTGAGATGGTAATTGTGTTGTGTGTAATAGCAAGATGTCACGAGTTCAAATCTTGTTGCAAGCCAATTTAGTTTTGTTAGCTGACATCACATATGTATACATTGGACAATTCTAATAGAGTAAGAGAGGTGCCACGTGGCGTATATACGTTGTCAGACACGCCTTTTAATATATTAGTATAGATATGGTTCTCTACTTCTTGCCAATATTAATTAACAAAGGCACAAACTAAGGAATCGAATACATCAAAAATTTCTACTAGCAAAATTATTGAGTTAGACAGAATTTAAGCATGATATGTCTTTGAGAAAAAGAGGTTTAAGGCTTCAGGATAAGATGAATTCATTTTAAACAAGTCTCCAAAAGTTAAACTAAGGAAAGAAATGGAAGGAACAGGGAGTAGAGGTGGCAAACATGTTGTTTCGATAGAGTAATTTTAATAAGTCAAGTCATATGTGGATCAACTTTATTTTTTCGTTAAGTTCGGATCAGGTCAAGATCCATTGATTTCAGATACATTACGGGTCCATAATATTTTGAGACGGGCCGGTTTGGGTTAGATGACCCGGGTCACTATTTTAGGGTTAAAATGTGGTCCCCACCTATACTTTAGCTGAATTTGTTTCACTTTTTTATAAAATAACTAGTTTTTAGACTCGGGCTATGCCCCAGGTAATCATAATTTTCATTTATTAGTATTTTACATTGAAATTATAACACCAAACATTACTTGGTTTAGTGGTTAAGACTTTAGTATACAAACTTGATGTCATGTGATCAAATCTTATACCATGCATTTTATAATTTTTATTGTAAGTGGAGTACATGAAGTCAATATTCTAAGGGATAGCGCCACGTGGCACAGTTCCTTGTTGAGGAACACCTTTTAATTTATTAGCATAGATTCAGGGTTAAAATGTGGTGCCGACCTATACTCTAGCTTAATTTATTTTAATACATGTATATAAAAAGCCTTGCTTAATACTTCCTCTGTTTTGCTTACAACCAAGTTGTTTGACATGCACTTTTAGAAGCACGATAGAGTAATAGAAAAATTAAACACTTAAAAATTAAACACGATAGAGAAAGCGATAATATATTACTATATCGTGCTGAGAGTAATATTACCAGTGCTCTAAATCATTTTAAATACTTTTTTTTCGCTTATCTTGTCTATCATCTTCCTTTAAATAAGTGCCAAACAACTTAACTGCAAGTACCATAATACATAGGGAGTATAAAAAGAAATAACATCCTAAAGGTCAACAAGAAACTACTTCCTCCGTCCTTCTTTTACTTGCAACGTTTCTCTCTATACAAGGACCAAGGAGATGAGAGAAATAAAGGAATAAAAATATAAAAATATAAAAGAAGAATCCCATATGCTGAGAGAGAGAAAGCGATAATATATTACTATATTACTAAAAATGTAAACGTTGCAAGTAATAGAGAAACGTTGCTTGCCATTGGACATGGTTCATTTGGGCTCGTTTTAGATCCTTTGAAGCCATTCTATGCTATATTGGGCTGGATTTAAATGTGCATCAGTTATAAAAAAAGAAACCAATAGAGTAACGAATTTCCTTAATCAGCCCATAAAAATAAACTACTCCATTAACAAACACATACAACATATTTAGTAGACAAAATTAAGAACAATTTCTGGAAATATCTCATCTTCTTCATCATCTTCAACATTTTTCAGGAGAGAGAAAATAATGGAGAAAGGTAAAGGTGTAATGGTGGGAGGAAGAAGATGGGCGGTAGAATTCAGTGATAATTCAACTGCTCCTTCTTCTCGCGACTTTCCTGATCCACCTGGTTTTACTCGCGCTTCTCAAGATCAGGTATTTTTTTTCTTTGATTTTGTTTTGATTTGATTTGATCAAGAAATTTTGAAATTTCTAGGGTTTGAATGTTTGATGTTTGATTTGGTTTAGGAGGATTCATCGCTTACTCGTCAAAAGAAAGATGCTGAAGCTACTTGGAAATCTCAGGTGAAATTTTATCATCGCGTCTTTCAATTTTAGGGTTTTATGTGTTTTTTTCAATTTGTTTGTGATAATGTTGCAATTTATGTTTTACTGGTTTCGTTGATGAGTGTTATTTGGATCGATTGAGGGATGTGTTAATTTATGTTGTATATACTATAATTTCAAGTCAAACTCTTCAATCGATGTGAAATTATTTTTCTTGGTGCTAAGTTTCTGCCATCGAAAGATTAAATCGATGTATAATTGCATAAAATTAGTGTTTTCTTGTCTCAATTAAGAGGAGTCATCAAATCCTGCTGCAGCTGCACGAGCCCTTTCTGCATGCCACAAATGACCTACGAATAGGAAGAATCCTAGAACAAAATGAGAAGTTTGCAAATTTGTTTAATGAAGGAAGAGTAAAGTAAATTCCTATGAGTTTTCTTGCCATGATGCTAAGAAATACTATTAAATCTTTGGAATTGTAGTGTGAAACCAGTGATTTACAGTCGCGTTAGCTGACTGTGAATTTGGTTAGGAATAGGTTAGGTTTGGGGATTGCTTCAAAGTGAGAGCACTCTCAGATGTTTTTATCCGTTCTGAATTTATAGTTTATTGCTCAATTACATGCCGCTATGTGATACGTGATACATAGTGTTTCAAGCAGATTTGTTGTTTGGTCATAGAAAGGGAAGGAGGGATTCCATCTAGTGGGTTCTTGTCTTTCTGATAATGCAAGTTTAACTTCTTTCGGCTAGCTTGCAACTAACTTTACACTCTTTATCTGTTAATAGAAAGCTTGGGAAGTAGCACAAGCTCCTTTGAAAAATTTGATGATGATGGGATTCATGATGTGGATGGCGGGAAGCACTGTACATTTGTTTAGCATTGGTATAACTTTTTCAGCCTTTTGGCAGCCGATTAGTGCCCTTCGAGATGTTGGAAAAGGTACAATCATGAATCATCTACACTTTCATTTCATGTTATTAAGTTTGTTTTCCCTTTTTATGCTACTGAAGTAGTTATTGCATGTTGTACTACAATGACTCTTCATTTTCTGCTTAGTAGGTCCTGCTGGAACTCTACAGCTTGATATCAATCTAATATTGGTTTTGTTTTCCAGTTTTTGAGCCTTATAAGGACAGCAAAGTTGAGCTTTTGGGGCCAAAGCTGGTCTTTCTTGCTCTAAACTTTGTGGGACTTGGCCTTGGTATCTGGAAGGTAATTTGAGTGGCTAATTAATTTTTTTGGGAGAGGGATAAACTCATCAGTTGTTTTTCTTACATGTATGTTCTTTATCTTGTTACTGGCAGCTCAACACACTGGGTCTACTTCCAACTCATGCGTCAGATTGGGTGTCATCCTTACCTCCTGCTCAGGTTTGGCATCACCTCAAATCTTCTTTCCGTTTAGACTATTTAATTTAATAGCTTTCTACTGGGTGATGAACAATAACTGCGGATGAATCACATTATTCTTATTACTTTGACTTGCTGGATACCTGTTGTCTATATGCTCTCTGTGATCATGCCAAATGATAGTTGCAACTTAACAAGTGAATGGGATTTGCTCATCGTCCTTCGAGAACTATAATATTTACGGAGCGTCACGCATGAGCTGATGTTATGAATCCTGAAACCTGTCTGAATTTCAAGCTTAGCTAGCTTGGTCAGTATTTTGTTCTGAATGAGCTACTGCTCTTGAGCTTATGGGAGAACACAGGGTACCTGTGCATTTGGTGCTTACATCACTTCAACGATGTGGTGCTTCTTGGCATGTTGCATATGGAGATGGGGAAAAAAGAGTTTATTTGTTGGTAGAGTATGTTCTTCTTAGTGGAGATGATCTTTTTTTGGAAGATTTGTTTTCTTTAGGGGTGGGAGTGGGAATAGGCTTCTAGTTGGGACAAGAATTATATTTTATTTCGGGGGGGGGGGTAGTTAAATAGAGCTGCCTGAAATTCTTTGATTTTCTGGTTTCCCTATTTACAACCAAAAGGAACCTGATTTTTATCACATTGCTACAATGGCAAGTGCAGGTTTGATTGCTGCATGTTGTTGGTGGACTTTTGTAAGTCGAGAGATGTATAGTTGATCCCTCACGAACATAAACTGTATCTTTATGCTTAGAATGCCAGGGTTGTGCTGGGTAAGGTAAAGCGATATTTTTTCCCAATCCGGTTGGACCTCCCCAGGAAAGCATTGGTAAGATAAATAAGATTTCATCCTTCCATCCTTCTTTATCCACTTAAACTCCAAACAACAACTAACCTCCTTTTACCTGTAGACTATAGTCCTCTTTATCTAGGATACCCCTAAGACTTGGGCATTGATTCACCCCCTGTCAATATATCTCCTTGCATGGCTTCTCCTACACTCCCTCCCCAAAGGAAAAGAAAGAAAAAGAAAAGCACGAGTCTTATTATGGTTGTCAATGAGTAGTGAACTAGTGACACACCCTTAATGGCATTTTTTATAGATGTAATGTGTTAAGTTACCGATGCGATTACGTAGTAGTGTGACGGTGTGATGGCATTTAAGTGAGACCTTACATTTTCGAGAAATAAGTATGTGTTAGTAAGAGGTGACATACTCTTTAATTTGACTTTTGAGTATTGTGAAGATTAGTGGATAAAGATATGTTACATTGTCACTAATAGGATGAAATAGATAACCATTATCTATTTGTAATGTTAGTTTATGATAGGTCCTTGTGATCTGTGATCCAACCCCTAGAACCCCCTCCCCTCCCCCCTAGGGCTGCTGTTCAGGTCTCTTATATAGAACACAGTCATGTTGTCTCTCTGACACTGTTGAGTGTCGTCCAGTAGCCTCCTGGGTTGCAGGTAGTTGCTTGAAGGTGCAGATACTTGGATTGATGAGTGATCTCATGTTTTAGGGCACATCCTTTTGTATTGTGCTTGTCTTAGGAGGTCATCCATCTAAAATTTCTTTGAAGCCAACTATGAATAGTAATTGATGCTATTTATTTTCTAAAATAGTAGTTGTTGAATGCTGATATTGTGTTGTATGCATGATTGGTGATTGCATAGCTACCCATCATGATGTATGTACATTATGTTTATGAGGAAGGGTTACTGATTTTTATGCCGCATATACTGTAGAGAAGGGAGAGTTGTGGTTCTAGTCAAGCTGATTGTGTTACAAGTTGTTCTGTTTCTCATCACCCTGATTTTAGTGTATTGTACTATCATCGTCAAGACTTCCATATTACGACCCTAACATTTTTTTTTTTTTACTCAGGATGTTGAGTATTCCGGTGGTGGTGGTGGATTCCGTCTGTTGTGAAATGCTTCAAGTGTTGAGTCAACAACATTTCGTGAAGTATAGCTGTTATATCTGGATTACTAGATTAAGTATTGCACCCTCATGGTCTAAAATTGTGATTTATATGTATAACATGCAAGATAGCTCCTGTTTTGGGAGAGAAATTTTTGGGGGCACGAAGTAGCTGAGGAGATGACTAATTGATAATCATGCAATATAATTCCTTTTTTAGTGGTTTTTTATTTGATCAATATTTTTTCTGTATCAGGGTAATTTATAATTAAGTCTTCTTTTTCAGCGTTTGCAGTTATCATATTTGTTTGTCTAATCCCCTTGTTAATCCTTGCTATTGATCTGTGAGTAGTCAGAGTTCTTTACATTCGAACAGGCAATTCGACAATATGACAATAGGTCTTGGTACTCTTGTATCATAGAAGTAGATTATTAGCTGTAATCGATGGAGATGAAAGTAAGCGCAAAACAGAATACGATCTGTTGAATTTGCAAGAAAATGTTGCTTGGATCCTCATATGCAGTGGCAGTTTGGGTTATCAGAAAATATGTTCGGAAGAAAAACCCTTCTTTATACTACATAATTTTGTGTGAAGGCTATCAAAACTTCGCCGAGTGTGATTTCTGTAGGGGAAAGCTTATGAGTTATGAGCCACTCATTTTTCTTTTGAAAGTTGTAGTGGGAGGCAAGTTTAATCCAACCATAATTGTAAAAGTTGGCCTTTCATTTTCAATGATACTGATAATTTTCCAGAAATTCAACTATATTCTTGAATAGTGTGTTTTGGGTTTTCTCAATGGGAACTTTTCAGAAATTCGACTATTTTCTTGTAAAGCTGTTAAACAAATCCCTCAAAGAGAATGAAAGATATATCAACTGAGCTCGGTAGGAGACATGAGGAGCCTAAATCCAGATGGTTGAAGTATGGCATATGCTTGCTGCGGCCTGTGTTGGCGCTAGGCCTTGAAGGCCATCGATGTGGCGATGTCGCTTGATGGCCTAGCTACTGGGTGTCGACAGGGAGGGCTGTGGTGGGCTTAGGTTTTGCCAAGATTGCACGGATCGGAAGATTCCTAGTTAAAGTAAATCGGAATTTTCCAAATATATAGGGTCTATCTTGCAAAAATAGTTGTAATAATGGTTAGCAGTTGGATGATAGTTAGAGATTAGCTATCAAAAATACTTTTACATTTTTGCGTTGAATAAACTAGGTGTTAAATTTTACTTTTACTTTTACAATTTTTCAAAAAGTGGTGCAAGAGGCGTGGGTGAATGGTGATGGGTCGGTGGAGCAGAAGGTGGCAAGTTGTGCAGGTGATTTGGGAAGATGGGCAGCAGCAACTTTTGGGGACATTAAAAGGAGGATCAAAGCAAAAGAGGAGGAACTAACTATGTGGCAGCATAGAAGTCCTGATAATGTGATGCTCGAAAAATGCAGGGAGATTGTTGGTGAATTGGATGAGTTGCATCGACTTCATGAATCGTATTGGCACACTAGAGCTCGAGCCAATGAGATGCGTGATGGTGATAAAAACACATCCTATTTTCATCACAAAGCTAGCCATCGGAAACGTCGCAATACGATTTCAAAGCTGCAAGATGCGAATGGAGCGTGGCATGCTAATGTTGATGACATGAGCAAGATAATTTCAGATTATTTTTCCACGATCTTTGCTACTTCTAATCCTTCGGCCTTTGAGGAGGCCACTGCGGGAATTGGTGCTAAGGTGACGGACAATGCAAACGCAACTCTTATGGCCGAACCTAGTGACGAGGAGGTGCACGATGCTTTGTTTCAGATGCACCCAAACAAAGCTCCAGGTTTGGACGGTATGCATGCCCTCTTTTATCAAAAATTTTGACATATTGTTGGTGCAGATGTGGTTGATTATGTGAAAAGTTGGTGGAAGGGAGAGGAAGATATTAGTACGCTGAATGAAACTTGTATTATTCTAATCCCGAAATGTCAAACTCCTCAACAGATGGCGGAATTCAGGCCTATTAGCTTATGTAATGTGTTGTATAAGATTATCTCAAAGCTAATGGCCAATAGGCTCAAAATCTGGTTGCCTAATCTTATTTCTCATCATCAGAGTGCTTTTGTTCCGGGGAGACTAATTACAGACAATGCTCTGGTGGCTTTTGAAATTTTTCATAGTATGAAGAGGAGGGGGGATGGAAAGGCGGGAACTATGGCCTTTAAACTGGATATGAGCAAAGCTTATGACAGAGTAGAGTGGATTTTCCTTGAAAAAGTCATGTTGAAAATGGGCTTTTGTAATGACTGGATTCAGTGTATTATGACTTGCTTATCTACTGTGTCATATTCTTTTAAGCTGAATGGCAGCATTGAAGGCAATATTATTCCATCGAGGGGACTTCGGCAGGGAGATCCGCTGTCCCCATATTTATTTCTCCTGTGTGCCGAAGCTTTTTCTGCTATGTTGGCTCAGGCAGCGCAGAATGAGGAGATCCATGGTGCCCGGGTATGTCGCAATGCTTCTAGAATTTCTCATTTATTTTTTGCGGATGATAGTATATTATTTACTAGAGCTACACTTCAGGAATGCTCTAAAATAGCTGATATTCTCAGTTTGTATGAAAGAGCATCTGGTCAGAAAATTAATTTCAATAAATCTGAAGTGTCTTTTAGTAAGAATGTTGATGATACTAGGAGGTTGGCAATTCGAAATATGTTTGGTGGTGGGGAAGTGCAGCATCATGAAAAATATCTAGGGCTTCCCACTGTCATTGGTAGGTCGAAGAAGATGGTGTTTGCAGTGCTGAAGGAGAGAATTTGGAAAAAACTGCAGGGATGGAAAGAAAAATGTTTGTCTCGTGCCGGCAAGGAAGTGTTGTTGAAAGCAGTGGTTCAGTCGATCCCCACTTATATGATGAGTTTGTTCTGCATTCCGGATGGTATTTTGGATGAAATTAATTCTATGTGTGCCAGATTTTGGTGGGGGGCCCGTGGCACAGAGCGGAAGATGCATTGGGTGAGCTGGGAAAAATTATGTCTGCCAAAGTCGTATGGAGGTATGGGTTTCCGTGATCTTAAAATTTTTAATCAAGCACTGTTGGCTAAGCAGGGCTGGAGATTATTATGTGATAATACTTCTCTTGTCTATAAAGTGCTTAGTGCTCGATACTTTAAGAATGGGACTTTTATTGAGGCTTTGAGGGGTTATGATCCTAGTTTTGTTTGGAGAAGCATTTGGGGGGCAAAAGCTCTGTTGTTAGAAGGGTTGAAGTGGCGAGTTGGAGATGGTACCAAAATTAGAGTGTGGGATGAGGCGTGGCTACCGGGTGACGATGCGTCGAAGGTCCCCACTCCTAAAATCGAAAGTCCGGCTGACCTTTATGTTGCGGATCTGATTGACAGCGAGGGGGAATGGAACGACAATGCTCTAAACTCTCACTTTACTGCGCAGGATGCTAGCTTAATTAGACAAATTCCTTTGAGTGAGAGGAGGCCATCCGATGTCCAGTTTTGGTGGCCGACGAAGGATGGTGTTTTCACAACCAAATCTGGTTACTGGCTAGGCCGACTTGGGCATTTACGTGGTTGGGTTGTGCGTTTTGGTGGGGTGAACAGTGAAGCTTGGAATATGGTGTGGAATTTGAAAGGCCCTCCCAAACTTAGCCACTTCTTATGGAGAGCTTGTGTGGGAGCGCTTGCTACATGAGGGAGATTGCAAGATAGACACATAGTAGATGATGGCGTCTGTCAACACTGTTCTCATGCTAGGGAGTCCATTATACACGCTATTTTTGAGTGTTCTCTAGTTGCTCAAATATGGCAACACTCCCCTTTTGCCCTCTATATTGCAGATGGTCCGAAAAATTCTTTTTTGGAGCTGTTGGTATGGATGAAGTCCAAGCTAGAAATCCAAGATTTTCTTTCTTTCACTGCCTTAGCTTGGGCCGCTTGCTCTTTCCGGAATTCAGTAGTACATAACGAGCCATGGGTGAATGTAGAAGTTGGTGCTGTCGACTTCTTGCGGTTGGTGAAAGACTATAACTCCTATGCTGCTGCGTTATTGAGGAGAAGTGGTTTGAGTGGTTTCCATCTATCTCGAGCGAGTTGGATGCCTCCTCAAGAAGGGTGTTATCGCCTTAACACTGATGCTGCTATGTTGGGAGAAGAGGGCGTCGGGTTGGGTGCTGTGCTTAGAGACTGGAATGGCAAAGTGGTGATGTGTGCGGTGCGGCGTGTGCAGGTGCAGTGGGATGTGTTGATGGCCGAAACTATGGCAGCAAAGTGTGGAATGGTGTGGGTGAAATCGCTGGGTTTTCGGCAGATAGAGCTCGAGGTGGATGCCCTCAACTTGGCAAAGGCACTTGATGCTAGGAAGCTTGGTCGTTCCCCCATTGATCTCATGATGGAAGATATTTGTCTTATAGGTGATAGCTTTGAGTTTTTTAACGTTTCCCATGTTAAACGGGCAGGCAATTGTATAGCTCATTTTGTTGCTAGACTCTTTCCTTTAGGTGGTTTTGAGCAAGTTTTTGTGGACGGTTTTCCGCAAGGTGTTTTAACTTTGGCGGAGCGTGATGTTGATTAATAATATTATTGCCTGTTTCCCCTCAAAAAAAAAAACTTGGTGTTAAATTAGTATGTGAACAGTATAAAAACTCATATGTTGCAACAGATAAAAACCGAAAGAAGCAATAAACCAAAGACTTTGGTCATGTTTGGCAATTAGCAGTAGATGTTAGCTGTTAGCTTATTGTATTAGTTGATAGCTGAAAGCTGATTGTATTAGTCGATAGCTGAAAGCTGATTGTATTAGTCGATAGCTGAAAGCTGATTGTATTAGCTGATTTGACTAGCTGTTTGTATAAAGGTGTTTGGTAAATAGCTGATTGTTAATTGATTGTGTAAAATGACCAATAAGGACATTGGCTTAATATGTTAGGCTTAGGGATACCTAGGCAAGGGTATAATTTTAGAGAACTTTAGGACATAAATGTATTTTTCTTTCATTCTCAAACCTCTAATATCGAAAAGCTCCTCCTCCCAATTTTTTAAAAAAGAGCTTTTTGATCCCAAAAAGCTATTTCAAACCTCTTTTTACCAAACTCCAAATTAGAGGATTTGACTAGTCAAATCCTCTAATATGACTTCAAACCTCTAATCTTACTCCAAACCTCTCGTTACTTTACCTTTAAAATTTACTCCATACATAATACATTAATACATTCCACTCGTCGTAAAGCGAACTTTTTAACTTTTCCAAAACACTACCTCGAATAAAAATGTATACCCCCGCAGCAAGTAGCGTAACAACCAGGCGAATCAAAACTCGAAAAAACCATTCCTTATTACAAACCAAACATAATTCATCTCATCTCACCCCTCCCAAATCTTTCTCTCTCCTCAAAACCCCCTTCTTCATCCGAGCTACACTTTCATCATCAATGGAGTTCACACCACAACAACTGAAACAGTACGATGGAAGCGACCCATCAAAGCCCATTTACGTCGCAATTAAGGGCCGGGTTTTCGACGTCAGTACTGGCAACAATTTTTATGGGCCTGGAGGTGCATACGCCATGTTTTCTGGCAAAGATGCAAGCAGAGCTCTTGCTAAGATGAGCAAGAATGAAGACGATGTCGTTTCTTCCATTGATGGACTTTCTCAGAAAGAACTTGATGTTCTTGCTGATTGGGAGAGGAAGTTTGAAGCTAAGTACCCTGTTGTTGGCCGTGTTGTTTAAAATTTTAATAATTTTTTAGAGTATGGTTTTATTTTATGTTGTATGTCAATAATTTCATGGGTTAAATGATGTATTGTTATTATCTCATGTGTTGGATGGTTAAAGTGTCTAACTTTGTTGTTGGTGTAATTTGAGTTTCTGGGTTGTTAATGGATATATGTGATATTTGGTATTTCTGAATGTGTTGTATGATCAATTGTGTCAAGAAATTTGACTTGTTGAAGCTGAATTTTGGTTTCTGATGTTGTATAGTGATGTTGGTTCAGAGTTGAATGGTAGATTTAGCATGACATTGGTATGATCGGTTGGTCGAAAGTCGAATTTGAATGCTAATATATAGGTAGATCATTAGATGTTATATTCAGAATTCTGATGATTGGTATGTAACATGGTTAATAATTTGATTTTTTGATGCTGAATTTGATTTCTTATGTGTATTTGTATTCTGTATGTGATATAGTAATGTGGTTTGAGATTTTTTTTTTTTTTTTTTTTTGGTGAAGATAGGATTACATTGAACTAAATGAAAACGATAGGAAGTGTGATAGTTCATACAATATTTAAGGGTGTAGGAAATCGGAGAACTTCCTGATAATATTCATACAATCTAATTTTCTAGCATTCTTAGCTAAGACATTTGTAATCATGTTGAAAGATGATCTCCAATTCCCTAAATCACCGCCATAGCTCCCTACACTCATTAGCAACATTAAAATATAAGTCATGGTTAAGACAAACTTGGTGATATAGGTTGGTGGCCAATCAGAGTATTCAACTTAGTATGATTATGTCCACATTTGTTCCCTTTGCAAGAAGAAGTCCTTCCCTTATGCTCATTAATTCAGAGGATTAACGGTATAAGATTGTTTCCAGAATCCCAATTATTCCTTGCAAAATCTCTCTTAAAACACCATTAAGACCAATGCGAACCAAAGAAGTGATAAATGAAGCATTAGTATGTAAGATGGACCAAGGAAAAGGATGTTGAAGACCGTCATTGTTAGGCCAATATGCGGGGTATAGGGGGTGGGTATAATTTTTATAAAGGCTTTTGCGTTGGTGAAAGTCCCTGGTGTTAAGCTCTCTTCTATGAATGATGGTAGCAATATCCATCCATTGCTTGGTGAAAGGTTTCTTGATTTTCATAATTCGGAATAGATAAAGGGAAATAAAATATTCCAACAAAGCTGACCAACCATATGGTCTGAAGAGAAATTATAAATAAGCCATTCCCGAAATCTCCCCAGCAAACAGTTGGAGGGGAGTTAGAAGGAGGGCGAAACCATAACAGAGTGGACAAAATATGCTCAATACATGAATGGATCTTTAAATAGAAGAGGAGCATCTAGGACACTTAGGGTCATGGACTATGGAGCATTGGTGGAGAAGGGCTCGTAGGGAAATCTATGCCTCCAGCGAAGCCTAATGATGAATTCTATATGGGACAACGTGTTGGCTTACCAAGCCACTCGGGTTGTCACCGGCGCAGGAGGGAGGTGTCAATAGCATCGCTGTATGCATGGGCAAGGGAAAAATCGTTATGGCAGACAGACAGGCTTGTTTTGGAGGGAAACAGGGAGTCTTAAACGGGTAGAGTGATAGACATTATTTAATCCTTGATGTCTTGGGGAAGATGGATCGAACTTTTATCTAGTTGCCTGTGCCACTGTGGCTAAAGTCTCTTAGTTTCGTTTTGGATTCCACATTATGAAGAGGCTCCTGGATCAGGCTACGGAAAGAAGCAATGCCTAACAAGTCATCAACCCAGAACTTGACATTTTTACCATGGGTTGAGATTACTTGAGAGTTGAAAGGTGGAATTTTATTTTCTCCAATTTGGGATGCTTGTTGAAATTGGTCTTATTTCATGAGAATATTGTGGGTTTTGCAGTGTGGTTGACAATGGTGACCCCAAATCCATTGAGTTTCTTGCATCTTTGTTGATGAATGACTATGGTTGTTCCCATTTTGAACCTTTTCTGTCAATTTGGGTACTTCTACATCACAGTGGTAGTCTTTAAGCTCATTTGGTGTTTCCTAATTTCATTATTGCATGACAATTAATATCCAACTCTTACTTTTCCATTTGGTTCTTTATTATTGTAAACTTCCCCATAAAGTTTAGTGTATATTACGAGTGTTTTTTTTTTTTGGCTTTCAAAGAGAGCACTGCTTACAGGATTGAGGAGATTCTCTGCCCTTTATCTTACAGACCTTCCAATTATATTGTCCAGTCCCTTTTGTGTTAAAGATTTGTTCTTTATGTTGTCATCTCTTCTTTTCCAAGATTTATGTGTTTTACGTGATATTGCACCCTCTTTTTCAACAAGGACCTCCCAAAATATTGTCCTAACTTGTTTTATGGCAAAGTTATAGACTTTAATGTCCCCGTCCCATTGTTTTTTCAAGATGATGAAGATTTGGTGTTTATGTATGTGTAATTTGTATGCATAGTGTGTTGTGATTTGTGAGTGATGTGTTAGCTTCTATAGTTAAAGTTTTATTTACATTCTACCTCCGGGTATTATGAGCTTTCCTGTTTTTTTTGTCTGACTCCACAAGTTTAAGAAAGTATGCGTTGTTTATTTTTCTGACTAATCAAGTTTAAGAAAGTATGCCTTCTTTCCCTTGACAGCTGATAGTTGGCATATTATCATTTTGTGGATGTTTGACGTTAGTATGTCGCTGTATTGTTCATTTTGATGGAAGATGAAGGGCTTAATATTGTGCTTTTGTTCTTCTGACATGACATCCAGAGAAAGTTGTGTTTTTATCAATTTCGGGGAAATTGCTACTTCTTCATAGATTGCGTAACTGCAATACTTATTTGTTATCTAGAAACTGTAGCACCACCCTTGGCAAGTTGGGATTCCCTTTACTCCCCCAACTTGTCAAGGTTTCTCCTTACTAAGAAACTGTAGCACCACACTGCCAGTGCCACTCAACTCATGGTAGTTACGGTTGAGGAGGCTCAAGCAACCATTATGCTTGGAACTTTTTCCTAGGGTTAAATGGTTTCGTGACTAGTAGTAGCTTATTCTTGTCCTATTTGTGATGTTCTCATAAAAGCTTTGGATGTTTGTTCTTTTAGAAACAACTTCTCAACCAGTTTTCACTCTTGATTAGTAGTAGGAGCCGGGGTACAGTTCGACCTCCAGAAACCTTGGTGTCTGTATATCTATATACTGGACAGTTACTATTATGGCTCTTATTTCCTACACTGAGAGATTCTAATTATATTGTGGAATCGAAGAGGGTTTATGTCATATCTGTTTTTGGGCGTCTAAATTCTAATTGCTAATCTTATTATCAGTTGGTGATCAGACTGAAGAAAATGTCTCGAGTATGTACTTGTTAGGTACACTAAAGAGAGAGACATGAGAAGCTTAGTTTAGAGAACATGTCCCAAGTATATCGGATTCGGAGTTGTTAAGTTCATCCTTTGATGTTTAACATGCATGTTTGTTTTTCGTGTGTGTGTTTGAAGGTTTAAAAACTGAAGCTAATATATATGGATGCAATGATTTCCATGAATGACTTCCTATTTTCTTGTTTCTTTGACAATTAGTATAAGATTTGGAGCTTGATAGTATAGGAATAGTCGAATTTGCATGAATTTGAATCTTAATATTACCATTTTGTGTATCCTTTTGCTATAACTTTTTTGCTAGATGAGAATCAGATTTGTTTCAGCAATGAATTTTAGTATCCTTGAAGCTGAAGCGATGGCCTTTATAGAACGCATTGATTAGAGGGGCCCTTTTCCTGTTATCCATAATCTTACTTTGACAGGGTTAGCTTTTAGGCTATCAAGGCTGATTCATATATGACTCGCAACAAACATTTTCGGATGCCCGTAATCTATCTAGTGGATATCTACCTAGTGAATAATTGATCCGTTAGAGATAAATAATACTCCCTCCGTCCCATAATATAGTGCTCACATTCCTTTTTGGGTGTCCCAAAATGTTGTGCCTATTTTCTTTTTTATTAATTTGTTTAGACTAAATTATCCTCAAAATCTACACAAACTTTCCAAAATACCCCTACATTTCTTTCAAAATATGAACCCCTATTTATTATTTTACACCATTCCAAGAAATATTTATTGTTTTTTGATATTTTTTAAAGGAAAAAGACAATAAAAAAACTAGTTCCAAGACAAAAGTACTAAAAAAACACTTCACCAATTCTTTTTTTGAAAATCCTACTACTCCTTCCACTTACCTTAATTTCCGTGAAAAATGAGAAGTAAGCATTATATTATGGGACGGAGGGAGTAATAAAAAGTGGAATATAACTTATCTATCTAATTACTTTTAGTAGTTCATCTCTGGTGGTTAATTTATCCAATGGATGAATATATCATTTTCCATCGTTTCCATCTCTATTGCTATTTATCCAAGCAGCAAGATCATGATTCATGGGCAGTTCTCAAGTATTGAAATTTGAAAATAGTGGCATCTAACTCAACAAGTTTTGTTTTTTATATTTTTATTAGGAGGCAGTAATCTATTTAATAAGTAAATAATGTAAATATCTCTTGCTTTCTGAGCTTAGCCTTTAGAATAAAACTCTAGAATTATAACTTGCAAAAATTGTTTGTCTAATCATATAAAGTGAAACTTCCCATATGAAGTTTTACATATATGCAAACTTTCGTAACAACTTCCTATGTTGTGGGAGGTTGAACTTCTTGCAAGTGCAATTTCTTATATTTTATCCATTCGAATAAATTCACATATTTTCTTTTTCTAACAATTTATAATTTCTAAACTAGTTTGTAGCTCGGGCGATGCCCCGAGTTTTTACTTTGAATAATACTTCTAAGTTTTGAGCTCATATTTATTCCAAATAAGTTTGTTATATATTTTAATGTTCATATATATATATATATATATATATATATATATATATATATATATATATATATATATATATATATATATATATATGTGGAGTAAGAACACATCTAATAGTTGGTTGAGATGGTAAGACTTTTACTTTACAGCGTATTGGTCGCATGTTCGAATCTTACTATACAAATTTTTGTAATATGTATTCCTTGTTAGTATATGACATGGCATGTTTCTAATGAATGGGGGTTCCACATGGCAACATATACTTTCTTATGTACACCTTTTAATATATTAACTAGTATTTGGGCCCGGGCGTTGCCCCGGGTGGTATTATTTTCCAAAGTTGATATGCATTTTTTTTCCATTCGCATTAAAATATATTAAAGAAAATTCAACATTTAAAAGGTACAAATATAATACTATGGACATTTAAAGCATGATTAAAAGTTGGCTGAGATGGTAATTGTGCTATGTATAATAGCAAGAGGTCACGTGTTCAAATCTTGTTGCAAGCCAATTTTACTTTTGTTAATTGACATGACATACGTACACATTGGACAATTCTAGTAGAGTAACAGAGGTGACACATGGCGTATATACGTTATCGCGCACGCCTTTTAATATATTAGTATAGACTAGTGTGTGGCCCGGGCGATGCCCCGACTCCATACATTGAGTACTTTATTTTTTATTTGCATTTGAGAAAGTTTCAAACTCTTTTTTTTCTGTATTTTTTCATTAGTTTTTCATATTTTAATGAGGGATCTACATATTAATATGGAGAGATATCTCACAACTCATTGCTAGTTAAGATGGTAATGAGTGAGCTTTTCAACTTAGGAGGTCTAGTGTTCGAATCCTCCTCCATGCATTTTGATTGTTAGTTGAATGGATAATAACATAATGCAAGAAAAAAGGGAGGGGTGACATGTGGCACGTAGACTTTCTTAGGAACGCTTTTTAATATATTAGTATAGATATAGATTATCTAGTGTCAATCAAACAAGTATCGAATCTATTATGCTTTTCACCAACACAATTTAAACTTACCACCACACTACCTTGCCCAGAGGGTGGACTTCAATGTGATAATAAATGCTTAACGCAAGGCCTTGACCAATTAGTTAATGTTGTCATCAAACAAAACCTACCAATTGAAGGCTTATCAAAACGTAATAATTTAAATTTGATGAATTTTACGTTTGGTTAATCTATATTACTAACCGCCCTTTTTTATCATCTCGAACCCTTAGCAATATATAATCTCATAGCCCTTTTTTCATTTCATGACTCAAAATCTAGTTCTAAATCTTTCTAGGTATGCTTTCATATATTCTACTATTATCCCATAATAATACTTCCTCCGTTCCAAAATAAGTGAAACACTCCTCTCATTTATGTGAGAGCTTTTTTAGACAAGTGTTTCACTTATTTTGGAACGGAGGAATTATATACTAAGAGATATGTTGTCAGGTTCTTGGAAATGTCTAAAAGCGTGCATTGGAAATAAATCCAAATTTTTTCGAGCCTGGCAATGTTTTAATCCCGGGACCTTCTTGAGGATCTTGAAATGTCTTGGGATTACTCTCGTATGGTGTGGTGTGGGGACCTTCTTCATTGCCTTGAAATCCCTTATGTCCGAATGGCACAATATACCCGTTCTAGGCATGAATAGGATTTCAAAAAGCCTCCTATGAATGCAAGACGCATCCTATAAAGTTTATTTTTCGAGCCTTATGAATGTATGATAGTGTATATTATATTGTCTATACCTATAACCTTCAAATTTGGCTATTTTGGGGTATTTTTTTTTACTTTTCAAGACTTGAGAATGTTTTTTATCCAAAACCTTCCTCAAGGCCTCATGACGTCTTGTAGTGACGCCCGACCATCTTGTGGTGACGCCCGGATGGTCGGGAACCTTTCCTTTGCCTTAAAATGCCTTCTACGACTTATTTCGCATCTTTTCGATGAAGCCTCAAAATATCTTTGAACGCCACCATATGTCCATTTTTAAGCATGGATAAACTTTTTAAAATGGTCTACTATGACTCAAAGATGCATCCCATGAGGTATGTTACGTTGTATGAACCTCAAAAACGTCCAAAAGTGTGTATCCTTCAAATTTTGGCTATTTTGGGGCCATTTCCAAACTTGTTTAAACCCATCAATATTTTTATACCGAGACTCTTTGATGGCCTCGGGATGTCTTGGATGAGTTTCGGGTGGTTGAGACACTCTAAATTGCATTAAACATCCTTTTACGACTTATTTTACATCTATTCAGTTCAACACTGAAATAATTTTGAAAGCCACCATATGCCTGTGATTTAGGCGTAAATATGCTTTCAAATGGTCTATCATAATTCCAGGGAGCATCTCATGAATTTCATTGTCTGAACCTCAGGATTGTTTGAAAGCATGTATTATAGTCTTCAGATTTAGGTGTTTTAATCCTATTTCCGAACATTTTCAGACTTGGCAATTTTTTTTATCCAACATCTTCTCGAGGGTCTCAGCAGGATAACTATAGGGTGGTGGTGGGGACCCTCTGCATTGCCTTAAAATTCCTTTTATAACCATTTTTTTTGTCTTTTCACTTCAAGCTCGAAAATAGCTTCAAAGTTCACCGTTTGTTCGTTCTTAGGCATGGATATGTTTTCAAATGGCTTCCAATAATCGTAGGATGTGTCCCATGAGGTTCATAGTATAGGCTCCTAGAATGTCTCAAAGTGTGTATTATTCTTCGAATATCATGCACGAGTGTAAATTCCAAATAAGAAGGGAAAAATTTACAAATGAATAAAAAGTTTGACTTACTAAAATGATTGTTCAAAGTCCAATATTGTTCAATGTGATTTTCTAAATTAATCAATTACCCCCTTTATTTCTTTTTAATCTACATAGTTTAACTTTCAAGCTTGCCAATGCACACCATTAACCATTAATATATTAAATTATGAATAAGTAAAAATTATAAAAAGTTGGTATTCTAAAAATATATATTGAGAAGACTCTAACAAGATCTCACATGACTGTCTGTTTCCTTATGTACAAATCACAAATGATGGTCAAAGTGAAGTAGTATGTAGATACCGTCAAAGTACGTAATAAGTGTGTAAATCAAATAGAAACGAATCATTTATATTTTACAATAATTCTTGAATATAGCAGAATTAGCTTCTCAAAAACTTAAAACCAACAAGTGCTCATGAACATAAATAAATGAATACTTTTATCTTCATGTTCGAACATTATGTTCAAAATTCGTCTTTTCGTTATTAAAACCAACAAAAACAAGAGTTAGCTAAGTTGAAACTTTTTGTTCGTTGTTGCTACCAATATGTCATCCTAAAAGGAGGATAAGGGTGCAATCTATTCACCTAACAAAATGTTTAAGCTCTAAAAAGTTCAAATTAGTTAAAATAAGTTTTAAAAAGTTCAGATAATTTTATACTACTTCAAATCAATTCTACTAAGCTATGATACATTATATAATAAGTTCCTATAAATTTTAATAAATTCAGACAAGTTCCAATAAGTTCTGGATAGATGAGGATGAAAGACAATACACCCTTAAACTGCTTTCTTTTTTATTGAAGGTCGACTGACACTCTCCATATATACGCTATTTGCAAATATCAATGGCATTTGAATTATTTGTGAAGATAACGTCCTAAACCCCCCTAAGTTTTGAAAATATCCAAAGAACTCAAAGTTTCTCCAATATTACTAAAATAGCTAATGATATGTGTACTATTTGCATATATCAAATATAAATCAGGCAAAACTCCTGAAATCTATAGTAAAAAACTATATATTACTACAATAATCTTAGATGAAACCATTTGAATGTCCCAGTTTTAATCAAATCAACTAGGTGTCATAGTCAATAACTAAGGTCTATCACAATCACAATAATCTTAACGGCTGCATATAAGAAGCTAAAAGTGAAAAGTCGACGCATAATCGTGACATAAGATCCTAAACCAAAATCATTTCAATAATTACATCCAATACTTATCGTTAATCCTTAGAACTTCATATATCAAAACCGTTTTTCATAAAAATCATACAATACCCAATATTAACCTAATTCAAATTTTATCATAAACTCGGATATTACCGTGAGCATGGAGATGACGGCCCTGTTAGGCAATAAGCGGATAGTTGTTAGCTGTTAGTTGATTGTATTAGCTGATTGCTGTTAGCTGATTGTATTAGCTGATTTGACTAGCTTATTGTATTAGCTGTTGTATAAAGGTGTTTGGTAAGTAGTTGATAGCTGATTGTTACATTATTGTGTAAAATGACCAATAAGGACATGTGCATAATCCTATTGTTGTACCTTCTACTCCCTCTGTTTTTTTAGATGTAACATTGGACTTTTCACATTTGTCGAGTCACAACTTTGACCGATAATATCTCTAATTGTATAAAAGTAAAAATTATAAAAATTATATATTTGAAAAGTGTATACCGTGACGAATCAAACAAGATCCCACATGACTATATTTTTTCTTATGTATAAATAACAATTAATGGTCAAAGTGTATTGGATGAATAGTGCCCAAAGTCAATATGTTACATCTAAAAAAAACAGAGGGAGTATTATTTATTAATGTAATTTTTAATAACTTTAGGACATAAATGTAATTGGTCCACTCATTCCTGAACCTCTAATGTCAAAAAGCTCCTCCTCGAACTTTTTCAAAAAGAGTTTTTTGGATTCAATAAGCTAATTGAAACATCTTTTTACCACACTCAAATTAGAGGATTGACTAGTCATATTCTCTAATATGAGCTCAAACGTCTAATTTTACAATAATCAAATCAAAAAAGTAACCACACATCTCACAAGTCACAAATAATACAACCCGGGAAATAAGGGTGGAAAAAAAAAGAAAACATGCCAATTGCCAAATGAAGTAGAAAGTGAGAGTGCCCTATTATGTGCGCAATTCACCGCCCCACCTAAAGTCTAAGACCACCACCCACCGTACCCCGTCTTCTTCCTCCACCCTTCTTTTCCCCTCTTCTTCTTTGCCTAGAAAAATTAAGTCTTTTTCAAAGAAACTACTTTTCTTAACTTTTTTTTTCCTTCTATCTCAAATTTATTTTCTTATTTTTCAATCAAAGATTTGTTCTTTTCATTGTTGTTAGCTCTAATCTTACTACTGATTTTATCATTAATGTTTTTAGTCCTATAAAATCGGTTCTATTCTTTGATTAGATCTCTATTTTTCTTCCTTGATTATCATATCAAAGTTGACACCTTTTTTATTATCATTATTTATTTATTATTATTGTTTTAGATGTATACAAAGAACCCATCTTTTTCAATCCCTAAACCATGTAAACATCTCTCAAATTTCAAGCTAAAAAATGGGTTGAATTGCTATTCCCACCTCCAAAATTTCCTTAAAACAACCCCAAATGATAAATTAAGCTTATCCCATTGCAAAAATGAGGTACCCAGATGTGAATTTTGTTCTGGGTATAATGGTAGATTTTACTTTTGCTTAATCTGTTCTGAAATTTTTTGTTGTTTAACCCCAGATTCAAATCATGCTCATTTGCATTCTGACTCAAATAAAGGCCATGAAATAGCTGTTGATCTTGATAGGGCAGAATTATATTGTTGTGTGTGTTGTGATCAGGTGTATGATCCTGATTTTGATAGGGTTTTGGTGTCACAAAAATTTGAGGAAATGAAAAACCAAAAAGTGGTTACTAGTAATATTAGAAAGGTGTCATTAGTTGAGTTAGATTTGATGAAATCCAAACCATTGATTGTTGTAAGGCGAGATCCGAGGTCGAAAATGGTTTATCCTTTGGGATTGAGGGGTTTGAACAATCTGGGGAGTACTTGTTTTATGAACTCTGTGTTACAGGCATTGCTTCATGCTCCTCCTTTGAAGAATTACTTCTTGAGTGATCGACATCATCGAAAATTTTGTAGGAAAAGATCAGCTGATCAGCTTTGTTTGCCTTGTGATATTGATGGTCTTTTTTCTGCTGTGTTTTCTGGTGATCGTACTCCTTATAGCCCTGCTCAGTTTCTATACAGGTATACCACATTATTTGAGGATTTGTTTTTCCCTCCATTGTAATAATTCATAATTGTTTAGCTACTATATTGTAGTATATATTACTTCATATATGCTTGAACTGTGTGCCATTATTTATGGAAGTGAATATTGTATAGATTTGACTGCTTGATGAGTAACTTGTGAGGGGTTTTGTATTCAAATATTTCTTGTTTAAGTTTATGGGAATCAATGCAATGGGGAGCTTTGGACATGAAACAATTGGGCCTTTGGAATCATATTGCATTGGAGAGGGGATAAGTGGAGAAGGATCGGCAATTCGGCATGTTTGCTTGTGTAGCCGACTACATCCTTTTGGGATTAAGGCTCTGATATAGTTGTAGTGAATGGGGCAGATTTGGGACCAATGTGTTATATTATGAGTCATATGTCTTTCCTTAGAATTGTGGTTTAACTGTTCTAGATTTTTTTGTGTTTTGTTTATTTGCTGATTTTGATATGCATAGTTTATGGTGATTTGGTTGAATCTGCATTTTTGGTGATTCCGCCTCAAATAATTTTTTTTGTCTTTACAGTTGGTGGTTGCATTCAGAAAATCATGCAACATATGAGCAACAGGATGCACATGAATTCTTTATATCAATTCTTGACCAAATACATGAGAAAGAATCCAAGAACTTGAAGCTGACAGGAGGTGGGTGTTAGTGTCCATGTTGATCTGTAATTGTTATACCCTACAATATGAAGAAAGCTTTAAGTATAGTATAACTTTGAAGTGGCTAAATCTGTCTTGAAAACATTCACTTTCCTCAACTCCATTGCTTGAGACACATACATCATCTTCTGCTTCATGTTTTGAAACAGCTACTACCTCCCGAAAATCTTTGCTCGTCTTCTTTTTTTTTGTCCATTCCAAAATCTTTGCCCCATTTATTTGTTGATTTTTTTTCTCGACTTTCTTCTTTAAACAATCACCCGCCCACTTTCTCCTCTCTATTTTAATCCTCCTAAATGCATGGACAAGGGAAATAGATTGAAGATTCCGGGATTAAGGGAGCCTTTTATAGATTTAGAGAGGAGAATGAAGGGCCCAAAGAAATTTTCTACAATAAAAAGAGTTTTTCTGTTGCTATGTGATGCTGCCAGTTCCAAAAGAAAATTATGCTCTTTCCTTATATGGATGCTTGGAGTAGTTTATTGGAATGTGCGTGCTGTTTCCTGTCTAATATCTACTAATATCTGTTGGGATTTCTCAAATAATGGGGAAAACTAGAGAAAAGTACCCTTCAGTTTTTCTTTTTTGTTTGCTATGTCTTCATCTGAAATGAAGTGCTATGGATGTCATATGTTCTTGAATCTTGAACTCTAGAATTCTGTAGAAAGAATCCTAGTTGACTTTCACGGCCTCTGAGTGAAACTTTGACCAATGTTACTTACAGTTCATAATAAGGACATAAAATTTTCACATTGTAAATCAATGTTTTAATTGACAAATTAATTATCAAAGTTATTGAACCTTGACTAAAAAAAGCCAGCTAAGAAGCTTATCAGATGGACAAAGTAATATTCTTTTAGAAGTTAAATTGTGTAGGTGGACCAACGATTACATCAAATGATCCTTCTTACATAGTGAATTTTCTTTCTTTGACACAGATGTAAGGGACTGTGAGTGCATTGCACATAGGGCGTTTTCCGGCCTTTTGCGATCGGATTTGTCTTGCACAGTATGTGGGTCCACTTCAACCACCTACGATCCTTGCATGGACATCTCCCTTGACTTGGATAGCCAAACAGCCCAATCGAGTAGCAGCGTCAACATGGCGACACTTTCGAGTTGCCTGTATCATTTTACAAGGTCCGAGAAGCTGGGATCTGATCAGAAGCTTTATTGTGAAAATTGTCAAGAAAGGCAGGAATCATTGAAACAAATGTCATTCAAACAACTCCCCTTGGTGCTGTGCCTGCATATTAAAAGGTTTGAGCACTCCCTTGCTCGAAAAGTATCCAAAAAGATAGACCAATACCTACAGTTCCCCTTCACTTTAGATATGTCCCCATATCTGTCATCCACAATAGTCAGAAACAGGCATGGAAATAGAATGTTTGCTTTTGAGGATGATGAAGCTGATACAGTTACAGAATATGAGATTTTTGCTGTGGTGACTCATTCGGGGATGCTTGAATCTGGGCACTATGTAACTTTCCTACGTTTAAATAACCAGTGGTATAAATGTGATGATGCTTGGATATTGGAGGTTGACGAAGCAACTGTCAGAGCATCTCAGTGTTATATGATATTCTATCTGCAGAAGATGTTCTATCACAAAACAAGTGAGGATTTGAGCTGTTCACCCATTTCCCCTCGAAGAGATACTTTTCTTCCTATAGCTGGTTGTTGCTGATAACTGGTGTGTGTTTGCTGGATTTCAAGAGGCTTGGAAATTACCATATAGAGTGTATGGCGGAAGGTCACACTCATGTTGCAAAGCTCGGGAAACACCTGATCTTTGCAATCAACCCTGCGGCGGTGGATGCTCGAGATATGAGGGACCCAAGTGATTTTCGGGTTGAGATTTAATTTGATTCAAAAGATGCTGCGTCTTCTGACTACTTACCTGGAACGAAGCTGATAAGTTTCACTACGGTACAAACTGCAGACGATGCCATCCAGCTAACCGTAATTGGCTAAATTTCGCTGTTAACAGTTGCAGCGACAGAGTTGGAGGGTGGAACGCCGTGCTTGTTAGAATGCGAGCTTTCCTGCTACAGAAAAAAAAATTCTGATGATCCTGAGGAATTGTGCATTCTGAAGGGGTCTTACTTTTAGCATTGGCGTAGAATTTGGTAAGAGGATTTGAAGAAATCTTGTATAGAATATAAGTGGACAGTTAAATGATTGGTCTTTCTCACATTTTCTTCATGCTGTAACGAGTAATGACCCTGAATTTTTCTTGTGGTCAATTTGAACTTTATCAGAAAATAGTAATTTCTTTCGTTTCTTTCCACTTTCCAGAGCAAGGGAGATCTTGTATTTCTTTGCAAATTCTAAGTGTGAACTTGTGCATTGGATTGGCATGTCAGCTGTTAATTGCTTATGATAATATAGATTAGCAAAAAGTTATTGAGTTGAGTTTTGTGCGAGTTTTTTTTGTATAATCCTATGTAATTGCCAAAGATTAAATCTGTTGGTGGTTATTATCTAGGTTGTTCTGTTTGATTTGGCACACCTCATGAAGTCATGATATACTTGTTCACACAGTCACACTTGGTGTATTTGCCTTCTATCATCTATGCAGAGTATCCTTATTCTATAACTGTTGTCTTCTTGTACATAGTACAAAATTTCAAATGCCATCTCTAAGGAGTCCTAAAATCACTCTAACTCTCTTAGGGTATGTTCTATTCAATTTATCCGAACTTATCCTTATTTTATATTATCTGAACTTATCCTTATTTTATATTATTTGAACTTATCTTATCTTATATTATACTTCCTCCGTCCCTAAATAGAGTTCTCATTTTTTTGGGCATAAGTATTAAGAAGAAATCATGTGTATGACCTTAGTTGTATTAACTCATAATTAAATATAGAAGTTGGTATACTTTTTATGAATTGTTTATTAAAGAGAGAGATTGTGGGCCATGTAGGAAAGTGGGTGATATTATAAAAATTGAAAGCAAAATAATATTTTAATTGGTAGACCCATACCAAATAAGGAAATGAGAAATCTATTTGGGACAAACATAAATGGAAAAATGGGCACTCTATTTAGGGACGGAGGGAGTATGAGCTTATCTTATTTATCTAGACTTATCTTATTTTATCTAAACTTATCTGAACTTATTTTATTTTATCTTATATGGACTTATCTTATTTTATCTGAACTTATCTTATCTAAACTTATTTTATCTTATCTAGAACTTATTAAACTTGATGATGTTTGTATTATTAAACTTATCTGACCTTATTTTTTTAAAAAATTTATTTTATTTTGATTATCTTATCTAAAAACTTATTGAAATTGAAAAAAAAAACAAAGCCTAAAATGAAGATTTGATTTCATTACTTAGCTCGTGAGAGATAAGATTGCTTTAGGTGGAATTTTTAAACAATGGAGTAGTATTTCTACACTGAAGAGCTGAAAATACCCCTGACTATATTATTATAAGTACGGTTTTTTCACCATATACCCCTGATAAATTTTTTTTTACACCATATACCCTTTCAATTTTCCAAATTCACCATATACCCCTCACTTTTGAAAAAATACATCCACTTACCCTTAATGACTAACGGCGTTAAACTCCGTTAGTCATTAACCCCTAATCCCCCTTCTGACCCTAATTAACTAACCTAAATCTACTCCTAATTTTAACCCTAACACTAACCCCAATACCCTAATACACTAACCCTAACACATAACACCCCACCCCTCCCCCCACCTCCACCACCCCCCCCACCCACCCCCCACCCCCCCCACTGCCCACCAGCCCTTACCCCCTTACCCAGCCACCACCACTCCAACGACCCCCTTCCCCTCGCAGCCCCCTCCACCCTCCTCGCAGTCCCCCTCCCCTTCCCCGTCGTCGCGCAGGCCCCCCTCCCCCTTTCCCCGTCGTCGCGTGACCCCCCTCCCCCTTCCCCAGTCGTCGCAAGCCCCTCTCCCTTTCCCCCAGTCGCGCAACAATTCGTGCTTGATTTGATGAAGAATCTCGGTCCTCCCGAAATCTCGTTTCTCCCATAATTTAGGGTTCGGGGGTGCGATTCAACAGGGGGAAGGGGAAGGGGAGGAGGAGGGGGTGCGAGGGGAGCGGGGAGGGAGGCGGGTTGCGGGGAGTGGGAAGGGGTGGATTCGGGGGTGGTGGGGGGGGGGGGTCGGCGGGCGAAGGGGGAGGGGGTCACCGGAGAAGGGGGAGGAGGGGTGGTGGTGAGGAGGTGGTGGTGAGGAGGTGGTGGTGGTGAGGGGGTGATGTGGCAGTGGGGGGTAAGGGGTGGGGAAGGGATGGTTAGGGTTAGGGCCGAAAGTGTATTAGATTAGGGTTAGGGTTAGGGTTAGGGTTAGGGTTTAATTTAGGTTAGTTAATTAGGGTTAGAGGGGGATTAAGGGTTAATGACTAACGGAAGTCTAACGCCGTTAATCAAAAGGGTAAGTCGATGTATTTTTTGAAAGGTGGGGGGTAGAGTTGGCAATGGATCCCGGATCCGTGGACCCGGATCCGTTTTTACGGATCTGGGTCCTAAAATTCCAGACCCGTTGGGTCCGGGTCGGATTCGGGTCCTATTGTCAAATTACGGACCCGGATACGTAGACCCGTTTTTATATATTATAATAATAAAACGTCGGGCCATATATAAGCTATGTAACATAGAGTTGGCAATAAAAAAGCCCTAAAATGATTCTCGGATCCCCCTTCTGTCTTTCTCAGTACTCCACTACTCCCCTTCTCCCCTTCTCCCCTTCTGTCTCTCTCCTCCCCATACCATCTGCGACACCCCTGCGCCACCCACGAAGTTGCGCTGCCCACATCCTTGCGTCGCGCACCAACCTGCGCCGCCCACCAACCTGCGTCGCCCACATCCTTACGTCGCGCACCAACCTGCGTCGCCCACCAACCTGCGTCGCCCAGCAGATCGCGCCGCCCACCAACCTGCGTCGCCCAGCAGATCGCGCCGCCCACCAACCTGCTCCGTCCACTAGCTCGCGTCGCCCAACAGCCCCAACGCTCAATATCCGCGCTGAACCGGCGAGGCTTGTTGAAGGAACAACCACCACACATCGAGGAGAGGTTTTGAATGAAGAGCCAAAAAACAGAGGAAATTAAAGAGAGAATTAGGCCTGAAGTTTGTCAATTATTTGGAGGGTTGAATTTTTTTTGGAGTTTTCGGATTCCTGTATTTTGAGTTCTAGGGTTTCATTTTGTCAATTTGTTATAGTTGGAAGTAATCTGTAATGTTGCGATTTGCGAATTTGCTAAGTTCATATAATTTGTTATTGATGAATTTGTTGATTTCAATTTTTCATAAAGTTGCTGAATCTAGCTGCAAATTAGTGATAAAATGGATGAATTTAGTTGCGAAATTAAATTTATAGGAAAAAGTAAACAATATAGTGAAAATCATAAACAGATCCGTTTTGGACCCGGATCTGGATATGGATCCGGGTCCAACATTTTCGGACCCGTTGGATCCGGGTCGGATCTGGATCCAGTACCTGAAAACGGATCCGGGTCCGGGTCCACATGGATCCGGTCCAGACCCGACCCGTTGCCATCCCTAGTGGGGGGTATATGGTGAATTTGAAAAGTTGAAAGGGTATATGTTGCAAAAAAAATTTGTCAGGAGTATATGGTGAAAAAACCGTTATAAGTATTACAAGTTATATCTTGACCAAGATTAACAAAAATGTGGCTCCCACAAAAAACTGAATCAAAGGCTTTAATTAGGTTCTAAATTTACTTGTCTAATCTATAGTGAATTTCCTTCAAATTGTTCTATTTATTTTCACAAAAGTTGTCTATAACTATACTAGTCTTATATATACGCGATACTTGCGAAAGTAAATAGAAAGTAAAATTGTATTATTAAATCTAACAATCTCAAATAATATATAAGAAAAATTGTTCACAAAGTTCATTCAAAAAACAAAATTGACATCAGTCTATATAGCAAACATTAAATACAAAGAACAAAATTGACATTAGTCTATATAGCAAACATTAAATAATTAACGTGTATGTGCAACGAAATTTATTGATTATACAATGTTTGCACTATTTTCTAAATTAAATGTGAGTAAAATTATTTTAGTCTTTTTACGAGTACACAAAACTCGTCCAGGCTTATAAAATAGAGATAGGGCGTTAATACTGTTAAGATGTTAAATAGCATAAAAGTAATACAACTTTTTGTATGATATTAGCCTAGTTAACCTTAATTATCCAAATTGCAACCCAATTTTCTAATACTCTCATCTCAACAGCGTGGGTCCCCTTTATGCGCCTTTTTCATCATGGGTCAGTAAATAATAACGTAAACGTATCATCGCAGACTAGTCATAGTCAGAGAAGCCATAAAATATCTAGTGTTCTACCAATTCTATTTGACATCTTTAACAGTATTTAGTACCCAAATCTAGAGAGAATCAAAAAAAAAAAAAAATTACTTGTCATTGCATTTGCAACTTATTATTTCATTTTCAGAATTCTGAAGAAACGTTTCAAGTTCTGTGATTTCTTCGTTAGTTTCTTCTAAACTCTTTGCTCTTTTTTTTTTGTCTAGCATTTCAATTCTTGCCTATATTTATATCAACTGTTTGAATTGTTCCAATTTTTGATGTGGTAATTAAGTGAATGCAATCTTTTTGTTTTTTTGGGCTTTTCATTTGGTGGGTTTTTGGGTGATATTTATCAATATTTGTAGACATGCACAAAAGATTAGAATTTTGGATTGGTTGGGAAATTTGGATGGTCCATAATAATGTAAAGTCATTAATTAGTTCCTTTTTTTGGGTAGATTATGAAGTTTGATGTTGCTAATGACTAAATTATATGAATAGTGAAGGAATTAGTTTTCATTTCCCTGTTCTGTTAAGGATTAACTAAGCACTTAATTTGTTTGTACATCATTAAGTCATAGTTTAGTGTGTTAATATATCTAGAGATAAAAGCATAGAGTAGGGATTATTTTGTCAATGATTAGCCTGTTAGGTGATTAACAGGTAGGTGAATTGTCATTTAAATTGCTAATTTCTGCTTCATTTTAGATGATAAGGCTTGGATTTAAAGTCTCTAGGAAGCAAGATCAAAGAGTCAGGATCAAAATTTCATCTGTATCATTAATCGAATTCGTGAATGGGAGAAATGAGTAATTATCAATGTATATGATCTAATAAAATTTTGGGTTCTACCCTTGTTTGCACTTTGGCCCCCCTGATATGATATTTTTTAAGTGATGTAGTTTCAGAAAGAAGTGGTGGAGCTCCATCCTATTCGATTGAAATGTTTAAGTGATGTAGTTTCAGGATAGCCCATTGATCTATTATTCTTCCTGTTGATAGTGTGAGTAAAGCATTGTCTTGCGAAACATTGTTGGCAGTAGTTGGGTATATCCATTGATTCTGAGTTTCCTGCTGTGTTCTTTTAAGGAGGAAGTCACTTTGGCGTTCCTAGATTACTCTTTGAGCTGGCTAAAATTTGAGAAATTGTTCTCTATAATGTTTCAAACCTGATGAATCTTAGAAATGTGCTCAGAACTGATAACGTTATTATTTAGCTTGAGAAAAAAAGTTAGACCGTTTGTTAAGGGAAAAACTCTATATATAGAGATAATGCGAGAGAGAGAAACATGACGAAATTGATGAGTGTTTCTTGAGCTTTTAAGAGCTCATTTCGGAGAGAATCAAGCCTCTCGAAAGCTTGAATATCATACATTTGCTGTAATTTCCACTTGATTGATGAAATCATCTTCTTCTTCCTTAATTTCTTCTATTAATGATGCTCACGCTATGCTAGTTCATAGCAACATGCTTTTGTTTATCAAGGAGGCAGCCACGTGATGTAAATGTGAGTATAATAGTATATTACACCCTTTGATTATTTAGGAGGCTATGTTAGGTTGCTGAGCAAGGGTGAATACTCATCTGAGTCGCTCATCTTTCCCGTACCCGTTACGAAATCAACATAGTTTGTGATGTTATGGATGCGTACTTGAATTTTATGTCGATCCTGTAAGAAGATACGGAGAAGGTTTGCTGTTTAGTGAAGCTATAGAGACACGAGTGTGTAGTATAGTCTATACTACTATGTCATGAGGAAGTTGCTTAAATGTTTTGATTGATCTGAAGTCCTGAATACCTGATGATTGTATTGCTTTCAATTCCTCTTACTTAGTATCATCGAAAGTATAAACTATGCAAAATTATCCATGGCAAGTTTTCCAAAATAACCCTACTTCACAACAAGATCTCTCCAGGGTTTAAAGTAGATAATTTTCCTGTGTTATTCAAAGTAAAGGGTTATATTAGACAATGACCTCAGTAAATCATTTTAGAAGAACGTCTAAAGTACGCGTTATTGCGTATATTTTCTCTAGAAACTAAATGAAAACAGTTGGGAATCGTCAATATTAGCTCCCTGGTGTATTCCCTAATCCTTCCTTTACTCTGCAGGAAATATAGAGGGGTTGGCAGCCAGGTCGAAAATATGTCAATGTTTAAGGTCCCAGATCACCAGGTTGCTGGACACCAGGCTCTTAATGGGCAGCTTGGACCGCTCGTAGATGAATCAGGGCATTTCTTCAAGCCCCTTCAAAAAAATGAACGAGGCTTAAGAGAGGCTGAATTCTACAAGACTTTCTCATCTGATGTCAGAGTCCCAGATCACATAAGCAAATATTTTCCTAAATACTTTGGCACCCAGATTTTAGAAGCTTCTGATGGATCAGGACCCTGCTCTCACCTTGTTATGGAAGATCTAATCTCAAACTACAAAAACCCGTCGATCATTGATGCTAAGATTGGCTCCCGAACCTGGTATCCACAAGCAACGGAGGAGTACATTCAGAAATGTCTCAAGAAAGATCAAGAAACCTCTAGCCTTCCTTTGGGTTTCAGGATATCGGGGTTACACTTTTACCAAGGTCCGGAATCAGAGTATTGGAAGCCTGATCGAACAGTGACCATTAAGTATACAGCAGATGATGTCAGGTTGGTTTTAAAGAAGTTTGTTTCATCAAATCAATCATCAGAACTTAAGGAAGACCTGGATTGTACATTTGCTTCAAGTGTCTTTGGTGGTCCTTCTGGCATTTTGGCACAGTTGCTGGAGCTTAAGTCATGGTTTGAGGAGCAAACTCTGTACCATTTCTATTCTTCCTCAGTTTTAATGGTTTATGACAAGGAGTCACTGGTGAAAGACGGAAAGTTTGGTCCTGCAATTAAGCTTGTTGATTTTGCTCATGTTGTCGAAGGCGATGGTGTTATCGATCATAACTTCTTGGGTGGGCTCTGCTCATTGATCAAATTCATCTCTAGCTTGCTGACAATTCCAAATGGAGGTACCAACAAAGATGGTTTGCAGAATCGAGCGTAGGATTCGATTCATATTATCACTCAATGGTGGGTAATGGAATAGATGAAGCAACACAAATTTATGCCTATCATTTCCAAACAAAAAAAAAACACAAAGGGACTCGTGTCCTTTTCCCATATATATATCTTCCTATTTACAGCTTACATTGCTTAAGGTTTGCTTTCTTTCCCCTTCCCCAAACCTCATATTGAATTAAATATGAGGAACTTAATAGATTCCGAAACTTATTGGATTTTCTTATTCATTTATTTGCTCACATTCTTTAGTTTCCCTACTGCAATTCTTTTTATTGTTAAACCTTCTCATTAAAGTAGACTTCCAACATTACCTTCCATTTTATTGTTGAACGTAAGAACTTTACATTATGCTAAGGGATGATATGGTTGTGAGTAGACATGGCAAAGTTTACCCGATCCAAGTAACCCGAACCTAATAAATCAACCCAAGACCCGAAAATGATGACTCAAACTCCACCAGAAACTCGAAACAAACCAAGTCCCACGCGCGATTGATCTTGACGTGATACTAACCCGATAATCGAAGTAACCTGATTGAAGAGACCTGAACTAATTCTCACCTAAAACTAAAAGTAACCCGAACCAAATTTAACCCGAATATATTGTCCCAAATCGAATTCGAACCCAATACTAATCCAACGTTTAATATTTGATCCAAATTGACCCGATCTCATATTACAATTTGTTTTTTCCAAAAAGAAAAGGTCGAAAACTCTTGACTTTATATCGTTTATCCTTTTTAGTTCGTATTTCCTTTATTCATGTTACATCTTTAATGATAATATAATTGCGACTAAATAAGGTAGTATTTAACAACACCTATTTTTTCATCGAGTTAGACTTAACCCAACCCGACCCGTGGGTCAAGCAATTCAACTTGACAAATAACCAGATTCATCCAACTTAATAAAACAGCTTTAAGGTGGGTCCTAGTTCAAAGAAAGGCGTTAATACTGTTAGCTAAAGACTTTAAGAAACCTATAAAGTAATGCAACTTTTTGTCTAATTAACCTTATTAAACCTTAATTGATCATACAAATATCAACTTAATAATCTACTTATATACTTCTTCGTCAGCGTAAGTGTTCGTCAACTTTATGCCGACTTTTTCCATCATACGTCAAATATTGCACATCGCAGACTCTGACATAAATAAAATAGCATTAAATTGCAGATTCATCTTCTTTTCCTGCCATATTTGACAAACAAAATTTCTCACGCTAATAGTATAAAAACTACCCAAATCTAGAGAGAAAAAGAAGCAATTTGAAGAAACGTTTCAACTTCTGGGATTTCTTCGTCAGTTTCTAATCTCTTGCTTTGTTAATTTATTATTTATCTCACTATTTAATTCTTGTCTGAATTTATATCAATTGTTTGAATTGTTGCTGTAATATTGATGAAATTTTGTTTATTATGTGATTAGTACTTTGGATTGACAGGAAATGATGTTTTTTTTTTCTGGGTGGTTTATAAAATTGTCAATTGAAGTTTTCATAGTTTAAAGTGATCACTAAAGAATTAAGATCTTTTTGTAACTCAACTCTATATAGAAAACTAAACTAGCTATTGAGCCCGGGCGATGCCTCGAGTTGATGGACAATAACTATGACTTTGGCCTTACTGATATAGTGGCAAACTGGATTAATGAAAATTGATGATTGAATTTTTTTTGTTTTCAATTGTTTGGTCTGATGATGCCAATTATCAGAGCGGCACGTGGGGATTATATGCTCTGATAATGTATATGTGGTTGATAGCTTATAGTTAGTTGGCTAACTCTTAGCAATATGTCTAATATGAGTAGAGATTAAAGCATAGAAGTAGGGAGTTTTTGTCATTGGATTATGTGTTAGGTGATTAACAGGTAGGTAAAAAATGTGTTTGAATTGCTATTAGATGATAAGGACTAGAGTTGCCCAAGGCTTGGTTTTGAAGTCTCTAGGAAGCAGGATCAAATAGTTTGTATCATGTCGCGTCGTGGATCCTTGTGCAAAACAAGAAGAAGGATTGTCAATCAAATTCATTGGTGAGAGAAATGAGTGAGAATCAATAGGGGTGTGATTTATTAGATTTTAGGGGTCTACCATTGTTTTTGTGCACTTTGGCCGCCGTGATTTTTATATCTTCCGGGGATGTAGTTCCACAAGGAAGGGGTGGACTTCCACCCTTTCAGTTTCAGAGGCTGAATAGGACCTATGATATATCAATTCTCCTATTGACAATGTGGATATTGCATTGTCTTCGCGAAACATTGCTGTCAATAGTTGGCTGTCCATTGGTTTTGGTTTTCCTGTTGTGTTCTGTTCAGGAGGAAGTCACTTTGGCCATCCTAGATTTTTTCTTTGAGCAAAAATGCACTTGGCTAAAAATGAAGATTTTGCTTTCTTATGATGCTTCTAAGTTGACTGAATCTTAATAATATTGTTCTTGATTTTGGTGGAGGAAGCCTTTTTCTGTTGACACATCATAAAATTGGAAGCTCTTTGAATAGACTGTTAAAGCCTTGACTGGAACTTATTTCCAAACAAATCAGCGTAGTTTGTGATATTATGGAAGCGTACTCCAATATTACGCCGGTTCTTTAGGAGGGCTGAGAAGTTGTGCTGTCGAGTGTAAGACTGTAAGGCACTGCTAATCTCTTCAAACAGTACTTCACTACTGTGTAATGGAGAAGTTGTTTAAATGTTCTGATTTACCTTATAATTTTATTGCTTTCATCTTCTTTTACATAGCACTATCATAGAAACTAAGTAACCTGTATTGTTTTCCTTTACTCTGCAGGAAATATAGAGGGTTTGGTAGTAAAGTCAAGAATTATGCCAATGCTGAAGGTCCCAGATCACCAGGTTGCTGGACACCAGGCTCTTGATGGGAAGCTTGGCCCACTCATAGATGAATCAGGGCATTTTTACAAGCCCCTACAGCAGAATGAACGAGGTTTAAGAGAGGCTGAATTCTACCAGACTTTCTCATCTGATGTCAGAGTCCCAGATCACATATGCAAATTCTTTCCCAAATTCTTTGGCACCCAGCTTCTAGAAGCTTCTGATGGATCAGGACCGTGCTCTCACCTTGTTATGGAAGATCTAACCTCAAACTACAAAAAACCGTCCATCATTGATGTTAAGATTGGCTCGCGAACCTGGTATCCACAAGCAACAGAGAAGTACATTCAGAAATGTCTCAAGAAAGATCAAGAAACCTCAAGCCTTTCTTTGGGTTTTAGGATATCGGGGTTACACTTGTACCAAGGTCAGGAATCAGGGTACTGGAAGCCTGATCGAAAGCTGACCATTAAGTATACAGCAGATGATGTCAGGTTGGTTTTGAAGAAGTTTGTTTCATCAAATCAATCATCAGAATGTAAGGATGATCCAGATTGTACATTCGCTTCAAGTGTCCTTGGTGGTTCGTCAGGCATTTTGGCACAGTTGCTGGAGCTCAAGTCATGGTTTGAGGAGCAAACTTTGTACCATTTTTATTCTTGCTCAGTTTTGATGGTCTATGATAAGGAGGAGTCACTGGTGAAAACTGGAGAGTTTGGTCCTGCAATTAAGCTTGTTGATTTTGCTCATGTTCTGGAAGGCGACGGTGTCATCGATCACAATTTCTTGGGTGGGCTCTGCTCATTGATCAAATTTATCTCTGACATTTTGACCACTCCAAATGGATGCACCATCGGAGATGGTTTGCAGAACCGAGGGTAAGATTTGTAAACCCTGAATCTTATGTCTTGGGAGCACTGCCTTGACACAGATATTCCAGAGAGCATTATTTTAGAGATCGTATTGTTATTTGTTATAGATTCAACTTTCATGTCATTCATCATGAATCTGGAGGCACAACAACAAGCCTTCATCTGAATTAATCATGTTCCGTTTGAACGTATATTAACTTAATTCTAGTTCTGATTTGATGCATTTGTTATTTAATCAGTTTGATGCAAACTAAGCTCAATTAAGCACAATTACAAATCGAAATAGACAGAAAGCAAAGCACACAACTAACACTCCAGAAATCACTAAATTATCTAGTGACTAGTCATATGCATGTACTGATCAATTGATGATGCACACAAGAGTTAAATAGCCAAAAACCACATCTTCCTTTTTCTCCCTCTCCTTTCTAGGATAGATAACTCCCATCATTTTTTATATTTTTCAATTTACCTCTAGACTCTACAACTACTCTAATTCATGAAAGAACACGCAAGTTTCAAAATACAGAATGAACCTCACATGTTGCAATACCATAAAACACTCAATTATCTTAAAGAACCTTACACGGTTGTTTGTTGCTGCAATCCGTATTCAATTTAAGAATCTGTTTTGAAAAAGCTAACTAAAACATGCACTCCAATCTACATGTGAGTCAAAATGATATTGATCGCACACGGGTCCCCAGCCATGCTTTGCAAGTAACTTTGTGTCTAGTTCTCTTAACGCTAACTCCATTAGAAGACCATCTAGCTATCCTTTCTTTTTTTGTTTTTCTAAGGGGAGCTATCGTTTCTATATGTATTTATTATTCTACGCCAAAGATTATATTATTTTTTAATTGTCTTTTAATTTTAAAAGAATAATATAAAAAATTGAACGGTTTTTTTCAAAATTCACGGGGTTCATCTGCACCAGTGAACATATAGTGTATATGCCCCTGACTTTAGTGTTTCATACTTTCATCGATGCATTTGAGAATGTTAGCCCCAAACATTGATAGATGAGATTATTAACCCTTAACTTTGTAGAAGTGAGGGACGTTAAAGTATCCTTAATTCTAAATTTAGGGTGCATTTTACTAAATTTGTGCTGACTTATTTTAAGTTATCTAAATTTATTGTAACCCATTATAGAAAAGCTATAAAACCTTCAATCCCTCTGTCTCATATTAATTGCAATAGTTTAACCAACACATTTGCCAATACACAATTTTCACCATTAATATATCTAATTATCTATTAGTAAGATATTATGAAAAGTGGATATGTTAAAAATATTTATTTTCATAAATCTTACAACATCTTATATGTTGTTGGAACATTTATAGTAAAATGGGCTTTAGTTCATATGGAATGGTTTTACGGAGGTTGGATTACTAAAGGAAACACGAGCCAAGATCAGGAGCCCAGGTAGGCCCAGGTCGCGAGGTGCGACCATTGTCGCGAGGTGCAACTTGAGTGGTTGCGAGGTGCGATCTGTATCGCACCGTGCGATTCGCTATTGAATCTTTTCGCTGCGGATTTTTATTTTGACGGTTTATGTCCGTTGTTTTGTGATGGTTGGTTATTATCCGGTTTTAAGTGAATGAATAGGTTTCTTTTCACTCACTTAGGATATAGACACATCATTTATAACCTCTCTAAGTCGATCTATAAAAGAATAACTTCTTTCCAAATGGTGGGATCTTGAAATCAGTTTTTCATTCTCACAAAAGAAACTTGCTTGCTTACTAGAAAATTCTGCAGTATTTTCTCTTATTTGTAGATCTACTTTGAAGATCATCAAAGTAAATTGTTCTCTCCATTGTATCTCATTGGTTATTTCGTGTTAACCCATTGATTCTAGAGGGGCGAAATTAAACTAATAGGAAAGGTAGTTTCCGTGCCTTGGAGTGGTATATCCGGTTCCCTTATTGATCATACTTATAACATATGTTTACATTTTTATATACTAGTTAAAAATAATAATCAGAGTAAGGCATGTGAATAATACAAAAGTCAAATTATTACATTAATATAGGATAGAGGTAGTATTGTTAAATCTTATTAGAACTCAGGAAAGCTTCTTAACACTCATATAATTTCATTAAAACTTATTATTGCAGATTCTTAAAAGTTGAAGTATTTGATTTTATTAAACCTTATTAGCATTTTTTTTGGATTAATCAAACTTATCTTTGTTTATTATGTTTGATAAAAATAAGTCAAAATAAGCTAAATAGTAAATAGAACATGGTGTGTTCTCTTCACCTTAAAAGATAAGTTTCAAGTCCATTAAGTTCAGATTAGGTATGATTAGGTCTAACACTACACTTGAAAATAAATTTCAATAAGGATCAATCAAGCCAATCAATCAGGTCTTAATAAATTCAGTTCAGATTTTTTAGGTGAAGATAACGCTCCCTTCCGAATCGAACATAACTTACACACACATAGACACATAGTAGTGGTTCATTAACCGTAATAACACACAAAGTTGGTTAATTATTTCAAATATTGAATAGAATTAGTACACGGATGCTAGCTCAAAAAGCTAGTCAACGTACAAAACCTTGGAAGAGACACTTCAACTACTGCTTCTCTTCTTTTTCTGCTCTACTGTTTCCTTTGAATATTGTGAAACTGGTGGTGTTGCAATCACCTCTTATGGGTACAGCAATTTATTCGATTCACAAATAATCCAAAATCGAAAAACAAAGTTAGAAAAATACCATTAAATAAAACACCCATGTGTGTAAATGTAATGAATTCCAGTTTAGTTGGAGCTTCCTACATTTCCCAGATCCCAAATTTCTAAATAAGTTGCAAGATTCAGTTTTGTTGCTTCATTTTTGCAGATTTTTTACTGGTTAGTTCTTCTTCTTCTTCTTATACAATGCTCACAGTTTAATTTTACTTGAGCTTACATTGTTGATTTGACAAATTATGCTGATTGTTTAAATACCCAGATGCAAGAACATTGATTTCTGAGCTTGTTGGTGATATTTTTGAGCTTAAAAGACCAAGTGAATATCACCCAGATTGTAAGGTTTGTTTGATGATTTTCTTTCTTAACAGTTTTAACTAGAAGCATATCTTAAGTGTAAGAAATTGACAATTTTAAGTTAGTCAACTGCCATTGAAATTTGATTGGGTAGTGGCTGATTTCTGTAGATTTTTTTGTTTGTAAGATATGGTTGAAGAAGAAAACCCAAGAACTGTATTGAAGGAAATGGAAGATGAAAATGAACCCAAATTTGGGTTCATGGATTATATATGGGCACCATTGAATTGGCTAAAAATGCTTGCCAAAGAGATGCATTGGAGCTTTGTTTTTGGGGTGATGATTGTCTATGGATTTAGTCAAGGTTTGGGTGGAGCACTTAATCGTGTAGGTACGGAGTATTACATGAAAGATGTGCAGAAAGTGCAGCCTTCCGAGGCGCAAATCTATCAAGGATTTACTTCAATTCCTTGGATGGTGAAGCCTATTTACGGTCTCATGACCGATGTGGTTCCTATTCTAGGGTATCATAGAAGGCCTTACTTCATATTTGCAGGTAAATTCTAATCACATTTATGCAGTTAATTTGTTGCTTTGATTGTAATGTCAAGTTTGTCTATTGATTCTTGGCAACACGTCCATTTTATACCTGGGTGTATGTACACGCAAGGCTATTTTTAGCTCCAAATGAACCAAATAAATAGCCTCGGGTGCATAATGGAAATTGCAGGTACCTAGTAGTTGAACTTTGTGATGGAGTTAAACTTGCCTATTTGAAGGTGTTAGAAAGTTGCTTGATCTCTTATTGTGTGAGCTTAATGAGACAACAAACTTCTTGCACCCCACCTGCAGCTTTGTGCTTGTTTGAGAGATCAGAGTTGAGTAATATCCCTGAGGAGCATGTCAGAAATATTATATAAAGGATAGTGGACAACAAAGTGGAAGCCTTACTAATATAACGGAAGATGGAGAACAAATTGGCATACATATTAGAAATACAAAGAAAAATGGACAACATAGTAGAACCCCTAGATAAAGCAGAAGAAAACCATCTGAAGTAGAACAGTGGAACCAGGGTCATGTTCATTTAGTAGATTGTGATTTTGAGTTTCTTTAGTTTGGGAACACTATTGGTATATTCAATGGGTAAAGAACTCAAGCATTCCTTCCAAGGTAGAAAATGTTTCAGTGACATCATTCATTAAGCAATTTTAATAATTAAGTGAAAAGTGCTTCTCATATGATCCACTGAGTCAAAAGTCAAAGCTTACTTGTCCAAAGTATTCAGGAGCTTTATGATCTGTTTAAACATGAACATTCCACTTAACTCTAGATTTAGTTAATAATGGTGGTGCAAAGTATTGACCTCTTCGCTTTTCTTTGAAGTACAAGGAGTTAGGACTTAGGAGTATCACTAACCATAGTTCTATAGGGTGCAGAGGTCCAGGGTTTTAACTTATTTTCTGTTCTTTATGCTTCTATCCAAGTTCATAGTCCATATGCATCTTTAGGTCTCCAAAGCTCATGAGAACAGTAGATGATTTGTTGTAATTATAGGTCTTATGGCATTACCCCTAAACCTATGAAGAGGTTAGTTCCAATAGAAATTTGATTCGAGAGGCAAAATAGTGAAATACTAGCTTGCTGTGGGGGTTCAAAGTACAGTTTGAAGTTTTGAACTGCAGCGACTAGCAAAGCAAACCCTCTTTTAGCATTTGGTAACAGTTTGCATTTTGAAAATTGCGCTTTGGTTAGAGATTTTAATCAAACTGCAATTTGTGGTTTTGTTTGGACAGGTTTCCTTAGGTCTTTATAGCATATTCCTTTTGATATGGTTTTGTTAGAATCCGGAAAGAGGTTAGCTAAATGAACGAATACAATTAATCATTGTGCATTGTTTGATCATACGTTGCCTAATCAGCTATTTCTTGGTGGATTCCTGAAAGGGTTGAGCTGTCTGTTGTAGTCAGACACATCTTCTCCTCCAAATATATTGCTCATAAATTATGGCAAGTGACTTTATCTAGTGATATAGATCAGATTGTTTGTACTTTGTACTATGTAAAAGGTTTCTTTGAGATACAGATTTGAAATGCTCAACACCTTTTCATCCATTCTCATCAGGACTTTCTGCAATATATATATGACATTATTGGACTGAAATGCCAGCCTTTCTTGCACAATGTTTTAGATAAATGTCTTGGTTGCCACTATTTTGGTATGCAATTTGTCCGACCATTGAATATTGATCATCTTTACCGTAAATGTTTCATTCACTTCAGGTGTTCTTGGTATAGTGCCTATGCTATTCTTATCTTTTCACAAAAAGATGCACATCTTCTTCGTAGTACTGTCTTTAGCGACAGGGAGCACAGGAGCTGCAATTGCAGATGTGACTGTCGATGCATGTGTTGCACAGAACTCTAATAAGCATCAGCATCTTGCTCCTGACATGCAAAGCTTATGTTCATTGAGTTCTTCCACTGGATCACTCTTGGGATTCTTTCTCAGTGGTCTCTTGGTTCATTTCATTGGCCCAAAGGTGGATTTCTTTACTTCTATGATATGTATTCTTTGCATCAGTGTTATCTAATTCGCAGTAAGGGAATGGGTATGGGAACACAATCTGCTACCTAGTTTTGTTAAATTACCTCAAAAGTATACCACTTGCATGCACCAATCCGCCATGGGGGGTTTAGCGAATTAGGTGACACTGGTTTGCATACATGGGGAAAAAAAAAGCAATTCCATATTTGATTTACATGATTTCATGTGAGATTTCTCCAATTTTGAACTAAAGGGGGTCTTTGGATTGCTGACAATCCCATCGGCACTAGTCTTTCTGGTGGGAATCGTACTTCATGAACCTCGAACTGTGAACTTTTCTTACAAACAGGTAGCTCACCTTTCTAACTCTCTCCACTGAGCTTTTATATCATAATAGTGCAAGCATTGTAGTAATCTATCTTTAAATTAGGTTGGCCAGAAGTTCCTTGATGCAACAAGAGCCATGACAGACACAATAAAATTGCAAGATGTGTGGCAACCATGTCTATATCTGTACCTCTCCAATGCTTTGAGTCTCAATATCTATGATGGAATGTTTTATTGGTATACTGATTCAGATGCAGGCCCTCGTTTTTCTCAGGTATGATAAGGTGCTTAATTATTTGGTTAAAAATGTGGCTATGAGGCCTGTGTTCTTTTCACTTGAAATTCACTTAATTGAACTTAGCCAAACTTATTGAACCTTGTCTAAACATATTAGAACTTGTTGTAGTTGTAAATTGAACATGTGTATCTCTTATTGGAACTTATCTAACTTACTGAAACTTATTTGAACTTTTTTAGAACCTTTTTTCTAAGGTGAAAAGAACATAGCCTTTTTTTTTTTATTACTTGTCCATACTTTTTGTCATAGATGTGGTAGAAGAAATAAATATTAGTAGTTTCTCCGCAGTTTAGTTGTTACTTCCCTTTTTTCAGGTTAAACATTGTAAAAGATGACCGCATTTTTTATTTGTATGATCTGGTTATTTTGATGGCTATTATTTTCTTTAACTTAGTTTTAGGCTTCAGTCTTTTCACCCGAACTACTCTAACTTACTAAAACTTATCTGAACTTGTTGAAATTTAATTTTAATTTTGAAATGGAACTCGTAGCCATTATCCAAACTTGTCAAAACTTGGTATTCCTTGAACTTGCTTTTCAGGTGAAAAGAACAAAGCCTAATAGTATTGCTTTCCTGTCCATATTTTGCAGGAATTTGTTGGCTATATTCTCTCCATTGGTTCAGCTGGTGCCATACTGGCGTCACTACTGTATCAGTATGCCTTAAAAGATCACCAATTCCGGGATCTATGTTTCTGGAGTCAGCTTTTCTTAGGTCTATCAGGGATGCTTGATTTGATTCTGGTTTCACGATTAAACTTGAAATTTGGCATACCAGATCATCTGTTTGCAGTACTCGATGAATGTGCATTCCAGTTTGTTGGGAGGCTCAAATATATGCCACTACTCGTTCTCAGTTCAAAGCTTTGCCCTCCAGGAATTGAAGGCACCTTCTTTGCGTTAATCATGTCAATTGGTAACATCGGCCTATTCTCTTCATCATGGCTTGGAGGTATCTTAATCCATGTTTTGAATATCACAAGAACAAGATTTGATAATCTTTGGGTTGCCATTTTGATTCGTAACATAGCCAGAATCTCTCCACTTTTGGTCATATTTTTAGTACCAAGGACTGATCCCAACTCTTGCATGCTTCCATCTCAAGTCTCAAGTACAGAAACTGCAGAAACTCTGGATGACGATGAGATCGAGCTAGCATCGCTCGTGACCAATGTTGATAGAAGATGACATTTCCAGTCCCTTTTGTTGAAGATTTAGGGACAAAGTTGTCTTAATAGATACGTTTAATGCTTATACAGAACTTAGGTTCAGAATAGCAGATGATACACAAAGGTATTATAGTAGATTGCTAGTTACTTGCTTTTTGATTCTTTTGTGCCTACCAATTCATTCTAGATATTCTTTTGTTTAGTGAAAGTTGTAATGAAAGTTTTGGAAAGAATATGTTGATCTCAAACAGATTCGATTAACGTCAATAGTGAAGCACAAGATGTCATCAGTCATTATCTGAATTCTGAACTACAACACATACATATGATACATTCAATCCAAAAAAAAAGTATTAGTTGATCCCTGGGATTGCTTATTTGCTCCTTCACTTCAATGCTTATATGTGGATGTTGAAGCTGAAATTTTGACTCGTCTTTGGCTGATGGATGTCTGATGAACAGTATCACCTTTGGTTTCTTACACTTCTATGCTTTAGGTGGAGCGCTGCCTAGTTTATAACTGATGTGAACCATTATTTAATGTGTAGTCATTCACAATGTTGTATGTCAAAAAAGACCTGTCCCTGCACTATGACAGCCTAAGAGCAAGACAGGAAAGATACTGTTTCAACCCCCTTTGGCTAATCACTGCTCATAAGTCATAACTATTACTCCCTCCATTTTTTATAATTGCTACATTTTGCTTAAATGATTGTTTCTTTTTAATTGCTACATTATTTAAACTTTCTTTATTTGGAGTACTTGGCCTACTAGAAAGTAATTTTTTTTTTTTTTTCACGTTTTCCACCAAAGAGTACTCTTTTTTCACTTCTTCTCCTTATTTTACGTTAAATGGGTCAAAAAGTACAATCGAAAAAGCTTGAAAGTGATATTGCTGAAATCTTGTGCAAAACACAATGTAGCAATTAAAAAACGGAGGGAGTATGAACTAGGCATTTGCTGCTTTGGGGGGAGTGTCAATGTTAAGTTTAGTTCAATTTCCGTCACCCTTCTCATTCATCAATCAAGTATATTTATACATCCTAATTAAGTTAGAGTCCTACTTCATCACTAATTAAGAATAACAAACTTATTCCTAATAAATAACATAAATAGAGTCCTAACACCCTTCCTTAAGTTGGAGCGTGCAAATTACGAACGCTCAACTTGGACAACAAAAAATCAAATTGAGTCCTACCAAGTGCTTTTGTAAAAATATCTGCTAATTGAAACTTAGTAGGAACATATGATGGACTCACAAGACCTTCAGTTACCGCATCACGAACAAAATGGCAATCAGCCTCAATATGTTTAGTACGTTCATGGAACACTGGATTCTTGGCAATATATAACGCAGATTGACTGTCACAATATAATCTCATCCCTACAGGATGCTGAACTCCAAGATCACCAAGTAGCTGCTTAAGCCATTTTAATTCACATACTATAGCAGCCATAGAACGATATTCTGCCTCTGCTGACGACCGAGACACTGTAGGCTGCTTCTTAGTCTTCCAGGAAACAGGAGAGTATCCCAACAACACAAACCACCCACTTAGGGATCTCCGAGTAATAGGACAACTAGCCCAATCAAAATCACACCACCCTTCAAGGCGGAGATCACTATCAGAACAAAATAATATACCCTGTCCTGGATTTTTCTTCAAATATCGAACTACTCTGAAAGCGGCCTCCCAATGAACCACTTTAGGAGCCTGCATAAACTGTGACAAAATGTGAACAGAATATGCCAGATCAGGCCTAGTAACAGCAAGATAAATCAACCTGCCCATCAATCTGCGATACTTCTCTGGATCATCAAACAAAGGACCATCAGCCAAAGCGAGCTGATGGTGCTGCTCCATAGGAAACTCGGCTGGCTTGGCACCGAGCAAACCGGCCTCAGAAATGATATCCAAGACATACTTCCGTTGACTCATAAAAATTCCCTGCGGCCCCCTGGCAACTTCAAGGCCTAGGAAATATTTCAGAGCACCTAAATCCTTCATCTTAAAACATTTGCCAAGGTAAGATTTGAAGTTCAGTAAAGCTTCCTGATCATTCCCTGCAATAATCATATCATCCACATAGATAAGAACATTCAACTGAATATTTTTCCTGGTCAAAGTGAACAAGGAATAATCAGAATAAGACTGCTTAAACCCATAGGCTTTCAAAGCAGTGGCCAATTTTGCAAACCAACACCTAGGTGCCTGCTTCAAACCATACAATGATTTTTTCATCCTGCACACCAGATTAGTATTTCCTCCCTGAAAACCAGGAGGAATTTTCATATACACTTCTTCCTCCAAATCCCCATGTAAAAATACATTGTGGACATCCATCTAATGAATATCCCATTTTTTCACCGCTGCAATAGCCAGGAAAGTGCGAACTGTTGTCATTTTTGCTACAGGAAAGTGCGAACTGTTGTCATTTTTGCTACAGGAGCAAAAGTTTCATTATAATCAATTCCTTCTACCTGATGATGACCAAATATAACCAATCTGGCCTTCAACCGCTGCAGTTTGCCCTGCTCATCATATTTTTCTGTATACACCCACTTACTCCCCAAGGCCTTCTTGCCTGGAGGAAGAGGTTGCAATTCCCGTGTTCCTTGATCCTCTAGAGCTTTTATCTCAGCTCCCATGGCTTCACGCCACCCTTCATGCTTCATAGCTTCTTTGAATGACTTTGGAGGGTGCCCTGCACTGATAGCTGCTAGAAATCTGCGATGTTTATCAGAAAACTTTTCACAACTAACATAATGTGTAATAGGATAGGGAGTACCTGGGGACGATGTTGAAACAGGTGCCTGAGTTGATGAACTTTTCTTTTTCACTACAGTATGAGTCACAAAATCTTGCAACTTTTTATTTGGGATTTTGGTTCATTTCCCCCTTCCCAACACCTCAACATCCTCCTCTCTACACCCTCCCTGCATCTGCGCCCCACTAGGGAGCTCTCCACGAGGTGCCCCAGGACCCGGGGTCACGCCTGGCATCACACGAGGCATCCGAGCCTCGGCCTCCCCCTTCGGCCACACGATGTGGGCCATCATCAAGACCCACAGTAACATCCACATCATGTGCCCCATCCTCCATTGCACCAAGTCCCCCTTCAACCTGCACGGGAACTTCAACAAGGGGCATAGGCATCTCCTCCGCACAATAGTCCACACTATTAGATGCAACATTCGATACTGGCAATGGGTCAGACGCACCAAAGGGGTATTTATGTTCAATAAACTTCACATCCCGGGAAACAAAGTATTTCTTGGTCTCTAAATCATATAGTTTCCATCCCTTTTGAGTATAAGAATAACCAAGAAAAACACAACGTCTGCTCCTACTAGTAAATTTATCACCCCCATGAGAAATATTATAGGCATAACACAAACAACCAAAAATCTTTATATCTGTCATCGTAGGTGGTTTACCAAACAAACACTCATATGGGGTCTTATAATCAAGAACAACAGAGGGAGTTCTATTTATCAGATGGCAAGCTGCCTGCACACAATCCCCCCAAATTTTCAAAGGTAGATTAGCCTAGAACCTCAAAGCACGTGCAACATTTAAAATATGTCTATGTTTTCTCTCAACTCTACCATTCTGTTGGGAAGTTTTAACACAAGAAGTTTCAAAAATAATTCCCTGTTGCACAAAGTATGGTTTCAGGCAATTAAATTTAGTGCCATTATCACTAAGCACACGTTTGATTTTCTGTTCAAATTGGCGATCAATCAAAGCCACAAAATGCATAAACATAATCTGAACTTCCAATTTATTATATAATAAGTACGTCCAAACAGAACGAGAAAAATCATCCACTATAGTTAAAAAATATGAAGCACCACAATTGGACTTTGTTCGATATGGCCCCCATAAATCACAATGAATTAACTCAAAAATCCTACTAGCTCGATTATTACTCTTAGGAAAACTAGTTCTAGGTTGATGAGCGCGAAAACAAACATCACATCCATTGTTATTGCAACCACGTATACTAGAAGGAATCACACAGGGTAAATGACGTAAAACTTTCTCCGAAGGGTGCCCCAAACGTTTATGCCAAATATCAATAGATGCCATGCCATCCACTACATTGATCTTCACCTTAGGAACGCCCCGGAAAAAGAAAAGTCCATCGTCCCGCTCACCCGCTCCAATCAGCGTCCTCGTCCTGCGGTCCTGTAATACACATAAAGTTTTAGTGAACTGAACGATGCAATTCGCAGAATCTAATAATTGCGGAATAGAAATTAGATTACAATCAAGATGAGGCACAAATAGAACATTAGGGAGTTTTAAATTTCCAGGAAGAAGCACATCTCCCTCATGAGTAGCTTCTGCAGAACTACCATCCGGCAAACCTACCGGACATCCTTTGATTTTCCGTGCAGCACATAATAAAGAAAACCGTCCTGTCACATGATGTGTAGCACCGGTATCAATAATCCATAAAGACTTACCGTTCAAACGATATTTTGATTTTGGCAAGTTCAGTAAATCCAAAAGGTTCTGCCACTGTTCAGTTGTGATGCCTGCAAGCCCGGTACTCACGGGATCACGCGGTTGGGAAGCCGAAGGTCTCCCCCCCCAACTCGGTTTTTCATGCGACGCACCACCACCAGCCACGACTTTGTTGGCGTGTGCTGGTGGCGTTCCCCTGCCGCCACGACCGCGGGTCGATCTGCCACCCCGGTTCGCCGCACCTCCACGCCGACCACGAGGGCGGTCCCCCCCACCACTCGGGGTATCCAATCAATTCAAAGCAGCCGGAAATATCATGGCCCTCAAGATTACAATGAGGGCAAATCACAGATTCATTAAAAGAACGAGTTTTAGGTTTAGATTCTACCTTGAACGTCAAAGTCTCACCCGGCGAAGGCAAAGAAGAGGCGCTAGGGCCTCGAAGGCGCTCCTCTTGAGCGATGATCTGATATGCGCGAGCCACCGTAGGCAAAGGAGCTTGCGCGAGATGATGTGAGCGAAGCGGGCCATAACAATCATCAAGACCAATCAAGAAACGATGCAAACGATCGTCGGAACGTTGTTGTTCCAGAAAGCGAATGACTTCGCAATCGGCGCCACCCTTAGAACAAGTAGGCGCGACTTCCTGGGATGCTAATTCGTCCCACAGACGAGTCAAACGACCAAAATTGTCAGCTAAAGATTCAGTCTTTTGTTGCTTACAATAGCTAATCTGAGATTTGAGTTGACAAATCCTTGTGCCGTCAGAAACACAATAACGTTCCTTCATATGAGCCCACAAATCATGAGCGTTTTCAAAAAACGATACAGACGTACGCACCGTCGGGGAGATCGTGTTCAATAGCCATGAACACAGCATCGAATGTATCGTGCTCCAATCTGCCAATTTTTCAGCCGTAGTAGGCTTAGGAATAGTTCCATCCAAGAATCCAAGTTTTCGTTTTGCATTCAAAGACATGCGAATCGTGCGTGCCCATTCATCAAAGCTATCATCGTTCAACTGAATCGGAGTGATAACGTTGCCCGGATTATCATTAGAGCCTAGAAAATAGGCTGGGTCCGGTTTTGGTGGAGTATTTTCGGTATTTTCTGTCATGATCACTCTACGAGATCCGCGAGAATAGGTTCGAAGAGGGGAATCTATGATGAAGAGTGAAAAAAAATTCAAAGCCAACAATAGGATCTTGGTTCGATTTGTCAAAGAACTCGAAAAAATCGAGTCTTGGTTCGGTTTTTGTGGTTCGAAATTTTCAGATTTTTGGTAGAGAGAATTTTAGAGTTTAGGCTTTTGATACCATGTTAAGTTTAGTTCAATTTCCGTCACCCTTCTCATTCATCAATCAAGTATATTTATACATCCTAAGTTAGAGTCCTACTTCATCACTAATTAAGAATAACAAACCTATTCCTAATAAATAACATAAACAGAGTCCTAACAGTCACCGTGCAGTTTTTTCATTAACAACCCTTTAAAAACCAAGCTCTAAGCTTTAGATCTATTAAAGTTTGAGCTTTGCAAATTCATTATAATTGGTTAATTTGGTTTCAGAAATGTAACTAAGGTATGATATTATTTACAGAAAGATAATGTTTTTACTTTAGATGCATTAACATGCAATCATTTTGCCAGAACCATAATTGTTTATAATTTTGGTGAGTCATGATGACCAACTGACCATAATGGTCCAACTTAAGATGCCTTATAGTAAAATCATACAACATCTTGATCATGAGAGGTTAAAACAATAAAATTTTCATAACAAGAATGTATAAATTTGAAAATTTATTCTATAATTAAGGATGTGTATGTTGTGTACAATTTATGCTACAGATTTGTCTAGGGTGATTGATCCTCAAAAACACTATTAGGCTCAAACGAACGAGTTCTTACATTATTGATTCAAATTAGATAATGATCTTAGATAAGTATGACTTTCATGGAAGCCAAACCCAAAGGTTGAAAGTTTTGATCAACTAGATCCACTGTATAGCAGATACAATGACAATTACAAACAAATTTGTAGATTCAGATCACATTACATGCTCAATACTTATATCATGCACCCGGAAGTATTTAAATGGAGTAGTGCTTCCCTACTGATGCTTAATTTGGCGGATAGTCATCACACAGAAGGATGTCAATGGTAGCACGAGCACCATACTAAACTTAAGCACTCCTAGGTGCATGAAACAATCTGTATACACTTTGCTCTAGAATCTCAGTATCCTTAAATTAATTTTATTTCTTAAAAGTGGAACAAAATATTATTTGGAACTGTAAAGAAAATTATTATTTTTGAAACCAACATCATCATGCATACATATACTTTCATATATAGGACCATTGAAATAACAAATTTACTAATAAATCGACTAATCAAACTCGTGTTTCTATAATCAATTCGATCCCCAGTGGGATGGGGTAAACACTTACCAAAAGGGCGACATTATTATATACTACTATATTATTAAGTATTTCAAAAAAAAATTAAAAAGACAATTTATCGGTATCTTGTTCATTCACAAGTCACAACCAAAAAAAAGCTTTTCTGTAAACAGATATGATCAAGTGATCCCGTTAATTGCTATTCATATAGAAATATCAGCCCCCAAGAGCATAATATTTTAGATTTTCTTGTCTTAAGTTTAAGTTTTCCAGCCAGCTACCTAGAGTCAATTACAAATTAACAAATACCAGAAAAATGACAAAAACTTGTGAGTTGGGTGTATAAAAAGCCACTAAATTGTTTGTCTATCATAACTGAAACTTCATATCTAGTTCAACATCCTAAAGTAAACATGTATATTTCAAATTACAGACTTATAAACTTTGTGCATAACTGCATATAAACACCGTTCTTACAGATAGAATGGCTTCAGTACTGCAAACAAAATCCGCAGTAATTCAGTAACCAAAAATCAGAGGCCAGTTCATTGCTTGATTCACCGCGCCAACTTTTTGAGTCGTTGGAGTGCCTTTTGTTTGATCCATTCCCGATCATATGGCAGATATGCCTGTATAGAATGGTCATACCTACACGTACAGATCAAAGACATGTTATTAGCCCAATCAACCAGGAGAAAATCTTTACTATGAGGTGAAAAAACTATCAGCATGAAATCTTGCACCTATTAGCACGAAATCATACTATAACATTCACCAAGCATAAACAAGAATATACAAAAAAAAAAAAAAAAACTCAGAAACGCAGAAAGGAACTCATGTTAGAAACGAAATCAAAATTTTACTAATAATTTAAGTGTAGATAGGAGGCCCTCCAATTTTATTTTCGTCTATAACAAATATGACACAAACTAGTTAGCTGTTGATAAAATCCTGCTATATGATAAGGAAATGAGATTCAACCAAACTTGAAAATGAAAATCAGAATGAAAAATAGTCATTTTAGATAGCTAATCCTGTAATGTTACATTAATTTGAGATATTACATATACTAATAAACATATATAAAAAATGCAAGCAGAAAAAGAAACCTACACTAATCCACTCAAATCAGCGAGCCCGTCAATGAAGTTGTATAGATCGCCAATATCATAACTGATGTTTCTGAGAGTTGGATTAATCTCTTTTAGCTTCCTTTCATACAACGCACAGATACCTGTAAAAGGCAGTCATGTGAGGCATACATAAGTAAGCATAAAAAAATAATTCAGGCAAGAAATGCAGCTCATAGTTTGAGGTGCTGCAGTCAAGAGAAGCTAATTGGACAATACAAACTTTTTGATCTGTCATGCGATTATTTTAGCAGCTCCAACAATTTGCTGCAGAATTATGTTAGTAGCACGGTCGAACTCTTCCTAGAACATGGCTACCACTGTCGCTCCTGATGCAATTTCAGGCTTCTCTTGGTCTTGTATGTTGTACGTTGTGTTAATTGTTTTTATAGTCCCTTAGTTGTCCTGGCCCTCGTTATACTTATTTCTCGCGATTTCGATGATAATGATTTCGGATATACTATTGGTGTTTAAGAAGATAGTATATCCGAAATCATTATTGATAGAGTGGACCAGTATGCTAGGTTAGCCAAAAAGTAACCAACTCTTTTACTACTTGAGTTAAGAGAATAGAGTTGACTTGGTCCATTATAAAAAGACACTACTAGTTTTAGTTAATCACAATAAATCATTTGTATCTCTACAAACCCCAAACATCAAAATAGTTCCCTTCTGGGTTGTAGTTCTTGTTAACAAGGTTTCCTCTGCTTCGATAGCTTCTTTCACCAATAGAGATGCAGCTCAAACAAAAATATTTGACCTTTCATGCTAAAATTTGTAACTGAAGTAAAAAAATGACAACCTACCATCCATTGCTTGACTTATTGACTCATAATCCATAAATGTTCTAGTTGCTCTGTTCTGCGACGTTTGCATTAGGATAATTGTATGCCTATTGTCCTGCAGAAATGGCCAAAAAAAACTCCCATAAGCACCCCAAAGTGCAAGGCTCAAAGGAACCAGAGAGAAGATGGTATACAGGATGCAAGTAAAGTATGCAATCCAGAAATCACTATTATCTAGTGACTAGTCATATGCATGTACTGGTCATGCACAGAAGAGTGAAATAGTCACAAACCACATCTTCCTTTTTCTCAATTCTTTTTTCTCCATCTCCTTTCCAGGATAGATAACTCCCATCATTTTTTATATTTTTCAATTTACCTCTACAGCTACTCTAATTCATGAAAGAACACACAAATTTTCTAATACAGAATCAACCTCACATGTTGCAATAACATAAAATACTCAATTATCTTAACAAAAATCTTACACGGTTGTAGCTGCAAACCGTATTCAATTTAAGAATCTGTTTTAAAACAGCTCACTAAAACATGCACTCCAATCTACAGATAAGTCAAAAATGATGTTGATCGCACACGGGTCTCAGCCATGCTTTCAAAGTAACTTTGTGTCTAGCTCTTTAAATCTAACCAGACTAGAAGACAGTTTACTAGTGAATATGTCTCCAGCACTCAAAACTCATACATTTTAGTATGAGACAGGTGGTTCAATGGCTTGCATTTTCAACAGAAGTACCAGAGCAACAAGAATATACTCCTTCCGTCTCAAATTAGTTGCTGCATTTTCCCTTTGAGGATGTCCCAATAAGTTGTAGCATACCCTTTCTGGTAAGTTTCCTCTCTACTTTTTCTCTAAAGTTGAGCCCCACATCCATCCACCCACCATTCTCTCTACTTGTTTGTGCCAAAAGTGAATGTTGCAGCTAATTCAGGACGGATAGAGTAAATTTTCTAAAAACCCTTGGAAGGTTTTGCTAATCCTGTTTTCTTGGAAGAGTGAAAAACATAAGTGCATGCCTTAAAAAACTAGCAGTTCGAGTACACTAAAAGACTCTCCCTCAAAATCTATTTTCTAGGTCTTTGAACAAAAGTTGCTCTGGAATCTGAGAAACGCTCCAGTAAAACTGATCAGTAAGAAATTCTCCATCTAGATTTAATGGAGATTGTTTTGATGCAAAAAGATTCTGTCAAATCAGGTGATGGTCTAATCTACATGGAAGACTGGTCATTATTTTCAATTAACAATTTCCAATTCTTTAAGTTATCAAAAGCAATTACTAAACACTCTGAAAGACATCACTTCTACTATGCCGGTTCGATGTATAGTTTGGTATGAGATGCCTCTTTTAGATTGTTAAATGTTTCAACTAAGGAACTAGCAGCCTAATATGTACTCCCACCATCCACACATAAACGTCTTGTATACTATTTTAGTCGGTCCACAAATAACCATCATGTTTTATATCATGGGAATATTACACCACCTAACCTATTACCCATGTGATGTAAGCCCCCTCGACTCACTCTATCTCTTTTGATATCCCATGTGATTTGGGCCCCCCACTACCTCTCTCTCTTTCAACCAGCTTTGTAAATCTTAGTTTGACACCATCTACCAGAAAATCCTACATCCTTCCCCTCTGTCATTCACTCTTAATATGTGTGCTCAAACCTAAGAAGCTATTTCTTTGTGGACAGAGGAAGTAATAGTTTACATAAGCCAAGAAGAGAAAATCAACATCCTACATACCAAGGCCTCAACTAGCAAAACATGAAAACAAGCCAGAAGGCAGTTCTTTTAGATTTCTGCAGAAAGATAACCAGAATACCAAAAATCACCGAATGATCAACAAACAATTCAATTCAGCTATTAAAAATAGCGGAGAAAATCCAAACCTTCAGCCAGACTTCGTATACCAACAAATCATCAAGCGGTAATTTGGACACAATCCGTCAAAAGATAATAAATTCTTGGGTTTTCATAGATAAAGATAGTAAAATAAAACCCTTTTTCTTCAAAAGGTAGTCATTTCAAAAAGTTGGTAACCTAAATGTGGAAATTAAAAAAAAAACAAATATTTCTAAACCTAAAATTATGTCAGAACCCTAACTCCCAAATCAATTGCAAAAACCAAACAAGTCAAGAACACCTCATTGTTGCTTCATATACATGAAATTCCACTCAACAGATCGCCCTAAAGACCACAAAATCATCAAATAAGAGATTTTAAAACACAAATTTGTTTCATTTTGTCAGCTTTCAAAGCAATCACACAGCAGAAATCACACTAAACCTCAAATTCATGCCAACCCTAATTCTCGAATTAATAACAAAAAATACTACTTCATAAACAAAAGGATTGTCTCGTTGGAAGTTCAATTTGATGCAAACTAAGCTCAATTAAACACAATCAGAAATCGAAATAGACAGTAGAAAAACAAAAGTAATACATAAAAAGCGGTAAAAAAATGAGATTTTTAGATGATAATTGATATTGTACATAAACAACATGAGGCAAAGAGAGAGAGAGAAAATTGATACCATGTTGAAGGATGAGAAACCCAGAAGTTGCAGAGGTTGAAGTAACAAAAGAGAAGCACGGAATGCTACTACACTAAGGCTATGTTTAGTTCACCGAAATTTTCGATCTAAACTTATCCGATTTGATCTGATCTGAACTTATTTTTTCTAATCTGATCTGATCTGAACTTATCTTTTAAAAAACATATTATTACTTATATTATTATTACTTTGTATTTCATTACTAGTATTACTATTACTATCATTTTATTACTATGCACAACTTTCAATAATAATAATAATAATAACAATATAATAATAATAATAAGTTTATAATAATAATAATATAAATAATATTATAATAATAATAACAATAATAATAATAATAATAATAATATAGATAACATAATAATAATAATAATAATAATAATAATAATAATAATAATAATAAAAATAAGAATAAGAATAATAATAATAAGAATAAGAATAAGAATAAGAATAAGAATAAGAATAAGAATAAGAATAAGAATAAGAATAAGAATAATAATAATAATTATTATTATTATAATTATAGCATAATTAGTTTTTTTTTTTTTTTGAAAAAGAGCACATTAGTATATGAACATACAATTAAAAATAAAAGACTAAGGAATCTTGGGTTCGATGGTATGGGCTTACCTCCCACATGGGAGGCCAATGTTCAAATCTTGGTGGAAGCATATATTTCAATATTGGTATGGGTGGGGGAGGGGGTTAGGGGCTTTGTTGGGTCTCTAGGTGAGTGGCCCTGTGCGAGAGCGGCTTAGGGAAAATTCATCTTACCACGGGATTCCCGAAAAAATAAAAGAACACTCATGTTCAAGGTCCGTTAATAATAAGAATTTAGGTAGTAATGAAAAGAACATATAATGATATTAAAAAAAGAACATATACTTGAAAGAAAGATACAAGATCTATTTAAAGAACACATTTTAAAAATAAAAGATAGATGTTATTTTTATATTGATGACATGTTTGGATTTAACTAACAACATGTTCTTTGTTATATCAATAAATTGTTCTTTTTTATTATAAATAAACCTATAAATATATATAATCATATGATCTTGAACAAAATGATTAAATATTCTTCTTATATCGTTGTCTTGTTCTATATAAACTTTGTTTTTAAAGATAAGTTGAAATCCTTTGTAGGGAAAATTTGAACGTGATGACAACACCATTGTAGGTTATCCCACGCTACTCATGTTTTATATAAACTAGTAATATATAATTTATAGTATTCTACCAAAATTATTTTAAAAAATAAACATCATATACTATTGTTATGTTCGTTACATGTACAACATCAAAAAGAATATCACATATCAAAATTATTAATTAGAATAAATATAAAAAAGAACACTTACAAATGCCAAAAGAACATTATTCTTCTTGAACACAAATAGCTTCAAATAGTGATATCAATGACATTTATAATAATAGCAACGACATTAATAATAATTACCAATATTAAAAATTAATAAGTACAACAACGACAATAATAATAATCTTTTTGAACAAATGTACTAGTAAATAGTAATATTAATAGTAATAGTAATTGTATAAAGTAATAATAATAATAATAATAATAATAATAATAATAATAATAATAACAACAACAACAACAACAACAATAATAATAATAATTATTACAATAACAATAATAGCATTAGTAATACTAATAACCATAATAATCATGATGATAATAATAATAATAATAAGTTTTTAAATATAAGCATAATCTGAACTTATCTCGATCGGGATGAACTTATCGATCCGATCCGATCCGATCTAATCTGAACTTATTTTTTTCGATCGATCGATCACGATCCGTGCCGATCTCGATCCGATCGATCGATCCGAAATAAGTAAAAATAAGGTGAACTGAACATAGCCTTAAATCTCTCACTGCCACCACCAAAGAAGAGTCCACGGGAAATGGAAATCCAGCAAGAATATGTTATTATTATTATTTTTTTTTTATAAGAATGTTATTATTATTATTATATGAATAATCCCAACTTTCACCCGTCTTCTTAAAATAATCCAAATTTTAGATTATTCCAAAATAATCCCAACTTTTGAGAGGACCTTTTCAAAATAAGCCAAACTATCTTTTTCCTTGCTCGCACTAATCCATTTTAGGCCTATAATATGTTAAAAATTAATAGTTCGGATTATTTTGAGAAGGTACACCATAAAGTTGGGATTATTCTAAAATAATTCAAAGTTGGGATTATTTTGAGAAGACCGGCGAAAGTTGGGATTATTCATGTGAATTTTTTCTTATTATTATTATTATTATTATTATTATTATTATTATTATTATTATTATTATTATTATTATTTGTGTATTGGTGCTGATTTTATTTGTGAAAAAAACATTTTATATATAATTTTTTGTGATAAACAACCTAAATAATTTTTATAATTTATCCAGCAATTAAAAAAAATTATATATACCATTTTATCCAGCAAGACTTACTTTTATAATTGACAACTTTTAATTTTTTTTTTTTGAGATACAACTTTATTCTATTTTAAGGCATTGACCCACCAGTTTCTAGTGTTAACCCTCCGATTTTCAGGTTTTATATACTGTTTTCTATATCGATGTCGCATGTGCTTCAGGCTTTTCTTTTTCCTATGGTTTCTCCTCCATTTTCTGCTCAAAAGAGTGTAAAAATCCGACGCATATGTAGAGTACATCAGGATTTAAGTGGGTTAACATCGCAAAAAATAGGTGGGTCAATGGCGAAAAATAGAGTAAGGTTGTTCCTCACAAAACAAATAAACTGAAAAATTATAAAATGTTTTCTGGCAAAAAGTGGTACATAAAAGGTCCGTTTAGTCAATTTTTCCATTTATATTTTATTAATATAATAATTATTGTTGTTGTTATTAGAAGAATCATGTGCCAATGTGCCATTATTAATCAAATATAGCATTTTTTCTTTTAGGGGAAAATATAGCATGTTAATTAAGGTGAATGAACAATTTGGGAAATTTTAGGACAATAATTAAAAAAATTAAGACAGTTTATTGTTCAACCTTATTTTGGACTTGAGTAAGACTTCTCCAAATTTCACGCTTTATCACTAAGACTCACTTTATAATCTTTAGGAAAAATTGTCAGAAACAACCTTATAAAAGTTACATTTTGTGAAAAACAACCTTTAAACCTTATTTTTTTGTGAGATGAAACCTCAAGGAGTCTTTTCGGTGTTGACCACTGATTTCCGGTGTTGACTTCTTATTTCTTCTAATTGCACTCTATTTTTTTCCTAAACACACTCTTCTACCCATTTTCCCTCCAACTAACACCTAAAATACTCCACTCTCAAAATTAAACCATCTCATCTCCCTTTCTTCTCTGCAAATCCCTTGCAAACGCATTGAATGAACTGCAAACTCATTGAATGAAGTGAAGAACAATTCAATCAACTTGCAGGTAATGAGTACTCTCCCTTTAAATTATGCATTTTTTTCTCTTCTTTTACTGTTGAACTAATTCTCGATTTTTTTTTTTTTTTCTCTCTACTTTGTATCAATGGCTGGTAAAGGGAAAGCAAAGAAAGCATCTTTGAGAAGTAAAAGGGAGAAGAAGGTCGAAATTATCTACAAAACAAGGTAAATTTTCATTCCCCTTAATTAATTTCCAAAATTCAGATGTTAAGCTAGGGTTTATGGTATTAAACAATGGTAATGTGATGAGTGTTGGATTTTTGTATGAATGGTTGCTATACATTTTGATTGTTGATTCTTGGAAAAATTAGAGCCCTAATTTTTGCAAAAGTTTGTTAATTTTGCAAAAATTCATGTGCTTCTTAAAGGTTTTGCACCCACTTTGCCCAATTTCATGATTGTAAAACATGCAAGCTCTAAACTTTCTCCCTGGGTTCTCATGGGTCCAAGATGTCCTCGTTGCTACTGCAAATCCACAGCCACATTTCACCATAATTCTGAAAAAAAAAAATCAGGCTAACAGATTGAAAAAAAAAAACAAAAGAAGGAAGTAAAGTGAAGCAACTGATATGGCACAAGACTAATTAAGAAGAAGAAGAAGAACCCTAATTTACCTAACTGGAAATTGTTTTGCTATAAGGGATTTTTTTTTGGGGAAATTATATCTACTTTGGAGGTGACTAGGGTTTATATAAGGGAGGAAATGGAGGGAAGTGATACATCTTCTGGTAAAAAAGAGAGGGAAAGAGAGTGCAATTAGAAGAAATAAGAAGTCAACACCGGAAATCAGTGGTCAACACCGAAAAGACTCCCTGAGGTTTCATCTCACAAAAAAAATAAGGTTTAAAGGTTGTTTCTCACAAAAAAAATTATATAAGGTTGTTTTTCACAAAATGTAACTTTTATAAGGTTGTTTCTGACAATTTTTCCTAATCTTTAACCATTATAACTCATTATTTTACTTGGTTTATGCCATCTTTATTTCCTCTTAATCTACTCAGTTTGACTTTTACGTTTGTCAATGCAGGATTTTGACTATTAGTATCTCAAATTACGAACAAGTAACAATTATAAAAGTTTATATTTGAAAAATATTTATTTTGAGAAGAATCTAACGACAAAATGCAAATGACTAGTACTAAAAGGATTCATCTTTTGAGTAAAAAAAACATGGACCAACTTTACATGTCGCATGCATCATTAGTTGGTAACTTGGTATAATATACTCCATATGCAAGGATCAGCTCCAAGAGTTTTGCTAGATCAACACTTTATATACTATATCCCAAGTTTTTTGGAAAAATCTGATTACCAAACTTTTCCTTGAACTTTGCAACAGATCAGACCACCAATGAATGAGCATATCCTTAAGCTAATATACTATAATACAAAGTTTTTGTGAAATCAAATGTCTATTTTTCAGCCAAAGGTACAAGCTCCAAAGTTGCTTCTTCTAACTGAGTATTACTACATTTGTTGGAACTAAGATCAGAAGTAACTAGACCATCATATTGGGTTGCATTGGGTACAAGAAAGATCAAAGCAAGAGTACCAAATCTCAAGCAATTTCTTACAAAAACTGCCAACCACAAGTTACTAAAATTAGTTCTTGAAATATGCATAAGATGAAGTACCATTCCTCCCACCATTTTGGCAGAAAGAGAACCTAAGCTGTCAATGCACATTAAAAGTGCAAAAAATGTTCCCTCAATACCTAAAGGGCAAAGCCTTGTGCTCAAAACTACCATTGGCATCCATCTAATGCGGCCTATTATATTGTAAACGATTTCCTCGACGACGATGAAGAAAGAATCAGGGATCCCAAGTGCTAAATTCCATCTTAGGATGAACATAAGATCAAACATTCCGGAAACGGCGTAAAGAAGTTGAGCATAGAAGAGGAGGCCTTTAAGTGGCAAGTCTTTCAAGAACCTTTGGTAGATGATTACACCCATTATTGATCCCGCAGCTCCAATTGCATACATCATTCCTACGAACTCCTACAGTAGACAAGATTGTTAAGGATGATATGAATGGTCTAACCAATAATATGTACCTATCCATTGATGATTGTTATCCTAATTTCATAAGTAATGGTTTATGTTCAATGTTTACATTATTAAACAATGTACTCGTATTATATTGTCTTACGTAGTAAACAAAAACAGTTATAATACTATGCTATATATTAAGTTAGTTAAGGCACATTCTCCATAAAAAAACATAGAAGAGGAAAAAGGGCAAAATAAGCCCAAAAAAAGGTACGAAAGATCTTCGCCTAAAGCATGAGCCAAGTAAAAGCATCTCCTTCCCACTTTCATTATCCTTGACTCCACATCAGGCGAAGGGGGAGAAATAAAGGGTGTGAGAGCCCGCGAATGATGATTTAGGGTAAGTTTATTCCTCATACTCAACTCTAAACTTCAGACTGTGTCACATCAGTTTTCCACTAATTTTTAATTCTACAGACTCACTTCAGACTCATTCCAATTTTATACTTTATTCTTCATACTATCTTCAGACTCACTCCACAAAAAAGAAAAAGACACATGGCATTTTTTTTACTGGCCAAAAAAATATCTTTTGCATGGCAAGAGTCTTGAGAGGAGTCTTGAATATCAAAACCCAACTCAAGACTTTGTCCAAGACTTTACCCAAATATAGTTGAGTCTTGTTGAGTCTTGCCTCAAGACTCCCCTCAAGACTCCCCTCAAGACCCCCAATATTCTCACCCTTAGTACTTATTTATGCATTTCTTACTCTCTTTTTTGTTACATTTATTCGTTATGTTCTTGAATTCCTTTTATAAAAAAGTTAAGTCTTTTTTTTTTGTAAAATTAACGAAGTACTGTCGGGGGAAGCTATGTTGGGGCGTAAGAGGGTCATGGCCCCTACAGGCCCCAACATAGCTTTGAAGAAAATCAATGGTAATCAATGGTTGTATCTTGTTTTATTGGTATCCACAACCACGTTGTGTTTAAATTGAAACCTGGCTGTCCCCTCCACAAATAAGCCTGACTTCGCCCCTGAGTACTATATGGTTTTTCTTATGTTGAAAAATCTTTATATTGTGCAATGGATAGAGAAAGGAAAAACCTTAGAGAATCCAGGACCAGCTTTAGGATCAGTGTACCAATAAAAATGACCTTCATGAGTACTATAACTGAGGGCCAAAGACAAAAACATGAAGAGTGATGGCTTCCACACGTGAGGGAACTTCAGTGTTTTATACATATTCTCCATTGCGCTACCAAACCTTTCTACGACCTGCATCAATCATCATTGAACCATATAATTTAGCCAAATGAACACAAACAAAAACCCAAATTTAATGAGTTGTTTCGTGAATCAAACCCTAAAATATAAGCTAAAAAAAGGCTACCACAATGAACAAGAAATTAACATTAGTTAGAGATGATTGATTGATTATTATGCATGAGAATTAACATCAATATCTATCTTCTTTATTTACCATCAGTCTAGAAATCATCGTGCTATTAATAAAAGCTTATATTTAATTTATATCATACATGAGATAATTAAGAAGTACAATCTCACAACCCCGAAAGAACTTCCGAGTGATTTAAATACCATGTCATATTATGTACACTACCTTTTTTGAAAAGTTGAAGAAATTACAAAAACTAGCTATCAAATTAAAGAATGTCATAGTCAATGAACATGACTAGGCTTTTGATGCCCATGTAATCAAATTTTTGTAATTCAATTCCAAAATAAGATTTTAAGCACTTTTTGTTGTTGTTGTGTTTATAAATGTTGTCACACTACCTGAGAATACATATTCTTAGTTAAATCAGTAAATATCACATTTTGTTAAAAGGTAGAATAAATTACCTTATCAGAATCTTGGGTAGCCTTAGCAACTCTTGGTTCATACATGAGGAATCCCAAAACTATAAATGAAATTGGTGCAATAGCCAAAAGTCCGAGTGCTCCCTAGGAAGTGATCAGAATTCGCAATTAAAAGCAGATTAATTATGAGCACAAGCAACTATTGAATTGGACCTACTTGTAAAATAAGTTTCCCCACTATACAAAAATAAGTAGGGTGTAGATTTTCGATCACTTCTATAAGAAAAAGATATGCTTCAACATTTAAAACTAGCTTTTTATGCACGCTATGCATGCAGCGACATTTTGTGCATAAGTATTGCTCGGTAATAAAAGAAATAAAAAACGAAAGTACGTATCTAAGTTCACCTCCATTTGGTGAGTAAGAAAGATTTAAATGCTTACAAATAGTATTTAAAAATATTTTAGTAAGTGAGTATAAGTGATCAAAATTGCATATCCAAGTAATGAAGAAAACTAAATTTTTTCTTGGAGTTTGTGTTTGTAACTAATTTTGTATTATGAAAATTCTTATTTGAGTTTGAATATGAGTTGTCTCTGTAATGAGAATGCCGTGTTTTTTTATTGTCTGTGGCATTAATTTTTGGTAAGTTCTTGATTATGAATTCTTTTTAGTTGATTGTACGTGAATTTAATTTGATTGAATCTTTTTTATTGGCAAATTTATGTGATTGACCGTTATGAGTTGATTGGGTTTAATAGAGATTTGATTGAATTTTTTTTTGGCAAGTTTATGAGTGCAATGGTTTTTGATTTACCGATGGAGGGTGTAGTTGGATTGTAATATTTATGTTTTGGAGGGGTGAATATGTAAATTCATAGGGAGACGCCATTGCTCCCCCCTTGGCTTATATAATAGAGATGAGCGTAAATGTCCTTATATAATCAAATCAAATATATATTATAGAGTTCGATGTGGAGTATGAGTTTATGTAAATTATTTGTTTTCCTTCTAATACACAAATATGAATGTCTAAAAAGGCGATTTAGAAGTTTCTCAAAAGAAAAAAGGCCGATTTAGAATTCACTTTTACCTCGAAAGAAAAGCAATATTAGACAAAAAATTTCCGACAATTAAATTTTTGTAGTCACATTCGCATATTATTTCCTTTAATAAAAGAATTGGAACTACAATTGTTACAATAATTTCTACTAGTATTTTTTGCACGCGATGTATGCGCGCGAACATCGCGATGATATTGTACATGTTTCTTTTATTTTCAAAAATCAGGAAGTTACCTTCACTATAAAAAATGTGGTAGTTTTTTAGGGGGGAAATCTGGCAGTTACATTAGAGCTTTTCTAAAAAAAAGTTATATGACTTTTTTGCCCTCATTAGTTATCTTGGAAGAATAAAATCATAAAGGGTATTTTAGGAAACTCAAGTGGACACCAAACTCCTCAAGAGTTCCCATATATAATAGAGATAAATATTTTACCCATGAGCCTAATAACAATTTTTCATGCAAAAATTATGTTCACTGCTTGAGCCCAAAAGTAGTTTTCATTTAAATCACTATCTATAATTGGGTGTATAACTTAAGGTTTGTTTATGTTCACTGCTTGAGCCCAAAAGTAGTTTTCATTTAAATCACTATCTATAATTCATAATTGGATGTATAACTTAAGGTTTGTTTGGTACACACAAGTAAAGGGAATGGGAAGGTGATTAAGGGTGAAGAAAGGGAAGGAGTGCTCTTTCCATTCATTCATTCATTCAAATACATCCAATAGTTTAAAGCTTTGATCTACCAGATCGAGGGGAAAATGTGACAAAATTCGGATGATCCTTTGTAATTTTCCAATTCATTAGAGTTTAAAATAATATTATGAGATGGATGATGATTATAAGTAATTAATATAATAGAGGGATGATGGATGATTATAACTTTATAGGTGATTGATATGATAGAACGGTGGATAATTTATATGAAATCAGGATCTCCTAAAAGTTATAGTATTGAAATCTCGATCAATGTTAGATACTAAATAGTCGATCCTTTGTAACATTACATAGTAAATCTAGGTTGGTCCTCTCTTCAGATTTTTTTTTTCTTGAAATTGGTCAAGATAGGAACAACTTTTTAAAACAAAGTATGATTAAAGTAATCACGAACCCATTTACAGATTACTAACTTACCAGCATATGATGGCATCTACTTTTCCTATGAGTACTAAAGACCATATTACTACTTCAAAATCTAAATTTCAATTAAAGAACTTGAAAACCAAGTATGGGGATTCCTTATACATTAACAAAGAAACGAAATTAAGACCCACTTTGTAAGACCTACAACTTAAAGAGTATGGTATAGCTAGGTAGTTCTTGAATAGAACAATGGGTTTTTAAAGAATGCACAAGGTGCTCATGTTTTCTTCTTAAAAAATTGTACCCCAAAGTTTTTGCAAATAATTTCACCACATAGCTAACGAATGTAGACTCTATTAACTAAACAACCCCAAATGAGTTAATCTAACGCACAATAAACTTCATGTATCCCTGATGTTTCGAAGAATGAGTAAAATATTTCGTGTTTATTTAACAGACTTTGTCCTTTGTACATTAAAGGTATGTGGTGGACTTTTCTCAAACTTTAGAGATAGATTAGACGGTACATCTTTTAAACCACGAGGGTACCTCGTTCATTCTTTGAAACCTCATACAAAGTATGGCAAAATCCAATAAGTCCAATTGCCAATTGCCATTCCAATACAATTCAAAACTAAAGTATCAAGAATTAGAATCATGTCACAACATCATATTGAATACAATTCAGAACTATTATATGTAGCCAACTCTAGCATCAACACAAAACAGACAAACCTGAAAACAAATTATAAAGCTCTAATTGAAAAAAAAGATTGAAACTGAAAAAAATGAGCAATAAATAACTTGTAAACAAGAAAACAAACCTGAGCACCAAGCAAATGAAGAAGAAATCCACTAGTAGAATAGCCCAACAAATTTCCAGCAGAATGGCAAAACCCACAAAGACTTTGCAAATCAGCAGCCAATTCTTTGACCTCTATACTATTCTTAGCAGTACAAGCATCAATATTCACAGTTGTGATCGCCATTCCAACCGCAACTCCAATCAAACAAACTAGAGCTAGACTTGTTGGCAAGTTCGAAAACGCCGTAACAACCACAGCAGACAATACACCAATAACACCAGCAATGACAAAATAAGGCCGTCGATGATATCCCATGATTGGAAATACATCAGTAAGAAGTCCCCAAAGAGGTCTTAAGATCCAAGGAATGTAGTAAAAACCTACGTAAAACTGAGCAGATGAAGGGTTGATTCTTTGGACGTCTTTCCAATAGTAATCGGTAACGACACGAAAGTAGGAATCGGAGAAGCCGAGATTGAGGCCATAGACAAGAATGATGCTAAGAATGTAAGAAGGGGTGAATGAAGAAGAGAGCATTTGGAGCCATTGAAAGGGTTGATGAAGAAGGGAGGAAGTCGGGTTTTGAAAGGCGGGTTTGGGTTTCGATGGCGGAGTGATGAGCTCCTCTGTTTCATTGGAGCTCATGGGAGCTCTTGGTATGAAAACAGAGAAGGGAGATGGGGGAAGGAGGGAAGAATGAGAAAAGTGTTGACTTTGAAAGTTTCTAAAAATAGGGAAATACAACTAACAAGTGTACTACTTTATGACTTTTATGTAACATGGGAGTTAACTAACAAAAGAGGAAGTATGGGCCTCTGGGTGAGTGGCCCTGTGCGAGGGCAGCCCGGAGGAAATTCATCTTACCATGGGTTCCCGAAAGGGGGTCCTAAAAAAAAAAAAAAAAAAAAAGAGGAAGTATTCTCCCATACCCGGTAGGGAACAACTTGTCCCATATCATGACATTTTTATAATTTCACTAGCAACTTGATACAATGTAACATTTACTCGATATAATTAGATGCAGTCAAGATATGATATAATAGCTAACTAATATGATAAGATAGTGTTAAGATATGATATACTAGTCATCTAATACATCAACTAGATTTCAAGTAACAATCCCCAAATAAAAATATATGATTTTTTTTTATCTATAATTTTTTTATATTAATTTTTGTCATAAAAATTACTGAAATGCCATGGTATTGGACCATACCGCTGATACCGGGTATGGGAATATCATTGCTCACCACCAAAACAATGAAAACATAGGAGTTAAAAACAAACATGGGAGTTAATAGTGTAGAAAAACATAAGGAGAGAATCTCACCTCTACCAAATGGGTATTAGAGATGGATAATTACTAAAAGTAACTTTTTCACTTGAACTTATATGAATTAAATTTATTAAATCTTATTTAACTGATTAATCATAATTTCACTTTAAATATATCTGATGAGATCTATATACCTTTTTTTCTTTTAGGCGGATGAGAACGCAACCTCTAAATACTAGTCAAATAGATTGAAGTACTAGAAGATAGTTGATGATAGACACTTTTTGACTAATTAATGCGAACAGAACTCCAATCTATCTATATATCAATACTAATACGAAATATATCAAAAGGTGTGTTTGACAAAGTATATGCGTCACGTGGAGCCAATAGAATTGTACGACATATGCAGTTCCCCAGCAATATGCCACGTCAACTAACAAAATAAATATTGCGTGGAGCTAGATTCAAACCTATCACATCTTGCAATTAAATGAAATACACTTACCATCTCAACCAACTTTTATTTCTGCTTCAAATGTCAACATAATATTACATGTACATTTTAAATGTTGAGTGAATGAGTGCACTCTTCTTCTCGCAACTTTAAAGATGAAGCTTTATTTCTTTTTTTTTATTTTCTCATGAGTGGAGAAATATACAAAAACGCATATCAAGGCTCCATTTGGTTGGGTGTAAAACATTTTCAGTGTAAAATGATTTTCATGGAAAACAATTTACAATGGAAAACACAATTCCAAAATTAGTTTTCCGTTGTTTGGTTCCATGTAAGAAAAATGATGAAAAGAAAGGAAAATGAAAAGGAAAGTAAGGAGGTAGTGAGAGGAGTGTACAAGAGAAATAAGGAAAATGAAGGAATAGTTTTCCCTTCAAAATGAAGGGAAAATGATTTTCCATCATTGGGAGAGCAATTTTACTCCTTGGGAAAATAGTTTTACACTCCTTTGCAAACCAAACAATGTAAAATTGAAAATAGAGGAAAACAGTTTTCCAGGAAAACGTTTTACGCCCTACCAAACGGAGCCCAAGTGCGGCAAAAAAAAAAACAGTAACACCCGAGACAATGTAAGGCCCCAAACACTAGTTTGTGAAATAATGTACTTCCTCCGTTCCATAATAAGTGAAACACTTACTATTTTAGAACGTTTCAAAATAAGAGAAACATACCTTAAATGGAAAAAAGAAAGTGACAAAATGACAAGAGTACCCATCACAAACTTGTGTAGTTTGCTTTTCTCTCTCCTCCTTTTAAGGTATTTTATGACTTTTTGGCATTTGAAAGTGATATTTATTAAATCTTGTGCCCAAACACTATGTTTCACTTATTATGGAACGGAGGAAGTATATGATTGTTTGGAAGGATACAACAAAATAAGCATATGGCAAAGTGCAATCAAATTTTCTTCGTCAGCAATTGCACGTGCTAACTATTTTCGACAAAAAGTAACGACAATATTGATTTGTTAATGGCTACTTGGTTTTGCTACATGTGTACAAATTATAATACTCTCAGATGAGTAATTCCCAAGTTTCTAGTAATCAGATATTCAGTAGTTTTCCTTCTTTACTTATATTGACAACGGTAAAATAAGACACGATTAGGGTTCTGATCTAGCACTAATAGCCAAAACAGGGGTCCTTTGAACTTGACTTCATCAACTCACAATATTTTCTCTGGCAGCTTTCTGACTAATAATGTAATTTTAGTTGTCTTTCTGTAATCTTTAGATCAATTTAACAGGAGGTACATAAGGAGATTAAGAAACACATTTACAACATCAAAGTAAAATTTTCACGACATCGATATGAGCTAGCTATTCTTGATCCACAAACAAGGTAAAGCAGGTTCAAGTATTGGGATTACATTTCAGTTTGGTAGGTCTACAAGTATACTATAAGTCATTTCTTCAAAGAGAAATATGAAGAAAACAATATTATTCGTCACTGATGAAACTATACCGCGCTTATCTCCTCTTTCTGGTCTGTACTATGAACTTCTATGCCGCCAGCAACTTCTGAATGTCTTTCTGTAAGTTCAAAATGTTACATGATTTTAGTAAATGTCTAGCATATCATAGTGCAAATAAATGATAGAAATGACCATAAAGAGTGGCATGCATGGGATAGACTTAGGGTGTGTTAACTTGAATGTTGCAGGACTTATCTAAACTGTTTATTCAAACTTATTGGAACTTGTTGGAACTAATTGAAGCAGCAGAAATAGTGAAATACCTAGTACTTGATGCACAACTAGACAGAAACTTTAATGAGACCTCAAAATCATACCTCGATTTGCAAAGGGGATGTTGTAGGTGCGTATCTCTCTACAACCTTGCCATTTTTGTCAACCAGAAACTTCTCGAAGTTCCACTTGACCAAGTCACCAAAAAGCCCGCCAGCACTAGACTTGAGGAACTGATAAACTGGAGCTGTATTTGAACCATTCACATCCACCTGTTGCAGTCAGTAGCAGTCATGGGTTCAGTAACTGGTCAAGTATGGTTCTCTTGCCATTTTGAGCTGGAGTGTTCACAAACAAACCTTATCAAAAATGGGGAATTCAGCTTTGAACCTTGTACATGCAAAATTTTTGATCTCGGGGTTTGATCCAGGTTCCTGGCCTCCAAATTGATTGCACGGGAATGCTAGAATTTCAAAGCCTGCACATGAAATTAGTTATTATCACAATTAGCAGTCTGCACAATACAAGAGTAAGGCACAGTTCAGATACTTGAAACAAATCAAGAGCATTTGTTTTCAGACTGCAGTTCAGTAGGACTAGAGTTCAAACATACAACACCAGTTTGTTTAAAGAACGAAGCCAAAATACTGTAGAGGCTAATGAATATGATGCTTTACCATGGCTACGTACAATTGTACATGTAGTCATGTATACATGACATAATATTGCCTGATAGATTCATGAGGTTGTTATAGAACGATATTCAGGTGATTATACGATACCTATGTTACTCACATTTTATCTCAAATGCCCGTGTTAGATCCTCGATACTTTGACATGGGTACGGACACTTGCCTTATGGGCTAAAATCATGGAAAATTACATAGCCAAGTGAGTATCCAGGAGTAACATAACATAGTCCTAATAGCTCGAATTATTATTACAACATTTCGTGAATTATAATCTAACATGAGCAAGGAAACCCCCCAAAGGGTAGAACTGCAATAACTGAACATAGTACCAAATATGACAAGATTGACAACTTACCTTGAGTTTTGTACTTCTCGTACAAATGTGAGAGTTCCGTATAGTTTGATGATGTCAACCCACTGAAAACCAAAAACAATCACTTTCACTATTAATACAGGACAAACACGAGTACTAAGGTTAAGGTATCAAATCATTAAATGGCACAGAAGATAAACCATGTCCTTTGAGTGCGAGTGAAATGCTAAGGGAGATGTAAAATTATACCACTGTGAAGCAACATTGACAATCAAAAGAGCCTTCCCCTTGAATTTGCTCAGAGCAACATCTTTTCCATCAATATCCTACATCATATACATAACGAATTAACGATAAGTTCGACAATTTTATGGTGTTTCCTGCTAGACATGCTAGGAGGCCAACCTACTAATGTAAACCAAATTCTGTTTCTAAATTCTACACACCAAAACCTCTTCTCAATAGTAAATTCCAAGATTGTGGAACAAAAGACTCGATTAATGATCAGTCCTTAGACAAACCTTAGGCAATGGGTATGCATAATCTCGTACACTGCGTATACAATCGATAATTCGATCACACTTAATAATTCAACCCCATATCAAGCAAGTGATTGTTGTTACTCAATTTACAGTTATTTAAAAGAAATCAACAAAATTGCACCTTTAAAATTCATTCAATATCAAATTTTGAGCTCCATTGAAAAATACTATAGTCACACCTAAATTGCCTTAAAAAAAACCCATCCTACAAAGAGTTAACAGGTTGAAAACAGTCTATCACCTTCACTGTAAAGCCAGCATAAATTCTACAAATCTAGGAAATGGCAGCATAAATTATACTCATTGTACAAAACCAACAGGAAAAAAAAATCTTCTTTTTCACTGAAGGAGATATCTAATGCTAATTCCAACAAAATCCAGCACAAAATTACCCTAACTTTCAGATAGATTAGTAACAAAATGTTCTACTTTTCAATCAAAAATCACAGAATAAAAAGCTACAAACATGAAATTACTTAAAGATAACAAATTTATACTAGTTTTGGCCAGATATAAAAGCAATGAAGCAATTACCTTTACTGTAAAATCATGGATGGTTTTCTCTGTAGCTGCTCTAGTATAAACCCCAGAAGAAAAATTCCGTGATTTCACAGAAATCCCATCAACATTTGATGATTTTAGAGAGAACCCATCTTGAAAAAATGATGAATTCAAAGACCCAAGTGCTAATTTTCTGGAAATTGAGTGAAGAACCATAGAAGGAAGTAAATTAGGGCGAGTTTTCGCATTCGAAATTGATAATGAGGGTAAAGGGGAACTGAAAATTGAAGAAAAAGCCATTGAATTTTGATGGGTTAAAAATAAAATGCAGTCAAGTGTTTTTATTATAAGCTGCGAATTCTGGAAATTTTTGGGAGGGGGATTTGTAGTGGCAATTGTGGAGGACACGTGGTTATGATTTATGAATGCCTACAAGTCTACAACATTTACAAATCAAGAATCGAATTCTAATTATCTTGTGGTGAATGCTCAATCAACGCTTTCTCTCTCTATGATGACATTTGTATGCATTTATTACATGAGATTTGATACAATTGTCTCTTTGGATGGTCTTAGGAGAGTATAATATTGTACTAAAAATAATATACCTTTGATGGCAAATTAAAGTAGTAAAGTTATAATCAACGAACTATGCAACATTAGATACTACTCTTTTGATACAAATTGGTGTCAAAAGTTATTGTGATTAGACTAAAGGATTTTCTTTCGAGTCTTTTCACTGAAAATCAGAGTGCTTTTGTCCATGGGCGTCTGATTACGGATAATGCTCTCATAGTTATGGAGGTGTTTCATTCTATGAAATACAGAAACAGGATTCGTAGAGGCACTATTGCTATGAAGCTGGATATGAGTAAAGCTTATGACAGGGTGGAGTGGGGTTTTCTGAGGAAGTTGTTGCTCACCATGGGCTTCGATGGGCGATGGGTGAATCTAATCATGAGTTGCGTCTCATCTGTTTCTTATTCCTTCATTATTAATGGAGGCGTTCGGGGTTATGTTGTTCCTGCTAGAGGTCTCCGGCAAGGTGACCCTCTTTCTCCGTATTTTTTTATCTTGGTTGCTGATGCTTTCTCTAAAATGATCCAAAAGAAGGTTCAGGAGAAACAGATTCATGGTGCTAAGGCCAGCCGCAGTGGTCCAGAGATTTCCCACCTTTTCTTTGCAGATGACAGTTTACTCTTCACTAGAGCTTCTCGACAAGAATGCGCTATTATTGTTGAAGTTCTCAACCATTATGAACTAGCATCCGGGCAGAAAATTAATTATGAGAAGTCGGAAGTTTCTTTCAGCAGAGGAGTCAGCATCACACAAAGAGAAGAATTGAAGAATATCTTGAACATGAGGCAGGTTGATCGGCATGAAAAATACCTTGGTATCCCTTCTATCTCTGGTAGATCAAAGAAAGCTATTTTTTATTCACTGTTAGATAGAATTTGGAAGAAACTCCAAGGTTGGAATGAAAAACTGTTGTCTAGAGCTGGTAAAGAAGTTCTGCTGAAGTCTGTGATTCAGGCCATCCCTACCTATTTGATGGGTGTCTACAAACTTCCCTCCTCCATTGTTCAAAAAATCCAATCTGCTATGGCTCGTTTTTGGTGGGGATCTTCTGATTCCCAGCGGAAAATTCATTGGAAAAACTGGGATTATATGTGCACTCTGAAGTGTTTGGGAGGCATGGGTTCAAGGATCTTAAAGTTTTCAATGATGCTCTCTTGGGTCGTCAAGCATGGAGGGTAGTGCGTGAACCTAACTCTCTTTTTGCTAGAGTAATGAAGGCAAAATACTATTCGAGTTGTGATTTCTTGGATGCCCCTCTTGAGGGGTTCGAGTAGCTATTCTTGGAGTAGTATCTGGAGTTCTAAATCTCTTCTTAAATAGGGAGTGGTGTGGAGGGTTGGTAATGGCATCCATATTAATTTATGGGATGACCCATGGGTGGTAGATGAAAGTGGACGCTTCCTTTCAAGTGCGCGAAATGATGAGTTCAGTACTGTTAGTGAGTTGATAGACTTTGAGAAGATGGAATGGAAAGTTGAGACCATCGAGGCTTTGTTTAATGATAGAGATGTTCGGTGCATTCTTAGTACCCCCCTTAGCTCCTTTCCTTCGAAGGATGAGTTAACTTGGGCTTTTACTAAGGATGGGTGCTACTCGGTTAAAACGGCTAATATGCTTGGGAAAGGCAAAAATCTCGATAACTTTCACCAAGCTTGGGTTAACATTTGGGGTATGGAAGTTAGTCCTAAAGTTCGTCACTTTCTATGGCGACTTTGTTCAAATTCTCTCCCGGTTCGTAGTTTGCTCAAGCATCGGCATATGCTTGAAGATGACTCATGTCCGTGGGGTTGTGGTGATCATGAATCGCCTGAACATGCTCTCTTTGAATGCCCTGCTGTGCGTGCCCTTTGGACTGATAGCGGCTGCGATGTTTTGTGCCACGATGTCCACACCAAATCGCTGTCAGACGTTGTGGTGGGCTGGAAAGACATCGATGAGAAACTACGAACCAAAGGTGCCTACCTTGCTTGGATAATTTGGAGTGAACGCAACTTACTGGTTTTTAATAACAAAATCACCCCCCACAATATATTGTTGCAGCGTGCCCAACGTCTAGCTGAAGAATATAGTAAGTATGCCAAGCGGATTTATAATTCTCATGTTTCTCAAAGAACCACTAGTTTGAATACTTGGTCTGCTCCTCCTAGAGGGGTAACTAAGTTGAATGTGGATGCCTGTCTTGCTGTGGATGGATGGATTAGTCTGAGTACTGTTGCCCGCAACGCAGATGGGGATATTTTATTTGCCGCTACACACCGAGTTCGTGCTCATTGGGCTGCTGAAATAGCCGAAGCTAAAGCTGTAGAGATGGCTGTCAGGTTGGGAAAAAGATTTGGGCTCCATGATGTTATCGTCGAATCCGATTGTCAAGTTGTGATCCACCGTCTCTCAAAGAATGCTATTTTTCTTGTTGAACTAGATGTAATCCTTCATAGTATTTTATCTTCTAGTGTGTGTTTTAAGTCTATTACTTGGTCTCATATCAAGCGTGATGGGAATAGTGTAGCCCACCATCTAGCTAAGATTATTCCTTTTGGAGTAGAACAAATTTGGGAGAACCACTATCCTCATGAAGTGGCTCCTTATGTTTTAATGGACAATTTGTCCCTTAATATATGAAGTTCGCTTTTCCCCTCAAAAAAAAAAAAAAAAGATACTACTCTTTTGACATGAAAATACTAACTTTTTCTACACGCTATGCATGCGGTGACATTTTAGGCATAACTATTGCTCGGTATTAAAAGAAATGAAAAATAAAATTATGAAAGTACGTATCTACGTTCACCTTCATTTGGTGAGTAAGAAGTATTTAAATACTTACAAATAGTATATAAAAACATTTTAAAGTAAGTTTAAGTGATGAAATTGCATATCTCTATATGAGTTTGTATTTGTGATTAATTTTGTATATGAGTTGTCTTTGTAATGAGAATGCCATATTTTTTTTTATTGTCTGTGGTATTACTTTTTGGTAAGTTCTTGATTACGAATTTTTTTAGTTGATTGGATCTAAATTTAATTTGATTGAATCTTTTTTATTGGCAAGTTTATGTGATTGACAATTATATGGGTTGATTGGGTTTAATAGAGATTTATTTGGTTGAATTTTTTTGGTAAGTTTATGTGTGTAATGGTTTTATGTTGTGGAGGGGTGAATATGTAAATTCAAAGGGGGACACCATTGCTCCCCCCTTAGCTTATATAATAGAGATTAATAACTTGGGGCATTACTCGAGCCTAATAACTAGTTATACACTAAAAAGGCATGAAATAAAGAATCTAAATTGAAATCTTAATCTATACATGTAAAAAGTCATGAAATTAAGAATGTGAATTTATTGTTTCTTCTTTCATTATAAAACTAGTTTTTGAGCCAAAAATATATTTTGAGTTGGTGCTTGGACAAGTCTCTACAGGGTCCTCTTAAAGAAAATGGGGGTCCTGAGCAAACAATATAAATGGGGGCCCTTGGCCCTCCAATAATGTATAAAACTAAAGTATCCTCCATTTTTTATTTAACTATAGACCAAGAGATATACTTATACATCAAATTCTCACATGAACATTAAGAAAATTTGATTAATATACTAGAATAGTCAAAACTATTACAAAGCAAACATACAAACTATTAGCATCAAACACAAGTTGAAAATTAGTTCGCAAGATAATATCAGTGAATTGTATTCTTGACGACAAAGGTTCCCATCATTTCAATTGATGGACTAACAATTAAATAAATAATTAGAACATGTAGAAAACCCTTACAAAATCAATCAAAAACCAAACCATATTGACAAGCAGTAGCAATTTAAACAAAATTAACAAGAAAGAGAGAAAAAGGAAAGAATGGAATGGTGGCATGCACCTTGAAACGGATGGCTGGTGGAGGTGGTTTGGCACGGTCGACGAGGCTATATGGTGAAGCATTGGCTGCTCCAACGAGGTTTAAGGAGAGGGAGGTGGAACGAGACCAAGAGGAATGAGAGAGAAAGAGAGTAAAATTAACATTAAGGATTAAAATAATTTGATTTATTGAAAATGAAAACCACCAAATAGTGCATAGATGAAATTAAATTGTTGGGTAAGTGGGTATTGATGACTTCTTGTAAATATAAAACCAATTATGAACCATGACTTCTTGGGGGAAGAAAAAGAGACGCACAACAGCACAAGTAATATAATGCAAAGAATGTGTTCCAAAAAAAAAAACCATGTGAAGAATCGATCCTACAACTTCTAATGTGGGAGATGTTATCTTTGCCGCTACACCACAACTCATTTTGCTGATACACGGTTACGCAGACTATGATATATTGCAAAAATTAGTGAGCCCCATAGATTCGGGGGGCCTCATAAATCGGGGGCTCTGAGCCGTCGCTCAGGGTGCTCCCCCTAATGGTCGTCCCTGAGTCTCTATGACTTTATTGAGGCTTACGTGGAATGTGTAGAATCAATTATCAAATCCTCTATTCCATATCATAAGGTTAAAAGACTCTATTCTTCTCTTCCCAACCGGGGAATGGATAGGTGTCTAGTAGTCCACTATACTGAGGAATTAAAGTAGAGTTTTTTTTATCAGAAACAACCTTTTAAAACCACTTTTCGGGAAAGGGGGGAAGGAAAGTGGTGGTTTGCGTGGTGGCTGCAAGGAGGATGAAGGAGAGTGGTGGCTGGGGTTGGTGTTCAGGGAGGGAGATGAAGTGAGGAGAGAGATTGGGGGGTGCAACTGACGGTCAACGCACAAAATTTAACGGTCAATGACGGAATTCCAGAAAAGGTTTCATTTCGCAAAAAAATTTAGTTTTAGGTTTCACCTCGCAAAAAAGTTTCAAAAAAGGCTGTAAGTTGCAAAAAAACTTTTAAAAGGTTGTTTTTTGCAAAAAAAACGGTTTTAAAAGGTTGTTTCTGACAAAAAACTCATTAAAGTATGATAAAAGTTTAGGCTACACTGTAATTCCAATTAAAAGGTTACTCTTTCTATAAATGAAAACCCATTTTAAGGACTATGTTGGCTCGCTCTTTGAGCATTGATTACAGACTAAGAAAGATGGTACTTAAATGGAAAATCAGTTTATACAAATGAAAAGCCATGAAATTAAGAATGTGAATTATTGGAATTTTATTTTATACATATATACAACATCATGAAATGAAGAATGTGAATTGAAAATTCTCTTTTTCACTGTAAAATTAGTTTTTAGCTGTGAGCAAGATTTTAAGTTGTTGCTTGGACAATAATTATAACCTATATATGATATTGTAGAAAAATCACAAAATAAAGTTGTATTAATTGATGATTGCACCCCCTAAAAAAAAATTGATGATTGCACCTAGAGATGGGCATGGGTCGGGCCAGCACGCGGTCCGGCCCGACCCTTCACGATTTGGGTCCGGCCCGTCACGATCTGGGCCCGGTCCGGCCCGGCCCAGCACGAGCCCGCTCGAGGCCCGACCTGGCTCGTTGTCCACTACGTGGGCCGTGGACCTGCCACGGTCAAGAAATTTTATTTTAGGCCCGCCCCGGCACGAGCCCGCCTATATGGCCCATGGGCTGGCCCGCAGGCCGAACGCTCCTTTCCTTTGTTTTTTAGCCTAAAACTGCCAAGAATCCAAAAAAACAACATAAATACGGGTCAGGCCCGCAGGAGGCACGAGCCCTACCAGCGGGCCCATGGACTTGGACCGAGCCGTGGACAAAATCTGGAATTTCAGGCACGGCCAGCCACTTACGGGCCCGGTCCTGACCCGGCCCGCCATTTCCCCAAGCCCGCGGGCCGAGCCCGTGAATAGGCCCGGCCCATGCACAGGTTTTTTTGCACCATTCTATACTTTGTTTGATACTATAAGCTATAAGATCATATTTGGATCAATGGTTGAATCACTAATGCTCAAACTTTTCAGGTCGCATAAACATGCCTTGTAGTCATGACATGTTTCTTAATGTTTACCTGGCATATAAGATACAAGACATGAAATGCTACTTGCACGGATACTAGCATAATTCATTATTTATAAAAACTACTATGTGATCATCTTGGTGATACTGCATTTTTGGAATACACTTCGTCATATAGCTATAGATCCTTTTATTTCTCTCCTACATTTAAATTTGATCTTCTACACCATACTCCTTTGCCAATTTATAATTTGCTAATCAACGTATATACTCATCACCCATTGCGCCTTTTTCCAAATATGAACTTAATCTTTTAGTGACCTACAATCTAAAAAAATTACAACTACATCCACAACTCCCTCATCTTCAAATTCTCCTCCCTCACTTTTACTTTGCTCTATAAAGTTAAGATTTGATGGATAATTGAAAGGTTATCTAGGAAATGTTACGAATTTGGCACAGCCTTACAATATACTCCTGTCCAAACCTCAACTCTCACAGTTTCTTGGTCTGACATTTGTGAGTCAGGTGCTTGAAAGTAGGGGAAAGATAAGGGAATCCCTACCCCTAAGCACCACACTTGATAAGATTCGAACCCAAGACCTCTAGGATCTAAGATAAGAGTCTTACCGAGTGACCAAGTATTACTTGGTTACAATCTTTAAAAATTAGGGCAGATTCAAAACCATCTGTACTTTGTATCCACATAACCTAATTGGTATTGGACTTAGAATTTGGGTTCATAAGTACTTTAACACATATACTTTTTTTACTTCATTTTATTAATTGTGATTTGTGAATACATAAACTTGAGTAAGGAAAGGAGCATAACTCCAAAAGGCAAGGTGATGGAATTGATAAACCAACGTTCAACAATAGTTTGTTTACTTTAGTTTTAGAATATTATCACATAGTCGGAATATTTTCAAGGTCAACTAAATCAATGGACAAGAGGAGTCTATAAAAAAGAGGGATGAGAGCATATTTAAGCCATTACAACCACTACAATTTATTATTAGCCACTGAAAACCATCATAGATTTACTCAATAAACTTTTTGTTTTTGATGTCTACTACCTTTCTTACCCAACCAATTGTAATTTTTTTGTTGCATAAAAAGGTAGAAGAGTAGAAGACCAAATAAAAAGGTGTAGAGAGAGCCACAAAGGCAATTGATGTAGACGGAATTTGATCCCGGATCTCCAAGAACCAACTAATAGTTGACAACTTGACATCGTGAACCAACCAATTGTAATTTGTAAGCATTAAACATTTTTTTCTTCTAATTTTACCTTTTTTTTTTTGAAAGGATTTCAAATTTTACCTCAATAAGAAATAGATGGGCAAAAACCCTACCCATTGAGCAATTTTGAAACTTCAGTAGCCATTTCTTTAAAAAAAAAAAAAATTCAGTAGCGAAACTGTGCCTTCCTCTGTAATGTATAAGGTGAATTGAGATGGTGGCCTTCCTCGCCAACATACTCCTGGAAGTGAACAACCCAGAAGTTTCTCGTTTGATTCATCCCCATTTTCAGTTATCTTCTTACACTTCTGTTGTTTTACCTTCTTCCCCATTTCTTTCAAAAGTTACAGTTTTTATTACAGTATTTATTCATCTGGGTACATTGTTGGAGTACTGTGTTTAATGGGTTTTCACCATTGACAAAAGCTCAAAAATTTACAGCATTCATAACTGGGTTCTTAGATTCAATGATGACTTTCAATCTTTGGTTATGCATTTGGTATTTCCCTTCATTCTTGTTTACTTTCGAGTTTTTCTGTAGATGTTATTATGTGTTCTTGTGTATGAGATCATGTTTAGAAATGGCAGATTTTATGTGGGTTTTTTTTCCTTGGAATTTTTGCAATGTCAAAGTAAAAAAAAGTTGGATTTGAATGTGTATTATAGTAATTGGTTATTTTTGTCCTAATTCTTGGTGGGTCACTTAAATAATGTGCACTTGCTGTAAATATGGACGAACATTCAAGTTGTTGGTGGTAATGCGTATTGCATTAGTTTGGCAATCCTTGATAATAACCAACATACACAGACTTGCTCATTGTGTAAGATTTGGAGCTCTTATGGTTGATGTGATTGAAAATTTGCATATATTTTGTCCAACTACACCTGCTAATTTTGAGTTGGATGAAAGTTTTTATTAGAAGAGTATATTAGACTTACGATTCGCTTTGATTGACGGTAATAAATGGTCCTAGTGGTAATAAATATAATTGAAATTCGTGAGAAAATGTTTATGTCAACTTAATACCCAGGTGGAAATGGACGGCAATGAAATTTTGGGAAGAAAATAGATGTTATGGGATGAAATACAATTGACATGGATTTTGACATTGGGATTTCTTTCATTATCATATCCACCATTTATGGCCGCTTACCAAAGAGCCATTAGAGCTGTGTACTTTTTTTGTCCATGGTACTGTGGGGCGCAATTTTGTACACTAGCTTTAAAGATGCTGATATGGAAATGCTGGTTTCTATGGGCTTCTTTTAGTGTAACAGGATGCTCATATAGGACTTACAGACTTGGATGGAAAAAGGATCAGTAGAAATTGCTATGGATGTTTGATGCAATGAAATAGGTAGTGTTTTTTGTTTGCTGTGCATTGAGTTAAAGCACGCGTAAGGTGGTGCATAATCCTCTTGCGTAAGAGTCTGAGAGAAAGTGAAGTAAATGCAAGAGAATGCACGTGGATGAATTTTAAAATGAGCCAGAATGTGAATGTCTTAATGGATTGTTAGCATCCTTAAGAGCAGAAACACAAATGATCATATGATGCTTGCTTTTGGTACTTATAATGTATTCTTCCTGCAAATAGCACCCATGCACTAACCATCAGCAAGAGGAAAACTAATGATTTCTTTGATGATGGATCGACAACATGCTCTGTAAGTGTTCAAATTGTATTAATGGTTCCTCACTTTCAAGAAGAATTAGATTAATGTCTCCTTAACTGTCAAAAATTTTAGGTTAATGGCTTCCTCTAGTTTCAAGATAGTTACGTTGAGTATCCTAACCTTTATCCATTCTGATGGTAGTGTTTCAAGAAGAATTAGATTTGTGGGTCTGTAAATGGACACATAAATCTCACTTACGGCCTACGAACAAGTTCACTATAAGTGTTGATAAATATTATATGTGCTTGGTAATTTTTTTTTTTTTCAAACTTGAACAAGTTCACTATAAGTAGATACTTGAATCCTGAAACAAAATAACACTGTTGTCCATGTCACGGCTGGGCATTAAGTATGTGCTTCTGCTGCAAAAATGGACAGTCAATAACGTGCAGGTGTTGAGATGGGCATTTTTGAGTTTAGGATGCCCTTGTATGGCCTGCATACAGTCACAACTTGGAGACCAACCCCCGCCCCCAACAACAAAGGGAAGTCCTGAAAGTTTAGAGATAGTTGTCCCCTCAGTTGTTTATTCTTTTGCCAGGAATGTATTATGTACAAGTGCATTTCCTGGCCATTTTTGGTGCAGCAGCTCCCTTGTAGTTCAGTGAGCGCAGCCAGTAATGTTCACTACACCTTTAAGATGAAGAACATCTTTGATAGCTGTTGAGAGGGGCTGAGTTGGGTGCCTGTTTGTTAGTCATTTTTAGGCTTTGACATTATTCGAGATTAATATATGACGTATGAAGTATATACTTCATGATAGGTCAGTTTTTTTTTAATGAAATTTATGTATAAAAGCTTGAGTGGTTCTACTAAAACAATAATCTACGTTTAAGGAAATATTATGTACGTACAAAGTAAATGCTAAATTTGAAACTTTACATGTTTACAATATGCTTTGCTGTTTCTCCTCGAAATCTGACAATTCTGCTTGTGCCATTTAGATTTCTTATTGATCAAGTTGTAAGCAAATTTTGTAAATTATAATTTCTAGGAGCTCAATTTCTGCACATTCTTGTTGCTGGGATGTGCTGACCGCTGAGGATGAAAGGATGAAATGTTCATTTTCATCATGAATTTCTTGTCCAGAACATCAGGAACACCTTTTTCTTTTTATCCCGCCTAAAGATAAGATAGATAGGTTCTGTATATTTCTCTCTCTGTTGTATCTTAGAAGATAAAAAGGTTGTCGTTTTCTTCTATCTATCTGTTTGCTTCCATTTATTAGTCTGATTGTGTGGCTCCTCTTTACAATGACTTCACAGATTGTCTTGTTACCTTGCTGACTGCTGCCTTATAGGGTCATATATTCTGGTTACATTCTTGTTTCTGCCTCTCTGGATGGGTTTTTCTGCCCTGTGTTCACCTGCTGATCACAATTTTCAGGCTTTCAAAGTTGGAACAAAGCAATCAAGAAACAAATGCAGGTGAGCTATGTTCACCTGCTGATCATCTGGTTGTGTTGATGTTTCTCTTGAATATGTATGCAAGTTTCAAGGATATTCAGCATGCATGTAGTTTGAAAATTATGCCCGTGAAAGACTTTGTTGCGTAGAACTCGGTGCTAGATTCATATTCCTTTCATAGCAAAATGGAGCAAGCAGCAAAGCTCTTTGAAACCATGCCTAACAGAGATACTGGCAAGTAAGCTTGCTAGGCATATGGATGAACCATGAAGAGTATTCGAGGAAGCACCAAGCAAAAATATCGTTACATGGAACACTATGGTAAGTGGATATATACTTTATAAACTATACAATGATGCAATTGGACTAAATGAAATGATGGCTCAAATTTTGAACCTGATCATTCAAGAATAGCTGGTGTTTTAGCTGCCTGTGCTCATCTAAGTTTCCTTGAAGATGGGATGATAATACACATCTATGCCTTGGAGCATCATTTCGTGTCTTTTGAAGTTGTTACACTAAATATTGGACCATAACTCTTGTTTTGGAGGTCTTCTACAAGTCTCAGATCTTTTTTGTTGGAACTTGGAATGCGACTATCTGAGGATTTGCAAGCTATCAATGGTCATGGCCTAGAAACACTGAAACTCTTTGATGCAATGGAACACGAGGACTGTATGTCTGACGACATAATCTTCATTGCAATACTTGGGGCATTTAGCCATTTAGGCTTGGTGACACAGGGTGCTCCATATTTGCTGCAATGAATGACTTTGATATTGCCGGTAAACTCTAATATTATAGTTGAATGGTTGATCTCTTGCATCGCGCCAACTTGCTGAACCCAGCAGTGCAGCTCGTTAAATCAATGCCATTAGAGCCGGGGGGAGGATTTTAGGCACCACATTGCCCAGTTCGTCCGTGATTCATCATGAATAAAGGTAGCAAGAGTAAAGTGATGGGGAGTTTATAGCAAATAGAATAATCTTCTTTTTTCTAGGAGTTTATATTCTTGCACTTTATAATCCATTTCACTCAATCTTGAAGGAATGAAATCTGGTTTGAGTAAGATAACAGAGTTGCTTTTACAAGTATCTGGACTTGTGAATTTGCTACGGTTATAAAATATACTCCTAGTGTATAAATGAAAAGTTGACCAACTAAACTAAGGGCTTGTTCTCTTCGCCATAAAACAGCTGAACTTAACTGATTGCAACTGAACTGAACTGATTGCAACTGAATTAAATTATAACTAATAGTAATGATAATAATTTAGGAACGAAACTGAATTGAACTGATTGGAATTGAACTAAACTGATTGCAACTGAACTGAAAATAAGTTGGGGAGAACAAGCCCTAAGTACTAATTAAGCTTACAATGTTATTTTTTGAGTTGGATATGTAGGAATATATAGATGCAAATAGCGGAATTTCAGGAAACAATTTCCTAACATCTATCATAGGATCGCAAACATAATCAGACACATGAATCATTCAATAGGGATTAATTATCAAACCTTTGTAGTGTGATTTCCCTGTTGTATGCAAGCCTTGAAGATCCGAGAGCCCCAAGTGTTGCTCCTCTAATCAGTCCACGAGCACCAGTTGAACACCAACGTTTGCTAGAACGGAAGAGAAGAAATCTCTTGCTTTTAGGTGGTATAGGCGCCGGTTAGGGAGAATAGATTTAGGGTTTCTCTTTCTCTCTCTAGTGAAAAGAAACTGACTAATGGATTGGTTACCTAAACCCTAATATTATATCCTATATATAATAGAAGAGTCATAGGTTAGTTAGGAGAACTAATTCTCCTCCTATTCTCCTTTGGACCGGCCCAATCCTAATCCTAAATGGATTTGGATTGCTTTGTCCAACTTGTGCTACAATGTGTGACCTCATAGGATTAATATATTTTAGTTATAGGCCCAATCAATATTGTCCTATTAATCATATTTATTCTCTAGCAAGAAAATAAGATTACTAAAATAATTAACTTTATTATCTTCATAATATTATTCCTATTTATATTTAGTAATTGCCGGGATGTCTAAGGACATATTCCTTCAATCTCCCACTTGTCCGAAGACAAGAGCGCAATGTTAAATTCCTTAAGTCACTTAATGTCAAATTTGATAACACAATGTTATTCTCAAATTTATGTTCCTTGATCGGCGAGTTCGAATCGCTCAAATGAGGATTAACTCTTTAATCCTATTCCGCATGGCCATGCAATTTTCCGATTCTCGCTCATCAAGAGGCCCGTACACCATTCTTATTTAATAGGAGGACTTATCCACTCTTGTATGACCATAACTCCCACTCAATTCTTAGCCCACCTGATCACTGCCTTTATAATCTCCTTTTACGGCGCGGCGTTTAACAGTGTCAAAGTTAAACTAATTATGTTGTGGTTATTAAGACATACTCATGTCTAAGGAATCCACTAAATATAGTAGTTCGATTCTACTTTTAGAATCTAATTAGGTCAAGTCTCAATGTATCAACTATACATCCATATAATCAATTAGACATCTCTATGTCTCCATAGCCCATGTAACTGCGCTATCAATTAATTATATACTAGTCTTTTAAATAAATCACTTATGTCCAATTTAGTGATTTAGACTAGGGACTTTAAATAAATTGTGATTTCAGTTCACTTTATAGGGTTCCATTATCAAAACGTTTCCGATAATCCTATTTGAAAACACAAACTATTTGGACATTTTATTTAATACTAAACCAAACAATTAAATAAGAAAAGATTTTTTATTGATAAACATTCAAAGCATAATAAATGTCTTTACAATTGTAAACATGAAGTAAACAACCTAAAGCCATTCTCCCATATGCTTAAGCCCCATAGACCCAGTATGACACTCATGCTTAGGTTGAGCAAGCGGTTTAGTCAGAGGATCTGCTACGTGATCCTCATTATGAACCTTGCTTACTATCATATCCTCTCTTGTAGTTTTCCAGCTTGAACCTTGCAAGAACCTTATCAATATAAGTCTCTTGACTAAGTCCAATCAGCCTTTTCGACCTATCTCTATAGATCTTAATTCCCAATATGTAATCTACCTCTCCTTGGTCTTTCATAGAGAAACGATTTTTAAGCCATTCTTTGACTGACTCAAGCATGGTCTTATCATTTTCTATGAGAAGTATGTCATCCACATACAAGACCAGAAAAGTAATACTACTCCCACTTAACTTCTTGTATACACAAGATTCCTCTTCATTTCTGAGAAAGCCAAATTTCTTGACTGCCTCATCAAATCTTAGGTTCCAACTCCTTGATGCTTGCTTTAGTCCATAAATGGACTTCTTAAGCTTGCATACCCTCCCTGGATTTTCTAGATCTTCAAAACCTTGAGGTTGTGTCATGTACACATCCTCTTTCAAGAACCCATTCAAGAAAGCGGTTTTGACATCCATCTCGCCATATTTCATAGTCATGAAAGGCAAGAATCGCAAGGATTATCCTAATGGACTTCAAAGATGGCTACCGGTGAGAAGGTTTCATCATAGTCAATACCATGAATTTGTTTGAAACCTTTTGCCACCAACCTTGCTTTGAAAACACTAATGTTCCCATCCTTGTCTGTTTTCAACTTGAAAATCCATTTGCATCCAATGGGTTTTACCCCATCAGGCAAATCAACTAAGTCCCATACTTGATTTTCAGACATGGAATCCATTTCAGATTTCATGGCCTCAAGCCATCTTTCGGAGTCTTGACTATCCAAAGCATCTTTGTAGCTAGTAGGCTCTTCCGATTCTAAAATCGTTATTTCGAACTTTCTACCAAAAGGAAATCAATATATCTCTTTGACGGAATGATGGTCCTACTAGACCTACGTTGGGGAACAACGAAGAAGTTTCTACCTCACTAGGTTGAGTGACTTCGCATGGAGTATCTCCAAGTGGGACGGTAGGAGGTACGTGAATTGAATGCACCACCTCCCGAGCATTTTCATGCCGGGCCGCCTCGATGAGGTGTTAACCTCATCCATTTGTTGCTCATCTCGAACTTCTTCGAGATATACATTTCTCCCACTTGTTTTCCTCGGAAATAAACTCCTTTTCCGAAAAGACACCATTACGAGCAACAAACACTTTGTTTTCGCTTTGGTTGTAGAAGTAGTATCCCTTAGTCTCTTTTGGGTAACCCACAAAAAGACATTTATCGGATTTGGGTGAAAGCTTATCAGAAAGTAAACGTTTTCATAAGCTTCACAACCCCATATCCTTAGAAAAGACAATTTTGGAACGTTTCCTGTCCACATTTCATATGATGTCTTTTCCACTACTTTGGATGGTGCTCTGTTAAGTGTAAACGCCGCTGTTTCAAGTGCAAATCCCCGAAATGAAATAGGAAGATCAAGGCAAGACTCATCATGGATCGAACCATATCAAGTAGAGTTCGATTCCTTCTTTCAGAAACGCCATTTAACTGTGGTGTTCCCGGTGGAGTCCATTGTGAAAGTATTCCACAATCCTTCAAATGATCACCAAATTCTTGAGATAAATATTCACCACCACGATCGGATCGTAATGCCTTAATTTTCTTCCCAAGTTGGTTTTGTACTTCACTCTAGAATTCCTTAAATTTTTCAAAGGATTCCGACTTATGCCGCATGAGGTAAACATATCCAAATCTGCTCACATCATCGGTAAAAGTAATGAAGTAACTGTACCCTCCCCTAGCCAACGTACTCATAGGTCCACACACATCCGTATGTATGAGGGCTAAAAGGTCATTGGCCCTTTCACTTGAACTTCGTGAAAGGAGACTTTGTCATTTTCCCCATCAAGCAAAACTCACAAGTATCAAATGATTCGAAATCAAATGATTTGAGAATTCCATCTTTATGAAGTTTCTCAATGCGCTTTGAGCTTATGTGGCCTAATCGACAATGCCATAGGTATGTAGGGTTTGAATCATTTGCTTTATGTTTCTTGTTGTCTATGTTATAGATGTGGGTTTCTAAGTCTAGCACATATAAACCATTTGATAACTTAGCGGAGACATAGAACATATCATTCAAATACGCAGAACAACAATTGTTCTTTATTGTAAATGAATAACCTTCGGAATCCAAAACAGGAATCGAAATAATGTTCTTTGTGATAGCAGGAGCATAATAACAATTATTAAGTTCTAAAACTAATCCTGAAGGTAAAAGTAGACTATATACTCCCACTGCCAATGTAGCAACTCGTGCTCCATTGCCAACGCGAAGATCTACTTCACCCTTTCCCAATGTTCTACTTCTTTTGAGGCCTTGCATATTACAAATAATGTGCGAACCACAAGCGGTATCAAATACCCAAGAAGCGAGAGTTGCTAAGTTAACTTCTATAATATACATATCTGAACTAGAAACTCCTTTCTTTTGATCCTTCAGATACTTGGGGCAACTACTTTTCCAATGACCAACCTTGTTACAGGTGTAACAATAGTGCTCATCAGCAACTTTTGGTTTTGGTGTAATGATTCCCATATCCCTTTCAATTGCAATGAAACGTTCAGCATTCAATTTGTCCTTCGAAAGGACGGAGCGCAAATTACAAGTAGAATTGTTGGTGTTGATATTGTTGTTACTAGACATAATTACTACAACAAATAATAAAGCAAGATTCAATCAATGTTTATCAAGAAAGCAATAATTAAACAAATTTTAATTACTACTACCCTTTATTCAAAATGAAAGTCCCCTATTGAATAAAGAAATAACCAAGATCCCCTCCCACTACAATCAAACGGACTTTGGCCCTGCCTTCAATTTATAGTAGTTGAGGTAAGTAAACACTTTACTAATTATAACTAATTATAATTCTTGGTAGACAGGTTAACAACTCCTTGTTTACTCCTATCTCTTTGCTTCAAAATCCAAAACTTTGTCTTTTGATGATTTTGTTGAGTTAAACCAAACATTAACATGTAAGTTTCAAAAACCTACCCTACTATCCCCGGAACTATGAGCAACACCCTGCTTTGGCAGAACCTATTACTCATGATCTAAGGCTTTATAGGTGTTGTTTGGAAAAGCAATTAAAACTCAATATTACTTTTGGGGATCTAAGTTTACTAATATGGTCAATTAATAGTGAACACGTGAATCAATTAACCACAAACAAACTTAGAAGCAAGCATTTAAACAAAATAAATGCAAGAGAATTATAAAAGCAATAATTAAATGATCTAGTATGGCCCCTATACTTAGGAAAATAACTAATCTTCATGAATCCTCCCTTGAATCTCCATGGATCACCATCCTTGAAACTCCTTGGATCCTCATACTTGATTACATAATTTGAATTAAATAATAACTAAAATTTAAAGTTACAAAAATACAAACGATTCGCAGATCGTATTTAATTTACATTCAAATATAACGATTCGCAGATCGTATTTAATTTACATTCAAATATAACGATTCGCAGATCGTAATTACTATCCTAATTTGGGCCATACTAGTCATAATATGCAAAATATAATATCACATATATTATATTAAACATCCACGCATTTATAATATCAAAATAAAATAAACACAAACGATTTACTTATTAACAATTAATAAGAAAATAAAACTTTCCATAATAATCATAAAACTTAACAAATTTAAGCTAGGAATTATTTAGGAAACTATATTACTTTAATTCAATTACTTATTTAAACATGGCAATAATCATTATTATTCACAAATTTGCAAAATAGGAAACCTTTGGATTTATGCTCAATTATGGAAAATCAGATTTTCCTTAAAAAACAAATTTTTTTTTTTTTTTTTTATAGTGAGGGGTTGACCAGCAGCACAAGGCTGCCAGTCAACAGCCAAACTTCAACACCCAAAAAATTCACGATTCTTCATCACGGGTTCAACAAACCCCAAGTCCCCAACCACCACATATCACACGAGCACCAGCAGCAGCCCAGCAGGACCGCCTACCGGAGTCGCATCACCCATTCACCGCCGGTCAGTCCCTGCCGCCTGCAAGTACCGGCAACAAAAACCCGGCAGTAGCACGCGGCGGCAGACGGCGGCAAAGTCGAACGTGCGCGGCTGCGCACGCTTCGCCGCCCACGCCCGACACCCCTTCTACCCTCCTTCCGGTTCCTCCCGCCACCACCGTGCCTCCACCTCTTCTTGGTGGTGCAACCCAGCCATGGTGGAGTTCCTTTTAATTTTATGTAACAATTTACATTAAAATTAAACTAATCTTTATCCAACAATTAAAAAAAGATTTAGGATTTAATTAGGGTTTTAATAATTCGAAAATTATGGCAGAAATTTTGAATCAAACAACAAATCTTAAACAAATTTTTAGAATTGTTGAGATTAGATTTGAATGAATAATCTCCATTAAACATTAAATCTAACAAGAATTCAAAATTAGGGAAAAAATTCAAATTATATCCAAAATTCAGAAAATTAACAATTAAATTCTGAAAAATTCGAAAATAATTTTTAGGGTGATCTAATGAATTATCTTAACATATAAAATCAGATATTTTAATTGTTATCTTTAAATTTTATGAATAATCAAATTAAACTTAAAATTTAACCATAATTCATTAATAATATGATTAAATTTCAAAAATTTATGGAAAAAATCCGAAAATTATTTCCAGCTATCATAATATTTTAGATCTATGTGGGTGATGAACATTAGATTTATTTAACAATTAAAAATCAAATCTTTTAATTGTTAACATATTATTTCACTGATTAATCAAATTAAACATTAAATAATTTTAAATCTAACAAATCTATTTATAAAAATCCGAAAATTTTGGAGTGAATTAAACAATATATTTCGTCCATAATTAAAAAAAAACCGGAACTTTATAAAATTATTTGAGCATAAATCACAAATAAATCAATTATTTACAATTTCCAATCAATTAATATCAAATATTAATTATGCAAATTCAAGCCATAATAAATCCTCCCTTAATTGAATAAAAATAATAACTTTGCATACAATTATATGATCATATGAATTAGGCAAAACTGATACCACTGTAGGAATATATAGATGCAAATAGCGGAATTTCAGGAAACAATTTCCTAACATCTATCATAGGATCGCAAACATAATCAGACACATGAATCATTCAATAGGGATTAATTATCAAACCTTTGTAGCGTGATTTCCCTGTTGTATGCAAGCCTTGAAGATCCGAGAGCCCCAAGTGTTGCTCCTCTAATCAGTCCACGAGCACCAGTTGAACACCAACGTTTGCTAGAACGGAAGAGAAGAAATCTCTTGCTTTTAGGTGGTATAGGCGCCGGTTAGGGAGAATAGATTTAGGGTTTCTCTTTCTCTCTCTAGTGAAAAGAAACTGACTAATGGATTGGTTACCTAAACCCTAATATTATATCCTATATATAATAGAAGAGTCATAGGTTAGTTAGGAGAACTAATTCTCCTCCTATTCTCCTTTGGATCGGCCCAATCCTAATCCTAAATGGATTTGGATTGCTTTGTCCAACTTGTGCTACAATTCTTGTACAGATGGTTTAGTTTGGAAGTACTAGTCTAGATTTCAGAATCCTCAAATTAAACAGATATACAAGTAAATAGAAAAAAAAACAAATAAGTAACAGAAAAAGTACAATCCGAGTAAATATGAGTTATAAATAACACACAACATTTTATGCACATATTCCATTATATAAAACTCTTTTCCTTTGACAATTTCCAATATGAAGTTACAAATAAGTGAATAACATAAAGCATTAAATGCAAAAAAAAAAAATATAAGGGTAATTCTTGTGTACATAAACATTATAATATCCTGAAGGAATATGTCCTTAGACATCCCGGCAATTACTAAATATAAATAGGAATAATATTATGAAGATAATAAAGTTAATTATTTTAGTAATCTTATTTTCTTGCTAGAGAATAAATATGATTAATAGGACAATATTGATTGGGCCTATAACTAAAATATATTAATCCTATGAGGTCACACAATTCAATTGATGGGTTTTGCTATTTGATGCCCTAAAATTTCATATTAACGCCCTAAATACAGTATTTTTATACTTTAGACATATACTATTATACCGCCATTTCTTTTCTCTCTCCTCCCTTCCCCCACTTCACCTTCCCCCTTCTTCCACACCATGACCACCACACCACTGCCGAACTCCATCATCGCCGTCGTACCACCACCACTGTCGTCGACGTCATCGCTGCCGTACCACCAGGAAACCGGATAAGAACAACCGCCAGCCCCATTATTGAAGTTGGGAGACTGAATTTTTTTTTAAAAAAAAGGGAGGCGTCCACCATGGACGCCTCACCACAGGTGGAGGCGTCCACCATGGACGCCTCACCACAGGTGGAGGCGTCCATGGCGGGCGCTCCACCACGGGGTGAGCGCCCGCCATGGACGCCTCCACCGCTGGTGGGGCGTCCATGGTGGACGCCTCCCTTTTTTTTTTGATTTTTTTTTGTAAATCAAAGAAATGGTTAGAAAGGGGGAAACAGAGAGAAGAAGGTTGGGTGTGATGGCGGTGGGCTGGTGGCGGTACGGCGGTGAATCTTCATCTTCTTCAGTTAGCAATTTCTTGGAAGTATTATTATGAACTTGTTTGTTTAATTAATTGTTTATATTTCCATAATGATTGTAGTTTGAGTCATTCATGCGTTGATTACAATATTCCGATTTGATTTCCTTTTCTTGTGAAATTATTCTTTGGATTTTGATGATCGATAAAAGCTCTTAATTTGTATCTTCAATTTGGGTAATTTCGTTTATATGTAGTAGTAGTAGATAATTAATAGGCATGGAATTCTCGATAAAATCGATGATGAAGTTACTAGCATGTTGGTTAAAGAGTGAATGTCCGAGCTTTTTTGCGTGGTGGTGGTGCGGTGGCGGTGTGCTTGCGCCGGTGGTGATCTGATGTATAACAAGATGGGGAGGGGAAGTGAAGAAGGAAGGGGAGAAATGAGAGAGAGATGGAAAGTATATCAATGTAGTATTATACATGTATTTAGGGCGTTAGTAGGAAATTTTATGGCGTTATTTAGCAATCCAATTGATGGATAAAGGTTTACTTTTCCCCTACTTTATGTATAATAAAGCCTCTTTCCCAGCAGAGTCCTAAAACGAAACTTCATTAATATACTACTCCCTCCGTCCCATTATATAGTGCTTGTTTCTCTCTCTCGAGGTCAAACTTTAAAATCTTTGACCATATATTCTCATTTGTATATATAAAAAAACATATTCATGTGAGATCTTGCTAGATTCGCCTCGATGTGTAGTTTCATAATATCAACTTTTTATATTTTTTATTATTATGGAATTGAACATATTGAAGGTCAAATGTTTATCTTGGAGACCGTGTAAAAAAGAAACAAGCACTATATAATGGGACGGAGGGAGTATAAGTCTATAACTAACGACAGCTCTCACCCAAACACACAAGAAAAAAAAACACTAAAATGACAGCTGACCACAACTTGTTGAAATAATATGTGGATTATGATTAAGATGTGCTGCTTATAAATCTATACACCAATGTTTATTGCAATCATTTAAAAGTATTGCTTGTCATGTTTAATCGCTACGTGAAAATCTAAAAAAAAAATTATATTGCAATATAAAGTATTAAACTCATGATTAGAGTTGTTAAATAGGAGAGATGATACACATACACCGAGTGTATGTGGGCCACACATACACTGGATGTATGTGTTACTACTAAAATGTATACCTTTTGTATGTGTTACTACTAAAATGTATATTGTTACTAAAACAATTACAAACTTACAATCATTTGAACTTGTTTTGTTATTCAACGATATTTGAATTTACATAATACATAGACGATTGAAATACTATATTTCGAATTGGATTTTATTACATGGTAGGGATGAAAATATAACATTATTTTTCTACAAACAAATTAAATAATTGAAAACGACAAGAAAATTTAGTAGAAATCAATAGTAGAAAAATGGTGAAGATGAATAAGATGAAGCTAATATATGAATAATCTGGAAAAAAAAAATTACAATTCTTTTTTTTAGTTTTAAACAAAGGATTCATACAAATTTAAACAAAGAAAATTTCATAAAACAGAATTTTTAAACAAAGATAAAGAACAAATCATTAAAAATAAAATTATCTGTCGAAACATTGTAAGTTTGTAATAATTTTAGTAATAATATTCATTTTAGTAGTAACACATACACAAGGTATAAATTTTACTAGTAACACATACACCTAGTGTATGTGTGGCCCACATACACCCAGTGTATGTGTAGCCTTTGCCTGTTAAATAGGTCGTGTTGTGTCTTTATCGTGTTCGTGTCATTTACTAATCGTGTCAAAAACTTTCGACACTAACCCGACCTGTTTAACTAATCGTGTCGAAAACCCTTGATATTAATTCGATCCGTTTAATTAAATGGTTGCCCTTGTCGACCCATTTAACCTATTTTTTCAAAATCTCAATAGAGTTCAACAACATAGTTGCTAAATGCAACCTCATTTTACTAAACACAACCCTTTTCCTCATAACCCATTTCTCTCTCTAACTACTCCTCTCTCCATTTTCCCTCTCCGTACTCTTCGTATGTCATCCAAATTGGGGCTGGTTCTTCCAATTCTGCATATTTATTCTTCCAATTCTCCATAATTTGTAGTTCCAATTCTCCATAATTCTCCTTTCTCCCTCTTCCTCCATAGGTTTTTCCTTCTTTCTCCATTTACATGCGGTAGAACCAACATAAAGTTTTTCATTTGATGAAACCAAAGTATCATTTGGGACCATTTTCGTGAGTTATTGTGTTCTTGCTAAGAGAATTGGGTCTTGATGTTTCTGGAAAGTGCACGAAGAGACTGTTTCGTGCGATCTCCATGAAATAGAAGAGACTGTTTCGTGCAATCTGTAAGAAACATATGCATCTGTTTCATGCAATCTACACGAAACAGAATAGACTGTTTCATTCAATCTGCACGAAACAGACTAATCGGTTTCGTGTAGATTGCACGAAATAGGGCAAATCGATGCATACGAATCTCCCCGACATTGCATAATTACGGGAAAAAAATGAACAACTTACATCAAATTGAAATTCGTTTGGGTCAAAATTATCGTCCATTGAGTATCAGATTAGAATTTGTGAATTGGGTCTTCTATAAGTTTTTCTCTCTAACAGTTAGAAAGGAGGAGGAGAGAATATTTTAAGAGAGATAAGTGTTTTTTAGAAAGAATATGATAATGAGGGTTTTTTGGGTTGCGTTAGTAAAGTGAGGCTGCGTTTAGTATGTCCATTGTTTATAGATTCATTGTTTAGTTAGGTAAATAACTTGCTAGTATATTAGAAAGATTTAAAGAATTTATTAATGTTTTGCCAACTTCTACCCTAGATAGTGCCATAATGTTAAATTTTCCTATATGTTTAAGTTAAACGTGTAAAGTCGTGTCAGTTTCAGATTGAAAATTTGGACACTTACCCAATCCATTTATTAAACAATAAAACACGTGTTGACCCGTTTACATATGGCATTAACCCATTTTTTTTGTATCCGGTTCATGTCGTGTTGCCGTATCGTGTCAACTTTTGACAGCACTACTCGTGACCCAAGTATATATAAAAGAGATTTATCACTAAAAGATGGTAGCAATGTATTTTTAATAAAAGAAATATGCTATCTAGCAAAAGCGTGTCAAAAAAAGATGTTATCCTATTTCATACTTTTTATGTTTCTTCGACTTGATTTTTCTTAGTAATTCATCTTAAATTAACTTTTAATGTTTTTTAGGACCCTTTACCACTATCAAACTTTTAGTAGTTTTTTCTGAATTTTTTCCTTGAATAATGCTAAAATGAGTATTAATTCCTGAAATGTGCCCAAGTTCAAATTAATTCCATGGATACCGTCCACGTAGGACGGCGCGCCAGAAATTTGTTTTTTTCAAAGCAAACCGCTACTCAGAGTAGCGGTTAACTTCAAGTTATTTGAAAACAGTATATGGGGTAAAACCGCTACTTGAAGTAGCGGTTTACTAGGCAAAACCGCTACTTGAAGTAGCGGTAATTTTTTTTTTTTTGTTCCATAGTAAACCGCTACTTCAAGTAGCGGTTTATATGCATCCCCTTTATAACTTGTCTCAGGGACATCATATAACCGCTATTTGAAGTAGCGGTCAACTTTACATTATTGGTATTAACCGCTACTTGAAGTAGCGGTTTATATGCATGCCTTTTATAACTTGTTTTAAGGACATCATATAACCGCTATTTGAAGTAGCGGTCAACTTTACATTATTGGTATTAACCGCTACTTGGAGTAGCGGTTTTGTTAAAAAAACAAAATTCTTGCGTGCCGTCCTACGTGGACGGTACCCAGGGAATTAATTTAAACTTCGGCACATTTCAGGAATTAATACCCATTTTAGCATTATTGAAGGAAAAAATTCAGTTTTTTCTTGGGTACTAAAATTTGGGTTACTCGCACCTACGCATCTTATCTTATTTTAAATATAGAAGGGTTTATATGCCTCGAGAAAAGAGATGATAATTGACACCGCAACATGAATGTGGAAGAGGAACTCCCTAATTACCACCCTACCCCGACAATCTAACTCTCTACTTCTATAGTTCTATTAATCTATATTACTCACTCCGTCCCATATTATAGTGCTTCTTTCCTTTTAGGGGGCGTTTGGTTCATATAGAGGTATGGGTTTGGAATCAGGAATGAAATCAAGGTGATATAGGTTTGGAACTTGATACCTAATACCATGTGTTTGGTTTTATTTGGGAATGAAATATTTTCTTCTATTTGATAGCTTGAGGTATTGGTATGAGCCATACCCACCTCCCCCTTGGGTTTCTGTTAGAGATAATAATATATCCTAAACCCTATACCTTATGGGTTTGAGGTATTGGTTTTAAATCTATTAATTTTGTAAACAAACACTAGGTATGGGTTTTTCTCATTCTAAACCCATACCTCATACCAGAATCATATGAACCAAACGCCCCCTTAAAGTGTCCCAAAATATAATTTTTGTTTCCATTTTTATTTCACACCTTTTCATGATTTTCCTAGAAAAATTGTGCCACCATTATTTATTTGCTTTTTGAAAATAGTATTTTGCTTTGTTTATTCAACCCAAGGGTTGAATTAGTCATGTATTTAATGCTCTTTCACCACTTATTATCATTATCTCTCCTAAAATCAGCTTTTCCCCCATAACATTTATTTTCAATACACAAATACTCTTTACATTTGTCTTAGATTCTATTTACCTTAATACCCGTGAAAAAACATAATCAAGCACTATAATATGGGACGGAGGGAGTAATATATTAAAAGGCGTTTCTGAACAAGGAATAAAATAATTAGAAATTACATAGTATAGAGTTTGATCACGTGACTTCAAGTTTATATACTAAAGTGTTATCATCTTAAAGTAAAGTATAACATCAATAAATGAAAATTTTCCTTACCTAAGACATAAACCAGATCTAATAACTAGTTTTTAGAATGATAAGACGTTCTTACACATAACACAACACTTTGCATTCCTGCATTTAGTGAAACAATTCATGGCCTCTTTTTGTCAAAAGGATTTTTTTGTCCCAAACTACCTTTAACTTTCAAGTTTTTACGAGAAACTACCTTATAAAAAAATTGTTGTCCTAAACTACCTTACTTTACAATTTTGTTGTTGACAACTACCTTATGTCGGTTTCCCAAGATTGACTTTTGGTTTTTCAGTTCAAAATTGTGGGAAAAACAAAATTACCCTTGTGGAAATTGAGGAGGGTGATTGTTTCAATTTTAGTTAAAATAAAAGAGGAATTTAACGGTGAATTGGTGGTACAAAGTGTCACATAGATATGAGAGAAGGAGCGCGTGCACACAGGAAAATGGGGAAATTAGGGTGGGGAAAATTAAAAAAGGGTTTGAATAGGTAGAGTGATATAACGTGACATTAAAAAACCGGAAAAACAAAAGTCAACGCCGGAAACCGGCATAAAGTAGCTGTCAACAACAAAATGTTAAAAGTAAGGTAGTTTGGAACATCATTTTTTTATAAGGTAGTTTCTCGTAAAAACATAAAAGTTAAGGGTAGTTTGGAATAAAAAATCCTTCTCAAAATAATATCTTTTCATACCCGTAAAAAAAATCATCGGAATATGCAAGAACTCTCTCAAAGTTTCAGCCTCCTCGTCTCATCTGCCAAATTTATGAAGTTCACATTTCTCAAAAAGAGATAACCGTACTTCTAATCTTTATCTAAACTTTCTTGATACTTTCATTTCTTCTTTGTCAACTATTTACTCTGCTTTTTCAAACCATATTAATAATTGACAAGCAGAAGATATAAAATGGTACTAATCCAATAATTCTTCTCTCTTTCTCCTCTTTTTCTCTCTTCCCTTCTTCTTCAGCTGTACGTGGACTTGATCAACATTTTTGTACTACCAATTAAGTAGTCAAGTTAGTAATACTAAACCCTTATCTCATTTTACAATTTCCACTTTCAGTAATTTCTCTTTCATTCTTTAATAATCTTTTAATGTCTAAACTCTTCTTTTGATATAAACTATAGTTTTAATCAACTGGGTCTTTTTCATTTTTCTTGATTTGTTGACTACTGCAAATTTTAACAGATACCCATCTGGAATATGCTCTAATTTAGTGCATGATTGTATTATTTGATCTGGGTTTTCTACAGTTTGATTAATTTCTATGTAGTATGTCGGTTTGTTGCTTCTTTTTGTTGAAGATTGTAGTTTTTGGTAGTGGGTATTCTTGTTGTTGCTTGATGTAGTGGAATTGTTGCTAAGTAAGAGCATAAAGTTGTTGCTTGATAGTGGAATTGTATTAATTAAGTGCATAATTGTGTTTTTTGATGTTGATAGTTGAGCATTTATCATGTATAGGGTCTTTTGATGTTGATACCTGCATGATTTGGATTTGAACAGTATTATTTGAATCTGGGTACTGCTACTTATCTTTATTTTTCTATGATTTAATGCATGTGATTTATAATAGTGAAAGTTAGTTACTTGTGTAAGTGGTTCTGGAGATTTGATGTGATTGAGGTTTGAGAGTGATTTTTGTTTGATTTGATTTCAGCTGAAAAATGGGCGTCTATCTTAGCACGCCTAAGACTGAGAAATTCTCAGAGGACGATGAGAACAGCAGGGTTAGATTTGGATTATCTTCAATGCAAGGTTGGCGTACGACTATGGAAGATGCTGTGAGTAGCCTGTTCTTTTGGAGTCATTTTGTGATGAGTAGTTGATCTTGGTGCATTTATCTCTGTTATTTGAAAGAAGTTCTGTATGACTTAGTGATTGACCTAATGGATATGTGTCTGTAGTAATTGACTATGTGAAATATCCTTTTCTGCAATTTTTTGAACTTCTGTAGTTCTGTTGCTCGTAAGTTATAAATATATAGCATTTATAAACATATCATGTTGAGTGGACAAGAAAGTATGTAATATGCGAGGATCTGAGTTCTCCTGTGATGGAAAACACTAGATTGAATCAAATGTAAATTAGAATTACCTCTCACCTTTCTCTTAGTGCAGGTAGCACCTTTGTTCTTTTTTTGTGCTGTTTTTGACTAAGCTAATCATTTGTTTTTCTAGCATGCTGCCTTCCCTGATCTGGATGATTCAACTTCATTCTTTGGTGTTTATGACGGTCATGGAGGTAAGCAATGAAAGATTATTCTGTATCTTTTGAGAGAAACAAACTTTTCTTCATATTATGTGGGTGGCATAACTGCACAAGACAATGGTGCTTTGTTGACAGCAATAGAAAATGATAGCCAGTTTGATCTTTTCAATTTTCCCTTTTTGGGTGGGAGTTGTGGGAGTGTTTGTTTTGTTCAATTGGAGGTCCATTTTTTTTTCTTAAACTTTCTCTATGATTATATCTTATGAATCTTGTATGAAAGATCCATTGATATATTCTATGCTTCTGGAGCTGTGTGATCAATGTGTATGTACTCAATGCAGATCAACCTGTTAGTTGTTGCATGCATGGTATGACTACGTAGTTATGCTTCCTGATTTTCATCTTTTCCCAAGGATAAGATAAGGGAAAACCAACTACATTATGAGCATGCATGATGTTGACTAGAATCTGCACTCGTAAGAATAGTGGAGACTCGAGGTTATGGTGATTTTAGAAGAAGTTGAGGGAGTGAGTTGAAAAGGATATGAACGAAATGGGATTGCTGGGGCATATAGCACTAGATAGAAGCGAATGGAGAAAGAGGATACTAGTAGACGATCACTGAGATATAGTGTGTAAACAATCAATCCCATCCTTTGGGATAAAGTCTTGGATATTGTTTGTTTCTTTGTTTGTCCTTTCTGTAAAATGAAATTGTTCTTTGTACAGAACATTTTGAAGCATTATAAGGTTTTGACATGTTAACCATAGATTAGGTCTTCCCAGTTCCGATTTCAAGAAGAGGAGAGGATAGGCCTATTCTAATTCTTTACAATATATGGTTAAAGTGATAATTGTTGTGAGCTGATCAACTTCCTCAATTCTTATGACCACGCGTTTAAGTTATCAATGTAAATATTTAATAGTTAATACCTCCTACTCTGTTTTCTAGGACTTGACCTTTGCAACACCAGTGTGTTATCAATCTACTTCGCTAGTTGCTGTACTTGATGATCTCTAGAGATAAATGTTTCAAACTTTCAGTTGGTAGTTTCTCCTCTATGATCTAAGCGTTCATTTCTTTTCTGCATTCTTGTCCTACTTTTCAGCTCTTTTGTGGCTGCAGGTCCACTAGTAGAAATATTAATCATATCCTTCTGGCTCATGTACATCATGTTGGAAGGTTTCATTCCTATAAATTTGACAGATAATATTGCCTTTTTATTTCAGGATGTAGATATAGGAGATGCATACAATGAGTTTATTGATGTCTTTTTGAGCTTTAAAACATAATTGTATGAACTATCAGGTCTCTAGGTTGATCTTGCTTTGTGAATGTATTGTTACTTGTTGATCTCACTACTCAGGCTAACCTTTTGTTTCTGTAGGTAAGGTAGTTGCCAAGTTCTGTGCGAAGTACCTTCATCAACAAGTTCTGAAGAGTGAGGCATATTCTGCTGGAGACTTATCAATGGCTCTGCAAAAATCCTTCTTTAGGTAATTGTATGGTTACCGTGGGATTCTGGGATTTCCATCAAATTTCTTTGTCTTTGGTTTCTTGCTGGATCTTGGGCTTCCAGGATCAGGTGGCTCTGAATGATCTTGCAGTTATGTTATTTTTTACATCATATATGCTTACGTACGTTCAGTTAGATGTCTCAGATCATGCCATTGTGTCGTTTGAGAAGTCCCCGCAGAAAACTGGATTATCATGTAGATACAATGACATATTGTTACAGATCATTGTTGGTGCTCCATCTTATGTCCTGCATTTATGATCAATTAGATTCTTAATCATTTAATTCTAAAGAAATCTAAAAAAAAATGATTTATTAATGTGGATGTTTGATCATGATTGGCCAAGGGCTTCAATATTGGCAGTTTAGACTTTTAGTTTGAACACAGAACTAGCCTCCTTTCACTCAGAGTTTCAATTTTTGAGCACTAGATCAAGAGGAAGAAAACCTTCACCAAGCTTGTGTAGTCAACTGAAGCACCTTTTGATAGTGGTTCCAGTAACCTTTTCTGGGTTTTTTTTCTCCGTTCACCAACACTGGTGTTGATAAGTAGTTGCTGGATTGGCACTCTTTGACTGAATGGAGTAATACCATTTCATGATAAATAATATCCCTTTTCATGTTCTTGCATCTGGAAATTATTGCAATGCGAGTTTTTGGCCCCTTTTAGGACACATCTTCTTAATATTTGTGGCTCATATCTGTAATATCTTTCTGCTGGATCAAGTCATCTGTTCCTACTCTTTCTTCCGTTTTCTGATCAACATTGTTTAACTGTTGCAGAATGGATGACATGATGCGTGGACAAAGAGGGTGGAGAGAGCTAGCTGTTTTGGGTGATAAAATAAACAAGTTTACTGGAATGATAGAGGGGCTAATATGGTCTCCAAGGGGTGGTGATGGCAATGAGCGTGATGGTGATTGGGCCTTTGAGGAAGTGGGTACTTGTATTAGATAACTAAATAAGTAGTTATAATATCAATAAAACCTTTTCTTCTTTTAGCTTGTATATTTGATTTTCTCTATTCTAATTCTTTCATTAATATTATATCCCCTTAGCCTATCCCATTTTGTGCCACTTCATTACATTTCAAGAAGACCATTGTCGATTTTGTGAATATAAATTATACTATGATCATCTGGTGTTTGGATTTTTGCTGATTCTCATGACTTTTGATTATGATTCTGTGATATGTATAGCCTTGGAGTTGAAGACACCCCTATATCATTTTGTTTGTTTTTCCTTTTTGTAGGTTTCAAACAAACTAATTTGGTCCATACCTTTTCATTCATGATGTTAATTTATTCTGGCATATCAATTTCACCATGGAGCCGTATTCATTTCGGTTATGGCTTTTTTCTTTTGCTTCCTTGTTATACAGTGTAATGCTGATTCAAGAGGATTAAGTAATGAATTTGTTTTGTCACATTCTTTCTGATTGTTATAAGATCTCGTGCTCATTTATTTCACGTTCTTTTGCTTTATTATACAATCTCGTGGTCCTTCACTGAAATTCAAGGTCTTCAGTAGCTTTATGTCTTGTCTCCCCCCCCCCTCCCCCTCCCCCTCCCCCTCCCCCTCCCCAAAACAAAGTTCCAAGTTTGGCAATGTAAGGAAGCTTAATATCTAGCAAATGTATATATGTACTGTAATGGAAACATGCTATATGTGCGCAAAACTAAGTCTATGCATTGAAAACTGTGATCATAGGACACTAGATATTTTATAATATGATTGCAAGATATTGTTTGATCGAATGTCTTACAGACTGATATGCTACTATGTTGTTGCTCTGGTGTTGACTTGATTATATGTCAACCAGGGGCCTCATTCTGATTTCTCGGGTCCTACTTCTGGATGCACTGCATGTGTTGCACTTATTAGAGGGAACCAACTTCTTGTTGCAAATGCTGGTGATTCTCGCTGTGTAATCTCCAGAAAGGGGCAGGTAATTTTGAAAGCAGCTTCATGCTTTTGGTAGCCTAACAGAAATGGATATATGATACTGATATCCTCTTAGTTTATTGCTTTTCGTAATAAGTTTTCTTGATTTCTTGAATTTAGCCATCCTGTACCATTCACAGGCTTATAATCTGTCTAGAGATCACAAACCTGAACTGGATGCTGAGAAAGAACGAATAATAAGAGCTGGCGGATTCATCCATGCAGGACGAGTAAATGGCAGTCTGAACCTAGCAAGAGCTATAGGTACTTGAAACTCCTGCTTCTTTTCTTTTCTTTGCTCATTATCTTTTTCAAATTCTTGTGGGAATAAGATTCTAATTCTTCAGTTTCTATTGCTAGCAGTGTTGACAAGTTGAATTGAAACTCTTTTGACCTCAAAATCGATTTGGTTGGTTTTCATGAACTCAAGCTTCAGCTTGACTTGCATGTTTCGCTTTTTCTTTTTCTTTTTTTTTGGGGGGGGTGAAGGGGGAATCCCCTTTCTATAGAAGTTGAAAACTTGATTCGTTGGATAGTGATAATTCTAGAAAAACAATGACGTAAGGTAAGGTTCTTGGAATAATCAGAATAGAAGAATTACTCATTAAGCAACAATTTCTTGGTCCATTTCAAGATAAACAACAAACTCTTCAGGTCCCTTTCTTTTCAAATTCCTTACTGGAACGAATTTAGAATCACTAATCAACAATTCATTGACAAGTGATCAGCCATGTCAACAGACTCAACCCACAGAGTTGGTATAATGGCTAGTGAGCAGCTTGTGTGCCTTTGGTATTGAGAGCTCGATTATCTAGCTACTTAGCAAACTCGAGCTCTGGTCGTAGCTGAAGCAAGCTAAGCTGAAATTGAACTTAGAGTGGGTAGAACCCAATTAGCTTACTATCCAGCTTGATATGCTAAAACCTGTAGAGGTGATATGAATTTTCTTAGTGAATATTACTTGTTAATTATGGTTGTTGTCTTCAATAGGTGATATGGAATTCAAGCAAAATAAATTTCTTCCTGCCGAAAAGCAAATTGTAACAGCAAATCCGGACGTAAACACGGTTGGTATTGTGCATTCGTACTGTAGCTTATGTATTTTGTCGATCGTAGTTGCTACTTTTTTGTCTGTTTAGTTTCTCAGGAAATCCTTCATTTCTTTTAAAAGGTTTATAGTCGTTCTTTCTGTGTCCTGCCTTATTCTCTTTCTATAGTTCCAACCTACCAGCTCTGACAATCCCTTTTTTGCTTTTTTTTTTTATTTAAATTTTTTTCCCTTTGTATTGAATAGGTTGAACTTTGTGATGATGATGATTTTCTGGTGCTAGCCTGTGATGGCATATGGTAAGCACTTCAAGCCTTTGCTTCCTGGGTAACTTATTGAGCTGCTGTTATGCTGGTTTTTTTCTTTTCTGTGTCTGCTGCTAAATAGTTAGCATTTTTTTCCTACAAATACATATTGTAGTAACTAGTTCATACTCCCTTTCTTTTTCGGGTATTGATCTTGGAGTTGAATGAATAATTGTGGAACTCATGGCCTATTGTGCTAAGAACCAAGATGATTCTTAGCTAATTCTCGGTATAACAGTAGAATTAGAGGAAGTAGGAAAAAGGATTAATGAAGAAATTAGGAGAAAACTACTAAGATGATTGTATTGATGATTAACACTGATTACAACCTAGCCAACATTCGAGAGGTTGGAGCTCTCCCAAGTAACAATTTCCCTCTCTGAACTTATCAATTTTCAAGATGCCTTTCTCTCTGTAATTATCCTTATATATAGAGTATTTTCCTTAATGCACTACATAGCTTATTCCCCAAGCTAACTAATGAAGATAATATCCAAATTACCCTCCCCCTAATATCAGCTTTTAACATATTGCTTCATTTCTTTCAAATCCTAGCTCCAGTGCCAGTTGGCGTATCAAGAGGGTTAGACCTTAGATGAGTATTCCCTTTTATTTATGATTCACCATTCTGGACCTGTTTTTTTGGATGAAAATAAAAAAAAGTTTTGTTCTTGATAAATTGAAGGTTATTCAACCAATAGTAAATTTAGCGGTTGCACTCGGTACATATGTAATCTATTCTTCGGCTTAAAGATACTCTTGTCACTCTTTTACATTCCCTTGCAATTTCTATTATAATGTAACACAAGGACTGATCACTCTGTTGGTTGTTTCAAGGGACTGCATGTCAAGCCAGCAGCTTGTTGAGTTTGTTCATGAACAATTAAGCACGGTAAGTCTGCAATTATTGAATATTTTCAAATTTGTATTTGTGGACAAAAATATAGCAGTCACATTCTCAACACCTTTACATGTACTTTTAGTAATGTGTCTAAGAAATATAGCTAGTGTGTTTGTGGGTGGAAGCGGGCGACTGGGAGAAGAGAGGGAGGGAAAGGGTGAGATGTTTTATTTCATTGAATGCCAAGGTTACTAGAGTTCGATTGTTTTTTATTTGAGGATATATTTGTAAATTAGGGTGGACACCAAGTCCTCCCCTCTTCCCTGATATAATAATAGAGATATACTTATATATACTCTTGGCAACCTCATTTCTTGAAATGGTACTCCCTATATCCAAGTCATCTTTGGCCTCACTCGATTCCATCCAAAATCTCCATAATCCAACTCTATATGGTTAATTTCTAACATGTCCAAACCAAGGCAACAAGTTTTCTCTTTCCGAATATCTTTATTTCGAATTTAATATCTGAAGTTGTTCCTGTGCATCCATCATGATATACACATCTCAGCCAGCCTATCTTATATGATCCTTCCTAAATGTTTGAACACTCGGACCCATTTAATAACACATGTCGAATAACTGTCCCATAGAATGTACATGAAGTATGCCTTAGTTCACTATCCAAGTCCATGCTTCCTTGTAAGTCCAGTACTCTTCAACTGTTTTAACAATTTTTGCTGGACGTTGCAGGAAACTAAACTCTCAGTGGTGTGCGAGAGAGTGCTTGACAGGTGTTTGGCCCCATCAACTGCTGGCGGTGAAGGCTGCGATAACATGACAATGATTCTGGTTCAGTTCAAGAAACCTATACAACCAAATGTCCCTGCATCTACCAACCAAGAGCCATCACCATCTGAGCCAGCAGCTACTGAAGTTACTGATTCCAAACAAGAACCAGAACAGACTTGATCAAGCTAATGCAGGAATAGTTTGTTGATTTACCAGGTTATTTGTAAATGATCCAACTGAAGATGATGGCTCAACTGGTGGTAATGTTTCTGTTATAACGTGCATATAACGAAAAACTGGAGCTTTATAATAGGATGTACAGAATTTTTTGTGCTGAAGTAATTCTTTTCAAGTACTAGAAAAACATTGTAGACCACTTAAGGATGCTGATTAGTGATTACAGCTTCATGTCTTCTTGATTTATGGTAGTTCTTTGCTTTCTCCTTTTTTTTTTTGTTCTTTTGAAATGCACTTCAGTTGGCTTCTAATAGTTCCCAACTCTGAAGGTAGATCCCAGAGTTGCGGGATATCTTCAGTGGACAATCAAGGAGAAAGTAGTAAGGGAAGGAAAGTAACATTTTATTAGGTTTGGTTTGGTTTGGTTTCGTCCTGAAAAGTCTCCCCTATTTCATTTGGGTACAAATATTAAGGAAATACTGTATGACATGTATGTTGTGGTGTGCGTTTGCTAAGTAAACCATCAATCTAGTAGAAGTAATTGACATGTTGATGATCTTTTCAACAATATACTTCACCAAATTAACAACATTTAAATTATCCTAATTACTTATCACTTGTCAAATGTAGAATACATGATAACTCGCCACTCTACAATTATTTCTTAAGGTTCACTTATGTATTATTTCGTTGATATGAAAATACCAAGGAAGTGGAACTTCCTAACTAGTAAAATAAGAAGAGGTTGTTTGTTTGACAATAATGTACTTCCTACAAAATGGAGGGAATTGCTTATCTAAGGGGATCTAGGGGCTAGGTGGCTAGGTAAATACTTTCTCCGTCCCATAATATAGTGTTGTTTCATTTTTAGTGGGTTAAATTTTAAAATCTTTGACCAAATATTCTCATTAATTTATGCAAGAAACATACTCATGTCGTATCTTGTTAGATTCACCTTAATGTGTAGTTCAATAATATCTATTTTTTATATTTTTATTAATAAGAAATTGAAGATATTAAAGATCAAAAGTCCATCAAAACTTCAAGGGAAAAATAATTTCCTAAAATATGGAGTACTACTTTCTGCATTCAACCAAACCCATAAAACTTTAGCTTACCCATTATTAATAAAATTTAATGTGTAGTGGAATCCAACTCACCATCAACAATTAATAGTCTTATAAATGTAGTTATGTCACGTAGTAATTTCCTATTGAGCTATAAATAGAGGTGGTAAAAATTGACACAACCCACTAACGAGATCCGAACCCGATACGAAATTAACGAGTTTGGGTCAAGGTTTTCAACTCGTTTAAGTATGTGGATTGACCCGACACGACCCATTTATGAAACGAGGTTGGGTCATGGTTGAATATTTTGACCCGAATCCGACACGAAAACTCGTTTAACTACAATTCTACTATCAATATTATTGGTTAGGCATGAAATAATTTGAATATTTTTCATAACTATATAAGGTTCATTCTTTGGTTGTCCGATTTGGTTTATTAAGGTAAGATATTAGTATAAAAGATGTAGGTTAAGAAATATATAATGTACATTTGTTTAGTATATGTATATATGTAGAGATGGAAATATCCAGCGGATGATCCGACCACCCGCTCCACCCGCGCTATTAAACGGATGGAAAACCCGGTTTAAACGAATGAGAGGCGGGTGACGGGTTAACGGGTGACGGATGCGGGTCGGATTCAGGTGATAAATTTTCATCCATCACCCGTTTACACCCGACCCATCACCCGTTTATCACTAGTGGAAAAATAAGGAAGGGTTGCGGTCAAAACAGCTCTGAGGGCTGCGTTTTTTGCCAGCAGCCCTTTCCGTAGCAGCCCTTCAATAGAAAAGAAGGGCTGCGGTTTTTAATCGCAACCCTTCACAACGAAGGGTTGCGGTTCAGGCGAAAGACATGCTCCCTAACCACATGTATACTACTAACCTTGCTCACATTTCTACAATCGACACAAGGACAATAAAAGTCGACTGCTCCAGAGGATGTTTGATATTGTAATGCAGTTGTACAGAATTCCGAGACCCCTTTCACAAACTCAATCGATTCACGACTACCATACTTCCAAGTACGATCCATCTCATTCAAGAAGACCTCTAATAATTAAACACAACCATTCATTATAATGCATCAATCATTATTTAAGTATATACACTCACATATTCAAATCACACACGTATAGAGCAAGCTAAGATAGTGACATGTTCAATTGTATGCATGCAGCCGAAGGTCCTTATCACTCCAACCTAACCCATCCTTGGACGTCTAATCTCACTAGTGAATATATGCCAACTTTTCAATTCTAAGGAAAATCCGGCAGCATTTCCCTCTGAGTTCTCCAAGTACACAATGTAGATAATTGCTTATCTACATATGTACCCAGAGAACAATGTAGAGAAACGATAAGCCAAGAATTTCCTCAGAATTGAAAAGAAGACACACATTCACCACCTAAGTGAGATCAAACGTCCAAGAACAGTCCCAAACCGGGGACTATTCAAGACATACTCCTAATGAGTAAGTCTTGAACGGGTATCTAGGCATATGATGACGATTCAAATAACTTGTAGATTTCATAGCTAAATTACATTGCGTTTTCATACAAGCTCATATCAAGAAATATACATACACTACACAAACCCTCTGAAATTCCCATCAGCTGGTACGAATTGGACACAAAAGGCGAAAATAGGCCTAAAATGACCCGAGAATCAGGTCACATGGCAATGGAATGTCCATCAGCTGGTAGCGGCGGAGTTGGAACTGTTATAAATATGGAGAGCACCAAATGGGCTTTCGATTGCCATGTGACCTGACTCTCCACATTTGCAACAGCCCCACCGCCACCGCCACTACTGCCCCCCACTGCACTCCCTCATTGCCATGTAGGCGTAAAATGACCTTTTCGTTTCCGAAATTCAACCAACAACAGATGGAAGCCTAAAAATCTACACAATAGTTATATTATACCTAAGTCCTCCCCAACCCCCTGCCCAAAGATCCCCAGCCCTCCCCCCACCCCCCCCGGTCCTCCCCCACCCCCGTCCGGCCTCCCCAACCCTCCCCTACCCCCTACCCGGCCCCCCCCCCTTCCCGAAGCATCCACAGCCCTCCCCACCCCCCTGCCATCCCTCCCCCACCCATTGCCGGCCCTCCCCACCCCCTGTCCGGCCTCCCGGCCCTCCCCCAAGCCACCCCGCGCCCTCCCCACCCCCCCGCCCAAGATCCACACCCCCCCCCCCCCTCGCCGGCCCTCCCCCACCACCGCCCAAAGACCCCCACCCCTACCCACCCTCCCCCACCCCCTACAATCATTGTTTCAGCTAATACAAGCACATTTTACAACAAAAAATAGAAGTTGATTTCAAAATCCAATGAAATTAAACAAAAATTAGAGAAATGTAAAAGAGGAGAGAGAGTGAGAGGGGATTTACCGAAAGAGAGTGAGAGAAGGGATGCTCCACAAACAATGCAGTAGTGGAGGAGAGAAGAGAAGAAGGAGCGCAAGATGGTGCGCAAGGTGGTGCAGCTGCGTGGTGGTGGCGCACTAGTGGTGGCGTCAATGCAGTGGAGGAGAGAATGAACCAATGCGTGGTGGTGGAGCATTGGTGGTGGCGTCAATGCAGTTGGTGCGTCGTCGTGGCGGTGCACGCTGGTGGTGCGTGAAATGCGTGGTGGTGGCGCAGTGGTGGTGGGTCAATGTGGTGGCGGAGGTAGGGTTTCGCGCAAGGAGAAGTTCGCTCGTGAATTTTGTCTAAGGGAGGGAAATTGAAATGGGGGTACTGTATGTATGCGCGCAATTTGAATAAAAAAAAATGAAAGTGAAGGGATGCGATTAGCCCAAAAACCGCAGCCCTTCGCGTATGAAGGGCTGCGGTTTTTGGGCTAATCGCAACCCTTCACTAATAGGGCTGCGGTTAGCCTAAAAACCGCAGCCCTTCATACAGTACGAAGGGCTGCGTTTTCTTGTTAACCGCAACCCTTCACTAAAAGGGCTGCGGTTTCCTTTAAAACTGCAGCCCTTCATACAAGAAGGGCTGCGTTCTAAAAAAACACAGCCCTTCCAGCGCAACCCTTCCTTTTTTTCCCCTAGTGTATACTATTATATATATATAATTCTTTGACTTTTCAAACCGAACTTATTTTCTTATGCGTTCTTTCTATTTCCTGATTTTCTTTCTCTCTCTTCACTACCTAAAATCTCCTTGTCAAACCCACAGTCCTACACCCACCTAAGCAATTAGTTCCCCTTGTTGTAGTTCTTGCTTTTGCTGCTGTTATTAAGCGCTACCATGCATGTTGATGTTTTCAGCAGTTGCTGATTTTGTTGCTGCAAGCCTGCAATTGCTGATTTTGCTGCTGCAAGTGCTGATTTTGTTGCTGTTTTTATTGCTAACTGGTTGTTTATCTGTATTAAAGTTGTTTTTGAGCGAGTGATTTGTAGATTTGTTGTGGGTTTTATGTTGCTGGGCTACTGAATTTTCTTTTTTCTCTCTTCACCCGATAATCACCCGATCCATCCGTTTCACCCGCGGGTGATGGATGGATGGATTCGGGTGAACATTTATGCGGGTGATGGATGGATCGGGTGAAGCGGATGGATGCGGGTGACGATCCACCCGCCCCGAACTCGATCCATTTCCATCTCTATATATATGCGTGCTTGATAAACGGGTCAATAAACAAGTGTTATTGACCCGTTTAATAAACAGGTTGCGTTAGGCTCGGGGGGAGTTCAACCCGATTATCGATGGATCCGACACGACCCGTTTACCAGCTTAGCTATGGACATTGCTACACCTACCCATGGGTAGACAACCCACTACTAATAGAGCATTAAAAAAATAAAAATTATGTTGAGTTGGATTCCATTACCACACCCCTCAACAAGTCTTTATTAATGGTGGGTAGTCTACCCGGTGGGTAGAGATGGAAATGGATCGGGTTCGGGGCGGGTGGACCATCACCCGCATCCATCACCCGCCTCCATCCACCCCACCCGATCCATCCATCACCCGGTAAAACATCCACCCGAATGCATCCATCCATCACCCACGGGTGAAGCGGATGGATCGGGTGATAATCGGATGAACTAAATTAGATTAAACTAGGTGGTTTAACTAAATTAACAGAACCAAAAATCAGTTTATAAAATCAGTCCAATTAGCTAGATAACTAAGTGATTCATATTAAAGCCCAACAACAATGGTTAATAATCAAATAGAACTAAGATAGAATACTTAATCAGATCTAGGCTCAAATTTATAACTAAGTATTAAAGGATAAACTTGGGTTTGGGTCAAAAATTTAGAAGTCAGAATTAAGAACAAAGAGGTAGGTTTATTACCTTTGCTCACTTGGAGCAGGGAAGACACGACAGGGGTGTTTCGAAGCTTCGGTGAATGGCGTCAAGATACGACACGGCTGAGCAACAGGTATGGTAGTGCGGCAGCACTCCGGTGTGGCGGTGGCAACGCCGTGCAGCGGCAGCAGTAGTAATGTAGCATCAGGTGAGAGGAGAGAGAAACAAGGGGTTGGGGTTTGGGTCTTTGGGTGTGAGAGAATGACGAGAGATGGAGAGATGGGATTTTGGGGGGTTTGGGTTTTTTTTTAGGAGTGAGAAAGTAAGATGGGGTGGGTTAACTCTACTTAACTTACTTAGTTTGGGCCTTTGGACCATTGGGTTTTTGTAAAAATGAAAAAGCCAAAAATAAAAATAAAATTATATTTTTTTTACTTTAAACGGGTGACGGGTCGGATGGTAAACGGGTGACGGGTCGGGTGATGGATGAAAAAATATCACCCGAACCCGACCCGCATCCGTCACCCGGTTATCCGTCACCCGGCTATCATCCGTTTAAACCGGGTTTTTCACCCACTTAATAAACCGGGTGGAGCGGGTGGTCGGGTGATCCACTGGATATTTCCATCTCTACCGGTGGTTAGACAAAGTTTTTTCCCTTAGAGCATCATTAATGGTGAATGAAAAAAAGATCATCCCACTCTCTTTCTAACTTTCTCTCTCTAAAAAATTACATCCCACAATCTTTTCCCACTTTCTTCTTAATGGTGAACCAAAAAAAAGATCATCCCAACTACTTTTTCCTCTCTCTCTTACTTTTTGACCCCACCCAACTACTTTTTCTCTCTCATCACCCAACCACCATTACACAATATTTTTATTATTTAATTTTTAATGACATGAAATATTCATTATTAATTACTATTATATTATTAATTAATGTAATTAATAATTTTATTATTATAATTATCATTTTAATAATTAAGTTATCAACATAATTAGCGTTTTTAATATATACACATTAATTAGCGAGCTAATAATTATATTACGAGACACAATTAAGCATTTTTAATATATTTTTAATTTCGAGACACATCATGAAATACAAGAACGAATTATAAACTTAATTAGGAACGAACTACATAAAATACATAATGAAATGCTCTTAATTAGCATTACGGCCAAACTTCTGCCATATATTGGCAACCAAATCACGTTTCAAGGATTGATGCACATGTTGATCTTCAATTGCATCTCTATTCGTCATGTAACGGTTGATATCTATGATCCGATCATTATAATATTCAAATTCGTCGCCATCATTATTTGTGTTTGAAGTGAACTCAGTAGTATCTGCGTAGTGTGCATATGTATCCCGTTCATCTTCCACAATCATGTTATGCATGATAATGCAAGACATCATGATATCATTGAGAATTTCCTCATCCCATGCGAGGGATGGTTTACGAACTATAGCAAAGCGAGATTGCAGCACCCCAAATGCTCTTTCAACATCTTTTCGAGCTCCTTCTTGGTGTTGAGCAAATAACTTGTCCTTGCGAGTTTGAGGACATGTAACTGATTGAATGAATGTTGCCCAATTCGGATATATGCCATCAGTGAGATAATAACCCTTATCGTATTGGTTACCATTCACCGTAAACTGCACGGGTGGTGCTCGACCTTCTAAAACATCCCTAAACACAGGAGATCGGTGAAGAACATTAAGGTCATTGCACGAACCTGGTATCCCAAAGAAAGAATGCCATATCCATAAGTCACGATCAGCCACAGCTTCAAGAACTAATGTAGCAACACCAGCTCTTCCTTGATATTGTCCTTTCCATGCCGTCGGACAATTTTTCCATTCCAAATGCATACAATCTATCTTTGCCGATCATTCCCGGAAATCCACGTTCTTCACCGTACGCAAGTAGTCTAGCCAAATCATCTGGAGTTGGCCGTCTCAAGTACTCGGCACCAAATTGGTTGATAACCCCCTTCGTGAATTTCATTAACGCTATTCGAGCTGTGCTTTCACTAATTCGCACATACTCGTCAACATTGTCTGCCGCAAGCCCGTACGCAAGCATTCGTATAGCAGTTGTACACTTTTGAAGGGGAGATAAACCTAACCTTCCGGTACAATCTCTATTTTGAGTGAACCATGTATCACTTGGTACGACACTTTCCATAATTCGAAGAAAGACATGTCACTGCATTCGAAATCTTCGACGAAATAAACGAGCAGGATAGACTGGTTGATCAGCAAAGTAATCATTATACAATCGTCTATGGCCTTCTTCCCTGCCTCGAATAGGCCGGTGATGATCCTCATTAGGATCAGTCACTTTTGCTCTTCTATTCCTTGGTGCTGGACTAACATTTGATATAAGAGTTGGAACATTTGGTTGAACAACATTAATCAAGAATTCATCTATTTCTTGATCAATGTTTGCTCGGGATGATCTTATTTCATCCTCAGAACTAGATGAACTTGAAGCGGTAAAGTTTAAGTTGAAAGAGTTCATTGTATAAATTTGAGAGGGTTTAGATTTGGTGTGAGCAAATGGGGAACAAGCAAGCATGAGTTATATAGCATAACAATAATACATAAAACAGAACAATAATGTATAACAGAACAACAATGTAAAAAGGTGTATTGAAATGTCAATTCATAAAGCATAACAGTACAATAATGTATAAAGCAAAATAGTACAATAATGTATAAAGCAAAGCAAGTACAATAATGTATAAAGCAAAATAGTACAATAATGCAAAATAGTACAATAATGCAAAATAGTACAATAATGCAAAATAAAACAGTACAATAATGTAAAAAGCTGTATTGAAATGTCAATTCATAGAATTCACACAAATACAGTTTTTTACTTTTTTTTTATTAATTGAACTTAAACATACACATTACTTAAAACATAAACATAAACTAAACTTTAAACTTAAACATAAACTAAACATTCACTAAAATTAAAACTTAAACATAAACTAAACTTGAACGTAAAATTAAACTCAAACATGAACTAAACTTAAACATAAACTTAACTTAAACATAAACATTACTTAAAAAGGAGAATTATTCGTCAACCATATTGTTAGTTTCTCAATTGTTGCCTCCTCAAATGGTGAACGATTTTCCTTCGCATACAATGATTGCAGCAAATCCCAATTCTTATGATACTCTTGTATGTTCAAGCTCCTGGTTTGCAGCGCTATTTCTTGTTCCTTTGCAGCAACCTTCCTTGTTTCAACCTCCAACTTTCTGGCTTCTCTTTCAACATCTGCACTCCTACCCTCTGAATGGATCCGAAGTCTTTCATTAAAATTATTGAAACACTCAATTGTCTGACCAGCCACCCCTTTCAGTTTAGACTTCGCTTTCTTCACACCATCTCCTCGTGGCTCGACGTCACCTCCATCACCACTGGTAGGTGTCTCGGGCATTGAGTCACTTCCATCAACTCTCGGCCTTTTACCGCTACTTCCGCTTGCAGGTGAATCAACATTTTCTTGTGGATTTTTGGGGCGACCACGTGGAGTTTCCATTGATTTATTAACTATGGCCCTCCATTTACGAAACCTCCTCATCAATTTCCATGCATGTTCGAGGATGAACCTACCATGTTTCCTATTATGCAATAAATGAGCTTCTTTCAGAACATCTGCATCGTTTTGACCACTCTTTTTCCTTGCAAGAGCTTCGTCATAAAATGCAGCGAACCTTAAAACCCGTGGAGCAAGTCTACTCCAACGACCTTTCACCATATCCGCATTCCTTGGAGCAATTTCTGTTGGATTGGCAATTCTGCCTGCTTCAAAAGCTTCCCAAACTTTTCCCCAGAAGACGCCTTTCTTTTGACTCGTCCCAATCACCTTTTCAAGAGAAGTGTTCATAAATGCTGAGATGAGATTCTCATCTTCAACTTGATCCCAAGCCCTCTTACCATTACAACTTGTTTCTGCATTGTGTTGTGGTTGTGGTTGTGGTTGTGGTTGTGGTTGCTCAGATAGATTTTGTGATAGTAATTGCGAAAAGGATTGATTTGGCTGAACAAACTCATCATAATCATCAGAATCTTCACCTTCTTGGTATTGACCAACATCATTGTCACCTTGTTGGTAATGACCACCATCCTCATCAACATCATTGTATGGAGATGAATCTTCTTGATATTGAGAAAACCCATAATTAGGATCAAGTTGATGATATGAAAGGTTGGCATTTTCAGATGGAGATTCATGGTAAAGGTTATCATATTGAGGAGAATAATATTGAGAATTTTCACCCCTTTGATTCATATTTATTTGAGAGGGTTGACGATAATTTGACTGATTTTGAGAGGGTTGACGATAATTTGAGTTATTTTGAGAGGTATTTGAGCGATTTTGTTGCCTAGGCATTTGGTTTTTTGAGCGGTTTTGGGGTAGGTTTCTCATATAATTAGGATTATTAGGCTCCATAATTATAAGAATTTTAAAATAAAAGAGCAATAGAAGAAGAGTTAATGAAATAATTTAGAACAAGTAGATGAAATTAGTGAAGGAAGATGGAGAGAGAAAATTAAGTGTGTCCAAAATATAGGAAAATGGGTCTCTATTTATAGAGCTCGAAAAAATAAAGCCGTTGGTAATTTTTTTTTTTTGATTTGTATTTTTTTAAATATAACCGTTGCAAAATTTGCAACGGTTATATTTTAGTCGCCAATCACAACCTGCCGCGTGGAAAGCAGCGACAAATGTCGCGCGCTGAGTGGGGGAGTGTGTCAGCGCGTCAGCGCTGACACTTTTAATTTTTTTTGCCTCTCCTCCAGCCAAAACGCTGCGTTTTGGCTGGAGCTCTCTCACAGCTCTAGCCAAAACGCAGCGTTTTGGCTGGAGGAGAGGCAAAAAAAATTTAAAAAACTCGGATCAGGCAGTGGGTCCCACTCCCACGCCTGATCCTCAACTCAATCGTCCCATGCCAAATTTTTTCCCCAATCAACACACAATCTTATTTTTTTTCACCATTAAGAAACCCCTTTTAAGATTTTGCACATAATCTTTGCACATAACCAGGAGCTTGAACATACAGGAGTATCATAAGAATTGGGATTTGCTGCAATCATTGTATGCGAAGGAAAATCGTTCACCATTTGAGGAGGCAACAATTGAGAAACTAACAATATGGTTGACGAATAATTCTCCTTTTTAAGTAATGTCTAGTTTATGTTTAAGTTTTAATTTTAGTGAATGTTTAGTTTATGTTTAAGTTTAAAGTTTAGTTTATGTTTATGTTTTAAGTAATGTGTATGTTTAAGTTCAATTAATAAAAAAAAGTAAAAAACCGTATTTGTGTAAATTCTATGAATTGACATTTCAATACAGCTTTTTACATTATTGTTCTGTTTTACATTATTGTTCTGTTTTACATTATTGTACTATTTTGCTTTATACATTATTGTACTTGCTTTGCTTTATACATTATTGTACTATTTTGCTTTATACATTATTGTTCTGTTTTACATTATTGTACTATTTTGCTTTATACATTATTGTACTTGCTTTGCTTTATACATTATTGTACTATTTTGCTTTATACATTATTGTACTATTTTATGTATTATTGTTATGCTATATAACTCATGCTTGCTTGTTCACCATTTGCTCACACCAAATCTAAACCCTCTCAAATTTATACAATGAACTCTTTCAACTTAAACTTTACCGCTTCAAGTTCATCTAGTTCTGAGGATGAAATAAGATCATCCCGAGCAAACATTGATCAAGAAATAGATGAATTCTTGATTAATGTTGTTCAACCAAATGTTCCAACTCTTATATCAAATGTTAGTCCAGCACCAAGGAATAGAAGAGCAAAAGTGACTGATCCTAATGAGGATCATCACCGGCCTATTCGAGGCAGGGAAGAAGGCCATAGACGATTGTATAATGATTACTTTGCTGATCAACCAGTCTATCCTGCTCGTTTATTTCGTCGAAGATTTCGAATGCAGCGACATGTCTTTCTTCGGATTATGGAAAGTGTCGTACCAAGTGATACATGGTTCACTCAAAATAGAGATTGTACCGGAAGGTTAGGTTTATCTCCCCTTCAAAAGTGTACAGCTGCTATACGAATGCTTGCGTACGGGCTTGCGGCAGACAATGTTGACGAGTATGTGCGAATTAGTGAAAGCACAGCTCGAATAGCGTTAATGAAATTCACGAAGGGGGTTATCAACCAATTTGGTGCCGAGTACTTGAGACGGCCAACTCCAGATGATTTGGGTAGACTACTTGCGTACGGTGAAGAACGTGGATTTCCAGGAATGATCGGCAGCATAGATTGTATGCATTGGGAATGGAAAAATTGTCCGACGGCATGGAAAGGACAATATCAAGGAAGAGCTGGTGTTGCTACATTAGTTCTTGAAGCTGTGGCTGATCGTGACTTATGGATATGGCATTCTTTCTTTGGGATACCAGGTTCGTGCAATGACCTTAATGTTCTTCACCGATCTCCTGTGTTTAGGGATGTTTTAGAAGGTCGAGCACCACCCGTGCAGTTTACGGTGAATGGTAACCAATACGATAAGGGTTATTATCTCACTGATGGCATATATCCGAATTGGGCAACATTTATTCAATCAGTTACATGTCCTCAGACTCGCAAGGACAAGTTATTTGCTCAACACCAAGAAGGAGCTCGAAAAGATGTTGAAAGAGCATTTGGGGTGCTGCAATCTCGCTTTGCTATAGTTCGTAAACCATCCCTCGCATGGGATGAGGAAATTCTCAATGATATCATGATGTCTTGCATTATCATGCATAACATGATTGTGGAAGATGAACGGGATACATATGCACACTACGCAGATACTACTGAGTTCACTTCAAACACAAGTAATGATGGCGACGAATTTGAATATTATAATGATCGGATCGTAGATATCAACCAATACATGGCGAATAGAGATGCAATTGAAGATCAACATGTGCATCAATCCTTGAAACGTGATTTGGTTGCCAATATATGGCAGAAGTTTGGCCGTAACACTAATTAAGAGCATTTCATTATGTATTTTATGTAGTTCGTTACTAATTAAGTTTAAAATTCGTTCTTGTATTTCATTATGTGTTTCGAAATTAAAAATATATTAAAAATGCTTAATTGTGTCTCATAATAGAATTATTAGCTCGCTAATTACTTAGCATATATTAAAAACGCTAATTGCGTATGCTACGTATTAATAATTGCTAATTATATTGATAACTTAATTATTAAAATGATAATTATAATATTAAAATTATTAATTACATTAATTAATAATATAATAGCAATTAATAATGAATATTTCATGTCATTAAAAATTAATTAATAAAAATATTATGTAATGGTGGTTGGGTGATGAGAGAGAAAAAGTAGTTGGGTGGGGTCAAAAAGTAAGAGAGAGAGGAAAAGGTAGTTGGGATGATCTTTTTTTTGGTTCACCATTAAGAAGAAAGTGGGAAAAGATTGTGGGATGTAATTTTTTAGAGAGAGAAAGTTAGAAAGAGAGTGGGATGATCTTTTTTTTCATTCACCATTAATGTAAAACAGAACAATAATGTATAAAGCAAAATAGTACAATAATGTATAAAGCAAAGCAAGTACAATAATGTATAAAGCAAAATAGTACAATAATGTAAAACAGAACAATAATGTAAAACAGAACAATAATGTAAAAAGCTGTATTGAAATGTCAATTCATAGAATTTACACAAATACGGTTTTTTACTTTTTTTTATTAATTGAACTTAAACATACACATTACTTAAAACATAAACATAAACTAAACTTTAAACTTAAACATAAACTAAACATTCACTAAAATTAAAACTTAAACATAAACTAGACATTACTTAAAAAGGAGAATTATTCGTCAACCATATTGTTAGTTTCTCAATTGTTGCCTCCTCAAATGGTGAACGATTTTCCTTCGCATACAATGATTGCAGCAAATCCCAATTCTTATGATACTCCCGTATGTTCAAGCTCTCCGGTTTGCGGCGCTATTTCTTGTTCCTTTGCAAAGAACCTTCCTTGTTTCAACGTCCAACTTTCTGGCTTCTCTTTCAACATCTGCACTCCTACCCTCTGAATGGATCCGAAGTCTTTCATTAAAATTATTGAAACACTCAATTGTCTGACCAGCCACCCCTTTCAGTTTAGACTTCGCTTTCTTCACACCATCTCCTCGTGGCTCGACGTCACCTCCATCACCACTGGTAGGTGTCTCGGGCATTGAGTCACTTCCATCAACTCTCGGCCTTTTACCGCTACTTCCGCTTGCGGTGAATCCACATTTTCTTGTTGATTTTTGGGGGCGACCACGTGGAGTTTCCATTGATTTTTTAACTATGGCCCTCCATTTACGAAACCTCCTCATCAATTTCCAAGCATGTTCGAGGATGAACCTACCATGTTTCCTATTATGCAATAAATGAGCTTCTTTCAGAACATCTGCATCGTTTTGACCACTCTTTTTCCTTGCAAGAGCTTCGTCATAAAATGCAGCGAATCTTAAAACCCGTGGAGCAAGTCTACTCCAACGACCTTTCACCATATCCGCATTCCTTGGAGCAATTTCTGTTGGATTGGCAATTCTGCCTGCCTCAAAAGCTTCCCAAATTTTTCCCCAGAAGACGCCTTTCTTTTGACTCGTCCCAATCACCTTATCAAGAGAAGTGTTCATAAATGCTGAGATGAGATTCTCATCTTCAACTTGATCCCAAGCCCTCTTACCATTACAACTTGTTTCTGCATTGTGTTGTGGTTGTGGTTGTGGTTGTGGTTGTGGTTGTGGTTGCTCAGATAGATTTTGTGATAGTAATTGCGAAAAAGATTGATTTGGCTGAACAAACTCATCATAATCATCAGAATCATCACCTTCTTGGTATTGACCAACATCATTGTCACCTTGTTGGTAATGACCACCATCCTCATCAACATCATTGTATGGAGATGAATCTTCTTGATATTGAGAAAACCCATAATTAGGATCAAGTTGATGATATGAAAGGTTGGCATTTTCAGATGGAGATTCATGGTAAAGGTTATCATATTGAGGAGAATAATATTGAGAATTTTCACCCCTTTGATTCATATTTATTTGAGAGGGTTGACGATAATTTGACTGATTTTGAGATGGTTGACGATAATTTGAGTTATTTTGAGAGGTATTTGAGCGATTTTGTTGCCTAGGCATTTGGTTTTTTGAGCGGTTTTGGGGTAGGTTTCTCATATAATTAGGATTATTAGGCTCCATAATTATAAGAATTTTAAAATAAAAGAGCAATAGAAGAAGAGTTAATGAAATAATTTAGAACAAGTAGAAGAAATTAGTGAAGGAAGATGGAGAGAGAAAATTAAGTGTGTCCAAAATATAGGAAAATGGGTCTCTATTTATAGAGCTCGAAAAAATAAAGCCGTTGGTAATTTTTTTTTTTTTTTTTTGATTTGTATTTTTTTAAATATAACCGTTGCAAATTTTGCAACGGTTATATTTCACTCGCCAATCACAGCCTGCCGCGTGGAAAGCAGCGACAAATGTCGCGCGGTCATTGGCTGTGTGTGTCAGCGCGTCAGCGCTGACACATTTAATTTTTTTGCTTGTCTTCCAGCCAAAACGCTGCGTTTTGGGCTGGAGTCGTCTCACGACTCCGGCCAAAACGCAGCGTTTTGGCTGGAAGATAGGCAAAAAAAATTTAAAAAACCCGGATCAGGCAGTGGGTCCCACTCCCACGCCTGATCCTCATTTCACTCGTCCCATACCAAATTTTTTTGCCAATCAACCCACAATCTTATTTATTTTCACCATTAAGAACACTATTTTAAGATTTTGCACATAATCTTTGTTTTTTTTTCACCATTAAGGATGCTCTTAGCTATTTTGCTTTGAGTGAGACTTGGGACCCACAACATTTGCATGGGGAATCACAAACGGAAAGACAGCCAAGAAAAAGCGTTCATAGTTTTTGGTGCGAACAAAAAGGGATTCAGATTAGTATTCGATTTTTTTTGGTAGTGATATTATATATTATTCCATTCCCCACAAAAAATAGTTTAAAAAAAATAGTCAGCATAAAAGCATATATATTAACTCTTTCCTTCCTTCCTCCATTAGTGACACTCACAAAAACAGCAACTCTTTTCTCTCTCCTACCTTCTTAACTTCCTCTGTTACTCCCCTCTTCAAGTCTTCATCAATTCATCAAAATTTCAAAACCCACAAAAAAAGCCAATTTTCTCTTATTTATGGAAAACAAGATTTCTCAAGAAAATGCCACATTTTTTGCTGATAATAATTTACCAATGCAAGGTTAGTTTTTTTATACAGAAAAAATAAATCTTTTCTATAAACCCCAGAAAAAAATACAATCTTGATAAATTTAATTTAATTTGTTAAGTCTGCAAAGTTTTGATCTTTTTTGTTTCTGTTCTTATAGGGGAATTTGTGATGAAAGATGGAGATAATAATGGTAAAAATTCATTAATGGAAGCAGTAAAATTAGAGATAGAGATGGAAAAAAAGAAGATTAGGGAAGAAATAATTGCTTCTGAGATTCTTCAACGAAGACAAGAATTGGAGGCAGAGGTTAGAATGGAGCTTATGATGGAGAAACAAATAATGGGTATGAGGAATTTTTATAATAGGGTTTCAACTGCTGATACTTATAATATGTTAATGAATTATGGGTTTTTGGGTGGGTCTTATTTTCATAAAAATCTGCTGAATGTAGGAAGTTCAGATGATGAAATTGGGGAGAAAATGAAATTAATCAATCATACTCATCCTATTGAAGGAGGGGCTGATGATTCCTTGCAAATTAAGTCACACCCACTTAAGAATAATGTGTGTGGAGATGGGGAGAAGCAGCATATGGTAGGCTTGGGTAAATGGCCGTTCGAACGAAACCCGAATTTGGTTGTTGCAGGAAAATCTATGGCTGAATTATGTGGGGATGAAGTATTGGATCAGGTGAGGTGTTTTTTCCATAAGCCTAAGTTTGATCAATTTGAAGCTTGAAATTGATTTTCACTGATTGTTTGAGGCATTGTGTGCTTTGGTGTTGATGATATCATACTCTAGTTTTTTGGTTGTATTCTTAGTTGTTCTTTTGCTTAATGCATGATATATACATGTAGCTGTAATCTATAACATGATATTTTGGCTAAATTTTTTTGGGATGGAATTATTGTGATGGACTGATGGTATAATTCACAAATTTTGATTATGCATGTTATATAGTGACTTAGTTCTTCCTTCTTAATATGGCCATCTAGACAGCTTATTGAACTACATGTAAATGCTATATTTCCTATGGGATGCAGGAACTAACATGTAGTTATGAACATATGCTTTTAAGATATATCGCTTGTTTCCCAGAGCTACTGTCATCTTAACAATAACAACAACGACGCCAAAGCCAAAGTCTTGATCCCAAAAGATGGGATCGGCTGCATGCTACTGTCATCTTACATGATCATTATTAGACAATAGCTGATTTTGGAGGCTTGCCAAATACTTGAGTACTTGGTTAATCAGTTTGCACTTACTGCCTAATATGTCAGTTTTTTATTTGTAGGTATTGTTGTTTTATGATATGTTTAATCTACGGTTTTTTCACCAAATGCCCCCGAGTTTTCACGAAATTCACCGGGTACCCTCGCACTTTTGAAAATACACCTGGTACCCCTCAGTTTCAACATAATACACCCAAATGCCCCTAGTGACTAACGGCGTTAACCGCCGTTAGTCTTAACTCTAATTAAATCCTAATTAGCCTTAATTAACCTAATTAAACCCTAATTTATAACCCTAAACCTTAACCCTAACCCTAACCCTAACCCTAACCTAACCCTCCCCCCCACCCTCCCACCACCCCTTCCCCCACCCTCCCGCCAGCCCCCCTCCCACCACCCCCTTCCCCCACCGTCCCAACACCCCCACCCCAACATCTCCCCCCCCCTCCCGCGGCTCCCCCACCCTCGTCGACCCTCCCGCGGCTCCCCCCCCCTGTCGAATCCCCCTCCCCCATCCCCGTCAAACTCGGAATGTACCGGCCGTAGTCGACGAGTGAGAGGGGGGTTCGAATTCCGCGAATTGGTTGCAGACGACGAGCGAGAGGGTGGGGAAGGGAGAGTTGCAGACGACGACGAGCCGGGCTGCGGAATTGGAGGTGGATTCGACGAGGGGGGGGAGGGGGATTCGGCTGGGGGGGGGGGGGGGATTGGGGGGTCGACGGGGGTGGGGAAAGTCGACGGGGTGGGGAGGCTGGGAGGGTCGACGGGGGTGGGGGGGCTGCGGGAGGGTGGGGGGAGGGGGAGCCGCTGGGGGGTGGGGGTGGTGGGAGGGTGGGGGGAGGGGGTGGTGGGAGGGTGAGGGAGGGTTAGGGTTAGGGTTTAGGTTTAGGGGTTAGGGTTTAGGTTTAGGGGTTAGGGTTAGTGTTTAGGGTTAGGGTTAATTAGGGTTTAAAACAGAAAATTAAGGTTAATAACTAACGGCGGTTAACGCCGTTAGTCACTAGGGGCATTTGGGTGTATTATGTTGAAACTGAGGGGTACCAGGTGTATTTTCAAAAGTGCGAGGGTACCCGGTGAATTTCGTGAAAACTCGGGGGCATTTGGTGAAAAAACCGTTTAATCTATCTTTGAGACTTCCTCATTGTTGGAGCAATTCATGTTATTCTACTATGGCGAATGGATGAATAGCGATTAGATAAAATCTTGTTCTTGCTTTTCAGTTGGTTTCCCATTAATATACTAGCTGATTGATTGCAATTAGGTGATCTTGAATCCCTCCTTATTGCCCCATGTTCCTGTAGGTTTCCTTGACTAAGGCAATATACAATATGCTTTTTGAGTAGAAAATTTTGTGTTGTTTTAAATGGTCTGCAGGCTATGCCTAGTTCGGGCATCTCTGGCATGAAAAGGAAAGCTGAAACATCAGAAGTAGCATGTGATGAAGAGAAAACTTCTGTTGCAAACAAGGACTTGCAGAAGAAGAAATGGTATTGTTCCTTGTGTGAAGTTTCAGCTACATCAGCTGGAGGTTTGAATCTTCATCTCCATGGGAAAAAACACAAAGCAAAGGAAGCAATGTCTAAGTCTGGCGACACTGCATGCAGTATTAGCACGGATAGTTGTTCAGCTGATAATTCAATGCAGCCTGTAGAGCAAGTGAAAGACCAAATGCAGCTGATGGAGGAAGACAACGACCAAGTGCAGCCTACGGAGGAAGAGAAAAGCCAAGTGCAGCCGATGAAAGAAGATGGAAGCGAAGTGCAGCCTGTGGAGCAAGAGAAGAAGCAATTGCAGCCAGCGGAGCACGACAAAAGCCAAGTTACTAAGAAATGGGAGTGCTCTTTGTGTCAGATATCTGTTACTTCTGAGCACTTTTAAGAAGTCATCTCCAAGGAAAGAAGCACAAAGCAATGGAGGCTAAGCTTGGAGTCAATCAAGGATTGAGTTACCATCATGCTGAAACAGCCAAGGATACAAGTGAGGATGCAAAGAAATGGTACTGTTCGTTATGCCAAGTATCAGCTTCGTCAGAGAAAAATCTGACTGATCATTTTAAAGGAAAGAAACACAGGGCTAAGGAAGGATCACCTCTCCAAGAGGTTGGTAGCATGGATTCTGATTCAACAGACAAAATCTTAGATGATGTGAAGATTAAGAGTGTAAAGAACTTGGAGGGAGTAGAAGGTCTCAAGAGCGAGCAAGAAACTAGAAATACAAGTATGGAACAAGGCAAAAGCCAAGTAAACAAGCAAAAAATAGTCAAAACGTTGAACATAGTGAAGATTGGATCTGGAGGGAGGAAGCAAGAAACTAGCTCTAGGGCATGCATAGGAACAGAAGAGTTACAGAAAAGTGGTTATCAAAACGAAGAGATAAGAAGGGAACTTGTGAAGCTTTTTCACTGCAAGATGTGCAACGAAGGAACTTATGATGAAGCAGCAATGGCTAATCATAGGAAGAGTAGTAAGCACAGGAATTTGCTTCAGAAAATTGGTGGCGGTGTCATAGTCGTGTCAAGCGTGCTGAAGGAACCAGTAAATGGTGAGAAAGGTTCCCAAGATGCAGCACTTGAGGGAAATGAAGATGTCAACTAATATTAATCTTGAAGAACAGAAAGCTGATCAGATTGGTGACTTAACAGAAAGCTGATCTAATTTTGTTAGATATTTCTTCATTGTTCACGTACTACTTAGAATTTTCCTTTTTCTTTGTTCTTCAAGATTAAACAAAGGTTTAAACCTTTGGAGACGGCAATTGGCACTTCTAATTACTAATGCTAACTATTTGTTGACCAAGGGAAATGCAACTTCTTAGAAAATTGCCATCTTCTTCCTATTTGTTGATCAATCACTTATCACATTTGGTATGCATAGTATAACGGGCTTCAAGGGAATGCATTTGGAAATTTTCATGAGCAGGGCACAATAAAGTTTGACTTCATAAGTTTATGAACAAGCTCGAAATACTTCTATTCTATTTTATTTTACGCATTAATTTTACTTGAAATTAATTGTGACAATGTGCACAGTATTGATGATAAGCTCAAAAGAAGTAGCTAAAACATAGTTATGCAAAGGTTATTACAAAATGAGTATTTAGTTTATAATTTTCAAACTCTAATTGAGTTGTAATTCGTACTTGAAAATCTAAACTTGGAAAGGCTCAAAATTTTGCTTGAGCTCAAGCATTTAGGTCGAATTCTCCTAAGCTTGGGCTTGGTTCGACACGTTAACACTCCTAGTAATGACTCAAGTTCCTTGTTGGACCTCGATGAAAGGATACGGAGTTGTCCTAAAGTAAACAAGGGAGTATAATATTGTAGTGTAGCCCCATTCTGATTTTGGGAAAGATTCTCTATGAAATGCTGTAATTTTCAGACATTGAACATTCAAAGAATAGCTTCATATGTCGTCATTTAAGTGATGCTACATTCACATTCATATGCTTTAATAGAAAAGCCTCAAGAAAAGAACAGCTTTGCTTGCAAGTTGGTTTGACTACATGATATGATATGATTCCACTAATGTGCAGTTTCACAGTAACATTGTTGAACCTAATACTGAACTATTTGTACAAATTAGATTATAAAAATAAAAAGAAAAAAAACCACGTCCAATCTACAGGAATTTCCATGTAACAGGCATGCAATTATTTGATGATCTGGACAGTATAAAGTTAAAGGCAAACAGTAAAATAAAATACTATCATTTAGCCTCTAGAAAACATCTTTAAAGAAAATCAAGATAAGATTCATAAATTGATATGAATCTAGTCTTTGTAATATATGTTGCACATAGGGAAGTAAGTATTCAGACTATTTCATAAACTCCAAAACTTGTAATAGTTCTTGATTTGGCCTTCATAATGTTTTAAATTTTGCACTTGCAAATGTAAAACTTTAACCATTAATCTTGAATCGTCAATAAGTAAAAATTATACAAAAAAAAACGCTATTTTGAATTATATATTTGTGACATTATCTAACTAAATCCTGCACCACTATATTTTCCCTTACGAAATTTGCATGCCCTAACTGTTATAGTGCGATTTTGATGTAAGATCAAAAACCATAATGTGGTGCAGCTCATATAATAGATTGCTTACGCAGATTGCAGACAACAGTTCCAGACCATTAAGCAAGCAATTTCCAAGCACAAAAGTTGTAATAGACGAATACCAGGAAAAAATACATGAGAGTCGCGAAATTGCTGTAAGAAGAAAATGACATGGGGAAAATGACTTAAAAATTGGCAACGATTTATCAACTTCCTTTATATAAACTCCATTACACACGTTGCTAAGGAACCGCCATTTCCACGAAGGCGAATATTGATATACTAACTCTACATGTATTCTCCGATAGCAAACTACTAGTAAAGTAAAGAATGATTCACTAATACAAGGTCAAATGATGTCCTCTGCACAAATTGTAAGTACTTCTCTGAAGAGGTAATAATACCTAAACCTTTAAAGCCAACTGGTCTTGCCAAGAAATTTTCCTTTTCTCAGCTCTTTTGCCATTCGTAAACAAATCCTTAGGCTTCTTCCCTAATTTCACAGATGCAAAACCCGCCTCTTCTTGAGCAATGCTAGCCTGCATCACAAAAGAAAGTGTAAGTCAGGTGCCATGTTATGCTTCAAAACATCATGCTACAAAGGTATATATCCAGTAGACCTACGTTACTCGGACTCTACATTTTACTTCAAGTATCTGTTTTGAATTCTCACACTCCGACATGGGTGCGGACACTTGGACACTTGATAACAGGCTGGCAATTTTCATAAACAAGCCATGTAGGACAATAGGGCATATATATATATACACACACATATGACACAAGTATGGGAATCCAAGAGAAACACCAACGTGTTTATCACACAGTGAGACCACCAATAAAAGTTGAACTTACCGAATTCCATATAGAACCTATAGCCAGCCGAGAATTTTGCAATGGTGGTTCACTAGTACTAGCATATTGTCCACTTGGTCCTACTTCGTATTTAGCATGTGATTTTTGTGAGTGGATGATATCTTGCGGTTGTTCTGCATTTTGTGATTGCATCTTCACCAGGAGGTTGCGTCTCCGCTTCAGGAATCTGAAATCAAGTGAGCTAGTAAGACATCAACTTCTCATTGTCATACTCATACCAAATAGGCATAATTTGCATAAATAAATATACAAAGATTGATCTGTGAGACTGACTATTAGGATGTTTAAGCTATAGAGACTAGTACATTGATTGAAGAAACGCTGTTCATTTCGTTCATGTGAACCATTACCGGAATTTGCTAATAGTATCCATCTAACTATAAATCCACTATTCGTGCACAACTTTCTTATAAGAAAAAGAGATTGCTAATCAACAAGCACTTGTTTAAAGGCATAATTACCTGATTTCATCCAAAAGGGTCTCTTTCTTTTCCTTTGCTTCCTTTAGCTTTCTCCTCTTTGATACACATTCCTAATATAAAAAGACATAATGAACTAGTTAAACCATCTGTACTAAATAAAATCAAGAGATTCTTGCAACTTTTTAAAAGATCATAAAGGAAATCCCCACACTCCACCACAAGACTAACCCCTTTTCTATTCCAAAACTAGATTTTCATCAATATGAAGTCCAAAACTCTCACAACTCAGCAAGCACATATTCAAAGACAATAATAGATATAATCACCAATAATACACAAAAAACACACTCATCCTCCATGGTAGAATCATAAAAACCCAATTGAATCTCTACAAAGGGGCAAAACAATATAACATACCTCTGATTTACACATACTATGACAAATCCTATAACTTAGTCATATTAATCAAATACCCAACAAAATTCCACTGTGATTAGTTCATATTAAATCAAACCCAATCAAATTCAACTCTGATTAGCTTTTCATAGGTCCAATTTTCTCAGACTCTGGCACTAAACAGAATAAGCAACCAAATTCCAGACAACAAACCAAATACTAGATCACAATTACCACATGATCAAGCTGATGAAAAATCAAGAAAAAACAAACAATCAAAACAACATTAAGAAAATTAAAACAAGATAAAAGAACAAACCTTTTGCAAAACCAAGTAATCTTGCAACAAAGACTGATGCTTTTCCCTAATTTTAACCACATCATCAACAGAACTTGATCGACGAGAATCCATGAAAACCCTTTTGACCCTTTTGCCTAAAATCAAATACCCATCAACCAAAATCCCCCAAATCAATGAAAAGAACACAAACCCTAGATCAGAAAAAAGAGGGAAAAACAGAAGAAGAAGAGAGAGAAAAAAAACCCTAATAATCTTGGAAAGATAAGGTTTTCAGAGAGGAGGCTATAATAGGAGAGAGAAAGTTAAAAGAAGAAGAAGTAGCGTGAAAAGGGATAATAGAGAGAGAGAGAGAGAGAAAGATGAAGTTTTTCTTCCAAACTTTCTCTTTCTCTTTCTCTTTCTCTTTCTGTGGGAACATTGAATGGAAGAGAAGTGAAAACCCCAAAAAGGGCCCCAGAACCAAAATATTAGAGGAATTTTGGAAAGGAGAGTTGGTGGCTTGTGATGAAGATGGAACTTGGAAGGAAATGGGGGGCATTGTAATTGTGGCAAAAAACTCTGAAAGAAAGAAAAAAAAGGGTATTTCTGGGATAATTTTATTTTTTCAGTGATGTTTTTTCTTTGACAGAGAAGTTAGAAGTTAAGAGGAGTAGTAGAGAGAGGAGAGAGAAAGCAATGAACTTTCTTTCTTTGTTTGGAGGACATTAGAAGACATTAGCCATGTTTTTTGCTTCCAAAAATCTCAACTTTCCTTTTTTTTCTTTTTTTTTTCCCCTGTTTTCAAGATCTCTTTTTTAATTTTTCTTGAATTTTTTCCATTTTTTTCAATTTTTTTGATTTTTTCAATTTTTCATGGGTCATCACTCATCATGTATGTGCGTGTATGGTGGACTGCAGATAAAAAAAGGGAAGAAGATAAAATGGGTTTTATGGGTTATGGCTGGTTTTCCTATTTGCATAGAATAGGAGTATGTTATGTCTTTCTTATCTTCCTGGTTGGAGAGGGGGCCATAAAAAAAAGGGCAAGCTTTGAACATTACACTTGTATTGGTTTTGTATTTGTAATGTCAGAATTTGGTAGGTATGGTGGTTATTTTTATCAGTACAACTACATGGAAGTGGTTTTACTAAACTACCCTTTTGCATCACATTTGGCTGTGGGTCCACCGGTAGTGTGTGAACAAATCAACCAAGGAATGGTGGTGTTTCATGCTGTTTATTTGTGTTTGGCTACAAGTATCAATGTCCACGGATTTTAAGGTTTTGACTATGGCAAAATTAGTAATTTGCTGATTAATAAGGTAATTTGCGAAAATTAATTCCTCCTTGATTTCAAAATAAGTCTGTGATAAAAGATAAGTTATTATTTGCTAAGTATTATAAAAATTGGTATTTTTAAACTTAATAGTTGTTGGAGTGTGCATGAAGTGCGAGAGGTCCCCTAAGATAGCGATATTTTGTGTTAGTCGAAAATTTTAGTGAGTCAATTTAAATGAGGCATTATGTTGTAGAAGTATCTGACAAAGAACATATTTTCGCGGTAAAAGTGTTGTGCAGCGTCCTCTAAGGTAGGAATATATTAACGAATGTAGCATTATATGAGTTATGATTTGAAAATGTAATTTTCGGTTGAAGATATTGGTGTAAATTTAGGCATTAGATTATGCAATTTTAGATGTTGGTATAATTGTAAGTATAGTGTGTATTAAGATAAATTTTCCGGAAAGAAAAGACATGATATAGATGGATCACAAATTATTATAGCAGCACACCATAGCTTGGCATTTTGTAACATATGCTTTAAAAGCTTTGTGTTCTTACAAAAAGCCAACAAATCCTATGATGCATTATTTTTACTATTGTGAGATTGAATATCTAAGGCTGATAATACTATATGGTCTCTAATCAAGTAAAACAACTTTGTTAATTTTGTTCATTGACAATGAACTAAGATGCCCGACTAATGTAGAGGAAAATGTGATTATTTGTGTGCATGATATTAGTGATGTCGTGAAAGCCTCTACTTTATCCAGATTATGTAAATGTATATATCTAAGGCTGATAGTACTATATGGTCTCTAATCAAGTAAAACAACTTTGTTAATTTTGTTCATTGACAATAAACTAAGATGCCCGACTAATGTAGAGGAAAATGCGATTATTTGTGTGCATGATATTTGTGATGTCGTGAAAAGCTTCCACTTTATCCAAATTATGTAAATTTGAGTTTGATAGTAGTAAGTCAAGACTATATACATCAAAAGATTTCATCTTATTACATGTACAAATATTTGCTTATTATATTTAAAGATAAATTAATGTTTAATTTTGCACAGATGCTTTTATGAATCATTTAATATATTTTTCTACTTTGTAGCTCTATTCATTTTTCATTTTCTTTCCACCACCTGAACTCCTTTTCATCTCCCTAAGTAACTTAATCGATGATTATCCCTTTTATACTTTCTAGTTTCGTGTGTAATGCTTTACCACTATTCTTGAAAAGTAAACAAAATTAACATTTTTGCTATTAGTTTATAGCTAATTTGTGAGGGTAAAGGAAGTCTTTTTTTTGAAGAGTATTAGGGCTGCATATTTCTTGTCGGGCAGGGGCCCAACCTGCATCAAGCTCGTGGTGTCATAGTTAGAGTGTTTTGATACTAGATCGTGTGACACACTCTAGCCTATTTGGCGGCAAGGACACAAACCTTGTGCATAATGGGTCTTTGCGGCTCATGGAAGCACTAACAATATTGTATTTTGAAGAGACTTTTTTTGCCTATTTGCGACAAGAAAGCGAGGGCCGGCTAGGACTTGTGTTGCGCAGCAATTATAAGCGAGTTCGGGACGATAAAACGAATTTTTGACGGGTGAAATTAGGCTGTGCTAAAGTTTGAACTGGAAAATCATTTTTAGGTCGCCCAAAATCCGTCTCAAACAAAAAAAAGGTCGGTCCGAAAACCGGGCCCAAAAAACTGCTCAAGCACGGGCATTTTTCGGGACGGCTCGGGTTCGCTGGTCGAGCTTATTTTGATCAGCTCTAGAGTTCGCCCAACCTGTTTAGCCAATGGGCTTGTGTTTGGCTCGAGCAGTGATTCTAACTTAATTGGGCCTGGACCAAACCAGCATAATTGGGACAGGTCCAAGCCTGAGTCCAACCAACCCTAAATGTTCCCATTGTCCTCTTTACAAGAGATCATGGGAAGAGATCTTATCGACCATAGTCCTTGCACTTTCTTTTGTATGTATCAGAATCAATCAGTCACTACTAGTCTATAAAACTTGGAATTTGGAAATCTAGTTTGTTACAAAATCAGGTTCAAGGCTGAGGTAATATTGTAATAGTTACAACAGCTAGACAAGAATAAATTACGCATACATCAACATTCAACACCAAAATAACACTTTCAGCTTCTTTTAACATAGCTGCCGCCAGAAGAAAAAAACAATTTCAACCCTTTAAAACCCTTAAAACGGCTCAAATTTTAGTGCAAAAAACAGCAATAGAGAAGAAGAAGACCCTCAATCTTCAATTTTCAATTGAAATCCTTCTTCAAACCCTAGATTTCTAGATAGAAAAACACAAAAATGGAGGCGGAGGATAATAGTAGCAGCAGTAAGATAATACCAGAAAAAGTAATGGAAGGAGTGAGAAAAACATTGGCAAAAATTGATGAACTCAAATCAAATTTTGATGATTTTCTCTCTCTTGCTTCTGACCCTCAAGTTCTTTCTCTTTTGCCCCCTTTAGAACGAGCTCAATCCCTTCTTTTGCTTGCTAAAATTACTTCAGTTCTTTTATCTGGTAAATAAATAAAAAGTTCACAACTTTTGCCATTTTTGTTGATTTATTTTCAATTTAAGATTCAGGGAATTTGATTGTGTTATTGTGAATTTAATGTCTGATTTTTTTGTGGGTTTTTTTTTTTGTGCAGTGAAGCTGAGGTGCAGTGGGGTTTACCCTGATCACCATCCTATTAAAGGAGAACTTGTAAGTATTCCTTTCTTTTCCCTTTTGTTGTTGCTGTGAATGAATTTTTCAGTTTGCAAAATTAGATGATATGGGTATTTTTTGTGTGTTTCTTTTGGTTTTTAGCTGTGAATGTCATCAGGGTTTATGATGTTTTCAGTTAATTATATCTGTTTGATGTCTTCTGTAATGAAATAGAGCTACTTGTTTGTGTTTTACTTGATGATCTGTTGTTGGTTAACTTTTGTATGTTTCAATGCCTTTGTGTTGTCCTTTTTAATTTTATCCAATAGACATTGCAAATTATAAATGTTCCCCACCCGGTCTTCGTTTCTGTTATGTCAGCAGTTTCAGCTTCTGTAGTGTATCTGTATTAAGCTCTTTAGCTTACATTTCACTGACTCCGCATTATTGTTTCTTATATAGGATAGGTTGAGTCGATACCAGGAAAAACATGAGCATTTTGTGGAAAAGAGTAAAGGTATTGATCGCTGAATAAAATTATGGCGGGCGATAGTGCTTTTTCTTTTTCATGTAAAGTCTATGCTGGAAAATCGTAAGGTTTTATATTATTGTTTGTTGGTAACTTACACTTAATGATTAGTAATGCTGTTCTATTTTCCTGTATCTTAAAGCACCCTTGCGACCTAGTACTACTGTGAATACCCAAGCAGCAACGCGCTTTATTGAACACTCTTTGCCAGATCTTACCCCTGGTAGGTGGCCTGTGTCTTACTTCTGTTGGGATGATTTTTCTTTTATGATCCTTTGAAAATTGATATTGTCTTCTTCGACTTTGTAGAGCAAAGAAAAAGAATGAGAGCCATCAGTAAGGGCGAGGAAAGTAGGATGAAGTACTCAGAGAGAAATTTCCAGAAGAAGAGAAAAACTCCAAGTGACATGAAATCTGTGCGAGAGGCTGCAGAGCAATTTCTGGAGAAAGCTGCTCGCGAACTTCTTGGTGAAAGCAATGGAGGCGTAAAGGGGCCTCTGGGTCCTGTACAAGCTGTAGATATAGATGACGATTAAGTTACTGGTAACCTAGCTCTCTGACCTAAGTGGTAAGCATATCATTATTCTACTCCTTTTCTTTCTATTTAAGGTGATATACTTTTATTTGTAGTTTGCATGGGTATATGCTAATTCCTTTTGGAATAAGTAAACGCTGTCAAGGAATATTTGGTTAGCTTGTTGATGAGTTTGGGAAAACTTATGAATCCTTTAAGTTGGTAGAGACATTGAGTTCTTCTTTGTTTGTTTGAGGTACTTGCAGTAACATCAACTTAAATCTCAGCTAGGGTTGCCAAAAATATGATCACCATTTACCAGTGATTAAATTCTGAATTGGGGTCTATCAATACGTATTGTGGATCACCACTAATCCAAATTGAGATTGAGAATGAATTTGGCAAATTCAATAGTTTATGAATCATATCATTGAATTTGTAAGGAGTAGAGACGGGTTTTGAGGCAATGATAATTTATTATCTTGATTAATATTTCAGCAATAATTTTCCTTGAACAGTTTAGTATGGAGTTTCTGCTAGCCATCCTCAAAACTCTTCTTGCACTTCTTTTGTAAATACAAATTACTAAAGCATCCTCACACAACTGGGAGTCAGATGATGTTAGATTTAGTGTAACTAGCATTTCTGTTATTAAGCCTGGCTTTCTGCATTCCATGTAAGAAGCAACCTTTTCTGCAATGTTCCATGTATCAAAAGGTTTCAAGTTCGAAGCAACACTATTCTTAGTATTAATGGTTAATAACAAGTAAGCTGGGAAGGTATATACAAAAGTAACACATAGAAAGATCTATACATGACAAGGATTTTGTGCTTTTACTCCATTTAAAAGTATGGGTATGGATGTTTTGGTGTTTCCTTACTAGGATTTTCTTTTCAAGGATAGGTTATCCAAAAGCTCGTTCAACTTCTCATACTCATACCCTTACTTTCTGACAAATCATCATCTCTTTTGGGGACAAAAATTATTATTCTGTTGGCATCTTTACTGATCAGATAATCTATGTTAGTATTGTGGCCTGTGGTCATTTAGGTGAGGAGTGAACATATAATAAAAAAAGGTAGTGTTTATTTGTCATAAATGCTGCCTGATGCAATGGTAACACTTTTTGGCTCAGTTAATAAATCCATCTCCAGTGTTGAGTAAAAGATCAGACCCCAGTACACATAGACAGGGTGCTTGGGAGACAACAATGTAGTGTGAATGATTCCTCTTTTGTTAGGTGTGGCCGTGTGAGGGTGATATGAGATAATAAATTAATGGGAACAATAATGGAGTATGTTATTACCATGGGATGCCTGGAACTTGGAAGACAGGAACTTTTCAGAGTAGCTATTGGGAATTTGGGATGCATATCTTTTTTCATTCATTTTCATTACTACTCGTACCTGTGTATCTGAATCTAATAAAAACCTTAGAATAGACTATAGAGTCCATTTCATCTCTACTTGGTGAATATATTGGTACGATTTTTCAAGTGAGATTCTTCAACTTTAGTATTATGTTTCTCTTAATAATCAATTCCCTATCGTGAGAAGTGCTATTAGAGTTAGAAAGTATAGTACTCCGTCCAACTCTAATTAATTACAATTTAGGACAATGGCACAGAATGTAATGATAGTGGAAAAGTAGAGAGGAAAAATGAGTTGGTGTGGCCCCCAACTTTAAAGAAATACTCCCTCCGCTTTTTTTTTTAATTGCTGCATTTGCTTTTGCACAGTTTTCAAGACGTTTTTTTTAACCTAAACCTTAATATCTTTTATTTCTTTCAAGTAAAAAGTTGATATAATGAATCTACACATCGATACAAATCTAACAAGACCATATATGACTATATTTGTACTTATAAAAAAATTAAAATAATCGGTAAGTAGTTTGATTTCCCAAAATAGAAATGTAGCAATTAAAGAAGCAGAGGGAGTAGTACAGAGAACAAGCTTACCAAAAAAAAGTATGGTGCAATCAATAAGGGTCATCCCAAAGAGGTATAAATTGCAATTAATAAGATACGGACTACAGAGGGAGTGAAAGACTTGGTATATTTTATACCCCCATACATAATTTTTCTTGTCTATTCACTTCTCCATTTGTTCTCTTTCTTCATCCCTGTGTCTTTCCATGTACAAATGAAGGTGAAGCTTCAATTATTGGAGCAAATGTCTTTAGTCTTTACATAAATTGGTTGTGCCATATTGTCATTGTGGTAAGCTTTTGGGAGATCAAGGTGTACATGGTTTCCTGAATTAGCTAAGAGTAATTGAAAGGCTGTTTACTGGAGACCTAAGCAGGTTAGACAAATAGTAAGTAGGTCGTTAAGAAAGCAGAAGTTATATGATGACTGATGAGACTAAGAGAGACTGGGCAATGGTGCAAGGTTTTGAGAAATCAAGGTATACATGGTTTCCTGAATTAGCTAATAAGAGTAACGAAAGGCTGTTTATTGAAGACCTTAGCAGGTTAGACAAATAGCAGGTTAACAAAGCAGAAGGTTATATGATGAGACTAAGAGAGACTGAGCAATGGTACAAGGTTTTGAGAGATCAAGGTATACATGGTTTCCTGAATTAGCTAATAAGAGTAATTGAAAGGCTGTTTATTGGAGGCCTTAGCAGGTTAGATAAATAGTAAGTCGGTCGTTAACAAAGCAGAAGTTTATATGATGAGACTAAGAACATGTTTGGCTGCCCTTTTCATGGCTCGGAAACGGAATCAGAGAAGCAATTCCGTTACTTTATTTTTGGTAGATTAGAAGCTATATTCCTTTCCATTACTTGAGGATAACTGAATCTCCTAATTTGTTACCCGGCCTTCTCCTGGGGTAACAGTTTACATTACTCTCCTGTATTGTTGTTTCTCTCTCTAAAGCCTCGCAGCACTCAATAGCTCACTCTCTTCTCTTTCAACTACTGAGCAAGTGAGCATTCATTCTCTCTCCTTAGATTTGTCCGTCAGTGATAATTACTCTTGGCATTTTTCATTTTTTAAATTCTCAGATATGGGAATTTAGCTTTTAATTTCACCAAGTGGCTCGAAGTTGAAATTTCAATTTTTTGTCTACATAAATTTTGCGACATACAGTATATTTTGAATTTGTTGTCATTAACGTTTTCATGAATTTTTTTTTTCAAAGTATGGAGGAAAGTATTTATTTATTCATAATTATAAGTGTTTCCTTTTCATCGTGTAACCAAACACTCAATAAAAGTAACAAATATGGTTACCATTTTTCCCCTCCATTAGATTCCATTCCCTTTCCATTCCATGAGTTGAACCAAACATGCACTAAAAGAGACTGGGCAATGGACTGGTTGTAAAAGAAGAAGCATGAGGAAAGACAAAAAAATTTATTTTATGCTAATGGGTGGGCTAGATTATTATGCAAGCTGTGGGAGACAGTTGCTACAGCCTGTTGTGTTATTAGGTCTCCATGTGAGTATATTTCAGTAAATGCGAGAGAGGATAACAATAATTCTTCTGCTTGGTATGGTTGGTCTGAATTTCACTTTAAGGCTAGATATTATGCTCTATCGGGAGTGAAAGGGGTTAGAGATCATTTGTGGAGATAGATGATAAAATTTCTCCATCATATGATCTGTAGAGAAGCTTGTATTATTCCATGAGACAGCTACTCCATAATACTAGGCTGGTTTGTTTGACAGAATTTGTGTTTCTTCTAAACATACTGGGCAGTTTTAAAAGGGTAAAACTTTGTTATGTGTATCCTAAATATAGCTGAAGGGGGACATAGTCATGTATCATTGAGCAAAGTGATCAAGCACACAGTGTCTGAGATCTGGATGATAGGTTGTGGTTGTGCATTAGTTGGGTTGATCTAAACTCTGAAAATTAGTAGCAAACTAATTTATCTTGTAAAAAGGAAGGCTGCCTTCATTCACAAGTTTTGTTTTGGTGCTGAATTACTGGTTTTTTTAGTTGCAGTGTTGGTTACATGGACTCTTCAATTCACCTCAAGTACCCGTGTCGAATCCTTGACACTCGGACGTGGACATGGACACTTGGACACTTCATTTTGGGCCAAAATCATTAAAATTTTCATAGAATAGCGGAGTCAGACACTTGGACACGTACCCATGTCAGACATGGGTATATGAGTCCACGTAACATAGTTGGTAACCACTATCCAAATGCAATTGTTAGCTTCAGTTATCTTTTGATATATGAAATTGTTTACAGGCAGCTTTTGATTGCTAATAATTTCCAAAATATCTGCGTAGCATTAGAAATATCTGTTTAACTGCTTAGCTGAAATTATCCATACCATAGATTATTCTTCTTGCTCTATGTGGAAATTTCCTCTAGATATCTGCATTCTATTATTTAAATCAGAATTTAGGATTCAGACTTCAGTGACATAATTTTTAATCAGAAAATATTGGGAATGATGGAATTAAATGATGGACTGGTTCATGAATGTATTTTTACCAATATTAGTTGGTAACTTGGTAATCAATAGTCAATACCCTTATACCTCCACCATTTGAAAATATTGCCTTTTGTTTTCCAAGGTCGAATGATGATCATTAATATTTTTTTAACAGATATTTTGAAAGTTTTTCTATATGAATGTAACAATATATTTCATATTTTTAGGATCAGCCTCAGGTTAGTGGTATAAAGGTCCTGTTGTGGAAATTTCGAACTTTATTAATCTTTTGATTCAAAGACAGATTGCTTGAGTGGCATGAAGCTACTAAAGGAAAGCATACTAACGTATCTATTCTAGTGGATTTTCCTTCAATTAATGGTCAAAGGTTTAGCATGTAAAACAAAGATACAAATAATTTGTGATGGAAGAAGTACTTAATAGGAGATTATCATATTTTCTTAGGTCTTGGGAGAATGTTGGACTAACATATGGGACACTATAAATATGACTTCACAGCTTGTAATTGCTCTTTTTGGGGAAAATCTTGTAAATTATGTATTGGTGTTGTCGACCATATGAGACTGTATGGTAGAAGAGAGTTTTCTGCAATCAGTTCTTATTTGTTGAGTGTTTGGGGTTTGTACAGTTGTACACCAGTATTTGACATGGTGTTATACTGTTCAGTGTTCAGTAAGGAGGGTTACAATTCGATTGCATTCAAACTTAAACTGCTTGAGATTATGCAAATAATGGAACTTCTTTTTACTCGTGTGAATTTAGGCTAAGGTCAACTGTGTACAAGTATTGCATCCTTTTATTACTTAAATTCTCCTTATTTTTTTGTACACTCATTGTTTCTCGACATAGAAAGTCAAGTATCACGCCTTTTGTTTGTAAGTCCTCTTGATAAGTCAAGTATTCGACCTTTCCTCCAACCGTGTCATCTTTCCTTCGGTCTTGCATAATTTTTAATATGCGGAATCTATATCTATGTCTACATAGGATCTCGACACTAAATGTACATGATCCAGTGGTTGTAAGGTTCGCACCATAAGGGTGGTTTGCACCATAAGGGTGGTTTGCACCTTAGGGCGGTTCTCAAGGGAACCTCTCTCTCTCTTGTGTGTGTGTACTGTGTACCCATGAATAAATTGTATGCTATATATCTATATCTACATATATGGTCTATAGATTGCTTACTCTGCTGTTGCACTCTTTGCAGACCTCTATAGGAACCTCAGATTTCAATTCCAGCTGCGAGGATGAGTAGTTTGCTTGTTAGAGCAGCACCACATTTGTGCATAGATGTTTTCAAAGGGGCAAACGACACTCGTCAAGTCGTCATATTTAATATCAGTCCTCAAACCTGATAAATAAACAGAACTCTTGTTTATATCTGCTGGTAGTGGTAAGTGGGAGGAGAGGCTGATCTTAGCTAGTATCTATGTGGTGGGGGACTGTTAGTCTATTAGACGATTGTAGTAGTTAGCTCCTTTTTTTCCTCTGAATTGAATTTTGAAGTGTGGAATTTTGATACTCCCTCATATGTTGTGAAAGAGCAAATGGAAAAGTAGTGTTTGATGTATTGCTTGAATAATGAAGTAAAAATCAGTGCTTTTGTTGTACCTCCAGATGACAACTATAATGGTTCTGTGAATTTTGATTGTTCATGATGCAAAATTGTGAAGACAACTCAGATTCTTGATAATTGTAGTTGCCAAACACTGAAAACGGATTTACAATCATATTCATTTCTTGATGGTTGTCAGACAACTCAAATATGAAATCAAGAATTCCTACCACTTAATTTCAAATACGGAATTTCAAATGAGATGTATGTATCCAAATACTCCCTTGGTTTCCAAAAGTTCTTCCTACTTTGACTAATTTCCTCTCGCAAAAAGATTTCAGATAGGAACAACAAAAGAAATCAGAGGGAGTATTATCTACCGTTGTCCATTTGTAGAAACTCAAAGTTGTAATTAGCCCTGCCTCAACAACATTGATGGATTTACATTACATATTCTTTTTTTTTTTTGACATCGAGAAAATTTGTATTAATTAAAATTAGAGTACAACCTACTGCTAATACAACCAAACATAAATAAACTAACAATAACAAGAGCTTTATTACCTCGTACATACTTTATCAAGAAAAAACTAACTATTACATGTCCAGTCCAAAAGAAGTTTGCCTTGAGCGATGGCGGGTGAGGTTGGGTTATATGTCTTGATGAAAAAAACCTGATATGAGAGGCAGCCTGTTGTGATACGAAACTGTGACGATCTTCAGAGCTGAATTGAGAACCTCCTCTCATCTTAACCAACACTCGAATTCCTAAAGCGGCATAAACCCACGGCCAACTCCAGGGTCATTGGCTCTATTCACCAGGTTTCCTAGATCTTTCTTTGTCATAGGAAACCAAGAACCTTGAACTGACCACCAATCACCACTAACGAACACCCAAGCACAACCATACACCAAAAGGCAAGGGGTATTGGATCTGGAAGAAACATACATTAAACAAACTAAAAAAACCATCATTAGACTCATAACACCACACCTTAAACTAGAAAACTCAAACATAAACCGGGGAGAGGGAAGGGGAGACACGACACAACCACGGGGAGGGGGAAGGGGAGACACGACACAACCAGGGGGAGGGGGAGGGAGGCACGACACAACCGGGGGAAGGGGGAGGGGGAAGGGAGGCACGACACCACCACGGGGAAGGGGAGGGGGAAGGACTGGGTGCTCGAAACAACGCAATGCTGGGGACGACGTGACTCAGGGATAGGGGGAAACGACGCTGAGGAAACGATGCGACTCGGGAGGGGGAGGGAACGACGCAACGAACGCGACGCATGGATGGGGGAGACGACGCGACTCGGGGATGGAACGACACAACGAACGAGACTCAGGGATAGAGGAGGGAACGACGCAGAGAACCGGAAAAAGAAAAGAGGGGGAGAGGCCCTACTGCCGTCGTGAGGAACCCAAGGTGGCTCACACGGCGGTCGAGCCCCTGGGGTTGCCTTTGGGTTTTGGGGTTCTTAGGTTTCGGCGGGTAGTTTTGAGAGAGAGAAAGTAGGGTGCAATGATATGGGGAAGATATTGTTTGTCACACATTACATATTCTAGGTGCACATTTTGACAATTTCTAATAAGTGAGCTTGAGAATTTTATCTAAGATCATGAGATTTGACAATCTTATCTGGTATTTGGTCTAAATATAGATCTCCTTTCTAATTCTTTGTTCTAGTCTTCTAGATGGATTCACATTATATATTTTAGGCCTCTAAAGAACGACATTAATACAAATATTTACTAGTAAATACCTTTAAATTCCACTTTTAAATTTTTACAATTTTTTTCAATATTTAAAATCCACGGAAATTTGTGCCCTTAGCAATGAGTCTGTTGAGATGGTAACAAACCAACTTGCAAGAAGTTCACGCGTGAGATAAGTAAGCAAGAGGATAGTAAGAAAGCAAGACAATCAAGAAGAGGAAAACAAAAGAAAAATAAGTCAGAATAAAAGAAGGCAACGCAAAAGAAATAAAATAGATAACCAAAATAAAGCAAGAAATTAAGACAAACTAAGAACACAAAACAAATGAAAGGGGGGTAATACAAAAGGATTGCAATTTGTGATTTTGAGTTTTTGAGAGTGGGAGACTGACTGACTTGTTCAAGCTAGACAGACTGACTAAAAAAAATACTCGTAATAGACAATTTACAAGAGTGAAGAACAAAAAAATCTTTAAAAAACTTGCCTTTTAAAATTCTCATAAAGGTCACTATTATATAATTGAACACATCTACCACAAACTTCACTTAAAACACTAAACCAAAACCAACCTTATTAAGTTCAATGAATTACATTCTAAAATATGAAACATTTGTGTTGCCTCATTAACTTCAATAAGCAAATTTGTTACTAACTAACTTTAGACGAAGAATATTCTTTTCCTACTAACTATGAACGAAGTTTTAGTTGTTTTTCGCTATCATATGAATACACATAACGTTTAATATTCTATTTAAATATGCTAGGCGTTTTTTGTGATGTGAATCTAGAATCTGAAATCAAAGAATGATGCGGGAGCAAGCTGATTCTCTTCTTCTGAAGAGTCAAATTCTATTAGGATTCTATTTGTGTTAGAATTTTAGTGTGATTAGGTTTTTTATACAGAGTCCAACTTATCATAAAACTCTTAGAATAATAGAAGTCTTTTAGAAATAGAAATTTTGTAAGACCAGGAGTCTAATCATGTTAGAAGTTTTGTGTCAGTTTGTGTATAGTAGTCCCAGAACATCAGGTAGATAAGTAGCAAGTGTTTTGAACTGGATGGAAAAGCTTAATGAAAGCCAACTAAATACTAGATAGGTCATTGAGAAACAGTATAGTTAGGAAATGATAATAATCCAACATTGGACCAACACTAATAATGTACGAATAATAATAAAAAATAAAATCATATAATAAAGTAAGGGTAACTATTAACTAAATTGACTAAGCTAAATAAAATAATAATATTAGTAATATATATCAATAAATAAAGGAAAAAAATTATAATCTTTTTCATAAATGAAGTAAATTCACGAAGAGGTAATTAAAAACCCTAGCCTCTTCCTCTCTCCTCTCTCCTCTCTCCTCTCTTCTCTTCCTCCTCACAAAACCCTAATCATTTTCTTCTAATTTGGGGTTGTAACCCTCAATTCTTCTTTTTTCTTCTCATTTTCATTGTTTTGTTATTAATAAATAATCTTCCATTCTCTCTCTTTTTTAGAGTTTTCTACCCAAGAATGATAGACTTCCCCATCAATAGCTACAGCCTACAAGGGGGCGGCACTGTATTGCTCGATTTGGTTCATTGTAGTTTATTCGAAGACGAATTTGATTTGATCTTGTTTTTCTTTAATACTTAATGTAGATGCGTCATTTTGTCTTCAATTAATGAGATTTCTCTTTAAAAAAAAAAATTCACGGATGTTACAACATACACCTCCGTTTTTTTTTATCTACACACTTTCCTATTTGATCTGTTACAACGCGAACTCGACCCGCAAACCAGAATTGACAACGAAGTAAATTATAAGGGTAGAAATGTGTAGAATGCATAACAATTTGACGGAAAAGGACATTGATATAATGGTAGTACTTGGCTAAGTGGACATGAATAATCACGAGAAATCCAAGCCATCAAAATCATCCACACACAAGATGCCAGAGTGGGTATCGACTACACATTAAAGGGAGGGATAGTGGGTTGTGACGTTTTTTGATTCATTACTATCACCTGGCCTAGGTAGCAGATATTTTTCCATATTGTGACTTCTTGTGGTAAATTCCAACCTTTTGATTCTATAAAATCATTCACTCCCTTCCACTCACTTTCATCTTCTCAACACTAGAGGTAGATCGGATTTGGTCGTATCATTTTAGATTGCGAATGTACCCTCTAAGTCAGGTTTGCGCTAAGTTAAGGTTCAAGTTCGATTCGAATTGGGTTGGATCGCCTATCATTTCGAGCTTAGGTCATATTTTGTCTGGTCAATTTCATATCGTGCAAATATATATGAGGGATTTTTGATTGCTAATATTGGGTTCCAGTCAAGTTTAGATCGAATATTTATCAGCTCAAATTATAAATATCGAGTTCAATTGGTTATCGGTTAATAATAGGTTTGCAACAAGTCAATTATAATAACCTTCATTTCTAAATAAGTGCAACAATTTGACTTTCACGCTTGCCAACGCATAAGTTTGACCATTAAAATATTTAATTATATATATGTAAAAGTTATGAAAAGTTGATATTATGAAAATATTCATTGAAATAGATCTAACAACATTTTATATGATATATCATTTTTTTATATATATTAGCAAAAAGATACAGTCAAAGTGAGATGTGTGAATAGTGCAAAAGTCAAAGTGTTGCACTTAAAAGAAACAGCGGAAGTAGGTCACTAGTCTGCCCAATTTTTATGCTATCAGTCAATTATAACCCATAGTAGATTTGAATATATTTTGAGTCACGTCAAATCTTAACAGAGTTCTAATCAAACACACATGTCATATATAAATACGTGCCAGATATTTTTGCATCTTGTGACCTTTTTATGGTAATTAATTAACTTCCATTTTTTTCAGTATATATGTTATAATTAATGACTCCCTCCCACTTTCTAATACTACACTCACTAGTCACTACACATCTCACATATCACAGATAAGTAGGAGATATTTTTGCATCTTGTGACCTTCTTTTTGTGGTAATACCAAACCAACTTTTTGAGTCTATATAATCAATCACTCCCTTCCACTTACTTCACTCACTACACATCTCCTCAACACACACACAAATCTCCATCATTCCTCTAAACAAACACCCTTTCCTACCTACAATGGCTTCCATGGCATCAGCTGCCCTAACTTCCAAGCTAAACAAACCAACCTTCTTAGACTCCCCCATCTATGGCATGCCCTTAACCTCTCCCATCAACAAATCCTTCTCATTCAAACAACCCAAATCCACCATCTCAATGTCAGCAACATCATCCCCTCCCCCTTACGACCTAGGCAACATCAAATTCGATCCGATCCGCGAGTCGATCGTAGCCAGGGAAATGACCAGGCGTTACATGACTGACATGATCACGTACGCTGATACAGACGTGGTCATAATGGGTGCTGGATCAGCCGGGTTAAGCTGTGCTTACGAGCTTAGCAAGAACCCTGACATTAACATTGCTATCATTGAGCAATCAGTTAGCCCTGGTGGAGGAGCATGGCTAGGTGGTCAGCTCTTCTCCGCCATGGTGGTTCGTAAACCAGCTCATCTCTTTCTCGACGAAATTGGTGTTGATTACGACGAGCAAGACAACTACGTCGTAATCAAACATGCTGCACTCTTCACATCCACCATCATGTCCAAGTTGCTTGCACGGCCTAATGTGAAGCTATTCAATGCCGTGGCGGCCGAGGACTTGATCGTGAAGGAAGGCCGTGTCGCCGGGGTAGTGACGAACTGGGCCTTAGTGTCGATGAACCATAACACACAGAGTTGTATGGACCCTAATGTTATGGAGGCTAAGGTTGTGGTAAGTTCATGTGGACATGATGGACCTTTTGGTGCAACAGGAGTTAAGAGGTTACAAGATATTGGAATGATAAAGAGTGTTCCTGGAATGAGTGCTTTGGATATGAATTCTGCTGAAGATGCTATTGTTAGGTTGACTAGGGAAGTTGTTCCTGGGATGATTGTTACTGGCATGGAAGTTGCTGAAATTGATGGTGCTCCACGAATGGTAAATAATATTAATCCCTTCAAACTTTATATGTTTATTTAGGAAAAATTGACATGAATAATCCCAACTTTTACCAGTCTTTTAAAAATAATCTCAACTTTGGATTATTTTAGAATAATCTCAACTTTAGGGGGTACCATCTTAAAATAATTTGAACTATTAATTTTCTATATATTATAGATCTGAAACGGATTAGTGTAGGCAAAAAAAAGTGATAGTTTGGTTTATTTTGAGAAGATCCCCTCAAAAGTTGGGATTATTATGGAATAATCCAATGTTGGGATTATTTTGAAAAGTCAGGTGAAAGTTGGGATTATTCATGTCAATTTTTCCTATTTATTTTCATTTCATTCTTGATTCAATTTTTGCTTTTAGTGTGAAAGAGCCGTATATATGGACAACATGAATTACAAATGGGAGAAGGGGAATTCGGACCTATAACTTATCGTATATAGGCTAAGACCTTATTGATATTTCATTCTTGACTCATCTAATTGAAACTTCTAACTATTATATAACATCAAGATGGAAAAATGTAGCACTAAGCTAACTTATTAATTTTTGGGATTGCTTTATAAAGGACAATCAATTGGTAGGCATGATAAGTGTGTAACTGAAACCACTTGTTTGTAATCTTAAATTTAAATCATTTATTGATCGACTTAATTTTATGTTTCAACTTCAAATATATTTATTTTAGAAAAGATTAGACAAGAGAAATGAAAATATTTTTCATTTACTAACTTTTTGTATCTTTTATTTAATGAAACTGTCAACTAAATGATTGTTTTTATGGTATAGCATAATTAAGTGAAGCATGTGAGTAGTTGTGACCTACGAATGAACTAGAAACTTTGATTGTCGAGATAAGATAGATATGAAATGAAATGAGTGATTATAGTCTATAGTACTTCAAAGTGTCATGATGAGCATGATCCAAATTATTTATTAAGGATGTGAAATTATAAAGGTATTGGAGACTAATGTGTTCTTTTCACCTGAAAAAACCTGAACTGAACTTATTAGACCTGATTGATCCTTATTGGAACTTATTTTGAGTGTTGTGTCAGACCTGACCAAACCTGATTAGTGATTACACCTTATCTTAATTTATTGGACCTGAAACTTATTTTATAAGTTGAAGAGAACACAGACACTTATCACGAAAAGTGACCTACTTTTTATTTAGAGTAGTTACACTCAACACTCGTAGTCAACTCAAAAGAAATCAATAATGAATAATCTTTCCTCTAAAAAAAAAACAAACCAATAATATTTTGTTATCATCATTGATTTGAGGCCATTAGCTTGTTGACGTGTGCGGTATATGCGAATCTAGATGAGATCCCACAAAGATAAACGTAAGGTACAAAATGCATTTTGAAACCTTCATACTATATCTATTCTTCACATATACCACAAGTATAAAGTTTGTTTGATAGGACTCTATAAAAAGATACAAAGAAATGTGAATTAGTGAAATGGAGTTAATATCATATGAGTTCCCCTCAAAAAAAAAAAAGAATCATATGAGTTATTTCTTTAATTGAAAAAATAAAAAAGACATCTCGAAATGAAAAGCGACAACACTAAAAAAAAGTAGGCGGCAACACTAAAAAAAAGTAGAGGAAGTAGTACCATATAAATTATAAAGTAGTTGTGCTTGTAACTTCTCTAGTGAAATATCTCTTTTACTAATTTCATCAATGGTTGGCCTTGAAAGTATCACATAACTTATCATATGTAAGTATAGTAAATCGAATTATTATCTATTACGAAACTTAGTGAAAAAAAATTGTTTTTGATTTATTGCATATTGATCGAATACAACTGTTGCACCACAAAGAGAAAAATATTTTTTTAAAGGAAAATGCAAATTGATCCTTAAGGAATAAATCTTCATCCATTTCCTAATAAAATATAGTATACTTTATCTGTTTTCTTAACTAGTAATACATAACCGTATCTATTTATAACTAAAACTTGTACAAAAATCATATTTTGAAAGTTTGCGTTTATTGCGATAAATCCAACAAAAATTATATATTATTTTTAAATAAATTATCAAAAATCCATATTTAAAAATTTAGTAAATAAAAAGTGTCAAAAATCAAAATGTTACCCTTTCAAAAGATGAAGAGGCAAATATAAAACAACAAAAAATTAAGTTTAAATTAAATTTTGGCTTCTTGGATGAAGTTCTAACATGTGGACTTCCCAAAAAAATTCTGCAGGGTCCCACATTCGGAGCTATGATGCTATCTGGACAAAAGGCAGCCCATTTGGCACTGAGATCATTGGGCCTAGACAACGCACTTGATGGATCTGATAACTTACAGCCAGAACTTCAGTTGGCTTCTGCTGAATCTTCTGAAGTTGTTGATACTTAAATTATCCAAAATCTAGCCCATATTAAAACCCAATGTTGCAAAGGGCCAGAAGACTATGTAATAATATGGGTGTTTGAAGCCCAAAGCTATGGCACAAGGCTTTAGTCATTTGTGTGTGTGGTAAAAAAAATATGGGTGTTGTAAATGCAACTTCCTGTAGAACGTTTCGGTTGTTTCATAAATGGTAGCTTTTTGTTCCTTCTCTCATCTGAGTTCAACGGCTGATCATAACTAATATTGGAAATATCAAAACAATAGTAAGACTGTTATATTAGACCTTGCAAAAATAATTTCACACAGAACATCTAACCATTTGTAATTCACCGTTTTTTAAATCTCGCCTGAAACTAGATAACATGATTTTGACTTGAAACGAAATCGAATCAACTTAACTTAAATGTCAATATGTTTGATATGTTCTTTATAGAAAATTACTAGATCCAAATATGTTAGACCCAATTAATACTCGTCGTAGAAAAATTGACTTCACCAAAATCGATCAAAATGACCCATATACCACATGAAGGTTATATATATAGGGTATATGTGACACAAGTCGTGAGAGAAAATCGGGCTAATGGACATGGTACATTACGTACTTTAGATTTAGAGTTTTTTGTCAGATCAACCTTTTAAAAGTGTCATTTTGTGAGAAACAACCTTATAATTTTTTTTTTGTGAGAAACAACCTTTAAATGCGATTTTCTTGTCAGATCAGACCCTTCGACCATTTTCCGACATTGACTTGATTTTTCTGGCGAAGAATTTTTTTTTTACCTCCTTCCCTCTCTTTTTCCCTCCAATTTCTTCCTCCCAACCCCACCCCAACCTCCACCACCGAAAACCCTCGGCCCCCTGCACTCCTTTATTCCCGAAACCCCCGGCACTCCCCCACCCCCGAAAACCGCCCTCCCATTTCCTAGAAAAGCACCACCAGACTTGAGTTCCTCACAGGAACTCCAAACACACGACCCAAATCTGAGTTCCGGTGTGTTGTTTTGGTAGTGGCGTGGTGGCGGTGTGGTGGTGGCAGGGTGCTACTCGGGATAGGGGTGGCAGGGTCTTCTTCGAGTTTGGTGGAGGAGTGGTTCAGGTGGGGGAGGTTTCGGGGCTAGGAGGGTGGTTTCTCGGTGGGGGGAGGAGGTGAGGGTGGTTTTGTCGGTGGGGGTGGAGGTGGGGGCAAGGCAGGACTAAAATGGGGGGTGAGGCTGGAGGTTGGGGTGGGGTTGGGAGGAAGAAATTGGAGGGAAAAAGAGAGGGAAGGGGGTAAAAAAAAAGTCTTCGCCGGAAAAATCAAGTCAATGCCGGAAAATGGTAGAAGGGTCGATCTGACAAGAAAATCGCATTTAAAGGTTGTTTCTCACAAAAAAAAATTATAAGGTTGTTTCTCACAAAAAAAAATTATAAGGTTGTTTCTCACACAATGACACTTTTAAAAGGTTGTTTCTGACAAAAAAAAACTCTTAGATTTATCACACAACATAACACCATCATCTATTTGGGTCTTATAAAGTTGTCCATTCAACAGATTATCTCCAAGTGACTTGAAGTCAATTTATTCATTTATTTGGTGAGCTGTAATCTAATTGTAAACTTTATTAGTGTGTGCTTATTTATGATACTTATATCATTAGAACTTATTCTAACACTGTTTTTTTTTTGAGTGAAGAGAATTTAAGAAGGAAGTTCAAACAAGGCTCTTTAGCCCTTCACTTGAAAAAAGGTGGTGTGGTATGACTTTATCACGGTTTGGTCTGATCTAGCTTAGTGTGATGTAGTTTTTTTGACAGAATTTTAACCATATATTTACACTAATTTATAGGGAAGTCGTCTAAGATCTTGTCCCTAGTGGAAAAAACCTTATATGCTGCGTTTTTTTAGGGCCTCATGTGCTGCGTTTTTGGGTAGCAGCACTTGACATCACATTTTTGAAAATCTAATTATCACATTTTTCCTATTAATGCGAAACTAAAATATGTGGTAATAAGTAAATGAAAATAAGAACGGTTTGTCCAAATCTAATTTATATTTTTGTGGTCTGCTTTGGTTTTGGTCTCATTTGATCTGATTATAACAAAATAAAGTAACACTGCTTTTTTTAAAAACTTGTTTTTACTTTGAATTTTAGCACTATTCATATATTTTCTTTTGACCATTTTGTGTACAATATATGAAAATTTTGATCATTTAAAATAATGCTCCATCAGACTTACCTTGATGTATACTAGTCTTATATTGCGAAAGTAAAAATAAATCTATATTGAGTTACATCTAATAAATAACATGTAAGAAATATTGTTCAAAATTTTGACATAATCTAGAATTTAGAAAACATGTAATTAGTGCAACAATATAATTTGAAAATAACTAAATTAAGAGTGTTGGTTTTTTCTTTTAATAAAAAAGTTGATAAAGTTGAGTTTGTATAACACTTTAAATATTAGAAAGGGAAGGAAGTTGGAGATAGTTTGCCATAATGTGCTGTGTATTTTTTTTAAAAAAAAGTTGATAAAGTTGAGTTTGTGTTTTTAAGGATATTTTCATAACTTTGTGTGGACACCAAGCTCTCAAGTGTTTCTTTATATAATAGAGATTTTCGGTCGTGCGTCGTAGGTACCATCATTAGGACTGTTTGTGAGTTGGGTTGGTGCTGTTTGGGATATAGAAACTAAACCTAAAGCATACGGTTTGACATTTTTCTAGACCAAACCGCACCACACTTTTGCCCAAACCAACCCAAACCACATCACGTGAAACGGTTTGGTGCAATGCGGTTTAATCATTTTTCATTCGCCATATGAGTTTTATAATCTAAGAATTAAGATATTTGTTTTTCTTATATTTTTGGACTATAGCAAAGTTTATGTAAAGTTGTTGTAAACTTGTTGTTGGAAAATAGTTAATAAACTACAAATTGTTAGAAAAGTAACTCATAATGACTAAAATATGTGGTAAAAGGTTGTTGAAAGCCCAATACATAGTTCATCTAAATAGTTTTGTTGTTTATGGCGCGGTTTGGTTTTACAAAGATTCAAATTAAACACAACCAAACTGCAAACCATAGTTTGTTTGAAATCGCAAACCAATCCAAAATTTTAAAACCGCAGACCAACCTAAAACTGCGAAAAGACGGGTTGGCTTGCGGTTTAATGCGGTCTAGACCATAATCTGAAGTATGAACAACCTAAACCACCATCATAAGTCTTTGCTAGAGAAACTATATGACATCTACAATAATTAAAATTTAAGTATAAACATAGTACCATAATAATCTCTAATTCTCTATTATATAAGCCAACTTTTAATGAGTTTGATGTCCACTTGAAATAGCTTAACGACCTGTTTGGTTAACGGTACTAAATGGTGGTAATGGCAATGGTTTTCTAGTGCAAATTTGTAAAGGCATTCAAATGTCAACATCCATAGTACTGCTACTTTATCCCAAAAAACCTATTTTCTTTCTAAAATTTCATTACCATCCATTACTACTTGGAAATGTGGTATTGGAAATTTATGAAGGAAACACATATTCTAATATCAAGTTTCATTAACATGGATGTTAACATTGGAATGTCTTTACAAACTTACATTAAAAAGCATTAATATTACCACAATTTAGTACCACTAACCAAATATGTCGTTAAATGTCCTTAATCTTTAAAAAATATTTTACAATTTAATGTTAATATACTACGACGTCGACTATTATACATCTCTTTATAACTTGATGTGCGTGTATTTGAATCTAGTTCTAATAAACAAAACAAAGACAACATAGTGTAAAAGGTGGAATTTTTTCCTTGAATAATGCAAAATGGGGTTTTAATTCCCGAAATATGTTGAAAGGGAAATTAATTCCCTGCGTACCGTCCACGTAGGACGGCACGCGAGAATTTTTTTTTTTTCTTTACTTAAGTAAAACCGCTACTTGAAGTAGCGGTTAACCTTTATAAACCGCTACTTCAAGTAGCGGTTATTAAAAAATAAACCGCTACCTGAAGTAGCGGTTAATAAAGGTTAACCGCTACTTCAAGTAGCGGTTTTGTTGTACCTGGAGGAATGGCGTTGACTGAAGTAAACCGCTACTTCAAGTAGCGGTTCATTAATAGAAACCGCTACTTGAAGTAGCGGTTTACTATAATCCCCAAATCAGACCTAAGTTTCCCAAATTTTCATATTCGACGATTGTTATCTCAAATTTTTTCTCCCTCTCTCTCTCTCTTACTAAGTGTCGCCCACCACCGGAGCTACACCACCGGAGCTACACACCACCGTCGAAGACGCCGACCATCGTCGCCTACCATCCACGCCAGCCAACAGCGGTGTTCGACTGACACCGTCGCCTACCATCCACGCTACACACCATCGTCGCCCAGCCTGAAAGCCGCCGTCGTCCCCGGCGTCGCCCAAGAATAAAGACGCCACCGTCGCCCGGCCCGCGCCACCAACCGCACGCCACCGTCTATTAGCCCAGGTGAGTAGTCTTTTTTTTTTGTTTTTTTTTAATTTAATTTGCTTAGCATGCCATATTTGTTATGTATTTTAGCTTTGTAACTGTTGTTAGATGGAAATTGTTTGGTTTGATTAGTATAATTTAGTATTTTGCGTAATTTATCGTTTTGTGATGGTTGATTTTGCATGAATTGGAAGGTGATTTATTGGTTATATTGGTTGGTTAAAAATGGTGTTGAGCAAATGTGATGGTTGATTTTGCATGAATTGTTGTGTTTAGGTTGCAAATGCTACTAGTATAGGTGAAGAATGGTGTTCATATTGTTTGAATGTGTAGAATAAGAATAACTTTAACATTATGTTTTTTGTATGTAGAATATGGAACAACCTAAATATCCTTTATACCTTTATTGGAATGGTGAACTATCTCAAAATGACGTTGATATTGTGTATAGAGGTGGAAGGAAAAAGTTTTTGTTCATCAATTCTGGTATGATGTTTCAAGAGATTCTGAATAGGGTATATGACGTTGTTGGATGTGATCGTATGTATGTGGAACTGAAATTGTTTATGAGATATCCGATGCCGGGGAAATATGTGCCAATTGCACTAGAGGATGACGAGTCACTAAGTGCTATGTGGCTATCAGTGACACAAACGTCAGCCATGGCAATGGAGGTGTACATTGAACAAGTTCCCAAGGAGATAAATCTCCAAAGTAATGTGGGTTATGTACCTACAATGGACTTTAGGGATAGCATGGAGGTACCGGCATCAGCTCCTAGCATGCAATTTGAATCATTTACTAGCATGTTGTCAGACCCACATTATGTCAATGAGCACATGAATGAGTTCAGTTCTCCTGCTTCGTCTCCCCACATACCGTCCACATTCCATCTTGATACTCTACATCGAAATGATGTTGATTTTTTGGGAAATGAGGAGGAGCATGTGGATTCTGATAGGGAGGAGGACGATGATGCAAGGGAAACAGCTGACAATGCAATAAAGTCTGGTGTTCCTTCATAATATGTATTTATTTATCCGACTATATAATATGTATTTTTCTTTCTATGCAGGCACATACTTTATCTGATGTTGCTCATAGGTGCAGCACTGTACTAGAGGCTGCTGAGTCATTGCCTCCAGATATGGGGCGCCAGTTGTTTGCACAGACATTGCAGACCATGAGGGGACTGTGTATTGATGCAGTTAGCCGAGCCGGACATGGCCACATCTTACGGGCGTGCCTACCTCTGCTGTACATACTTCGACTTCTACACCTTCTATGTCTGCGTGCCCATACATCTACCACAAGCACCTTTGCTTTCGCCTCCGATCGTCGGAGGACCTACCGACGTCGTTCTGCCACCACTCCATCTTCTCTTCATGCCATTGCAGAGTCTAGTGAGACCACACCTAGTTCATCTAGACCTTCACAAAAGAAGAAGAGGGGGTCTTAGCACTTTCATTTGTTGTTTGTATAGTTCGTTAAAACTATGTTAAATATTAAACTTCGTTTGTGATTGACATATTTTCTTAATCTTACTTATTGGATAAATGTGAATGTGGATGAACTTGGTGTTTGGTGATTGATGTGTGCATAGACTTTGTATGGACTTGGATGGAATTTGGTGTTGAAATTGTAGGTTGGAAAGCTTTTTTTTTTTTTTTATGTTTCGGCATTTGGGTCGATTATGGGGAAAGAACAATGAGAGGTCCTTTTTTTCTTCATAAACCGCTATCTCAAGTAGCGGTTTACATATTATACAGTGTGAGTGTGGAGAAGTTGTTGACCACATAAACCGCTACTTCAAGTAGCGGTTTACATGCATAAACCGCTACTTCAAGTAGCGGTTTACATGCATAAACCGCTACTTGAAGTAGCGGTTTAATTTAAATAAACCGCTACTTCAAGTAGCGGTTTACCTGGGATAAAAAAAAAAAAACATTTTCTCGCGTGCCGTCCTACGTGGACGGTACGCAGGGAATTAATTTCCCTTTCAACATATTTCGGGAATTAAAACCCCATTTTGCATTATTCAAGGAAAAAATTCGTAAAAGGTGAACAAACGAAGTACAGAAAGAAATATCATTCGAAATTCAGAAAAAAGGGTCTATCTTTATCTTCTCTTCCACTCTCATGGCGTCTACAAGCACCACTCTCAGCACCTCAAAACTTCCAATTTATTCCAAAATCAATGACACCTTCAGAAACCCTTCTTCTTCTTCTTCCATCTCCTTTTGTAAGCTCTCTTTCTCTCTCTCCTATTTTTTGCTATGTATTTTTTTGCTTATGCTTTATCAAAATGTGTCTGAATTGTTTATTATTGGTTTCTCTGTTGAAAGTTTGATTATTATGTAAATTGAATTGCTATTAAATTGGAATTCTTAAATGTTTTGCTAGAATGGAATTGCATCATGATTGATTTTAGGATTTTATTGGAATTTTTAGGGTTTCTTTAGCTCATAATAGTAGTATCTTGCTTTAATTGGCCGTTTTTTATTTGCTAAAAGTACAATAATAATTCGAAAGATTATATCTTTACTCAGTATAAAGTTTCTTGATACAAATTTGTTTGATGGGTGTTCTTTATTTTCCTTGTCTGCAATCATATAGTTATATTTTTGTGAGGGTTTTTTTTTCTTAGTCCAAAATAGGTTGCTGATGATATATAAGGATTTTATGACCAATTCAGTTATCCAACTTGTAGTGATTTTTTCAGTTGATTCTTTTGGCAGCTAAGTGCTAACCTGTATACCAATTTAATAGGGTAATACGAAGTTATCGCGCTGATATTTCTCTAAGATATGCTTACATAATCGTTTGTAAATTGTGAATTCGACTAAGAATACTATTGAAACAAATATGATTTCAATCAGGAGGGGGAAATAAATTTCTTTATGTTTGTATTTGATGCTCTAAATGATCTCTTCTAGATGCAAACTGGCTGGTCCATTTCCAATCATATTCTTCTCTGGTTTATTTGTTAAGGCTTCGCTATTTCTCTGCCAATGTCGTTAAGTTTAAAAAAGGCTAATATGTATTCCTACTATTACTCTCACAACAAAAGTACTCTTCAAGGAAAAAATCTTTTGCTGTAACTGTCATATGTGATAGATGATGAGGATGATTACAGTGATCTTGGTTGATAAAGTTGTAAATACAGGAAGTAAGGATAATTCTCAAACATTTGAGAGGCTTGGATCTGTGTGTCCCAAAGAAAGCTAAGTAAAATCAAAAGAATTCTCACAACATTTAACATGTTTTTTCCCTCTCTAATTTCCACTTTATATCAACAAAGTTATTCTCTTCCCCCCTTGCCCACTCTAGTAACTAAATATCTTCCCCTTTAAGTTTCTTTTAACAACCGAATTATGCAATACCTACACTATTCTTCCCCATCAGGCCTGCTTATCATATTACCGGCTCCTGGAACGTCCACCCTGTCCTCAACGTGGATCATGAGTGATGATTTATTTGGCTTACCTTACACTATTCTTCCCCATTTGGCTTACCTTACAGATCCTCATCGATCATGAGTGAGATTATGATTTTCACCCATGGCTTGGCTATTGAGCAATTGGATGAAGGTATTGGGCTCTCATACCATTGGCTATGAACTGACATATTTGATAAGATGATGAAGAGATGAAAATGGTGATGATTTATTTCTAATTTTTTGATAATCATTTAATTTTTGTATGGTTTAGGATCTCAGTCAATAAGAAATCGGCTCATTACAGATATATGTAATAGACCCCCTTATATAACAAGCTTGTCCACGGAAAAAAAAATCATGGCACTTGCTGAGTCTTGATTGGTCGGATCACATATGACATGTGGTCCTAGACCACCTTATAAGTCCTTCAATTTAGGGTTCAGTAGTGTCCAAAAACAACAGCTTTTAGTATTGGTTATGGATTCTCCCCTTTTTTAGGGCATGTGATAGTTAAATTAAATCTGTCCCATCAGTGGGACTTTTCCAAGTACATCAAATGCATCAATTATAAACACGATTGTCAAAGTTCAGTGAGGAAATATACTTATGTATTCGTTATTTCATCTTTGCATCAATTTGGATTCATTCATGTGCTATAGAGCCTCTATGTTCGAAACCTCATCAGTATATAGCTAGAATTTTTTTTAATAGAAATTGAGCCGGGGATGTTTAGTTTGCACTTCTCTGGTTGCAGAATTGCAGTGGTCTGAATTGTGGTTGGAAGCTGGAGTTGGACGGGACTGAATGTTGTGAATTATGGGGCAACTTTGTTTGACTGTTAATTGATGTTATCTAGTGTACGGAAAATGTTATTGATTTTATCATCACAGTTTAAGCGTTAATTACACGGCTACACGTATCTCTTAAAGGTGTATGCACTTTTTAGTGCCTTATTGTTTGTGTACTTCAATTGTTTCCATAAATCTTTACAGGTAAGTTAAACCATCTGGCTAATTCTATTGGTCGTCCATGCTTGATGTGGACAAATAGTAAGCCGGGGAGGAGCTCCAGATCAGTACGTATATATGCTTTATTTGGAGGGAAGAAGGACAACGATAAGGGTGATGACTCATCATCAAAAGTGAGCTTTGTTTCACCTTTCTGATGTTATTATCTAATGTCCATGTATTTGCAAGTATTTGTGCTTTGTAACTATTGTCATGCACATGTGCATCAAAAATCTGGGGCTGTCCTTTATAGGCCTGTAAGCATTTCATGGACTCGTGTGTGAGATTATCTTGTGTTCAAGTTGCTCCTGTCTTACCATGTGTCTATCTTTCTGTTTTGGTCAAAGATTTTCGTGCATTCACAAAAATCATTGAATTTCGTATTTATTCACCGCAATCATGTCATTGTGCACATTAGGATATAACTTATGTATGTAGAACTATGTTACTTGGACTCGGGTACTCTTGTGGGACCACGGGTGTGTGCTCAAATGTCTAACTCGACTATTTTATATAAGAATCTTCCATGATTTTGGCCCAAATCAAGTTTGAAAGTGTCCATATCCATGTCGGAGCATTGAGGATTCATCATGGGAATTTGAGGTAAGATGATGAGTCCGAGTAACATAGATGTGAAGTAGGATTTTTCCGTGGATGTGTGGCGTACTGGTGTTGTGCATGCAATTCGTTTATGTCTTGTTGAGCTACTAAACTTGTTAAATTGATGTAGGCTGGAATACTGGGTAACATGCAAAATCTGTATGAGACCGTCAAGAAGGCTCAAATGGTAGTCCAGGTCGAAGCAGTAAAAGTGCAAAAAGAGCTGGCTGTGTATGTGCTAATCTCTCACAACATCTGAGTTGAACTTGTGTTTTGCATTATGTCAACCTTCATCATTGTTTTTGTCTTGCAGGGCGGAGTTTGATGGTTATTGTGAAGGTGAACTCATTAAGGTATGCTGTTTCTCATGAAATTTACCAGTCTCTTGACTCACAGTAAAATTGAACAAATTTAAACAAGGAACAACTTGATACTTTCTTGATGTTGCTAACTTAGGGCATTCTTGTCAACACTGCTTATTTGTTTTTGTGTGAGTGTCACTACAGATTTTTGGTACCTTCGATTTGGATGATAATACACTAAGATGTTTGTTCGTAATTTGACTTTTTTCTTCTTCTTTTATATCAGGTGACCCTCTCTGGTAATCAACAACCTGTTCGGACCGAGATTACTGAAGCTGCAATGGAACTAGGAGCTGAAGTGAGCTTTAGATGATTTGGTGTTTTTTTTCCAACTCATCCCTATGTTAATCCCTTTTTCCCTTCTTGAACAACTGTATTATTATTCATGCAGAAACTCTCGCTTTTAGTTACCGAGGCATACAAAGATGCACACCAGAAGAGCGTGCAGGTGAGACGCCATGTTTACTCTTTCAATCACTAAAGCAGGAATAAAATGACGGGGGGGGGTGTGTGTGGAGTTATTTCATTCTAGATTGCTGAGATGGTTGTGATTTTTTTTTTCAGGCAATGAAGGAAAGAATGAACAATCTAGCCCAAAGTTTAGGGATGCCGCCAGGCCTGAGTGAGGGACTCAAATGAGGCTTTGCTCGAGGATTGAATTCTCAAGCGAATTTTGGTTAAATCCAAAAAGGGACTCATCTTTTGCACGAATGAGTTGTGTAACCTCCTTGTATACATTAGACGTAAGCAATGAGTTATTCCAATTCTTTTGAAATTTTACCTAATCAGAGAATTGAACCTAGCATAATCATTATAGAGTAATATATGTTTGATTTGACCAATTTTCACTTACTACAACTGATCACTACATTGCAAGTCCTGAAGTTATCACACCCTTTGTGATTGATTTGGTGCATCTTCCCATGAATGGTACTTTGTGTGCCAATCTTTGGCATTTACTGCATCCTTACAAGAATTGGGGCTGAAAGTTTGAAGTTTGAGTGTGATCGACCTGTAATAACCCGTAAACTTTTTCTTTCTCTGAGACTCCCTCCTCTTTGCACATTGCCTCTTCTGCTGCAAGTACTTCTGCTAGCAGTAGAGTGCGCCAGCATCAACTGCTGTTCCATTACAAACGACAGGGGAATACTGTATACTTTCAATCTTTGTCGACAGAAGGGTTCGAAATGGACAAAACCTTCTGGAGAGCCATAGTCGACTTCGTTAATTCTTAAATGATGTCTAAAATCTACTAATGGTATAGTCTGCTGGTGAATATTTTCTGATAGAAGGGAGCCACAGAATAAGTCCATATAAGAAAGTCGTACTATCTTGAATATCAGTAGAAACCAAATTCTGGATTCTGAAGTTCCACTCAGCAATCACACATTATGAAGAAGACATGTTTTTTCCATGTGTAAATGCAGCAACTTAAGCTAAAATGACGAATGAACTCCAAGACGCGGACATTATAATCCCGAATCATAGGAGTTTCATGAACAAACTTCAGTCTGCCCGGAACTATTTCCAAACTCGATCTAGTTTCGAAAAGACCTGGTTTCGATTTAGCTTGCTAAAACAAAATTTGCATTTATGATATATTTTGTGTTTATTTTGGCAGAAAACTGTTCTCAGAAAGTACCCTTGATCAACTTTTCTTGCAGACGTCTCCTTTTCAACCCCAAGGGCATGTTTCTTTCAATTTAATTTGCACCAAAACAAAGGAGGAAAAGAGATACATCACAGCAAAACAATAAAAATAAAGAATAATTCAATTAATATGATCTTAGAGAACAAATAGTACTACATGATAGCAGATTTGATAAACCAAAAAAAAATATTAAGGAAAATCCAAAGATTTTGCCTTAGCTGAGTAAATTGTATAACACTAAGTAAATCCCACAAAACTTCTCACATCTCTCACATAATAAGGAAGGCAGCCAAAACCCCAACAACCACCATCACTCCACCCTTGAGCCCTGAAGCACCACTAGTAGGAGCAACCGCTGGAGCCTCGATTCCGAAAGCCGGAGAAGGCGCAAGAGCTGGAGAAACAGCACCGGAACGCCGGCTTCGAGCTGTCATTACAACCACAATGACCTTCTCTCCCTTCTCACAGTTGGCTTGTGATCCACTGATGAAGTAGTATGGGCCTGCCTTTTCCAATTGAACCTTGGTCTCATCTCCCTTGTGCTCAGCTATTGGGGTGCTTGTGTTGCAGCTTAAGTATGCCTCCCTTGTTACTTCCAAAACTGAGTCTTTTTTGCTGTCATAATTCCACACTGTCACAAAAACCAGCAAATTTTACCGTTAGTTATGAAAAATTGAAATTTCAGGCAAATTTTGAGACAAAAATTCGAGTTTATTTTGTAATTTTGCAAATTTTAGAAGGACCCAGATGAGATTTTTAGCTCAAAGATTTTGGTTTATGATTTATATTAACATTTGACAAAATGAAGAGTACCTAGATAGATACTTCACTCAAAAATGGAAAAGTTTCGATTTTTTTACAATGATTTTAATATTTTCTACAATAGAATTGATTCTGTTAAAAATTTAAGAAGACCCAGATGAAATATTTAGCTCAAGGATGGAATTATGGAAAAATATCTGTTTTATACTTGGGTTTATGATTTCTGTTCACATTTGACAAAATGAAGAACACCCAGATAGATTCTTCACTCAAAAATGGAAAAGTTTCGATTTTTGTACAATAATATCAATTTCTTAACAATAAAAATTGATTCTGTTAAAGATTACAGCTGAAAAAGTGAGTTTAATGTAATTAAAGTGAATATGAAAAGTGAAAGAATTATAAGAAATCTTACCCAAAAAATCACCAATTTGAAACCGGCTTTTCTCAGCCCATTTGTTGAGAGAATCAGATTCAGAAGAAGGAATTTTCCAGCCGTCTGGTTTACCTCCCACAAGATGATCTCTTGCTTCTGCAAAACTCACCAAGACTGCAAATGCCAACACCAAAGAAATTGAGCAAATTCTTGAAGAAAAAGCCATTGATTTTGTATGCTAATTTAATTTAACTTAGAATATGAAAAAAATATTTCTTTAGCTTTGGTAGAAGAAGAAATGGAGGTTTATGCAGAGGAGAGAGAGATGTGAGAGACTTGGATTAGTGATGGTGAAAAGGTTTAAGGAGTGATGGTATTTATAGGGGGGGAAATGGTGAAAACTAGCCGTTTGAGAGGTGTTTTTGATGACAGAATTTAGTGGGGTACACCTTTGACTGATTTCAGGTGAAATAAAATGGGCTGATTTTGTCCGTTGTTATAACGGTTATAATGTGAAACGGTCGAAACGGGTTTAGGTGAATTTAATAGCCTAATTGGGTTGCATAATTCAAGTTTGTTCAGTATCTTTGTAAATCATAACGGTTAATGAGTCTAGCTCGCTCGCAAATTATTCGAGTTCGGCTCGAAATTTCCTAGAGCCGAGCATAGTAAAATTCGATTTGGGAAGTTCCTCAGCATGCTCGAAATATGTTTTAGCTATATTATTTTCCATATTATAGAAATTAAATGAAAAATTATACTTAAATTGTACACAATACTTGTGAAAAACTCAAAATAAGTAGTCTAAACCTATTTATATAATATATATAATATAATTTGTTGAGTTTTAAGGTTGAACTAAAAAAGTTAAGCTCGAAAAAGCTCAAGGCTCAGCTCGAGTAAAAGTGTTACGAGTCGAGTCGAGCAACTCCAGACCCGGTCTTGGTCCGGTTCGTTAACACCCCTAATCTACATCATGGATTTAAATTAGATGTCATCTAACTTCGCTCGTAAAATCAAATTGAGATGATACTTAAGACGTGGGATCAAGTCCCATCTTCATCATTGTACTTAACCGCTTTTTTTTTTGACAGTTACTTAACCGCTTTCTCACACCAAAGAAAAACATCATAGGCGTATTATTATATATTGTGTAACGAGTAGTAGCCTTTAAACTTTCAAATGAGCCTAATTATTGTCAAAAGTAAATAATTTCACGTGTATTAAAAGTAGTACTTTATTTATTTCTTATTATTCTTTACTCGCGCCAATATAATAAAATTCAACAAAATTATTATCTTCAATTTTAGCTCTATAAACAAACAATTGAAAAAAACAAATGCAGACCTTCCTGTAAGGCTTTGAGTTAAACTTAAAAATATTGGAACTAAAGAAAGCAATTACCCCATTAGTCTCAAGTCCCAATCATTTCTATGCTTTATTAGCACGAAAACGACTGGTTTTTAGGAACCAAAACGTTTCTGAAATAGAGAAACCTCAAGTCTGAAATAGAGAAACCTCAAGTTCCAAAGGTTTCCGTGCTTCCTAGCTTACTACAAAAACAATAACCATCATTTAGTAGAAGACTTTTTTCTTGGTGTAATCTTCTATCTTGTCTTAGTTCTCTAATCCATCTTACGGCGGAATGCAAGCTTGGACTTGAGGGAAAATGAGACGTGTCTACAAAATCAGGATCAATATATATAAATTTTCGAGTATTGATTTTTATATGAGATGATATGATTTTTGTAAATTATCAAGAATTACTCAAGCATTATATTCCCTTAAATTTTTTCTAAATCGAACTATCATAACATTTTAGAACTCACTTTTATGAATTTACGAAACTTATTTAACATATCGTCACAACTTATTAGACCTTATTCGATCGAGTTAATCTGGATTTATAAATTTACATTAACTTAATCTAAATCAAACTTGTTTGATTTTTTAAGATAAAGACTGCATTTTCATTCTTATAAAAGAGAGGCGTGGATTTTTCTTACTAGATACTTCCTCCGTTCCAAAATAAGTGAAACACTTGTCTCAAAAGGCTTTCACATAAATGAGAGAAGTGTTTCACTTATTTTAGAACGGGGGAAGTATAAATTAAAACATATTAATGGTTAAAGTGACGAAACATGTAAAAAAAACTCCAGCACAAAAGACACATGTCAACAGCAAGAACATCCTCTAAAACAACGAGGCAACAAATCCCACCACCACGTGTCCTCTTTAGATTCTCATACACCACGTCAAATTTTATTTGGTGCTACAAACAATCTCTTTCTCCACACTTTACTTCACTTCACCAGTTCACCCTTTCATCAAAATTCAAACATTTTCACAAACCAAAACAATCACAAAGAAAAACTAATCAGAGAAAAATGTCTTGGGGAGGACCAGAAGTAGACAGAGGAGAAGTAAAAATAGATCCCACCAACAAAGGTGGTGATACTAATGGTGATCAATCTTGGAGAAAAACTGCTGACACTCATAAAATGACTCCCGAGCATGTAAAAGCTGCGGGAGTCGAAGCGTCGCAACGTCCACCGGGGCACGGACGTGGCCCCGGTGAGGTGTTGCACCAACGACGTCGACTGCCGTTTAGTTATACCACTATGGCTATGGCAGGCTTTGCTATTACTGCTATTATTGGGTATGGTGTGTTGTACTCTAAGAAAAAGGCTGAGGCTGATGCTCTTGATGTTGCTAGGGTTGCCACCAACACGGCTCGCTCCGAAAACACCGAGAATCGGCCTAGGAAATAGAGAGTTAAGAGTTAACAAGTTATTGTTTTTTTTAGCATGCATGCAAGCATTATTTTTCACTCTTGGGTATATGTTTAATGTTTTGTATGTGAAACATGTTGTAGTCACTTGGAATTTGGATTTCACGACTTTGATTTTCCTATACTTTTGGTTTTGGTAAGTCTCACATAGTCCCCGTCAAAAAAAAAAAAAGTCTCACATAGTCATATATTCGAGGCTAAATTTTCTGATCCATTTTTTTGTGTACATTATATGTGCTATGCAATATGATATTGTTTACGTAGGAGATGTTAACAATTTTTTTAAGAAAATAAATAAGGCAAAAAACAATTGACATTAGTGTCACACTTAATGGGACAAATAGTGAGATAGAACCATTAAAAATTAAAATTATTGAAGAATTATTTGCAAAGTATACTTGTTGCGGAATTGTTTTGGGATGATCCAAAGGAATATCATAATCTTAAGGATTGACAAAAGTAGTTTTTTTTTATGGTTAAACTACTTGAACATTTGCTCATGTGTTAGAATATTGTTAGGATAGATTGAAGAGTATTTCCTAAATCTATCTACTTCCGCCGTAATCAAATAGATGTAATATTTTCTACATATGGTTGTAACAAAATAGATGTTATAATTTTTTTTAGGCAACAATCTCTCTATTTCTCTCCTATTATACGGTTTTTTTTCTTTCTCTTCAAAAAATTGCCTAGAAAAGTGTGTTTTTGAAAGTATAATATTAATTTCGTTACAGAAAAAGTATTTAGAACACTAGTGGAAAAAAACGCAAGGGCTGCGATGCAAGGGCTGCGGTTTATTGAAAAACGCAGCCCTTGATAGTGAAGGGCTGCGGTTAGACCGAAAACCGCAGCCCTTCACAAAAGGGCTGCGGTTTTCTTACAAACCGCAGCCCTTCACATTCTTTTTTTCTTTTTTTTTTTTAATATTTTGCGCGCTTATACTTTCCCAGTATAACTCACACACTGCTTCCCTCCCCCCCTCTAATAACTCGCACAAATTCCCTCCCTCCCTCTAACTCGCACAGTTATCTTCTCTCTCTTTCCCCGGTTAACGTTCGCCGGAGCTTCGCTTCGCCGCCGCCGCTGTCATCTCCTCTACTCGCGCCGCCGCCTGTCATCTCCTCTCGCTCGCCGCCGTCCACAAACTCACCTCCTCCTTTCGTTTATCGCGCGACTACTATCCGCTTATCATCCGGAGCTCCGGTTTACCTCGACGCCGTTCTCGGACTACCTCGCCGCCGAGGTATATTCTCTCTCCTCTCTTTTAATTTTAAGTTTTTACCTGATTTTGCTTGTTTTTTTTTGATGATTTTCGTGGATCTAGGGTTTGAAATTGTTTCTTGCAATGGCTTGAGTTTCTTTTGTTATTGATTTAAGTTACTCCCATTCTTGCGTTTTTTGTTGTTTGTTTGATTGATTTTGTCGAACTTAGGGTTTGGGTCTTCTTTAGGATCTTACAAAACTTACTTTGAATTACAACAATTGTTCCTCATTATGCAATGAATTTGAGTTTGCGAATGTTTATTTGTTTGCATTTACTTGCTCGCTACTCAAATTTATCTTCTCCTCGCGTTTTCATTTTATTTCACCCGAAAATCCTCAACTAAATTTTGTGGACATTAAATTTTTCCTTGCTTTTATTGGAAAAGCAAAAGTTTCTTCATCTCGGGTATGTTTCTCTTGTTAGTTTTCATTGAATTTTCTCTCTTTTCTCTCGCTCACACACTTGTCAAACTTATGGGTACTTTTAGTTTCATTTGAATTTGATGATGAATATGTACTTTTTCCGGAATATGTTTAGTTTCTTAATAGGCTGTATTAATGTCCTTTTTTCCACTTGTTTGATTCTTGTATGTTTGTATTTCCTTTAAAAGGAGTTGGTTTTGTAACTTTTCTAAGATTATGTTCGATTAATTTGGAAATTTTGCTTGTTGAATGTGTTTGAATTACTATTTTTGGGTATTTGTAGTCTTGGGAAAGTCCAAACTAATTCCTTTATTTTACATTATGTTTCACTTAGATTTTTGATGATGAATTATGCTACTTTTAAATGAAAAATTCTAGTACACCCTTCAAATTTGTGGTATTACTTGAGTTTTTGTACATTAAAAGCTCAACTTCATGTCCGATATGATGTCTTCGATAATGTTTGTGCTATTTGCTATTTTTAGGAAGTCCAATATTGTGACATTGGCTGGTGGAAACTAATTTTCTATATATGGAAACATCATTTAAGATTTCTAGTATTTAGAGATTGTTGACAAGCTAGCCTCACCGATCATGCCTACCGATTCGTCGAATTCTCCTCGAAGTCGTGGCGAGAAGATAAGTTGTTTTACCGAGGTAAAATAGTTTCTCTACTTGAGTTTTGATTTTGATTGTGTTTTTGTTGCATTTAATCAAGTTCATTCGTGTTTTCGATCAGGTTTCTGACACTGAAAAGTGGCTTTGGGCATGTATTCATTCCAAAGGAGTGCTTCATAATGATGTAAAAAATCTATACCATAAGGCTTGTTGTATATATGAGAAACTCTTCCCGAATGATAGCGACTTACACGAGCTTCAAAACATTGAATACCTCTTATGGAGGCTTCATTACAAACACATTGATGAATTTCGCAAGAGATTATCCGAAAGTTCAGCTAAGTTAGTACACATGGAAGGTTTCGGATCATTTTTATCGACGCGACTAAATTTTATCAAGATTTAATCAAAAAGACTAAAAGATTTTATGGCCTTGTCGATGAACCTTGGTTTTATAAGAATGATGGAGTTTCGGTCGTATAGAATGGAAAAAATTGCATAAGTGTCAATTTGTTGTTCATCGTCTTTGTATCTATGCCGACTTACCTCTCGGACTCTTATTATTAGAATGACTAGTTTCTTCTTTTTAGATTCCAGGTACATATCCTTCCCACAAATCAACCATGCATACCGATACCGGTGTCTACATTTGCACGTGTACTATCTAGTGGTTTGAATAGTTTTTATGTTTAATGCTTTATTGTGCTATATAGTGTCTTTTACATTTCTTCTACTATTTTATGGACTTTAAATTTGCTTTAGCAAGTAATTTGATGGCTCTTTGGTTGAGTTTTGCATAATATCCTTACGGTCCCCACAATATTTCGCGTTACGCGGTTTGGAGAGCTTCCCTTCCACATTTAGTTCCACTCTAAGAGAACTGGAAGCATTGTTGGCAAGTGGATGTGGTCAAACTAAGCTCCACACTAGAATCGTACCAGAACATGAACTTAGCTAAGGCGAGGTCCATATCGATCCCCGCACATTATTTCGAGTCTTGCTTCTCATCATCCACAATTTAACTAAAAATCCGGAACCGAAGATACCGAAGCCGAAAAATGGGATGCAACAAACGATCGGGTACTCAATCTCGGACTATCTCATCCTTCTATTTATCCCCCTTCTATTAACTTGTCCGAGAATTCTTTTTCCGATTATGTTTTAGAAATTAGAACCATCCTATCCGAAGTTGATTGTTCGAGGATGAACCTTATTTATCCCCCTTTTCCCCTTAGTTGAAGATGATTGTTCGAGGAATTAGTATGGGCATTGTAGCCCCTTTGGGATCATGGTGTTGGTTTTATTGAATCGTTTGGGCATTGATTGATTGTTTCATGCATAAACATTTTTTTCTTTTCTTTTATTTGATTTCAAGAAAGTAAATGAATTATTATTACGATCAACATGCAAAAAAAAAAGTGGGAATATAACACTACAAGCGGGAATTAAATTAGTAACAGGGGAGCAAAACAAAGCAATATCATCTTCAAATATACAGGCAATACAGCAGACAAGCAAATTAATCATCAATTAATTGGTAAAAGAAGTAGGAAAAATAAAGAGATCAAGAAAAGAAGTCACCTCGGCTAGAAATAATGCTTGATAAAATGTATCGGTTGAGCAAGGGATGAGTTTGAGAATGGGTTCGGTTCGATTGCGCATGAATATATTACTCCTATAGTCCTTTCATGATATTGCAATTTTAAATATATTATTCATTATTGTTGGTCTTGTTTTTTTGAGGGGAATAGAACCTACTCTTAATCAGAGTAACATTCATTTATATGCACTTATCACATCAAAAACTTATTTTTTTTTAGGGGAATAGATAGAACCTACTCTTAATCAGTGTAACATTCATTTATAAGTGCATTTTACCTAATCCAAAACCCGCAGTCTTTAAACCTCGCCATTTCGAATTGTTTTCTTTTTTTTCATGTCTCGTCTTAGAAAGTTTGGAAACACAAAGTCAAATAAATAAGCATTTAAGTACTTCATATTTCTTTATAACCTTAATTAAAGGGAATCCGATCACGCAATAGTTACAAGTCGGTTGATTAAAGAGGATCGGAGTGAAAGTTTTGCGTATAACACATTACATTTCTCTATCATTCTTCGATGTCGTCATGATTTTTTTCTTATTTTGCCTATTACTTTATAGGTTGAATGTTTATAAGTTCTATTAGACATACATTGAAATGAATTTGTTGTTTTAGCCACACTTTACTTGTTGAATACCAAAGTATTACAATTATTATCTGATATTGTCAAATTTTTAGTCTATTCTTTTTCTTCTTTTCTTTTTCTCTGTGTACTTTTTTTGTATCAAAAGTTTCATGCTACAACATTCACGCTATTCGTTTTAAGCCAAAGTTCTAGCATTTAGTCATGGTTTGATTGGTGAGTGAAATTTTGGTAATTGGGTATAATGATCTTATTGTTGTTTTGTTGTTGGGTTGTTATTGTTGTTCGTTTGTAGATGATATTATTATGGCAACTGTTGTGATCTGTTTGCAATTGACATCTAATCTAGCTAGAAAAATAATCTCTCTTCTTCACAAAGGAAGAAAGTGAACTTGATATCAAAAAATGAGAGTTGAATTCTTATACATGCTCCGTGTATATATGAGCTAATTCTTGTTTGGTATATTTGAGTTATATAATCACTAATATATGTTATGATTGATATTATTTCTAAAATGTATATTATAACTCATCTAGACCTTTCCATGACGGCTATTATATAATAAAGTGCCTCAAAAACTCAAAAATTTTAATCGGTTTTACAAAACAATTACTCGATTAATTACTAGGAGCGTCTGGCTTGTTTATCTTAGTTACTTTTTTAGTTTGAAAGGCACTAGTTTTATGTGATTGTTGGGGGTGTTTCATACTTAGTTACCGACCCCCGCAGCCCCCCCCCCTCACCGACCCCCCGCAATCCCCCCTCCCCGACCCCCCGCAAGCCCCCCCTCACCGACCCCCTGCAATCCCCCCCTCACCGACCCCCGCAAGCCCCCCTCCCCGACCCCCCGCAATCCCCCCCCCCCCACCGACCCCCGCACAACCCCGCCCTCACCGACCCCCTGCACAACCCCCCTCACCGACCCCCTGCAGCCCCACCCCCCTCACCGACCTCCTGCCGGCCCCCACCCCCTCCCCGACCCCCCGCACAACGCCCCCTCACCGACCCCCTGCAGCCCCACCCCCCTCACCGACCCCCGCAGCCCCACCCCCCCTCACCGACCCCCTGCAAGCCCCCCCCCCGACCCCCTGCAATCCCCCCCTCACCGACCCCCTGCAGCCCCACCCCCCCTCACCGACCCCCTGCAGCCCCACCCCCTCCCCCTCACCGACCCCCTGCAGCCCCACCCCCCTCACCGACCCCCGCAAGCCCCCCTCCCCGACCCCCCGCAATCCCCCCCTCACCGACCCCCTGCACAACCCCGCCCTCACCGACCCCCCGCACAACCCCCTCCCCTCACCGACCCCCCGCAGCCCCACCCCCCCTCACCGACCTCCTGCAGCCCCACCCCCTCACCGACCCCCTGCAGCCCACCCCCCTCCCCGACCCCCGCAATCTCCCCCTCACCGACCCCCTGCACAACCCCCCCCTCACCGACCCCCTGCGAGCCCCACCCTCCTCCTCACGACCCCCTGCAGCCCCACCCCCCTCACCGACCCCCTGCAGCCCCCCCCCCTCACCGACCCCCCGCAAGCCCCCCTCCCCGATAGTGCAATTTGAACTAGTACTCAAACGAGGGAGTATATAGTCGTACTTGATACTCCCTTGTACTTTGTCGCCTTCATAATACCCGTGTGTTTAAAGGTGTTGGGGCAATTGGATGAAGATATTTTTTGTTTCGTTCTTTGAACAATGTTTGTCAATGCATACAAGTTCTCTTTCTTTTTCTTTGTGATCTTAGTTCTATGTTCCTTGAATCACTTAAATTTTTTGTTTATTATAGTTCCAGTTTTGGTCGCTTATTGGTTGTTGGTTGTTTATTGGTTTAGTTAAGCTCTTGTGCGGTTGCACCTCAAACAATTTGAAAATTTTGCATCTAAGAATTTGTGAAGAAGAAAAAGATATGGATGGGCTGTACAAGAGGATGCTGCTCCTCAAGAAGAGAAAATATGAAGCTGTCAAATTGAATTTAGCTGGAGTACCATATTTTTGTAACTTCCTATATATTTGTAATGAAAAATGATACTTTTCTATATATATAATTGTTTAGGGGGTCATTTTGGGCTAAAAAATGCAAAAAAAAAAAAAAAAATTTTTTTTTTTTTTTTGGGTCACAAGGGCTGCGGTTCGGGCAAAAACCGCAGCCCTTGGTTGGTTAAGGGTTGCGGTTAAGGGCAAAAAACCGCAGCCCTTAGTGAGTTAAGGGCTGCGGTTTTTGCCCTTAACCGCAGCCCTTAACCAACCAAGGGCTGCGGTTTTTGCCCTGACCGCAGCCCTTAACGCGCTAAGGGCTGCGGTTAGAAACCGCAGCCCTTCCTAATTGCCAAGGGCTGCTAGTCTAATGGCTGCGGTCAAAAAACGCAGCCCTTGGGCCCTTTTTGACCGCAGCCCTTGGGCTTTTTTCCTCTAGTGGAAGTGTTTGTTGGGGATAACATAGTTATCTTAGTTGATAGATTATCATATATGATATTTTGATAATAGAAGTCTAGCGAAATGAGTTGGGAAAAAAACATTCCTTTTTTATGTATGACCTGATCCAAATATGTATGATGGAACCAAATAGATTCCTACCTTAGAACATTGAATTTGTTGTCTGAATTAAGAGGGGTCTTCGAAAGAATAAATTCAAAATCACGATCAATTCCTTTTTCAAATATTGCTGCAGCTGAGCCCTTCCCGCATGCCACAAATGACCTACGAGTAGGAAGAATCCTAGAACAAAATGAGAAGTAATGCATTGATCTCGATTACCCTGCCTACAGAACTTAAAGAACCTATAGGAGCATGAGTCATATATTTCGTTGAAGGTCGTTCTTGCCAAGGTTGTATGTCTTTTTTCAACCGACTCAAGTCCAAACCATTTGGATTCCTTAGGGATTTTTAGGAAATACTCTTAAATCTATCATAATAGGCTCCTTGTAGTCTTGTACAGTGCACTCTCATCTACCCTAATAGTGCTGGGTTCTGGAATGCCTTGAATTCCCATGCAAGATTAATACTTTTGTTTACTATGACAATGGGGTTTATATTAGGAGTGCTCATGGGTGATTAACTATCCCGAAACAACATTTAGGTTAGGTAGACGAAAGTTTCGATTAGCTCTTTTTGCGAACCGTAACCTTTTAGACCGGTTAATGCGGTTAATTGGTTTAATTTCGGTACGGTTAACCGTTATTCAAGTTATACTATTATATTTTATCTAGTGTAAATATATATTTTCTATTTTTTATGCATATACTTTAATATTATATATATTTAATATAAATGTATTATAAATCCATTGGAAACCATAATAACAATAAGAATTTACTACATTTCCTAATTATAGTGTTTATATTAGTATTAAAGTTTTCAAATAATCACATACTTCCTCTAATGTTATTTAGTAACAAATATTAGAATTAATGCAATTGTTGGAAAATGTTTCGCAATAATTCAATAGAGGAAAAAAATAGTTCGGTTTTTCGATTAACCATTCACTCAACAATCATAACTGTAATCGTACCATTTAACCGTTACTTTTATCGATTCGTAACCGTACCGTTAAAACATTTTTTTATTGGTACGATTATCACTCTTCACTACAAAAAAATCACTCGATAGCGACGGACGTAATCCGTCTCTAAATCGTGAAAATTCGTCGCTATATGTAATTAGAGACGGATTATGTCCGTTACTAAAGTCCTCGTCGCTAAACGAACTTAGAGACAGAATCCCAAATATCTGTCTCTAATTTAGCGACGGAATAATATCCGTTTCTAATTCCGTAGCAAAACATTAGAGACGGATTTCAAAAATCCGTCTCTAAGTTTAGGAATGGTTTTTTTAAAATCACCTATTGTTAGTTGTTCGGTTCAACCCGGTCCCATTACCGGTTCGCAATCTCGCTCTGGTCGACCCAGTCTGGCTTTGTAGGCAAGGCTCTTGGAAGCAGTGGAAATGGTAAAGGGGAATCTCCATTCTCAAGAACCGCAGTTGGTAGAAATTGAACCTATAACCTCTAAGTCACAAGGAGAAATAACTCATACCAACTACACCAATTACTACTTGTTTACTTTTACGTGTGGAATTGATAATAATTGAAAGAAATATTAGAAACGGATCTTAAAAATCCGTCTCTCATTTAGAGACGGTCTTAGAAATTCGTCTCTAATTTAGAGACAAATTTGAATTTTCGTCTCTAATTTAGAGACAAATTTGAATTTTCGTCTCTAATTTAAAGACGTATTTGAATTTCCGTCTCGAAAGTGCATTATAAAAAATATCTACTTGTCTAAATTAGAGACGGATATAAAAATCCGTCCCTAATTTAGAGACGGAACTATATGAATCCGTCTCTAAAATTAGATACATATATATGAATCCTTCTCTAAAATGCATTATTAAAAATAGCTTATTGTTTAAATTAGAGACGGATTTGCAAATCCGTCTCTTAATTAGAGACGGAAATAAAAATCCGTCTCTAATTTAGAGACGGATTTGAATTTCCGTCTCTAATTTAGAGATTGATTATCTAAAGTGTATTATAAAACATATCTACTTGACTAAGTTAGAGACGAAATGAAAATTCGTCCCTAATTTAGAGACGGAATTTGAAAATCCGTCCCTAAATTAGAGACGGAATTCGAAATCCATCTCTAAATTAGAGACGGAATTCTAAATTCCGTCTCTATATTAGAGACGGATTTTTGAAATTCCGTCTCTATATTAGAGACGGATTTTCGAATTCCATCTCTAATTTAGAGACGGAATTTTAAAATATGTAAGTTAGAGACGGAATTTCCAAATCCGTCTCTAAATTAGGGACGGAATGTCAAAATCCGTCTCTAACTTAGATATAACTTTTTGGCAAAGTCTGAAAAAATTGGTAAAACTCACCACGGACGAATTTTATAATTCCGTCTCTAACTTAGGGACGGATTTTAATATCCGTCTCTAATTTCGAGACGGATTTTAAAATCCGTCTCTATATTTTTTTAGAAACGAATTACTAGTTTTCCGTCACTAAATTAAAAACGGATACAAATCTGTTTCTAAAATTTCGTCGCTATACAAGGGTTTTTTTGTAATGCTTTTGGACCGATTTTTCGATGATTTTTCGATTTTGTATGAACACCCTAGCTAATTCCTATGATGGATTTGGTCAAGGACTAATCTATTTCGTTGTTTCGAGATTTCAAAGCAAACAAACACAAATATTAGACTCTAGGCAGGCCTGGTCCTTGAGGGTTGATAAGGAGGGCCACCGCCCAGGGTCCAGGCTTAAAGAGGGCCTATATTAAAAAAAAAAATCAGCCTTTCTAGTTTTTCTTTTCCTAATTTATATATTTTTTTTGTGAAAGAGAATCCCCAAACAAACAAAGCAAAGAACACAAATGTCCCCAATTATAGTGTGTTTTTACTCTACATTTTTTCTCTAATTTGCCTAGATTAACCATGTCGCCAACATTTATTTGATTCTTGGAATGTTTTTTTTGCTTTGTTTATCAAACCCAAGGGTTGAGTTAGTACAAAATTATAGGTTTATAATAATAGGAAGTAGGTAGGATAATATATATCATAATTATAATTTAGAGTATAGAGCATAGTAGTTTTGAAATATGAAATTGGAAAATGAAGAAATGTAATGGAAAAGCTGTAAGCAGTGGAAATAAAGGGTGAGATAAAGTTGATGAAGATACAAATTTTTTTTTTGACATGTCTTTGACAGTTGGTCTGTAAAAGTTACTACGCAGGGATGGAAAACTTTACTATTAGTCATATAATTCCTTTTTTTTTTTTTTTTCCTTTGACAACTATAGTGGCTAGGGGTGTTGATGAGCCGGGCTTGTTCGCGAACAGTTCGGGATATGCTCGATCAAAGCTCGACTCGTGGTGGCTAGAACCGGATTCTTACTCGGCTTGAGACTTTAACAAGCTAAGCATAGCTAGGCAAATCTCGGCTCGAAGGCTCGTGAACAGGCTCGATTATACTTCTATATAGAATAAATATAAATATATTAACCTAGATATCACACAATAATAAGTTAATAGTTTCATTGTCTAAGAAAACCTATAAATCTCAAATATTAAAAAAGGAAAAACAAAGAAAACGTGTAAAAACTAGGGGTGATAAAGAGTTAAGTCTGTTCGTGAACAGTTCGAGCTCGACTCGTTTATATTTGGTCAAAGCTCAGCTCGAGCAAAGTTCGGCTTGTTATGCTTCAAGCTCGGCTCGAACAAAGTTCGGCTCGTTAAGCTTCAAGCTCGGCTCGAACTCGAATAAACTTAAACGAACACAAGCCTAGCATACGACAGTCCGGACTCGGCTCGACCGATAAGTAACTCTAATAGTGGCTACTAACTAAAGTAAAATAGGCAAGGAAAGTTACCTTTTAGTTTGATTACTTTGCTGACTCCATGTGACACTTACCCTCCAACCTTTTCTTTCTTTTTCTCCAAACAAAAAAAACTAGAAAGACTGATTTTTTTTTAATATGGACCCTCTTCAAGCTTGGGCCCTGGGCAGTGGCCCTTCTCGCCAACCCTCAGGGGGGTCGGGCCTGATTGTTGCCTATAAATGCAGATAAAGGTATGGATTTTTTTTCATAAAAAAAACATTTTGAAGTTAAAAGTTTAATAAGTCATCTTTGGATGCTAAATCATAGGGTAATGGTACATAAATTAGATTAAGAAATATGTAGGTCCAATTGGCTTAGGATTATGAAGGTGTTGGTTTAAAAAAGAAAGGGTTTGAACTTGTAACTAAATTGACCAACACACTAACCCTAACCCTAATCTAGTTAGACACTGACTTGGACATACTTCTCTCATTTTGTGCACGCCACTCAGCTTGCAGGAATCATGTAGATTTGAGCACCCTTTAAGAAAAATGTCATTCAGTTTCCATTTGTTCAGTAGATCATATATGCTTTGATCTTTTTTGAGGAAGCTCACTTATTTCTGATGCTTATTTTTGTGTTCAATACTTAGTGACAAGTTCATATGTGAGGAATGAGGATCTTGAGTGAATGTCACCGAAAACTTTTTGTTCATCCATGAGGATATTGAATAAGGCCATTCTTTCACTACCCAAATTCCACCTCTGCTACGGACTTTGTTCACAAATCCTTTGTTTTAGGAGGTCATTAAATGCATCCCCACTTTACTAAATACAGCCCTCAATACCCTTATTTTCATATTCTCTCTAAGAAAAATATTTTCTCCTCCTCCCTCTCATACTTAGAGAAATATAAATTGCAGGAGACTAATTGACTAATTTTGAATTTGATTTTTAGTGGACGATTATTTTGACCCAAATGAACTTCAATTTCAGGTAAGTTACTCGTTTTATTTTTTCCGAAATTAATCCAATTCATGCAATATGAATGAAATCTTCGGCACCATTAATTCGTACAATATGCAAGAAACAGATTAATCTGTTTCGTGCAAATTGAACGAAATAGATTAACCTGTTTCCTAAAGATTGCACGAAATGCAAAATGTTTGGAAGAAATGCAGAAAATCGCAGAACTCCAGCCTTGTATTAATTTCGCATATAGAAGTTGGTTATACTTCATGCACTATAGACCCACAAAAAAATATCGAATTTTTTTTTAAAAAAAAATGTAGAAAAAAAAATAGAAGAACGAATACATAAAACTTGAAAAAATGCAGATGGTTTTTTTAAAAAGATACAAAAGAACGAACCTTCACAACACTGCTTGGAAGTATAGCAAATTTCTTTCAAAATCCGAACGCAATTCGCTTAGCCCGAACAGTTGACTCATCAAACTCGCAGCAATTGAAGCACCGGTTGCATCGAAGTAAATTGAAGGTTTTAGCACAAGAAAATGGAGAAAGGAGGGAGGAAATAATACTTATATCTCATTTCGGTCATAAATTGCAGAAATTGGGTGAAATTATGGGGTTAATTTGGGCTTAATTTTGAACGACAACTGAAAAGGAGTTATGAAGAAGAGGATATTTTGGGTTTTTTATAGGGTTGTGTTCAGTGAAGTGAGGTTGTATTTAGCAAACATGTTGTTTTAATTATATACTAGCCTTTTGTGCACGCGATGCGTGCGATGATATTTTTAGGCTTAATACTAAGTAGTAAACAAACTGAAAATGCAAGTTAGTATTTAAGTTCACCTCCATTTTGTGAATAAGATTCTTCCATGTTCTTTTTATGTTGTTATTCATTTTTGTGATTTTGAATAGTTTTTTGTTTCTCAAGTCTTATATGCGCATGTTCTTTTATAATCAGTATGATGTTCTTTACTAAATATCGTCATGTTCTTTTTTTTTGGTTTTATTCATTTTCGTAATTTATAATAGTTTTTGATTTCTCGCAGAAAAATACAAAATGTTGTAAAGTTTTAAGTTGTGAGAAAAATTATAAAAGATTGTTTCCCACAAACAAAAGAGTACATAAAATTTTGTTTTCACATATTATCCTTTTTCTTAAGGGAGTAATATGTTCCTTTACTAATTAATTATGTAGTGTTCTTTTCATATAAATATTATATTATAATTTAACTTGCAATATACTTTTTTTACATAATTGGTGAAAAGTGGTTTGTTAGTAGAAATTGTGATAGTAATTCTTTGATTTAGATAAGAGTAGTTTCTTTTTTTATCCACATGATACGTTAGTAGTTAAGGTGATAGATTGAAATTCCATCCAAATGAATCATGATGGGTTGGTTTGGGTTATTTTTATTTTGAGCAATAAAACTTGTGCACTGTCTGTCTGGTTTAATTTAGGAGGATTTTTTTAAAAAAAAATCTTGCTTGTTAACCGGGAACAGTTGGTCCATATACTTATTTGGCACTTAAATCGGTGAAGAGTGAAGACCCATCAGACCAACAAAAAAATATTTCTCCAAATATTCATTATCTCTCTCCTCTCGAAGTATAATTTCGACTTTTCTAACTATTCATTCTCTCTCTCCTCTCAGTGTATAATTTCAGTACTTTTCTAACTATTCATTCTCTCTCTCCTCTCACTACAAATCTACAACCTATATTTTGAAGGAACCTAATTCATATTTGAAGGAACCCAGTTCATCCAAGTATGCAATATACAATAACAAAATCGGGACGTTTCAAGTCTTAAGCAAGAAATCTAATTTGCGAACAACATCAAAGAAATACATGCAACAGTAGATTTTCAAGTCAACGTCAAAGAACAACATCAAAAAATCAAGCATTTCAATTCAAGTCTTAAGCAACAGTAGATCTAATTGGGTCGATTTTGTAACAAAGAAAAGTAATTTCTTAAATAATGGATTTTAGTAATTTCTCTATGATCCCAAAATTGTAACCGAAAAGTATAATACAATTTCAGCTTTTTTTCCTTGTCTAACTTCTAAATTCTGATTTCACAAATTGATATTTAAAAATTTTCATCATTTTAATTTTTCTCCTTTTCTAAATGTTCACACTTTGAGTTTCAATTATATTTGAAATGAAATTTTAAATTTTCATACACAATCTGATTTTGCATGAAATGGTCATTTTAATTTTTCTCCCTTTCTAAATTTTAACACTTTGAGTTTCAATTATATTTGAAATGAAATTTTAAGTTTTTCATACACAATCTGATTTCGCATGAAATGGTCATTTTTAATTTTTCTCCTCTTCTAAATTTTAACACTTTGAGTTTCAATTATATTTGAAATGAAATTTTAAATTTTTCATACACAATCTGATTTCACATTAAATGGTTTTCGCAAATTAATGTAAATTTTTTTTTTTTATGAAAATGGATTTTTGCAAAAGTTGTTCGCAAAAAGGTTTGATATTGTTTTGTTTTTCAAAATTTATTTCTAAACATGGATATTTTGCAAAAGTTTTGGGCAAAAATTTTATATTGGATTTTTTTTAAAAAAGAACTAAATTTGCAACTTTTTCATCAGTGTCATGAATGAATCAAATTTCATACACATCTTGTTTTCTGATTTTATATGAAAATGAATCAAATTTAAGTCTAATTATATAAAAGCCTTTTTCAACTAATTGATATTATCTCCATTTTTTCAACTACATAACAGTCGACTAATGTGAAATAACTTTAAAGATTAAAAGAATTATGTATCGGTTTGAAAGTTCGCAAATCGCCGATCGACGAATGTGTGATATCACTGTCAAAATCTTATGTTTTTCTCAGATTTGTGTTTATAGGTAATTTTTGTGAGTATGTAATTGTGAATGGTTATTGAGAACAATGATTTATAAGTGAATTTTGTGAATATTTTTGTATGTATTGACGTCCTAGTATATTAGTTTTAGTTTGTAAGTTAATTTTTAGTTTTTGTAAAGTTTCCTGATCATTTGAGTGATTTGCGTGATTTTTACAACGTGATTTTCTCAATTCTATGAGTGATTTGTAAAGTTTCCTCATATAAGTGATTTCTGAGTGATTGTTGAAAATTAATTTCCGGTGGCTTTGTTTGACCCCCATTTTGGTATTGAGATTCCTTTTGTAATTTAGAAAGGGAAGGGGGCAAAATAAGCCCAGGCTCAAAAGAGGACACCGTCGTTCCCTCCCTTATGTAATAGAGATAGTCAGGAATCTTCAGGCTCCCAACATTTATCTTGAACTACAATTGCGGTCATTCAATAGGGAAACAAAAGCAAATCATTGTATGCATGATATTAGTTCATGTTTGAGGAAGTTTTTGATGGTAATTAAGCATAGTAATTTTCACACTGATAAGTACTAAGAAAACCCTCTTGGCTCCCCAGCATTTTGCTGCTTTTGGTAAAATGCATGTGTTCTCTCTACAGTATGCTCTGTTCCTTAGCATATTACTTTGCTGTCTTGTGATGCATGGATGATATCTGTATTCTCAAGGAGCATATTGTCTCATACTTTCATTTCCTCTTTTCCCTGGTGTTGGCACATTACTTTTTACACAATTTAAACACTATCAGAACATAGGGAAACATTAGCTGCTTCAGTTGGTCTTGTAAGAAACCGCCTACTTTTAGTTTAAAATTAGGCACGGTCCAAGCCCAATATTAAGAAGAGAACATACCACCTTTTTTAATATAGTGACTAGTTTAATCTATTTATGGACCAGTTTAATCTATTCTGTGACCAATTTAATCTATTCAGTTTTAACATTCTCTAACCCATTCAGTGACTAGTTTAATCCATTTAGTTAGTGACTAGTTTAATCAATTCGGTAAGATTATCGAGTTATTTTTTGAAATTGTCTATTGTAGTTTGAGAATCAAGAAAACAAAGGAAGGAGAAAAGAAGGGATGACTAGGATAATATTGGGTTAGAGTGAAATGGAATTGGCCTATTAGAAAAATTCAGTATTGAGTTCGTCTAATTTTTATGTTAAAATTAGACGGCCTATTCTAATAATTTTTGTAAAGAGATCTTGTCACTCCATTCTTTGCCTGGCTGAATTCCTTATTTGTAGACCTGGATATTCATATATATGTTATATGTTTATATAACATTCTTATAGAGCTCAATTGAATTAGAGACAAGTGGGACTAAAGATATAACTCCTCATTTTCCTTCAAACTCCATTATTGCAGAGAGAGAAAGGAGAAAGAGAATCACTAGTTAGTAACAAATACATCAAAATATTCAATGGTGTTCCTTTTACAGTACATTAATATCTTATATTCTGGAAAAAAACGGAGCCACAACATACGCGAAACAGAAACTGGTTGTTGTTCAACCAATTGTATCTTGAGATGAGGAGCTGGTTCCGCATTATTGTGTATGAAGAACCTGGAATGTCCGCCAAAAAACAATGTACACATACACTAACTTGCACAATTAAACATTGAGTTGCCAAAACACTTCAATTTTCCAGAAGCTTTTCTGCGAGCTGCCTCAGTGCGAGCGGATTTTAAACTCAAAGTAGATCTTGAATCCAAATCAGATAAATCGATCCTGTCCATTATGTTTATCCTCGGTGGCTGAAGAACTGCTCTAGGCATAGATAATGCCCACTGCATTCCCCAAATTGCCAATGGCCTCATGTATATAAGAGATCGGTAATGGCCATCCAGTGTCCAAGCCTCCGGTGTTTGGAACCAATATCTACAAAAGGAAACAAATGTTACAACGATGCCACTATACTATTATTATCACCCATGCCTCAATTGGAACTTGGATGGTTGCTCGAATGTATTACAACTACACAATCAGCGTTTTCTTTTTAGCACTCAAAAGGTCATTCCAGGAGAGTTTCCTCCACATAGACTATTCGTTATGGTTGTCGGTTTGAAGTAATGTTTTAAATGTGTGAAATTGAAGGGGGGGGGACCATGCATTTTGTACTTGGGTGAGGAGATGAGGGCCACTGCAATTTTCTTTAATGCCCCCGTTTGCATAGGTTCTTTTGGACATTAATATCTTTAATTTCATATCTCAAAAAAATTACAGAATGATGATATTTTAAAACACACATTAAAAAGGACTCAAACAAGCATGATAATGTGAAGTACTCCACTGCTCCATATTAATATTTTTTCTATATTAAGAATAAGATACAGTCAAAGAGGTGGAACAACTAACAAATATATGGAGGAAGTATTTGGAAAAAAGGGCTTGCAAAGTACAAAAAAAAGCACTCCCATCCTGGAGTCAGCTACAATGAAATAAATCATAGGGAGGTAGATGAGGGAAAGTAATGTGGTGTTTCTACAAAAAGCGAGGTGTGTGTTGGGGGGACGTGGGGGAGGGGGGGGCTGTGTCGTCATGTTAGGTAATGTAGCAAGTATCACATCATTTTCATTTAAGGTAAGTGTAGCAATTAATACAAAAAAAAAACAGAAGTGTTGAACAACAAAAGGCTTTGACAACACAAACATATAGGGAGTATAATCTACAAATCACCAAGATATAATTATGGTTGCATCAGACAAGTAATGCTACTACGCTAGACTCCTAGACGACATGGAGAAGCCACGCGGGGGGTGGGGGAGGCCTGTGGCACAAGGATACAGCTTAGTTAATTTTACAATGGGCACCATAAATTTCACACATACAGTATATGCAATTGCATATTACTATAAGCATCATAGCTCAATGGCTATGGAAGTCAGCTGCAACAGTTTGCATGCTTGTAGGATCGAATACTGCTCCCGCATATTGCTTTTTTTGTTCCTTCATATTTTGATTGAAAAGTCTTTTTTTCCTTTCCCACTAAAATTAAGTATAACTTTAATTTATATGCGAGGAAAGTTATATACCAAGTATGTACTTACTTTAGAAGGATAATCATTTGTGCAGTTTTTAAGCTAACAAATATTTATGTTAATTACTTATTAAATTTTAGATTTAGAATTAATGTTTATTGTTACAATATTAAATTGACTCATTGCAAATTACTAATTATAAACTTTCTGTTCCCACAACTTCTGATCACCCTGCTAGACAATAACGAACTCAGGATACAAAAGTGATAATAAAAATTATACTTGGGAGAAAGTGAAAATGGGCAAGTTTGTTACAGGTATGCCTTTTATGACATATGATGATATGACACCTTAAGGAAACAAAATAAGTCAAGAAAGAGCATCTGACAAAAATCTACTACAGTAAATAAACACAAAGTATGCCTTACCCAAATCCGTCTTCAGACCAGCCAGCAGTGAAAATTCCTTCAGCAGTGGAAAATCCCTGCTCCTCCATTCCTGAAAGAATCATAGTAGCAGCCACAGCATATGTAACTCCAGTCCAAATTTCACGTGATTGCATGCAGGTCTCGTCCACCTTCCCATTGGGATGCATTCCATTTACAGCACCCATCTGACCTCCTTTAACTTTCATGACATTGTAATCAAAGATCTTCTGCAGGGTGCTCTTAATTTGGTAGTCATCAAAGAGATTAGGCAACCCAGATGAAGCAGTATACCACTGTCCAGCTAACTGATCTGCTTGAATAGATTTACTGTTACTGCTTGATCCAGAATCATAGTTGAAATAAGACCCATTCCACAACTTAGCTTCAAAGGCATTTTTAGCCACCAACATTTTTTTCTTGCATTTTTCACCAAACTCCTCGTCACCTAGTTGAAAAGCCATTGCTGCTGCAGCCTGAAGTGCTGCAAGCCACAAGCCGCCACAATAAGCACTGACACCATGAACTGTCCAAGTATCGTACGTCTGATCTGGGAATCCATCATTCTCTATAAGGCCATCATCATCCTTGTCGAATTGATCCATATACTCCATGGCAGCTCGAACAGAAGGCCAAACATCAGCTCCAAATGACATGTCTCCTGTTGCAGAGAAATCCCGATAGACCTGGAGCACAAACTTGGTGTTCAAGTCCTTCCATTTGCTTGTATCATGTATATTATAGGCATTCATCTCTTTCCACGGGTCATGTGTTCCCAGATCATGAGGAACTGCTCCTCTTACCTTGCGAATTCCCACGTTACCTTCTGCTAGGAATCGTACTCTTCTACCATCCTCAGATAAGACAGCTTTGGCAAATTCACGTTGAATACTAAGTTCAATTTTTGGAAACAAATCAAGCAGTGCAAAAGATGCATAGAAGTGTACATCATATGTGCACCACATGATGTATTCCACTCCTTCCAGATAAAGAAACCTACCCACATCATTATAACCATCCTGGGGTTCTGCCAAAACAGATGACTGATTAGCTTTTTTAAAGGGTAATACTATCTCTTCCTTTGAAGCATGTCCTTTTCCGTGGTCTCCCGTTCCAGCAACAGCCTTATCACAAATTGCTCCATTTGTATGCTCAATTACCAATTCTGTAGGGCCGACCTTAGTTGTTGAAGTATTTTTTGTGTTCTCGTCTTTTGTCAACTGCTTTTTATTATTAACATAACTTCCAGCTGGCTCGGCAGAGTCTGCAATGACATTTCCTTTAACAATTTTTGGCTAATATGTAAATACAAAAGAAGCAAATTTAAAACAATCGTGCAAACAGCTACTTGCACATGTCATACAGATGCATTTTTTTAAAAAGCATTACAACAGTCAATTAGGAATACCTATCCAAACAGTCCCACCAGCTACCAGAAAGTAGAGTTCATTAAACAGGGTAAACTTGTACCTGCAAGAAAGAAGAAATTTTAGCTAACTCAATGCAAGGGACTATCCTGAATACACACAGATCTAAAGTGGAAAAAAAAAGTAATTACAGCGATATCATTATAAATGGCAAACATCTTAGTAGCATACAGATATCCCAAGTCTCAAAATTTCTTACCATTCTGGTAGCCTATCATCCTTCAGCACCGGGTCCTGCCATTTTTCAATTTCCTCCTCCCATCTCTTATAGTCTGATGAGAATTACATGCAAATCAATCTCTTTTAGAATATGAAACAAAAGCAGTTAAACTATCGTGTATGTATATCAGGATTAATTGCGGTACATACTAGTGAGTGAATAATGTACCAATTCCTTGGCTGCTCGTGGAGATGTACCATAATACTTCGTATATCGCCTAAAGCATTATAAAAAGGTAAGAGAGAATATGTACTGAACTGGACTAACCAGGGGGAAATCCCATAACACAGGACAGAAAATCTAACTTACTAGTCACATAATCAATTAGCCTCAACTTAAAAATCTTAGACACAAAGTTGCTGTGCTGTATGGAGCACAGGTGAAAAGATTCAATCAAACTACAGGAAATAAAAGAAGACCGAACCTGTTATAAGAACTTCCTTTTGAAAATTTTACTTTAGGGGAAGACCATGCAACAGAAAATGCAACAGTACACTTTCCATGAGGCTCCACCCATGTCGAAGCCGAAACCGCAGCACAAAGTGTTTCTCCAGGCATGGATGGCATGCTTGGTCCAGCATTAAAGTTCTCCCGGTCAAATTGTCCATCCTTGACAACCCAAAAGAATTTCGAAATGTAAGATTTTCTTTTAAAAAGGAAATCAACATACAAAAAGGACAAACACCATTACTTTTCTTCATTAAGATCGTTAGTAATAAGTTTTACTTCCCCCACTCCATATTAGTTGCAACATTAAGAAATTTACACTATTCACAATCTCCTCTGACTATATTTTGTAATTTATAAGAAGAAGAATATCATGTGGGATCTTGTTAGATTCGTCTCAATGTGTACTTTATAAACTCTATTATTATTATTATTATTAATACCAAAAACGAATATAAACATGTCAATAGTCTAAATTATGAATTTGCAAGCATAAAGCTCTCAATGTTGCAACTAATATGGAGCAAAGGAAGCATTAACTTCTTCCTGTTTATCAAGCTTTTTCCGGACGCAAAATATTTAACAGAAGCAGACACCTTAGCTAAACAATCACTATAATGAGACTAAGATATATATGTTTCACATCACCAAAAGTAAAACAGAATAGATATTAAAGAATTGCAAGCAGAAGCCTTACAGAAAGAGCAAATAAAAAATGCAATCAATAAGCAAGCAATAGGGCCCTACCTGTGTCATTTTTGACCACATATCCTTCGCTGTAATACAACTTCCCTCCGCTAAACCAAAGCATGGAAGGACAGTCACGTTCACATTCTGTGTTTCACAAGCAGCAATTGCGAAAGTGACTGGAGCATTGTCCTTTGCAGTCCTGAATCATGTCAGAAACCTCATTCAGGACACCAAACAAAACAGCATTTCCCAAGTAATAAAATAGAACACCACAAGATCATTATCCATTGCATACACCCAAGCTTCAATCTAAAAAGAATATATTGCCACATCAATAACATGGATATAATAAGTTGGTAAAAGCCTAAGAATTAGTTACTGTCAGTAGGAAAAAGAGTGATGATAGAAAGTGAAGAAAAGTCAATTATGACATGTAGTGGAAAGCAAGAAAAGTAAAGAGGGAAGAAGAAACGGGAGTATATACTCAGAAAAAATCATTCAAGCAGCACCTATGGAAGAAAACCCTAACCCCTTCCCAATGATAAGGGTTGTATTTGACTGGTTGCACAAACTTGGTATAAGAGCTGTAAAGGGTAACTCACAGGATCTCAGCAACAGTGGCACCAGTGATAGATGTTCTGGAACAGGAAGTAGCAAGTGTTCAAGCTTCACTCCACCACGTGGTTGCCAATGTTATTATGAAGTCTCAAAAGATATTGCAACCGAAACTCACTGATCAAATCACCACCAAATTGGAGCAGATCCCTAAGCATATGAAAGAAGAATTGATATTCTATCACTAATGGAAGGGAAGGTCACAACAGCAAGGGTAGACCAGGAGAAGTTTCAAGAACAGATCCGGTCATCTCTCGTTACATCTAAGAGGGTAGAGATCACTCACCTGGAGCCACCACAAGATTCAGTGGGCCAACAGATAGTAGAGTCAGACGTGGTGGAACAACTTTTCAATAATTTTGGAAGTGATAATGAAAAAAATATCAAGGATGAGTGATAATTCGAGGTTTCAGAAGTTGGACAAGCCTACTTCCATATTGTTTGGGAGAGGAAGATTGCAGTGGCAGTGGGCGTTTGAAGAAAATGCACTTGGGAACACAAGAGAAAGGCTATTTTGAGTTAAAGGGATTGTACTTTATTGATTGCCCAGATCTATTGGTGCATCTATTTTGAGCATGAATTTTTGATTGATTTTTGTCATATTCTACTGTTCTCCACAAAAAAATTAAACCACCACTATTCTTGTACAAAAATGAAGAGCAAACAAGAGTGCATCAGATGAAACAAGTGAAAGCCGGCAGTAATGAAAAACAAATCTTCATGTCTAAACTCTACACAATGCAACATCATACTCCTAATTCTTACAATTCGTTTTGAGAAGAACACCTTTAAGTATGACAAAATGAGCAAATCAGCAGATGATTAAACATCAATGTCAAGCAATAAGGCATCATGCATCATCTTGCTCATCCAAAGCCCTCATTTAATTACTGAAATAAAGATTAGAAATTAGCTCCAATAAAACAGGCAGGACAGAGAAAATGATGCGTGGCAAGAATAAAATGTAGGATTTGATGAACACAGGGATAAACCAACCCTAAAAACCTACACTCTGCTAAACACAAGGATTCGCCAATCCTGGAGGTCCTAGAGTGAAGATTTAAAAGTATATCTCCTAAGAATAGATTAACTAGAAAAATCAAAGATTAAAGCATATATCTTAAGTCTTAATTGACTCTGTTGATTTATTTGAAAGATTTCCAGCCTTATAGGCATAAACTTATTACAAAACAAAACCAAACTCCTATCAAAGGTAGGAAATCAAAATATAAAAAAATTAAAAAACTTCCCTAAACATTGTAAAGTAATAATCAACACGTAAAGTTCCATGCCAGGGAAAAAATGAGTAAGCCACTAACATAAAGTACCTAGTTAAACTACCATAAGTAAGATACATATTAATAAACAAATAATTCCCAGCAAGCTTCACACTGGAATTTAACCACTTTTTTGCTGCTTGCCAGCCCAACAAGCAAGCCCACATCACCTGCCTGCTACCATGAGACACAAACTGAGGCGATCTTTGCCCTTGACAAATTGTTCATGTATGTTTACATGTGACTCAAATGATAACAATAGGACATCAGTTTGACTTTCAGAACACCAATAATCAACTTTACCTTAGAGTCTAATGCTCCAGCATCATAAAACATGCATGTTTTGTCTCATAGCTTCTTGAATTTTATATCAATCAGATCAATTACTCAAACTACTAAATCAAAATTCCTTAATAAGATCAGATCTTAACGACTGATCAGAATAAAAAAAATAGCACACTATTTCTCTTCACCTTTACTCTCTCAAAGGAAATTTGCAAACCAACCGTAATAAAAAGATAGTAGGGTTTGATAACTTGCTTGTGATGCAGGAGAACACCAGAAACGCTGTCTTCACCTCTATCAAAAAAAGGAAAAATTATCATCATTTAGGTTCATTCATATTTTCACAATAACTCAAGAATGAGAACATAGGACAATCACTCACATAAATGGTTCATTAACATGCTCTCCGGATAGATGGGAGGCTCCTCCAACAGAGTTCTGTGAAAAAGTTCATATGTGAGTGAAAACTAGTCCCAAACTCCATATAACATATATTTTAATTGAAAGCACAAGGCAAACTTACAGCCCAAGTGAAAAGAAGGCTGACTTTAGCCCTGTCCTTCCCATTGTTCACCAACTGCGACAAAACAAACCTATCACTATTAGAAAAATAAAGTCACAGATACAGTAAGCATTGTGGCATCCTGCATTAGTAAACTGTGCCCAGTAGTTCATTAAGCTTCATCTACACAAACTAACCGTATATACAAAGACTGCAGTAGGAAGACTGCTGTCCTTATAGTTATGAGGTATAAAAGGAGATATTTGACGACAGGAAATCTTCAGTTCAGGATCAGGTTCACCTACAAATGATAATAATACAACTGTAACTAGGAGCATCAACAAGTTTAAGGATTGCATAAACAATAATCAACAAACTACCATCATATATTGTCCAAGCCCTTGGAAATAGAGCATGATAAGATGAATGCTGTCCATTCAAATTCCAGCCCCAAGAAGATATACCCTGATCACCAGATTTTCTGCAGAAATAAAAAAACAGAATTGAGCTAATATCATGGATGTGAAAGATTTCATTCTACTAAAAATGTTGAAGTTCCAAAATCTAATGGAACATCTAGGATATGCAAAAAAGATTTCAATGCCTGACATGTACTTAACATATGGATGGACCTTAGTACTTGGATTACGTCCTAGCCATAGACACATCATACCAAATGACAGCACACCATGAAATCATAAGACACCTCATGAAAAAAGTCCATTACCACAAATAGAGCCCTTTTGTGCCCTCGTGATCTAAATAATTTAATAGAAACAAGATTTGAAACCTAAACGACTTGCTTGGTCCCTTCTCCCCCCTCTTAATGAACCCTATTCAGTATTCAAACAGCACCTTGAAAATATCCTTCTCAAAATTATCCCAATCACGATAGAATTGCACCAATTAATACCAGACTAGTTTAGAAGAACATGCAATAAAATGAGGTAAATTGTTTTATGTAGATGGAAAAAGAGAAAATAAGGCTAACAATTGAAAAGCAGTTATATTATAGGAGGGGTATGGAAACAGTTGCCTAACTTGCACTATGAATTTTTTTAAGATAAATAAAAATGTGACAAAACAAAAATATATAAACGAGAATTTTGTAAACAGGAGTAATTTGGTCAACTGAAAATTCCCAACCAAATTCCTCGAAAATTCCCAACCAAATTCCTCGAAAATTCCCAACCAAATTCCTCTGCTTCATATATTACTATAGATATGATGTAACTTTTATCGAAGATTGAGGTTAGCAATTAGCATGAGTGCATGACTACAAACTATGAAGTCAACTTCATATGGAAACCAAGGTTAGCATGGGTATTTTGAAAATCTAAGAAATTTCTTTAAACATCGCCTATAGAAAAGGAAGTACCAATTACAGAAGTTCGGGAGGATTAACACTAAAAGTAACTCAGCAACTCCTAAAGTACCACCAACAAATGTCACAAACATGAAAATCTTCTCAGATTATAAACTTACCCTAAACCTTCATGCTGCCCAGGGGCCAAAACTGATGCATATCTTCTATTTCCTCCATCACGAGATATAAAAATCTGCAATACCAATACTTCAGAGTACTTTCTTTAAATTTTGAAGGAGAGGAAAAAATAAAAACAAATAGAGAAAATAAGGACGGGACAGGAGATGGGATCAGTTGTAATAAACTTGATACTAACCCCACAGATTCCATCTAAAAAATGGAGTATCAGAGGAGATACAAAGATTAAATCTACATATCCCCTAACCAGTCACAGCCCATCTTTCTTAAAATTACAGGCAGTGATCCTAATAAGATTGAAAAGAACCACAAGAAGTTCCTAAGTATTTTTGTACAACTCTCAACTCTACTTCTAACATTATCTAAGTTGCATCATCTTTATGTTTTTGGTTTATGGATATATTGCTTTTAATGTTGGTTTCATCATTGTGTGAGTAATTTTCTTGTCAAACCGTATTTAAGTTTGAGCATGATTGATCACCTGCCCTTTTATCTTCACAAGTTCACAGCAACTAATTATTGAAACTACTACTACTTCCCTAGCTAATGCTTAAGATGGCAAGGGGTTTTGGCCTATATCAATTGCAAAAGAGCTCAAGGGAGGCTAATGCTCTTGTTTATCTTCACTTACTAACATTAGGAACAAACCCCCCTTAAACTAAGAATTTGATTAACATAATTGAAACTTTCACATCTAAGGCATCACTTAACTGGACAGAGGAAGGTCAAGCTTGGGATGGTCATAATAATTAACTTAATTAATCGCTAACTTAAGTAGGGTTATGCATTTTCGTCTCGATTATGCCCATTGTGCCAGAAGAGTGACTCATTGTAAAGTGGTTGAATATAACAAGCTCCGTGCTCAAGGTCCCTCTCTTGCTCAATCCTGCCAAATGAAGTTAAAGTGAAGGCAAGCCTAGTACTCAACAAGATTTTGATGTTGGTATTAATTAGGGGGTAACTATTCTATCACTTAAGATGATCAATTGCAATTAGGGTAAGAAGGGATGATTAGATATGCATATGCATGCTAGGTGGGAACTAAACACCCCCATACCTTTAATTTCGATTAGTCATTCCGATCAATAGAAGAGACCTCGGAGTATTGATGACAGCCCATCTATCACAAATCCACACATTGAAACAGACACAAGAACCACTGGAATAAGTAGTGAGTTAGTGACAAGGTGTGTTGCCTAACAAAATCCAAATTTAATGGAAGATAGATCATAGATATCCAAACTGTGTTACGGGTTACTCTCTGATCACCAACTATAAATCTTGGAGTATTATAGGAACATAAATTGGTCTATAATCTATTCTATTGCTGCTCTGGAAAATCATTATAATTAATCAACTAATCGTCTTGGCATTGGTTGAAATCACATCGGACAAGATCATGCTCAAAGAGTTGTTGGCATTCTTGGTTACACTGGGCATCTTTGCATTGACACTCAAGGCTATAATGACAGTATTTGAAAATAATATAGGAAAAACTAACAACAATAATCTCATCTTTGGAGGGCCTTCTCATTTCAATCCCAACTTTCTTTTAACTCGGTTTAATCCCAACATTGGGGGCACCCTTCTCTAATTGGATTAAATTGTTTCTTTTAATTATCTTTATTACTTTTATTTTCAGTTAATTCATTCATTTCTTTATTCATTTATAATCAACAACATAATTACAAATCCATAATTACCACTTCGTATCTTCAACACCATAACCACCACCGCTTCATAAGCGGACAACACCATAGCCACCATACTCAACAACTAACTACCTTAGCCACCTCAATCGCCAAGTACACCATAAACACCTTCACAATGTTGCCGTTTAATACCATTTTAGCTTCTTTAATTGAATGGGATGGGCTAGGGTGGCAGCTAATCATACAATTAATGTAATTTAAGGATATTGAGTAAAAAAGAATAGAGCAAAGGTTGCCTTCAACTCCCTAGTAATTGTTTGAATTCTGCATTGCAATATCGAGCTAGTCGAAATATGTACGCAACAAGATCTAGACGTTACGCAGAGGAAAAGTATGGTATTAAGCCTTTAACCACTCCAAAAACCACCACAATGTACCTGAAACCAAAGAGAGATGTAAAATCAACCCACCCCAAAAACAACCCCAATCACCCTGAAAACCACCCACCTCAAAAACAACCTAAACACCCCAGACAGGCGAACATCGATAAGAAAGAGAACATGCCAGCAAGGCAGTGCCGGCGAAAGGAAGGGGAGGTGTTAGCTGGGTTGGTGGTGTTAGTGGAGAAGAAGGAGTGGGAGTTTGGTGGTGTTGGCTTCTTTAAAGTGGAAGCAAAGGAGAGAGAGAGAAAAAGAGGAGTTTAAAAGCAATTAACAAAACAAAACCAACAAAAAAAAAAATTTACCAGTTCTAAAGGTAACAAGTCAATGAGTCTATTTTGAGAAAGTACCTCCAAAGATAGGATTAATCTGAGTTAAAGTATAGTAAGGATTAAAATGAGAATGTCCCTCATAGTTGAGATTATTCTTGTTAATTTTTCCAATCATATCTTGGAAACAAGACCTTGCTACAATTGACCCAATTTTTTGGAGAATTAACCATGCTAGCCTTGATCCTTCCTGATATGAAAACTAATAAAGAAAACTAAAATATTCTGCTAAGTGCTACCGCTCAATGCATAATAAACCCCCACTCATTTGCCAAATTGCCAGAAATTTCAATAACATGCTTCTCTTAGAAACTAAAAATATATAGCAATTGTTAGACAAAGAAACTGCTCTCAGGAGTGCACATTTCAAAGAATGGATAGAAGGGTATGTAACTACTTACGCTATGATTAGACCATCTAACACTTGTCGGAAATTAGAGACATGGAGAAATGCAAGGTTGCATAGAGCCTTGTGTATGGAGAGTGGACTTTGCAATTTGAAGATGGCATCAGATAAGTGAATGGTGTTATTAGCACTTTAACAGCTAATTAATCACTAAAGATACCATGGCCTACATTAATTCAGCAGCATTAAAGAAGAAATGAACAAAAGTGCATGTTATAGGTTAGAGTTTTACTGAAAATTGATTGGCCATGACAGGGGAAGCCTCACATAGACCAGGAATAATTTGCCATTGCCTAAACTCTCCCCTGAAACCTCTAGATATGCTGCCACTTCTGCAACACAGTTGAGCAAAAGGTTTGACTTCAGATGAGATAAACCAAAAGTCCAAAACCTAGTACGAGACACAATTTTTCAAGAAGAAAGCAATATTGTTACCCCATTCCTCCCAGCGGTACTCCTTGAGATGCTGAAGGTTTGGCGCTTTCTCTATTAAAAGGGTCAATAGGAGCTTTCTGCATAAAAGATCAAAACAGTTAAAAAGGCAATTTGGTCAAAAAAGACCTGACACATTGAAAGTCATCCCAAATTTACCCTTCCATGTGATTCCTCTTCCCTAACATACGACCACAAACGAATACCGAGACGAACCTACATTGGAGATGACATAAGGAAACAGTGCCATAGAAAAAGATAAGAGAGAAAAGAATCAGTATGACATGCGAGTTGTTACACACTTAGGGCAAGAGAAAGAAAAAGGGAAGAGAAAAAAAGAGCCAATTAATAAATAATTACCATCTTAATTGCTTCCATAAATGTGACACTAAATTCTTTCAGAATGTTAGCATGGCTGTTTAACCTCCTCCTCCAAGCTTCCTCAGGTGGAGCCGCACTATCAAAATCCAGCTACAGAAAGTATATGCGTATGATTTTCTTTGTATAATGTGAAGACATGGCAAGTCCACAGATGAAGATAACAATCAAGGAAAAAAAAAATTATGATAAGACAAGAATATACAATCAGGTTGTCAAAAAGTAACCCATTTTTTATTAACATCATATGATCATCAATCATAGAAGGAAAAGAAAATGGAAGCAGGGGATGATAGTGTCGGCTAGCATTATTATTCCAAATATTTCCAACATTGAAAGAATTTAATTTTTCTAAAAGGGTAGAACTATAGAACAATGGATCGTTCTAAGTCCTTTTGCTTCCCGTCGCACAATCCATAAGCATAATACATAAATCCAAAGACATACCAACTGCAATGTAACTCTGCTCACATACTCTTCTCGAGGCCATGAGTTTTTCCTACAATGAAATATAGTCCCGCTAACCATTTTCTCTTTGTTGTTACTTCAGGTTGCCATGGTGGCCTTGATTTCTTGAGATGCTGAAGGCTCGATGCTTTCTCTATAATAAAGGTCAAAAGAAGCTTTTTCTGCATTAAAGATCTAAAAAACAATTAAAAAGACAATTTAGTTCAATAAGGCATGGCACATTACAAGCAAGAAAATTACCCTTCAATGTGATGCCTCTTCCCTAACATATGACAACAAACAAATACGAAGCTCAACCTACAACGGAAATGAAAACAAGAAACAAAGCAATGTCGTAAGATTCCAAAGAAATAAAGCAAAATCAAAAGAGTCGGTTAACAAGTAATAGCAATCTTATTGCTTCATCAAAATGTGATACCGAATTCCTTAAGAATGTTAAATGGTGTTCAAACTTAATCCTACAAGCTAAGTTGTGATGCACTAAAGATTATTGATGAGACTTTTTATCCGAAACAATGAACAAATGATGGCAAGTCCAAAGTAACAATTAGATATATACAAATTCTAGGATTTAAATATATATAAAATTGACAACAACAAAAATAAACAAAGCCTCAACCATATTAAATAGTTATTGGCTACCAATCATGGAGAACAAGAGGCCTATCGTTTTCCTCCCCATTGAAAAGATTAATTTATTGAAATGTAATATGAATTAGAACACACCAATTCTGTGATACTCTCCTTCCCTTCCCTATACCTCCAAACTCTTTCATTAGAACACACCGTAAAGTCACACCACATCCCTTTAACAATTAGCCACTCTCGTAAAAACATTAATTTCAAATCTTAACATTTATGCTTGATAACTTGTCAAATACAACAATTTAAGCTTACATGAAATTCAATTCAATTGCACTTCACTGGCAACACCGCAACACCTATTGTATACTAAATTATAAGTATAGAAAAATATTGTGATGCTAAGATTCAATAAACAAAAATATGTATATTTCAAGTTCAACTAAAAAAGAAAAAAGGAAAAAAGGAAAAAACTTAACAGCTACTCATCGAATACAAACTACCAAAACCCGAAAACTAGTTTGTGAAAGCTAGGTCATATATAAGCAAAAAGGCGGGCATATGAGAAGGGCAATTGTAAGACTCTACCTAATCACCTTAAAAATACTCCAAAATTCCATTCCAATCCAATGAAATTCCACTTAATTCATCCCACATTAAGTGTTATAAGAATCAATTTATAACATATTGATTGTTTGTACATATAATCACATTATCATATGTTAACACAATAATCACAACCACTTATAAACGTGCACAAGTAGAGGAATTAAATTGAAAATAGATACAAGAAATTAGATTAAATCAACAAAAAAAAAAAAAAAAAATCGAATGACAACTTAATCAAGATCTGTTATTTCGATTTGTGAAGACAAGCAACCAAATTTGACTCAATCATCAACTTAGACTTACAATATCACATGAAATTAATTCGAAAACATCAGCAAAATTTGTAGGAACAAAATGAAATACCTATTATAATTTTCCAGAAGTTGAGTACTTCATAAATTATAACGTATAGTTCAATAAAATCTACTTAGATAATAATATAATTGAGGATACTGACAATTTGATTAACAATAACGTGAAAATATACTTTCAAGATATTCTATGATTGAATAGAAATAAATATAAAATAAAAGAATAGAAAATCTTACCAGAGAAGGTGGGTGAATGGAGGAGACGAAGTATACGACGAAGCTTCAATGGAGAAGTGGCGCTGCCGCTGAGGAATCTAGATAGGGGGCATTGACACTTGACAGAGCATAGGTTGCCCATCATACTAATCAGATTAAATAATTACTTACTTTATTACAAAGAACATAAAAGACATGTCTTCATAAAAAAAAAACATTTTCTCCATAAATAATGTTAAAGGAAGTATTAATTCGCCCAATGCGCTAAACTTGAAATTAATTCTATGAATACCATTCACGTACGATAGTATGCGATAAAATTTTATTTTATTTTTATTTTTGGCAAAGCAAACCGCTAATTTTAAGTTAAATCGCTAATGATGGTAGCAATTTACGAGATAAAACCGCTACTTGGTGTAGCGGCTTATACCATAAATCGCCATTGAGGAAAAAGGAGAAAATGCGTGCCACACAGTTGATGTGTGTCCTCCACACGTGGCGTGTGCAACGCGCAGCAAACATGTGCCCAGCGCAGGCTTGTTGCGCGCCGCGCACGCCTCGTGCGTTGGACGCACAACGACTGTGTGGCACGCGTTTTCTCCTTTTCCCTTGTGTTGCTTTTGTTCTGTAATGAACCGCTACTCTCAGTAGCGGTTTATATGCGTGCCTTATAGCTTGTTCTAGGGACACAATAGAACCACTATTTGAAGTAGCGGTCAACTTCGGTGAAAACATTGTTGGTATTAACCGCTATTTGGAGTAACAGTTTTGTTAAAAAAATCAACATTCTGGCGTGTTGTCCTACATGGACGGTATCCATGTAATTAATTTCAAGTTCAACACATAAGAAGAATTAATACTCCCTTTCACACGTGGCGCAGGCCATGAGCTCGCATCGAAGCCGGTAGATCTGCTGTTTCCGGCGAAACTTCATTGCACGTCAGACCACCGAGAGAGGAAGGAAAAAGGTGGTAGATCGCTGGCGATTTTGGAGTGCGCGAAGAGAGATGGAAAAAGCCAAAAATGGAGGTTGGAATGGGGTGATGGTGAGAGAGGAAGAAAATAGGGATAGAGAGAGTGAGCACCGAGCACGGGGGTCGTAGAGGAGAGACGAGATGAGGTCGGAGTTGGGTTTGTCAACGGAAAAATGGGTCGAAGGAGAGAGAAGATGAGGGGGTAGGAGCGAGAGGACTCGGGGGTGGGAACGAGAGGAGGGTGGGGAGGGGGGGAGCCATTTGCGGGGGTGGGAACAAGAGGATGGTGGGGAGGGGGAAGTCATTGCAGGGGGGTGGAAACGAGAGAAGGGTGGGGCGGATGGTGGGGAGGGGGAAGTCATTGCGGGGGGTGGAAACGAGAGAAGGGTGGGGCCGATGGTGGGGAGGGGGAAGTCATTGCGGGGGGTGGAAACGAGAGAAGGGTGGGGCTGATGGAAGGGGAGGGGTGGGGGTGGATGGAGTTAGGATTAGTTTATTTTTTAAAATTAAATTGATAATTGCTTTTTAGAAAGGAAACAAGAGGTTAACTAGCGTTTTTAACCTAAGTTAACCGTGTCATTGGTTAAAGTGGCCCAATTTGGGAAGATATGGGTCATAGTTGGGATTATTCTCAAGTTTATGAAAGGTGGGACTGTTTTGGGAGGATCGGCCAAAGGTGGGATTATTCCCATCAAAAAATCCTTTTTTAAATGTATATATATAGACAAAATCTTATAAAAGACGGATTCACATCAAATTATTATAAAACGGATTGAAGTTATCCTAAGACTATTACAAGTTACTCTTGTATTAAATAAAGTTACCCTAAAATTATTATAAGTCACTCTTTTATCAAATAAAAGTTCCTATTTTTCTTTACTATAATCTACAACTTAAAGCACTTATAATGTAATCTACAACTTAAAAGCACTTATAATGTACTAGCTTCCTAAGCACGCGATGCGTGCCTCGATAATTTTTTTATTGTGATATTTTGTAATGTCGAGTGGTTAGTTTTACATGCACGTAATACACATAGGACAACACGCGAAATTTTTGTATTTTTTTGTTTTTGGCAAAGTAAGCCGCTACTCATAGTAGCAGTTAACTTTAAGTTAAGTCGCTATTGATGGTAGCGGTTTACGGGGTAAAACCGCTACTTGGTGTAGCGGTTTATAATACCGTAAATCGCCACTGAACGAAAAGGGGAAAATGCACGCCACATAGTCATTGTGCGTCCCGCGTGCACAGGGTGCAGCAAACATGTGCCCAGCGCAGACTTACTGCGCGCCGCGCACGCGGGAGGAAGATGTCCTCTTTTTAGATGGTTCGGGGAAATTTGTGAGGGATAATGGTCTTAAGATGGATTATTTCTTAGTCGTTTGCTATGCTGGTTGTTCCGGTATGGAATAAATGGTAGGGAATGAACCGGTATCTCCTTGGTATAACAAGCCGGTTTGATGTCCTGCAAGACAGAACACGTAAACTAACCTCGGGGGTTGATCCAAGGAACACCCCTCCGATGCCTAAGTCAGTAAAGGGTAAAGCCGATATATCTCAAGTGGAGTATATTAGTATATGTGAACGTACCTTATGACTCAGATCATGGGGGTATTTATAGGAGCCGACAATGTCCTTAGCAAGGTTGGACTCTGCTCCTATTGGTTGGATGCAATTCTATCCTCTTTTGATATTTATCTTTAGGCCCATAGGCGCATTGAGTAAGTACCGGATCAACTCAGGTCCATTTGGCAGTGGCCCAGGCGATGGACACCGGTAAGGTATACGAATCTAACCGGCGTATTCAACCGGCATGATGAATACGCCGGTATCGGACTCCTTTGGCGGAGTTGACCATGACGGTCAATGGCGATCTAACTGGACCGGTAGGAAAGTTATACAGATCCCATACAACTAGCCCCCAAGCCGGTATGTCTGGTACAGGGATATCCTGCTTGTTCATCATTAAGCCGTCATGGATGGTGTGAAAATCATGTTTTCAACCTGAAGTCGTTTGCAAGTTTCTGTAAATGGGGTTAGTTAACGGAATACGAATCGTCGCCTCGATCTTCGTGATGATTTGACTAGAGTGTCAGCAACTGATCGCAACTGTTTCTGAGCCCAAAATACACGTGGCATCATCGAGACGGGAAGACGAAACGTCGCTCAATCCGAGCCATGAAGCTCTCTATAAATAGTGTTTTGCCTAGCGCATTTTCACACTATCACATCGCCTTCAAACTTTCAAGCATTTGCTCTCATTATATTCTTCGAGACCTAACGTCCTTTCCGTTGCCAGCCTTTCGTCGTGATATTCCGAGCTGTGACCGAACTTTCTTACCGGTTATTTTCGGTGCCGACTTCTGCTCTTTTCCCTCTTTCCAGGTATTTCAGTGAACCTCTTTTTACTCAATTTATGCCTTTAATCATGTCTTCTCATTCTGATTCACAAAATATTTCTGAAAGCCCCCAATCCTTGACCGATAGCGACTTTAATTCTGATAGTAAGTCCGCTAGCCTTACCATGTCCAATAACTCGCCTGTAGTAAATCCTCCCAATGAACGTAGGAGTAAATCTGGTCATGATTGTAGTACTTCCGGTAGGACCCTTGAAGAGCAAACACTGCATGCTTCTCCCCTTACCGCCATTAGGGCTTTTGGAGAAGCCGTTGGAGTACCGGTATCCGGCCAATACGGTACCATGTTGGGGATAGCAGAACGCTCCCCCCTATTATTTCCTCCTTTGGCCGGCACCTCTAAGGGTCCCCTCAGTTCCATACCGGCTGAGATGCGAGGGGAGAACGCGCCTCACTCCATCTCATCTGATAGCTATAGGGATGATGACGCCGGCTGGGCCGATGAAGCATCCTCCGTTGCCTCAGAAGACGTTGCCAGTATCGTGCGCGACCTGATGTCAGACGAAGAGTCGGTATCCTTGGAAGCCGACGATGACGAAGAACCGCCAGAGATCATCCCAGAGGACGATGACGAAATGCTAGACGATCTATACATGCCTCCCTACGAGGACGGCAGTCCGTCCTTCGTACAGATTGACAAAAGCTGGAGAAGGACGGCATTGAATAGCGACTTCTGCCGAAAGGGAGCCGAATACTTCGCCTTTCCTGATGGATACGAATTGGTGATGCCGTCCGAGGGATGTCGGATGACAGATTGCCCGCCTGCGCATGTGGCGGTCTATGCCCATATGCTAGATTTTGGGCTGAGGTTTCCTCTGGACCCTTTCATAGTAAAGATTTTCAAAGCCTGGAACATTTGCTTGTCCCAGTTGACGCCGCTTTCTTGGCGTAATTTGATCTCCTACGCCTGGACCGTCCGATATAGAAGGTTTCCGGAGACCTTGAACCTCTTCCGGAAACTGCATTGGATTAAAGAAGACGGTTCTGCCAAGGGCAAGGGGCAAGGCAAGAGGAAAAAGTCACAGGCCGAAAGGGAACTTGGCCAAGGTGGATGGATGTCTATGTACACCAAGCCCAAGAAGCTAACGGTGTATCCAAAATTAACGTCTCTAAAAAACTGGCAGCCCCGCTTCTTCTGGGTTCGGGTGCCAGACAATTTTCCTTTGCGCCGGTATTGGACAAAACCTCGCCCAAGGATGGAACACATCCCTGATAGGCGTTTGACACGTCGGGAGTGGCAGGCTTTCAACTTCTTCGAGGCCTCTTCAAAGCCGGGTCCCAAAGGGGGGAAACCTGTTCCAGTGCCTCTGATTTGGCTTCCTCACGCCATTTATATTTTAGGCAACGCGCCTCTTTCTGCTTTAGGCTTTTGCCAATCTGAACCCACTGGTAATTGAGTATGATGCCGGCAATTATTTTGCATGTTGTCTTTGTTTTTCTGCTGACACGTGCTTGTTTTTCTAATTTCAGGCCGTGAGCACTTAATTCGGCAAGCTCTTCATCTCAATCAGAACTACATTCCGATATCCAACATGCCTCCAAAGCCTCTTAAGAAGTATACTTCTATTCCTCCCAGCATTGGAGGCCGGGGTGGTAAGGCTGGCCGAGGATTCGGTCGTGGCGATGGTGGAGATGGCGGCCATGCGGCGGAAAAGGTGCCTCCATCAGCTGGCAAGCAACCTCCAGTTATTCCTCAGAAGAGGAAAGCGGAGGTTCAGGCTGATAAGGAGCCACGAAAGAGGGCTCCTCCCAAAGAAACCGGTCCCGTTATCCAGGGGGGTGACAAGGAGTCCCAGGGGCGCGTGGCGGCGGTCGGGACCTCATCCCTACGGCCGAAGATTTACAAGCAGCTGACCCTACCCAACATGATTCCAGAGCTCCGGAAGTTTGCTGATATGGGTAAGAGGGGGTTCATCGAGCATCCTGATGTGGATATACCGGAAATTCTCCGGAAGCGATGGACCCGGTCACCAGTCCGGGATGGCGAGCTATTCAAACCCAAGCTCAATGTTCTGGACGATGAGTCTTTGCTGCTTGACCGCCCTCTGGAAGGCGGTAACTTGGGCTACCGGCTATTAAAAGGCTTTCAACTGAAATTTGACATGCCGGTGGAACAGGTCCACGCTGCTGCCGCTGTGCATGCACACAACTTAGCTGTGGTAAGTTCAATTCTCTAGACTTTACCAAGTTACATCCCGGTGCTTTTTGTTGATGCTTTCGTTTCTCTAACTTTTTTATATATCCGTTTCAGGTTGCACATTTTGGGAAGGAGCTTTGTGACCTCTACCGATATTACCAGGCCGCCTATGTCGGCGAGGTATATGGCCACAAAACTACCTGGGTGGCGCTGGCCGCTAAGGAGGCCGAGCTTTCAGCTGCCGTCACTTAGCGAGATCAGCTGAAGAATGTGAAGGCGGACCTGGATAAGGCCCGGGATGACTTGAACTCTGCCAACGTCCTCAACAAGTCCAACAGTGTTGCTCTAAAGAGCAAGGACGTTGAACTGTAGAAACTGAGGGAGCAGCTTCAGGAGTCAAAGGCCCGGGAGGTTGACGCCATCTGCGAATACCGGCGGTCTATTGACTTCGTCCACCGCTTAGCCAACCGGTACAATGGGGGTTGGACCGCCGCTATGCGGTGCACCCGACATACCTTTTCGGATTTGGACTAGAGCAAAGTGGAGGAGGCCCATGGACACCGGGAGTTCGAGATCCTGGTGGATAATGAAGAGCTGGATCTCGAGGTGACGGAGGTCGATATAGCCAACGCTGACCCTCGTGCTGAGTTTGAGGAGGAGGAGCCGGAGGCTTCCAAAGAGCAAGCCGACCTGGGTGCCAAGAATGATCCGGCTGATAATGTCGTCATCCTTGACAGGAGCCCTGATGGTCCAAAACCTGAATCGGCTGAGGGGGACGCTAAGGCTCCTGCCTCTGAAGCTGCCCAGGGTGCTTAGTTTAGGTCTCCTTTTCCCCAATTTCTCTCTCGGTCTGGCCGTCTGTGGCCGACCTGAATTTTGTATAATTGTTGCTCCTAGGTTAGACTAGGATGTAAATTTGATTCACATTAATGAAAGTTATTTTATCAACGCTTGTGTCGGATACGCAATGATTTTGCTGTTTTAATTCGTCGTTGACTTTCTTTGACCATATCGGCAGATCCGCATGGGTTCGTAGACCGGAAATAGTCTTATTTTACAATTTTATTCCGGCAGATCCACAAGGGTCATTGACCGATTATGAAATAAGATATTTTCCTACCAGCTGATCCACGAGGGTCGTTGACTGGCAGTTCACTCTTTGCTCCAAGCGTGCTTGATTTATCCCGGCGGCAGATCCACTAAGGTCGTTGACCGCCAGGAACCCTTGTATTATTGGCTTCGCTTGACGGCAGATCAACGTAGGTCATTGACCGTCAAGGAATTTGCTTCTTTCTCCTCCCCTTGACAGCAGATCCATATAAGTCATTGACTACCAAGGGGATTTAATTATGGATTACTTCGGTATTCCTTAACGGCAGATCTACTTAGGTCACTGACCGTCAAGGAACTTTGAATAATTTGCACACGTAATATGTTCATAGAAACTTATTATTAAAAATGGCTAATCACTAATTCAAGCTAAGTAATGCTGAATATGACAACAATGCCGCTTTATTCTTGCTATGTAACTAGACTAGGAAACATGATTATACGAAATACTTTTTGAGCACGCTGACATTCCAGCTGTTCTTGAGTAGCTTGCCTGACATATCTTCCAGCCGGTAAGCTCCTGGGACTATTTCCTCTTTCACGAGGTAGGGTCCCTCCCAGTTGGCCGTTAGTTTGCCCTCGACATGAGCCTTTCCAGTGGTCGTCGTGCGTCTGAGCACTAGGTCGCCCTTTTTAATCAGCCGACTTCTTACTCTTTTGTGGTAGGCCTTGCTTATCCGATCCTTATATGCCGCTGACTTGAGTTCTGCCGCGAGCCTGACTTCTGGCAAGAGGTCGAGGTCCTCCCGGTGCAGTTTGTCATTCAGTTCCGGGTCGTAGTTCAGGATCCGCCAGTTTGGCAGTCCGACTTCGACCGGTAACACCGCCTCGGCCCTGAACACCAATTTGAACGGGGTATCCCGTGTTACTTCCTTTTCGGTGGTCCTGTTGGACCATAGTACCGCTGGAACCATGTCGGCCCAGGCACCCTTCAAATCATCTAGCTTCTTCTTAAGGGCGTTGAGGATTTGTTTATTGGCGGCCTCGGCCTGACCATTACTCTGGGGATGACACACGGATGAGTATGCAAACTTGATGCCGTACGGGTTCAAGAAGTTATTTATTGACCCGCAGTCAAACTGGACGCCATGGTTCATGACTATTCCCATAGAAATCCCAAACCTTGTGATGAGGTTTTGCCAGATGAACTTCCTAACCTGATTAGCCGTTATCTTTGCAGTCGGTTCGGCCTCAATCCACTTTGTGAAGTAGTCGATTCCGACTATCAGGAACTTTCTTCCTCCAGATGCCGGTGTGAATGGTCCTATGATATCCATCCCCCATTGAGCAAAGGGGATTGGATTCAGGATCGGCTGCAAATCGTTCTTGGGCCGATGTATGACCGGTGCGAACCTCTGCATTTGTCGCATTTCTTCACGTATGCCTGCGCGTCCATCAACATTGTCGGCCAGTAGAAGCCGGCCCTTAGGGCCTTTAGTGCAAGTGTCTTTCCCCCAATATGGTTTCCACATAACCCTTCGTGGATTTCTTCAATTATCTTCGTGGCCTCGTGGGCCGTTACGCACCTCAGGAGTGGGAGTGAAAGACCTTTCTTGTACAGTTGGCCTTGGAAGACGCAGAACCAGGTAGCCTCCCTTTTCAGCTTTTTTGCCGCCATCTTATCGGTGGGCAAACTTTCAGTCATCTTGTACGCCAATATGTCGTCGTACCATTCCTTCTGAGTGACTTCGTTTACCTCCACCTTGGCGGTCTCTATGCTTCTTTCCGGCAACATTTCTACCATGACGTTGCGCTTGAGATCTGTGGTGCTTGAACTTGCCAGCTTTGACAGAGCATCGGCTGCCATATTCTCTGTGCCGGGGACCAGTACTATTTCGAAGCTCTGTAGTGGAGCCGTTATCTACTTCACCTTTTGCAGGTATTTTTGCATTACCGGCTCCCTTGCTTCGTAGGTGCCCTCGATCTGGCTTGATATGAGCTGGGAATCCGTTGTCATCCGTATTTTCTTCGCTCCGGACGCTACGCACAAACTGATTCCCGCTATTGCAGCTTCATACTCCGCTTCATTGTTGGACTCCCTAAATCCAAAACGGACGGAATATTCGAAAACGTCTCCTTCTGGAGACGTCATGACCACCCCGGCGCCTGCCCCTGTTTGGGCCGCTGAGCCGTCCACAGATATCTGCCAGGTGCCGGCTGGTCCTTCGATCTCATCGCCTGCGGTCTCAACAATGAAGTCGGTCAAAGCTTGTGCTTTGATAGCTGTTCGCGGTCGATACTCGATATCAAACTCGGACAGCTCTATTGCCCATTTCAGCAACCTACCGGTTGTATCTAGCTTATGGAGCACCTTCTCTAATGGCTGATTTGTGAGTACTTGGATGGTGTGCGAGTCGAAGTATGGTCGCAGCTTTCTAGCCGCTATCAGCACGGCGTATGCCATCTTCTCCAAAGAATTCGTACCTGCTGTTCCGCCCCGACCAAGACATGGCTCACAAAGTAGATAGGATGTTTGTTGCTTATCTTTTTCCACCAGCAAAGACTGCTGCTACTGTTTTTAGGCCGACACCGAGATGTATAGTCATGCACTTATCCCCCATCTCGGGTTGGGTAATAGTCGGTAGTTGCTTGAAGTGTTCTTTAACGGCCTCAAAGGCCTGTCTCTATTCATCCCCCCATTCGAACTTCTTATTCCCTCTCAGAACTTTGAAGAACGGCAGGGCCTTCTCGGCTGACTTGGAAACGAACCTTGTTAGTGCCGCCATCTTTCCAGTCAGCTTCTGGATGTCTCGGATACTCTTGGGCTCTGGCAGCTCACTTATCGCCCTGATTTTGTCAGGATTGGCGTCTATTCCCCTTTCACTGACCATAAAGCCGAGGAATTTACCGGATCTTACCCCAAATACGCACTTCTTGGGATTAAGCTTCATCTGGTATTTTCGCAGAGTCGCGAATGTTTCCTCGAGGTCCGTGATGTGGGCTTCCTCCGTCAAGCTTTTGACGATGCTATCGTCGACATAAACTTCGACATTTCGGCCTTTCTGAGACGCGAATATCTTGTACACTAGCTTTTGGTAGGTAGCTCCTGCATTTTTCAGGCCGAACGGCATGGCCTTGTACGCATATACCCCGGCTTCCGTTATGAATGCCGCCTTGTTCCTATCTGCCTGCAGTAGGCTGATTTGATGGTACCCGGAGAAGGCATCCATGAAGCTTAGCAGCGCATGGCCGCTAGTAGAGTCAACCAGCTGGTCGATCCTAAGCAACGGGTAGCAGTCTTTTGGGCAGGCTTTGTTGAGGTCGGTAAAATCCACACACATCCGCCAGGACCCATTGGCTTTCTTCACCATCACTACGTTCGCCAGCCATTCTGGATAGTCGCATGGCTTAATGAAGTCAGCCGACAGCAGCTTATCGACCTCTTCCTTGATAGTCGCGTTCTTCTCGGCTGAGAAGTTGCGCTTCTTCTGTTTCACCGGCCTTACATCCTCGCTGACATTCAGCCGGTGTACCATAAATGAGGGATCGATTCCCGGCATTTCGTCCGCTGAGAACACGAAGACATCCGCATTGCTTCTCAGCAGACTGATCAGATTGACTTTGACCTTATCGGCCAGATCGGACCCGATCTTAACTGTCCTTTCCGGCCTATCTTGTTCGAGACTGACTTCCTCAGTCTCCCCTTCCGGGCTGGGTCTCGGTAGATCTACCGGCCTTCCCTCGAAGTTCTCCATAGATAAATCTTTATTTGCTTTATTCTCCGCCCGCCGTCTCTTCCTCTCCGACGGCGGGGACTCGGCTGGTCGCTTGTGGTTGAAATTTTTAAGAGCCGTCAGGTAGCATGCCCTAGCCGACTCTTGATTCCCCTTCAACCTCTCCGGCTTGCCGAGGTTCGATGTGTAAATCATCGTTAAATGGTAGGTGGATACCACAGCATGGGCGTCGTGGATCAATGGCCGTCCTATAATGGCGTTGTATGCGGCTGGCACGTCCACTACCAAGAATTCCACCAGCAGGTCTCTGGACTGGGATCCATCCCCCAATTTGACCGGTAGCTTTATGGTCCCTTCGGGGACGACAAAAGCCCCTGTGAAACCAATCACCGGGTATGAGACCGGCTTCAGACATGATCTCCCCAGGCCCATCTTTTCAAACGTGGGCATAAAGAGAATGTTGGCGGAGCTGCCGCCATCCACCAGGATGCGGTGGACCATCACCGTCGAAATCTGGAGGGATACTACCAGAGGGTCATCATGTGGATAGATGATCCCTTTAGCGTCCTCTGCCGTGAATGACACGGATGGCATGGTCGGTGGCTTCGGCCATTTACCCGTATTATTGAAGTTCACTTGGTGTCTTACCTCATTCAGGCTGGCTTTAGCACCGTGAATGCTTCCCCCATGGACAGGTCCACCTGAGATGACATGTATCTCAGTTATCCTTTCCTTGACGGGCCTCTTGCTGTCGTCACCCCTTCCCGGTGACCTTTCTCTTGGCGACCTTTCCCGGTCAGGTCGGGCCTGATACTGTTTGAAATATCCTCTTCATACCAGGTCCTCTATCCCATCTCTCAAATCCTTGCAATCGTCGGTGACATGACCATGATCCCGGTGGAAATCGCACCACTTGGACTTATCACGACCTTTGAAGTACATCTTACGGGGACGCTGCCACTTATCATCAGTTTTGTGCAGCTCGTAGATCTCGGCCCTAGACATTGTTAGGGGAGTATAGTCATGATACCGGTCCGGCCTTCCTTCCTGGCCCTTCTTAACCGAGTTGCTTTCCTCCCCTCGTCTTCCCGAGTTGTCGGACTTCTTGTATTTCCGGTACTTTTCTTTTTCTCTCTCCTTCTCTTTCTCCTTCTCTTTGCCGTCTCCTTCGGACCGTTTTGAGGTGGCTGCCTTATCGAACTCCTCTCCTCTGATGAACTCATTTGCTTTCCTGAGGACGTCAATAAGATTGGTCAGCTTTTTGCGGCCCATGTAGCTTCTAAAGGCAGTGCCCTCCTTCAGGCCGGTCATCAACGCTAGGACCGCCACCTCTTGTTGTAGGCTGGGTATGGTGACAGCCTCAGAGTTAAAGCGGCCGATATAATCTCGCAGGCTTTCCTTCTCGCCCTGCTTGATAGACATCAGCTCGCCGGTTGTTCGCTCCCTCCGCTTATTGCTGACAAAGTGGGTCACAAACATGGCCGTGAGCTGTCGGAAATCAGCTATGGTTGCCGGAGGAATGCTCTTAAACCAAGTCTGTGCCAAGCCCGCCAAGGTTGAGGGAAACACTTTACACCATACAAAATCAGTGTCGGTGTATAGCAGCATGTGCCCCTCGTACGCGGAGATGTGATCCTCAGGATCCGTCTTACCGTCATACTTGCATGTCGGCATCTTAATTTTCTCCATGGGCTCATGGAGTATAGCAGTTGAGAAAAGAGAGTTTCGGAGAGATACCGGCGCTTTGCGACGGGCAAACTCAGTGTCCCTTCTTGAGGGCTGGGATGAGTGGTGTACTTCAGTGTCTTGTTGCTCATCCTCGTACCCATCCCCCACCGGCTCTGTGGGAGTTTTCGAATGCTCGGCGTGCTCCGGGTCGTGCCGGCTTGGTTCGCCGTGTCGGTCACTTATCATGGACCGCATCTTTCTGACAAGGCTATGTGGCCACGTTGAGGGGCGTTTGCTAGCGTGACCCACTGGCGGTGCTTGGCTCGCCATGGCCTGAAAGACCTCGGCGGCGCTTCTGAGTTGTTCAGGGCTGAACATGTGTTGCAGCGCCTCGAACACGTTGGGAGGTGTAGCCTCAGTGGTCCCTTTCTCCACCTCAGCAGTGGGCAGAATTCAAATGTTGGGCAGAATTCCATAAAATTGGGTGAGTAAAACATTACTTCGGAAATAAAGTTTAAAATAACTTTCCACGAAACCCTTGCATGTTCAAATACATATTTTATTATTATGGCCCAAATGATCTTGAACTCCACGATGATTCACCTCATCAACAATAACAGCTATTAAATATCCATTATAACAATTCAGATAAACAAATGGACTTGCTCATATTTCCTAAGCTCTTCCATGAACCATTACAAATCCTTATATACAAATCATTCCACTACTCTAACTCACAAAATCAATCTTACATGATAGTTCTAATTAGCCCTAAGTCTAATTTATAGAGAATATGATCAAACAACATAATTCATAAAAATGAGATTTTGTGAACTTACTTGACAAGGACCAATTCATATTAGGACTTTTTAACTACAATAATATAAATTTTTACCCGTTCTCTTGCAATAATACAAACTTTTGATTATTTTTAAATAAAACAAACATTTTAAAAAAATTCCCCCAGTAGGTCATGACCGGTTAGTCACTTGTTGGTGCAGGTATATTGCTTACGTGGCACTTACCGTTGGAGGGGACCATATAACAATTTTTTTGGCTCTTTTTTTCGTTATTTCCCCTTCTTCTTCTTTGTTTGATCTTGTTTCTTCTTCCTCCATTTTTTTTCTTCTTCCTCAAATCCTTCCATCTTTTTTTTAATTTCGTCCTCAAAAAACAAAATCCCAATTGCAATTTTTGAACCTGAAGCACAAATGGCTGCGAGAAGACAAACGTCAGTGGGTTCATCCTCTGATTCAAGGGGAAATTTGAATGAGTCCACGAAATGTTCTTGTGGAAGAGAACCTATTGTTCGTACTGCGAAGCGTGGCGTAAATATTAGGATGAAGTTTTATGGGTGCCATTTATGGCTTGTGAGCATTTAATTTTATTTTAATTAATTTTTTTTTTACAAAAATGGGAAATCTAGGGTTTGTTTTATGACTAATTGATTGTTCTTGTATTGTAGGATACTAAGTGTGACCTTTTTAGGTGGTTTAATGAGCAAGGGAGTGAAGTTAATGATCTTAGATTTCGATATTCGAGAAGGAGACTACCATAGGCGAGATGGAGTATGAGAAGAGATTAATGGTTGAAAAAATAAAAAAATTACAGCTTAAAAAGGACAACTTGGAAGAAGATGTGCAAGAGATGAAATTTGAGCTTTCACACCTTCGTATTGAGGTGTTGAAAACTTCACACAATGAGAAGAACTTGACCTTGGTTTTGTTTGTTTCATGGCTTGTTTTTACCATTTTCTTGTTTTACTTAAGTTAGTTTAAGGTTCTTATTGGTGGATCTAACAGATCTGATGCTTTGTTGTTAGTTAATAAAAAAAAATTGTTGGAACCCTTGAAGTTGTTGTCATATTATTTTGCATTTGGTGAAATGAAAAAAAATGTTTGGAGGTGATGACATGATATGATGCTTAACAATACACTCGGTGGAGTCGAAGTTCATGCAATTTCACATATAACAACCTGTTCAAAAAGATCCAATGGAGAGTCAAATGCTCATCCAAACAACGGTAGAAATTAGTTCAAATGTCATCAACTTAGGAACTAATTAATAACCTTAATGTACCAAAAAACCACAACCCTAATTAATCTACCTAAAATCAGTTCCTAATTTTCAATTTACCGAGTTGCTTGATGAAGAGTGGAGCATTGGCTGGACTGTGAGCCTTGAAACCGTTGGTCATTAAGCATCCTTAGAGCGACGGATCTTGGTGGCCGTACGTAAAGGTCAAAAAGTAAGTTAGCAGGATATGTTAAAGGTGAACACATGTTGAAACACAAAAAAAGTCAGAATGACTTTCAAATTGACAGTGGCTGAACCATCATCCCCAATCAACACACCCACACCAACTGGGATCCTCCCCCTTCCCGTTCCCGTTCCCCTGCCTCTTCTTCCACCTCCCCTGGAGCCAACTCCACCTCTGTCCATTCTTCCTCCTCTGCCCAGCTGAGAAGGTTATGTAGTTGCATTGTGATGACTTGATGATGATGCAGTAGGTTGGGTGGTTGGAGTACTGGATTGAGCTCTGGCTTGGGGTGGCTGGCTATCATTCCTAGGCCTCCCCCTAGGTTTTTTTGGTGCGAGCTCGAGCAAAGTTATGGTGTCCCCTGTTTGGGCAACTCCTTTTATTATGGCTCTTCACCTTGCATAGGTTGCAAGTCATCTCAGATGCAGTTCTCTTCAAGGTCTCGGGTTTCTTAGGGTCTTTCTCAGGGTTGGTCCCTCCTCCTATTCTTTCTAGGTCAACCTGGACCTAATTTTGATAGGAGGGGGTTGTACTTCACACGACACCCTTGGCCAATGTCTTTCCCTTTCTAATAGTGGAATGGAACCTGCATATTAAACAAAAAAACACTTAGAACTGATATACAATAGGCAAAAGTATATAGAAGGACAAATGACTGCATATGCTGCTAAGTATACATCCTTCTTGTAACAAGGATCAACAAAATCTTTAGCTTCCTTGTGCTGAAAATATATGCATGCAATGGCATGACAGCAAGGCACACCCTTCATCTCCCACTTTATACAGGTGCATGTCCTTGCACTTAGACCCCATAAGTTTTTTTGACAAGTAGTTTGTTGCAAATAAAAAGAAACAAAGGAAGTATATAATTTGGTCATTCTATATACTTTCAACTAGGGGTGTTTATAAATATCCGATCCAGTCGATCTGATCCAGTCGATCCGATCTGTGATTCGGTCTATTTGATCCGATAAATGGATACCCGATCCGTTTTTCTTAGTTTTCGGATATTTCAGATCGGATATACAAAAAATTTCGGATCAGATATGGATCGGAAATTTTCAGATATCAGAAAATATCTGAAACATTGGGATTTTTTCAGATATCTTCGGATATACGATCCGAAATATCTGTTTTCGAGACCGAATATCCGAAATATCCGATGATCCGATCCAGTCTGGAACTTATTTTATGAACTTTTCCTTAAAAGAAATGTAATTTTTAGTTTTCGGATATCCGATTTTTTTCGAATCGCTTTTTTTCCGATCCGGAATTTAGGATCGGATCGGATTATCCGAAATGAACACCTAATTGCAACATAAATACGATGAGGCATCTGGTCATTTTTGTTGACTTAAAATACAACTTAATTTTATCGAATTGAATTTATTTTTTCTAAATTGATCTTATTTTTATTGAACAAAGTTCTATTTTTGCAGAACTAAACTTATTTTTTCTGAATTAGTTAAGGATGGTTGCTGATTTATACAAAAGTTTTAATTTGTATAGGTATAGACTTCTATCTGTGACACTACTCGATCAATCAAACTAAAGATGAAAGTTAAGTACAAAAAAATGCAGAGAACACAGTATAAATTTCTAGACTTGCATTTGCTCTACTAAATAAAAAAAAAATATTAGCAGTCAACATTATTAAGCCAGAACCACAATCAAAAAACTATTTCAATATTTGAAACTGTCAAACAAGTATTAGTTCCAGAAGTAAGCAAGAAGTAAAATCTATGGTATCACTCCAACTTTCCAAGTAATTCTGCAATAATGCTTCGAAAAAGAATACGGGACTACGGGAGCTTAGGAAAAACCAAGTTCCAAATGGACCATGAAGTAAACTGCAACTTCCAAGTTATTCTGCAGTAGTGCTTCTCAACAAGAATACAAAAGCTTAAGAATAAACCAAGTTTCAAATGGAGCATGAAGTAAACTAGGTAGAATCTGCTTTAAGTTTATCCTGCACTTGTACAATATATGTTGCATTGCCACTCAAATTAGTGGAAAGTTTCATAGGAAAATACAGTATATACATGTTCATATGTTGCGGCGTTCTCTAAAAAAAAGGAATTAGTTGTTCCATTGGAAAGTTCTTCCAGTTGTATGCTAAAGATCATATTGTTATAACAGAGAAATCAAAATCCCCAAAGGAGCTGGTGCAGGGAGAAAACAAATGCCTGGTCCTCTTAGGAACATGTTGAATACGCGACCAATCTGCAACATCGGGTCCTTCACATATTTTTATATCTAGACATCCATGATCTCAACTCTCAAGTTCTTGTACAACAGTGGGGTTACGTAATAGTTCTGCAAGTGCTGTCGATTCAGGGCAATCTTCGACAGAGAGAAAGCGGAGCTGGCAGGGACTCGAAAACAGGAATTCTCTATATATAAATTTGCTGAAGCATTGTGAAACAACCTAACCTCCTTGGAGCGACTTGGAATTCAAGATTCTACAATCGACACAACTCCATAGAGTATAGGCTCTTTAGAACTAGAGCAACGAGCCAACGAGTGAAATGATCAAGTATGAAGCTACAGGATAGTCCAAATCCCATCCAGCTGAAATGCCTTAGCTTCGAGATATTTCAATACCGACAAATGGACACTGGAATTAGGGAAAGAAAAAAGATGCACATGAGACAGTTGGAATTGAATTTTTTTGCTCCTTGTCTGAATGAGATGAATCTATATAGAGCAAAGATTTAAATGAATGGATGAAATGCCATCACTAAAGAAGATTGCAGACTAGCAAATATATATAGACTATAGTAAGTAGCATAGAAACGTTGCTAAATAGAGCACAAATAGCTGCAACCACATAATCATCAACACTGCTCTTATTAGTTATTAGTGGGAAAAATGAAAAGAAAAGAGACACATACCAGTTGACGGAATAAGTGGCCAATCTTGGCCATCTGGCCATTCACACCTTTTTTCGAGCTCTGGACACTTCCAAATATTCAGTTCTTGTAATGCAGTGAGTTTATAAAAAGATTTTGGGAGCTCCACCAATTTATGGCAATTCCTTATTGACAGGCGACGGAGTTGGGTCAAGTGGCAAATCCATTCTGGTAGGCCTCTCAACTCCGAAAGCTCATTCATATAAAGCTCTTGAAGAGTTGTGACACAGCATAGGCCCCTAGGAAGACATTTCAGTTTTGAGATTGCATATAAATCCAAGGAACGAAGCCTCCTCAAGCTTTTCCAAGGTATCAGTCTGACACTAGAACTAGTACTTGTCTCCTCAATATCAATAACATTATCTTCATCCATGATGTCCCATAAATCCACTTCTTCGCAGTGCGAAAGCTTCAAATCCTGAAGGGAAGAGAGATGTTGCATAGCATCAGATATGTATCTGAGTCTCCAGCATTCACTGATTGTAAGTTGCCGGAGGGAGGTGGGAGACTCTACTGTTAATTTGGTCAATTCATTGCATCCCTTAATTGCTAACGACTCAAAGTATGTATTAATAGTAAATGAATCCAGTTCATGAACTAATTCGATGTCCAGCTTTCTTAATGTGCACAAAGTTGGAGCATAAGGTTGTAGAAGTGTTGTTGATGAATGCTCCCTGCACAATAGATGTTTCAGCAGTGTTGCGTGGACGTCATAGGCCTCCAACGACTGAAGCCTTGGAACCAGAGGCATTGACATCAACTTTGGGCAACTGTATATTCTAAGCCAAGAAAGACGAGGGAAAACTCGCTCCAGCGAATAGTATTGCTGATTGTCATGTGTATCTTCATGTATGTCATTCTTCACTTCCTGTCTTGACCATTCCTTTAGAATACACAAACCCTGCAACTCAAGACGTTCCAATGATGGGAAGTATGGTTTTACAGAGGCAGAAGTAAAACCGCTATAACCGATTTTACCGCCACCAATATCTACGTATTCCAACACTTCAAGGTACGCAAGTTCGAGAAACCCGAGATGAGGCGGTTGACTCAAGGGAGGGAGATGTTGGCATCTATGGAAAGATCGAATACTCAAAGAAATAAGGTTCAGGAGAAAGCTAGGTGACGCATCAATGCCCCACCTTGGAAACCTCACTCCCTTCCAGGATAAAACATGTAGTCTTTTGAGAGTTGGAGGGGTGCGGGTATTCTAACACCAAAATCTCTTCATCATGTGCTTTGCATCGGTACTCGGATCTTCATACGAGGATGACCATCTTAATACTAACTCAATGAAGCTTCTTACCTTCTAAATTTGCCATCATTGCTTCGGATACTGACTTCTTTACGATATTCTTTTATATTAATCTCCACTTTTCCAAAGAAGATTGTTCAAGTAAGCCGGAGCATCTAAACCATTACTTTTCCCCACCACAAATTTATCTAATGTGCGAAGAGATGTTAACGCCCAAATCTCGGTGGCAAATCCCTCAATCCAATTTTATCATTATACAAATTGCCTTAGATTGATCAATTTGTGAAATCCCCTTGGAAATTCTTTAAGGCGGTTACATACCCGAAGATCCAAAGTCTCGCAAGTTGTGTAGCATCGTGATGCACTCGAAAGAGATACAATGGACCAACCAAGTCCGAAGTACCTTAGGTGCACCAACTTTTCCTATAGAGCTAGGAAGGCTTTCACAATCGGCCTTAAGCAAGTCCAAGTGCACGAAGGCACCTCAAACTTGAAAAGGTTGCACTCATGTTCACTAATGTAGTATGTGAAAGAAGAATAAGAGATCGCATTTGCTTGGCTGCAAGCACTGAAGAAGGAACTTCCCAAGAGGAGCCCACAAAAATACTTGCATGCCGAATGTTGTCATTTGCCTGTAATTTTGACCCGCATACTACATCAGAGTCTTCTCCCGCCATATATTGTGCCAAGTCATGCATTAAATCATGCATTTTACAGCTGATAATATCACCATCCTCATCCCGAACATCATCTTTGAAGAAAGATCTTTTAAATAGTTCCATAAAATATACATCACCAACATCCTCAGGGCTTTGGCTGCAGTGTGATGACATAATGAACCCTTGGGCCATCCAAAGATCAATCAAATATTGTTTCCTAAATACATAATTCTTGGGAAAGACTGAGCAATATGCAAAGCATTGCTTTAACTGCGATGGTAGGTGGTCATAGCTCAGCTTTAAAGTTGACATTATACTGCCTTCATTTTGTTCTATCATTCTCAGCTCACCATCTCTAAAAGACTCCCATTCCGCCTCGGTATCTTTAGAATAAAGAAGGCCAGCTATAGTCCTTATGGCAAGTGGAACGTTGGCACATTTGTCAACAATCTCCCTGCCTATGCTGGCCAGCTTTTGGTTTCTTTTCTCTTCTCCTTCTTTGAATGCTAGGCTTTTGAACAACTCCCAAGATTGATCCTCTGATAGGCCCTTCAATTCATAGGGTTCTACTGTACCCATATTTATAGCCACTACTCTAGACCTTGAGGTAACAATTATCTTGCTTCCTGGTTTACCACTGTACAACAAACGCTTCAAATGAAGCCATCTCTCACGATCCTCATCCCATATGTCATCTAACACGAGCAAGTATCTCTTATTATGGATCATTCGTTGCAGTTGGATTTGGAGTTGTTCCATGTTTACGTGGTGAAAATCATCATTAGATACAGATCTGAGAATTTTTCTTACTAACTCTTCAGAACAAGAAATCTCAGAGATGCATGCCCAACATTTGAATTCAAAATGTTTTTGAACATTTTCATCATTAAAGACTAGTTGGGCTAGAGTTGTTTTTCCCAGTCCACCAATCCCAACAATCGGAATGACTGAGACATGGTTTCCCTCAATATCGTCAGAGTCTAAAACCATTTGAACAATTTTCCTTTTATCAGCATCTCTACCAATCACTTCTTCCTTCAATACAAAAGAGTGTGTTACTCTCACTCTACTATATGTCAGTTTATCTAAGTGCTGTTCATGGACAGGATATACCCTAAGGTTAAGGCTGTGCATTTCAGATGTGATGGCTTTCAATGCCTCCACAATAGCCTTAGCCTCTATAGCCAATTTTCTATTTGTTTTACAGGAACTTGAGATTGAAAAACAAGCATGCAAAGGTTTAGTGAGCTTACCTCCAGACATTTGCTCATTCCCTTCATCAACCATAGCGATCTCTTCCAATAAATCCTCCAGCCGGTAGAGTACATGTTTGAGCCTTTTGAGCCACAACTTGACTAAAGCTCCATTCTCGGCTTCTCTTAGCTTCTCTGCATCAAGAAGGCGAGCCTGGATCATCCTCATTGTCTGCTCAAGCTTTCCTACTTTATTTCTACCATTGAAGTAAGGAGCTATCTTTTCAACCATTGATTCCCCCATATATACCAAAAGTTTCACAACAATATCAGATACAATAGCTTCTGCCATTTTTTCCCTCTTTATTTTTCTCTGTGATCTGTTTCCTTTGAGCAAAACCAACTTTATAATGCTGGATATGTTTACTGTATGCAGTTCCCTGCCTTACACAGCTTGTTGACTAAAATGAAACATATTTCATCAGTAAATTCCTGAACTTCCAAGATTAGAATTGTATTTGTCAGTCAATGTACTGTATAGAAAAGGTGAGAGTTTTCATATTATTAAGTGTGTCTTAATAAGTCACCTTCCATGTAAGTCAAATTTGTCTAGCTTTTCACACATAGAGAAAAGTCTATTCAGGCATCTCTTAGAGCTTACCATGACAGTAACTAATGATATTTTATCTAATTCAACGTCACTCATGACAAAGGTACAGCTAAGAGTCTTCTTAAGGTCTAGTAAATAAGCTCTATTTTTAGAATAAGTTGTTACCAACTTGGACATAATTTCAATCTAAAGATACATCATACATTCATAATTTATCATATAACAAGACAAATTCGTATTTCTTACGGAGATCAAGCTGGTCCCTGCAGCTAGATTAATTGGTTTTCTTTAAACAAGCCTCAGGTGCAAGAGATGTAAACACATATTGCATATCCCCCCCCTCCCCGCCTTCCTTTTATATCTGCGAAATCTGGTTCAGAATGATCTAAGAGTCCAAAGTAACATAGCTTATAATGGTCAACATCATTCATAATTTCATATAAACTGACAAGAGTAAACATTTTCTCTTACCAATTACTGTTATGAATTCTTAGCTGCATACTTTGATCATTTTGATGGGCATAACGAACATGATCAGACGGAGTTGTTCCTGCAGATAATACCAAGTTCTCTACTTCTCTTCTATGTGATATTGTGACCTGTGAAGTTTGATGGCGTGGGAGGAGAATCAGTGTCGTCACCATTGAGGTTGGACTCATTAATTTTCACATTGCTTCTGCACTTCGTCGTTCCTGAAAGTATGAGATGTCAGGTCTCGTTGCACAAAAGCTTCAGCTAGTCTTGGGCTTTTCCTCCATATTGAAGTAGAGGAGTAAAGCAGATACGCTTGTGTAATTGTGTTCATACAGGAATGTTGCTGCATAGATAAGGAGAGACAATCCGGAAGCTAGCAACTCCGGCTATCAGGAATAGACCTCATAAATTGTCAAGACTGAGACTGCTGGAAGCTGTTATCTTGTTACCTTCATCTAAAACATTATACAGTGGCATACTCCATGCATGCTTTCTCCATTGCTGCATAGGTCCTGTAATGTTCCTAGAAGAAGGTAACGAACATCAACATATCATGTGCTTGTCGGGCAACATATTATACAGTGGCCTCCGGAGTCAGAATGCTTATTATAATACCTTTCTGGGAGCGAAACGGGCCAACGAGTCAAACTCACTGCTATGCTGTGACCGATAGGCTTTTTAAGCCATCCGAGTTCGTTTAGGCCCGAAAACAGCATTTTAATTATTTCCGGATTTTATTATTTCCTTATTTTCGTATTAGGATTTTGTTTTAACTATTTAAACATTATTAGGCCGTCATTAAGAGACAGTTTTTCATCTTTAATCATATTTCAGAGTTTTTACCTCTTTCTGGTGGATTCCGGAGCCTTCGACAGATTTATCGCTTAATAATTTGTTTGTTCTTGTTAAATATTAGCGCTTGATTTTCTTTGATCTTTCCGACTGCGTCATTTTGTTTTTTTTCACATGTGAGCGTGGAGTTTAATCATCACAGTGCAAACAAAATGCAAATACCTAGTTCTCGAGAAAATACTTCTGTGGACAATTGCCCGGTGGTAATCAGTCACCTCGTCCACCTCCTGTAATCATTTGCAATCTATCATTCTACTGCTAACAAAGTTTGATGATTTAGAGTTTAGTCCTTTAGCTATAGAATCTTGAAGTAGTTTAATTTGTTTCTGAACCTGCAGTTAACCCTTGAGGTAGAGCAGCAATTGCTTCAGCAAGTCATGACTCATGAGTCCCAGTGGCTCATGCCGGAGCAGATCGATTTGTTGCCTTCAGTTGCATCAGCAGATGCTTCGTCAATGATGTATTTAGAGCTGAAAGTTATTCGGATAAAAACTATCCAATCCAAACAAAATTAATAATTTTGGATTGGGCTCGAACTATGATCCGCTTGGATACGGATTGAGTTTTTTTTTTTTTGAAAATTTGGATTTTCAAATGGGTTTGGATTGAGGTGATTGGATATTAAAATCCAAAATAACCGAAAAGCAAATAAGCCTTGTATCGTATATTTGGGATTGGGCTTGAGTAATTTTGATAAAATTTATGTGTTTTATGGGATTGTATGAGTTACTTGCATTATTGAACATTTTATTTTGATTTTGATGCTCGTGCTTAAATTATTTCATCAAAAGAATAGAGTTTAAATTTTTTGGATATTTCGAACTGGATCTAATCTAGTGTCTAAAAATTCGGATTGGATTGTTTTGGACTCAATCTCTTATTGGTTTGCATATGGATTGGAAATTTGAAATCCAATTTTTTGTTTGAATTGGATTGAAATAGACCTAAATCCAAACCGTACACCGAACTTTGACCCCCTAAATGTAGTTAGTAACTCATTTCAGTCATTTGTGTGTGGGCCTTGTGTGGTATTTGGTTTTGCCCTGCTGTGGGAGTAAACCACAAATGTTGTACTCATGTAAAAGCAAAATTCTGATTTTCTTTCCTTTTTTATAACTAAAAACTTTGCAATTTTACAAATTGCCATTGATATTAATAAATTGTATAACCAAATACTTCATCTATTTAGAAATAGTTGCACCATTTCATGTCTTCACGCTTGTGATGTATGGCTTCAAACATTAATATATTTGATTATCAATAAGTAAAAGTTATAGAAAGTTGATATTAAAAAAAATATATTGAGACGAATCTAAAGTATTAATGTGTCTAGTAAATACTATGCAAATGGTGCTACTATTTCTAAACGGAGGAAGAAATGATTAGGAATTTGCTATATGTGGGTATCAATACTATTATTATTATAATAATAATAATAATAATTACTATTATTATTATTATTTGTTATTATTATCATTATTATTATTATTTATTTAAGGAAAATTTGTCCTTGTAGATTAGTACTGGAGATTCCGTTGGAAAACTATAATATTAATTACTTTATTATTTTCCTATTTCACCTTTATTTAAAATTGTTATCCCTTATCAAGGAAAAATTCCAAAGACTCTTTTTTTTAACTAATGTTTGCGAGATGGAAACACTTGTTGAATTTTAATATTGATTTCACTTTTTTTAGGCAATAACTAGCACATGCAAGTCATTTGACTCCCTAACCTCTTCAAATTCATTCTTTTACCCTTCAAATTTCATCTCATTTTCATGTTCAGTCTTTTTATAAATCTAGAGGAGAAAGTTGATGTGGGGAAAACGAGAGAGAAAATGAAACAAATTTGAGAGATTTAGTAGGTCACGTGACTTGCACGTACTAAGTCTGTGCCAAAAAAGTAAAATCAATGTTGGAACCCGAATATTGGTTTCATCTTGCAAATTTTTATTGACAAAAGTTGGTTTAGTGCCAATACTATTTATAAGGTACTATTTATAATATGTCGCTGCGGAAGAACGAAAAATGTGCAATTACGGCGCTGATATATAATTTGAAAAAAGTTAGAACATTGGATTGGACATTCATATACTATATGGGTCAAATTTTGGCTTTTTTCTTTGTTACGGGAAGTATGGGATATTGTTATTAACAGTTTCATCTTTCCTCCTCTTCTCCTTCTCAAATTCATTTTTTTTTCGTTGCTCAAAATTTTCCAATAGAACGATTGAGCATAACTTCGATCGTTATTATGTATATTGGGATAGTAGCAGTCAAATATTTCACGTGACAATTTTGAAAAGTCAATTAAAAAAATAATAGGGTAGTAATTTCAGTAAAAGAAACTTACCAAACAAATGAAATGCACAAATTGGGAGCAGTGCTGTTAGGTTATTAATTGCTGAAAAAACATAATGTCATGTTTGGATACTGGAGAGATAAATTGCTTAGTTTGTTGTTTCTATGAATTAAGGTTTATAATGTTTGAAACAACATTAATGTCGAAGATAGGGGTAGAATTATTGATGAACTCAAATCTCTTTTTCCGGTAGAAACATCTCCTGATGCTGCCGCCGTCGTCGGAGAGATGGTTAAGAAGCTCATTATTGCTGTTGTAGGATTTGGTTCGTTCATCGGAATGATTCTGGTGACTAAAGGTATGGTGCCGGATCGGGTGAGTACGGAAACACGTGTGACCCACGAGGGGGCAACTTTCTCCCACTCTGCAACTTTCACCAAGAAAGAAGAAATCTGAAGGAGAGAAGAGATCTGAAGATGATAGGTGAGGTTCAAAAGCTATAGTTTCTTGATCTGTTGTGTGGTTTCATTCGCCATGCATGTTTAAACATCGATTTCTTATTTACTTAGATGCCAACATTGGCATACTGCTATGGTGCATCAAAGACCGTTGTAGGGTACATTTTCTTTTTAACATAGTTAACGTTAGTATAAGATGATTAAATTCTTGGAAGAAGTTGGGACTCTGATTTTCAGGTGTTTAATCAGAATCAGTTGTGCCTAATTCTGAAACATTTTAAACATTCCAAATTTGGTTTTGTTCTTTTTGAGAATGAAAAATGAAAAAATATGTGCATAAGTACTTTCTTTTAATTATTTAATTAGAGTTATTAGCTAAACTAACGAATGTCACGCTTGAGTACCCTAACTGCAACTTTTGCAATTTGACTACCCAAATTGTAACTTTGGGAAAAGTTCAGTTGTGCACTTAACTCGTGTATTAATTATTTGTTACAAAATGCTACTTGAATTATAGCTTTAGTACATCTTAGAGATGAATTTAAAATTTCCTTTAATCAATAAAGACACCTTTTTTTAAGAAAAAAGCATAATCAAATAACGTAATTTGTCCACTCTCATAGTGATCAAGACTAAGAAACGACTAATTTATCCACTCTCCCGTATATTGCGTATATCACCCAAACAATTTCTATACCTCAATGTCACAATGACAAATTTTTGTGACCATAAGAAGAGAAATCAAACATCCTAAAACATCTTTTCTCTTTTTGAAAAATCCCCATAAAATCCGTATTATTCTTCCCAAAATACTCATATAATATGCTAATATTTTAAATCACAGGAATAATTTAGGACAAGTTTTTTTCCTTGGTAAGAAGAACGACCCTACTGGACCATCACTTCTCACAAGTCAGCCAACCCAACTATCCAGGTCAACGCTTGATAGTAGGGGATATGAGGGAATCCCAACTCCCAAATACGAGTATGTAGTAGGGTTTGAAAAGCTACAAGGCGAGTTTCCTACCACCTCTACCAACCAAGCTTGGTGCTCATTTGGTATACATGGGAATTTAATTCCAGTAGAAAGTTTATTTTCTAGGAAATTACTTCTCTTATGTAATTCCTAGCAAATTACCTAAATTATTTTGGTTGACATCAAGGAATTCGAAATTCATGTTGGAATTCTAATTGACCAAGGGGGGAGTGGGTAATTAAATTCCCACATTTTGTAGGAATTTCAATTTCCCAAGGAATTTCCATTGCACCCATTTTCTCAACTTATGTCAACCAAACAACTTTCCAGATGAGAAAATCATGGGAATTTCAGCTCGGCTTGCATGAGACGGCCTAATTTTGCTAATAAAATTAGACGGAGCCCCAACCGGCCCAAAACGGCCCAAAATACCATTACCCACCCCGACAAACCCAAAACACAAAAACTGAAACCCAAAACACAAAAACAAACGCGCTCGTTCATTTGAATTAATTGCTTTTCACCTGACAGTTTCTTCACTTCTCTCTCTCGAACAAACACTGAAAATCTTCCAATTTTCAACCGAAAAAAAATCAAAAATCGAAGGAAAACGATCAATTTTCATACAACATCATCTTAGGTATGTGATTTCGAATCATAATTTCTTCAATTTCTAGTTCGTTTAAATGTAAATTTTTACTAATTTAATCAATTTTTTTAATCTGCGATTTTCTTAGGCATTTTCATACAATTAATCTGGTGTCGTCACACTTTCACAAAAATTTGCTCTTCAATAGCAAAATATGGCAAGACGAAAGAAAAAATCGCCAAAAGCGCCAACAAATGAATGTATTTACAAAACGATTTTACTAAATTTCAGTGTAAAATTGAGTATTAGGTTAGCATGTGTTATTTAGAGCACTCAATTGAACCAATTTTTTGAATAAGATTTTGCTTAATTTCCTCCTGAATTTAGAACACTCAATTGACCTAATCTCCTGAATTTCAGTATAAACACGCCAATTTATAGCTTAATTTTCTGTAAGATTTTGCTTGCTTTAATTTTTGTGTAATTTCGTCCTTATTTGATCTTAATTACAGCCTTTCAGTGATTCTATGAACTCATGCATTCACATTTTGCATTTTAATTTCAGATTTCAAATTTTTGATATTAGATGTTTGTTTTTCATTTTTGAATTTAGGTTTAGCGTTCTGAATCTTCTTTCCAGTGATATGATGATTTTTTTTTATGTGAATCGTGTAGATCTGCATAATGTTTAAGTCCTACAATTGAACTAATTACAATTGAACATTCATTTTCTACGTCATTGAATTTAGTGACCAATAAACCTGTATAAGTAACCAGTTTATGTCATTTAGTGCCTTTGGATGATTCGATCGAGCTTTTGATTGATAGTTTCTCTCAGTAAGCACTATTTCTTGATGCATTTTGTGTTTTTCGACATTTGTTTATCTGGTTGTGTTGTATTCATAGTTAATGAACATTATTGTTGATTATACACCATTTATTTTATTGTTTGATTGTTGAATTGCTAGACTTGTTGTGTGAGGTCATTGGTGGTTAATTTCAATGTTTTTCACATCTTAGTCTCCTCTTGTAGCTGAGTGCAAGGCGTGTATTTGTGCTGAAAATTGTGAAGTAGCCTAAATATACAGTTTTGATAACATAGTGGAGTCTGAGAATGTAGCAATGGTGCGGGGTTGAGAGGTTACTGGGGACTATGCCAGTGAAGCACTTCACTTGTACTTCTCAGTGGAGGAGGTAGTTTGGTGAACAAAGTCGTAGGAGTGTAAGAATTCGTTGTTAGTAGTTGTATTATTTTATTCCAGTTGAACGACTCAGCGATGCAGGGTGATCTTTATAGCAGCTTTGACCTTTGAGAATTTATGAATGGTTGAATAGTTTTTGAGCCATTTTGGAGATTTGCTGGTATTTGTGGGTTTGTTTATTAATGTTAGTATTTTACCTTTGGGAATTTATAAATAGCTAAATAGTTTATGTATTATATCCAGATGATTCTAAATTATACTTTGTTTCATTTAGTACCCATTAAAATTGTATATGTAACCAGTTTATGTCATTTAGTGACTAATTTAAATTATCACCACTTTTTACAGACACACAAAATGAAGACACAAAAAAGGCAAAACCATACAAGACTGTGGCAGAAACTCTAGCTGAGATGAAGAAAAAGGCAGCTAATGATAGGAGAGCTACAGCAAAGGAAAAGAGACGACAACCACCTAAAACACCAAAGAAAAGTGTGGCAAGAACATCTTCTCTTTTTTTGAAGCCATCTCTCACGGTCCTCATCCCATATGTCATCTAACACGAGCAAGTATCTCTTATTATGGATCATTCGTTGCAGTTGGATTTGAAGTTGTTCCATGTTTACATGGTGAAAATCATCATTAGATACAGATCTGAGAATTTTTCTTACTAACTCTTCAGAACAAGAAATCTCAGAGATGCATGCCCAACATTTGAATTCAAAATGTTTTTGAACATTTTCATCATTAAAGACTAGTTGGGCTAGAGTTGTTTTTCCCAGTCCACCAATCCCAACAATCGGAATGACTGAGACATGGTTTCCCTCAATATCGTCAGAGTCTAAAACCATTTGAACAATTTTCCTTTTATCAGTATCTCTACCAATCACTTCTTCCTTCAATACAAAAGAGTGTGTTACTCTCACTCTACTATATGTCAGTTTATCTAAGTGCTGTTCATGGACAGGATATACCCTAAGGTTAAGGCTGTGCATTTCAGATGTGATGGCTTTCAATGCCTCCACAATAGCCTTAGCCTCTATAGCCAATTTTCTATTTGTTTTAAAGGAACTTGAGATTGAAAAACAAGCATGCAAAGGTTTAGTGAGCTTACCTCCAGACATTTGCTCATTCCCTTCATCAACCATAGCGATCTCTTCCAATAAATCCTCCAGCCGGTAGAGTACATGTTTGAGCCTTTTGAGCCACAACTTGACTAAAGCTCCATTCTCGGCTTCTCTTAGCCTCTCTGCATCAAGAAGGCGAGCCTGGATCATCCTCATTGTCTGCTCAAACTTTCCTAGTTTATTTCTCCCATTGAAGTAGGGAGCTATCTTTTCAACCATTGATTCCCCCATATATACCAAAAGTTTCACAACAATATCAGATACAATAACTTCTGCCATTTATTCCCTCTTTGTTTTTCTCTGTAAGCTGTTTCCTTTGAGCAAAACTAAGTTATAAGGCTGGATACGTTTGCCTTACCCAGCTTGTTGACTAAAATGAAACCTATTTCATCAGTAAATTCCTAAACTTCCAAGATTGTATTTGTCAGTCAATGTAGTGGATAGAAAAGGTGAGCCTAAACTTTTTAAGTTTTCATATTATTAATTTTGTCTTAGTAATCACCTTCCATGTAAGTCAAATTTGTCTAGCTTTTCACACATAGAGAAAAGTCTATTTAGGCATCTCTTACAACCTGCCATGACAGGAACTAATGATATTTTATTTAATTCAACGTCACTCATGACAAAGGTACAGCTAAGAGTCTTCTTAAGGTCTAGTAAATAAGCTCTATTTTTAGAATAGCTCTATTTTTAGAATAAGTTGTTACCAACTTGGACATAATTTCAATCTAAAGATACATCATACATTCATAATATATCATAATACCAAGACAAATTCGTATTTCTTACGGAGATCAAGCTGGCCCCTGCAGCTAGATTAATTGGTTTTCTTTAAACAAGCCTCAAGTGCAAGAGATGTGAACACATATTGCATATTCCCTCCCCCCCGCCTTCCTTTTATATCTGCGAAATCTGGTTCAGAATAATCTAAGGCTTCGTTTGGTAGGGCGTAAAACATTTTCATGGAAAACTGTTTTCCTCTATATTCAATTTTACATTGTTTGGTTTGCAAAGGAGTGTAAAACCATTTTTCCCTAGAGTAAAATTGCTTTCCCAATGATGGAAAATCATTTTCCCTTCAAAATGAAAGGATAACTATTTTCCTTCCTTTTCCTTATCTCTCTTGTACACTCCTCTCCCTACCTCCTTACTTTCACTTTCATTTCATCATTTTTCTTTATATGGAACCAAACAACGGAAAACTAATTCTGGAATTGTGTTTTTCATTGTAAATTGTTTTCCATAAAAATCATTTTACACTGAAAATGTTTTACGTCCAACCAAACGGAGCCTGACAAGAGTAAACATTTTTCTCTTGCCAATTACTGTTATGAATTCTTAGCTGCATACTTTGATCATTTTGATGGGCCTAACGAACATGATCGAGACGGAGTTGTTCTGCGAGATAATACCAAGTTCTCTACTTCTCTTCTATGTGATATTGTGATCTGTCAAGGTTGATGGCGTGGGAGGAGAATCAGTGTTGTCACCACTGAGGTTGGACTCATTAATTTTCACATTTCTTCTGCACTTCGTCGTTCCTGAAAGTATGAGATGTCAGGTCTCGTTGCACAAAAGCTTCAGCTAGTCTTGGGCTTTTCCTCCATATTGAAGCAGAGGAGTAAAGCAGATACGCTTGTGTAATTGTGTTCAACTGTTCATACAGGAATGTTGCTGCATAGATAAGGAGAGACAATCCGGAAGCTAGCAACTCCGGCTATCAGGAATAGACCTCATAAATTGTCAAGACTGAGACTGCTGGAAGCTGTTATCTTGTTACCTTCATCTAAAACATTATACAGTGGCATACTCCATGCTTTCTCCATTGCCAGCATATACCTGTAATGTTCCTAGAAGAAGGTAACGAACGTCAACATATCATATGCTTGTCGGGCAACATATAGCTATATAAGCGTCATTTGCCTACACAAATTGTGTTCAAATAATAAGTGTTCTTGTACTGAGTCTAGGGAAAAGTTGTTGTATTTATGTAAACCTCACAATTTGTCAGTTTTGTGACGTAGGAAGGTTAGCGGAGAAATTCGACGAGGAAGTTCGTCAAAAAGCATGAAATGATTTCCACTAGTCAGGCCTCCGGAGTCAGAATGCTTATTATAATAACTTTCTGGAAGCGAAACGGACCAACGAGTCAAACTCACCGCTATGCCGTGACCCATAGGCTTTTTAAGCCATCCGAGTTCGTTTAGGCCCGAAAACAGCATTTTAATTATTTCCTTATTTTCGTATTAGGATTTGTTTTAACTATTTAAACATTATTATGCCGTCATTAAGAGACAGTTTTTCATCTTTAATCATATTTCAGAGTTTTTAACTCTTTCTGGTGGATTCCGGAGCCTTTGACAGATTTATCGCTTGATAATTTGTTTGTTCTTGTTAAAGATTAGCGCTTGATTTTCTTTGATCTTTCCGACTGCATCATTTTGTTTTTTTTCACATGTGAGCGTGGAGTTTAATCATCACAGTGCAAACAAAATGCAAATACCTGGTTCTCGAGAAAATACTTCTGTGGACAACTGCCCGGTAGTAATCAGTCAACTCGTCCACCTCCTGTAAGTCATTTGCAATCTATCATTCTACTGCTAGCAAAGTTTGATGATTTAGAGTTTATACCTTTAGCTATAGGATCTTGAAGCTTGCATCAAGTAGTTTGTTTTTGAACCTGCAGTTAACCCTTGAGGTAGAGCAGCAATTGCTTCAGTAAGTCATGACTCATGAGTCCCAGTGGCTCATGCCGGAGCAGATCGATCTGTTGCCTTCAGTTGCATCAGCAGATGCTTCGTCAATGATGTATCTAGAGCTGAAAGTTATTCGGATAAAAATTATCCAATCCAAACAAAATTAGTAATTTGAATTGGACTCGAACTATGATCCGCTTGGATACAGATTGAGTTTTTTTTTTTTGAAAATTTGGATTTTCAAATGGATTTGGATTGAGGTGATTGGATATTAAAATCCAAAATAACCGAAAAGCAAATAAGCCTTGTATCGTATATTTGGGATTGGGCTTGAGTAATTTTGATAAAATTTATGTGTTTTATGGGATTGTATGAGTTACTTGCATTATTGAACATTTTATTTTGATTTTGATGCTCGTGCTTAAATTATTTCATCAAAAGAATAGAGTTCAAAATTTTTGGATATTTCGGACTGGATCTAATCTAGTGTCTAAAAATTCGGATTGTATTGTTTTGGACTCAATCTCTTATTGGTTTGCATATGGATTGGAAATTTGAAATCCAATTTTTTGTTTGAATTGGATTGGAATAGACCTAAATCCAAACCGTACACCGAACTTTGACCCCCTAAATGTAGTTAGTAACTCATTTCAGTCATTTGTGTGTGGGCCTTGTGTGGTATTTGGTTTTGCCCCTGCTGTGGGAGTAAACCACAAAAGTTGTACTCATGTAAAAGAAAAATTCTGATTTTCTTTCCTTTTTTATAACTAAAAATTTTGCAATTTTACAAATTGCCATTGATATTAATAAATTGTATAACCAAATACTTCATCTATTTAGAAATAGTTGCACCATTTCATGTCTTCACGCTTGTAATGTATGGCTTCAAACATTAATATATTTGATTATCAATAAGTAAAAGTTATAGAAAGTTGATATTAAAAAAATATATATTGAGACAAATCTAAAGAATTAATGTGTCTAGTAAATACTATGCAAATGGTGCTATTATTTCTAAACGGAGGAATTAATGATTAGGAATTTGCTGTATGTGGGTATCAATACTATTATTGTTATTATTATTATTATTATTATTATTATTATTATTATTATTATTATTATTATTATTATTATTATTATTATTATTATGATTATTATTATTATTATTATCATTATTATTATTATTATTATTATCATTATTTATTTAAGGAGAATTTGTCCTTGTAGATTAGTACTGGAGATTCCGTTGGAAAACTATAATATTAATTACTTTATTATTTTCCTATTTCACCTTTATTTAAAATTGTTATCCCTTATCAAGGAAAAATTCCAGAGACTCTTTTTTTTTTAACTAACGTTTGCGAGATGGAAACACTTGTTGAATTTTGATATTGATTTCACTTTTTTTAGGCATTAACTAGCACATGCAAGTCATTTGACTCCCTACCCTCTTCAAATTCATTTTTTTATACCATTCAAATTTCACCTCATTTTCATGTTCAGTCTTTTTATAAATTTAGAGGAGAAAGTTGATGTGGGGAAAACGAGAGAGAAAATGAAACAAATTTGAGAGATTTAGTAGGTCACGTGACTTGCACGTACTAAGTCTGTGCCAAAAAAGTAAAATCAATGTTGGAACCCGAATATTGGTTTCATCTTGCAAATTTTTATTGACAAAAGTTGGTTTAGTGTCAATACTATTTATAAGGTAGTATCTTAAACTGACATTTATAGGGTGGTTTCTAACATATTATCCTGAAATATAGTAATGGATAAATTACAATTGAAGATTTGAAGTACTAACAATATGTCACTGCGGAAGAACGAAAAATGTGCAATTACGGCACTGATATATAATTTGAAAAAAGTTAGAACATTGGATTGGACATTCATATACGTATATGGGTCAAATTTTGGCTTTTTTCTTTGTTACGGGAAGTCTGGTATATTGTTATTAACAGTTTCATCTTTCCTCCTCTTTTCCTTCTCAAATTCATTTTTTTTTTCGTTGCTCAAAATTTTCCAATAGAACGATTGAGCATAACTTCGATCGTTATTATGTATATTGGGATAGTAGCGGTCAAATGTTTCACGAGACAATTTAGAAAAGTCAATTAAAAAAATAATAAGGTAGTAATTTCAGTAAAAGAAACTTACCAAACAAATGAAATGCACTAGGTGAAGGAATGTGAAGATGCTTCTCTCTACAAATCTGATGATTTCAAGTCGTCACTCTGCAGCAATCTTGTAGTATTCTTTTTTATCCGCCATATTTCCCCATTATAGACTTTAATAATTTCTTTAGTTGATAGAGAGGGATGACGTTCCTTGTAAACGTCTAGTACTGTCAAAGTAGCCCACTCAGAACAAATATTGTAACGTGACAAATAAATACATTACCTTGGGTGCCATAGAAATTGGGAGCGATCTTTGTTAGGTTATTAATTGCTGAAAAAACATAATGTCATGTTTGGATACTGGAGAGATGAATTGCTTAGTTTGTTGTTTCTATGAATTAAGGTTTATAATGTTTGAAACAACATTAATGTCGAAGATAGGGGTAGAATTATTGATGAACTCAAATCTCTTTTTCCGGTAGAAACACCTCCTGATGCTGCCGCCGTCGTCGGAGAGATGGTTAAGAAGCTCATTATTGCTGTTGTAGGATTTGGTTCGTTCATCGGAATGATTCTGGTGACTAAAGGTATGGTGCCGGATCGGGTGAGTACGGAAACACGTGTGACCCACGAGGGGGCAACTTTCTCCCACTCTGCAACTTTCACCAAGAAAGAAGAAATCTGAAGGAGAGAAGAGATCTGAAGATGATAGGTGAGGTTCAAAAGCTATAGTTTCTTGATCTGTTGTGTGGTTTCATTCGCCATGCATGTTTAAACATCGATTTCTTATTTACTTAGATGCCAACATTGGCATACTGCTATGGTGCATCAAAGACCGTTGTAGGGTACATTTTCTTTATAACATAGTTAACGTTAGTATAAGATGATTAAATTCTTGGAAGAAGTTGGGACTCTGATTTTCTGGTGTTTAATCAGAATCAGTTGTGCCTAATTCCTGAAACATTTTAAACATTCCAAATTTGGTTTTGTTCTTTTTGAGAAAGAAAAATGAAAAAATATGTGCATAAGTACTTTCTTTTAATTATTTAATTAGAGTTATTAGCTAAACTAACGAATGTCACACTTGAGTACCCTAACTGCAACTTTTGCAATTTGACTACCCAAATTGTAACTTTGGGAAAAGTTCAGTTGTGCACTTAACTCGTGTATTAATTATTTGTTACAAAATGCTACTTTAATTATAGCTTTAGTACATCTTAGAGATGAATTTATAATTTCCTTTAATCAATAAAGACGCCTTTTTTTTTAAGAAAAAAGCATAATTAAATAACGTAATTTGTCCACTCTCATAGTGATCAAGACTGAGAAACGACTAATTTATCCACTCTCCCGTATATTGCGTATATCACCCAAACAATTTCTATACCTCAATGTCACAATGACAAATTTTTGTGACCATAAGAAGAGAAATCAAACATCCTAAAACATATTTTCTCTTTTTGAAAAATCCCCATAAAATCCGTATTATTCTTCCCAAAATACTCATATAATATGCTAATATTTTAAATCACAGGAATAATTTAGGACAAGTTTTTTTCCTTGGTAAGAAGAACGACCCTACTGGACATCACTTCTCACAAGTCAGCCAACCCAGCTATGATAAGACAAGAATATACAATCAGGTTGTCAAAAAGTAACCCATTTTTTATTAACATCATATGATCATCAAACATAGAAGGAAAAGAAAATGGAAGCAGGGGATGATAGTGTCGGCTAGCATTATTATTCCAAATATTTCCAACATTGAAAGAATTTAATTTTTCTAAAAGGGTAAAACTATAGAACAATGGATCGTTCTAAGTCCTTTTGCTTCCCGTCGCACAATCCATAAGCATAATACATAAATCCAAAGACATACCAACTGCAATGTAACTCTGCTCACATACTCTTCTCGAGGCCATGAGTTTTTCCTACAATGAAATATAGTCCCGCTAACCATTTTCTCTTTGTTGTTACTTCAGGTTGCCATGGTGGCCTTGATTTCTTGAGATGCTGAAGGCTCGATGCTTTCTCTATAATAAAGGTCAAAAGAAACTTTTTCTGCATTAAAGATCTAAAAAACAATTAAAAAGACAATTTAGTTCAATAAGGCATGGCACATTACAAGCAACAAAATTACCCTTCAATGTGATGCCTCTTCCCTAACATATGACAACAAACAAATACGAAGCTCAACCTACAACGGAAATGAAAACAAGAAACAAAGCAATGTCGTAAGATTCCAAAGAAATAAAGCAAAATCAAAAGAGTCGGTTAACAAGTAATAGCAATCTTATTGCTTCATCAAAATGTGATACCGAATTCCTTAAGAATGTTAAATGGTGTTCAAACTTAATCCTACAAGCTAAGTTGTGATGCACTAAAGATTATTGATGAGACTTTTTATCCGAAACAATGAACAAATGATGGCAAGTCCAAAGTAACAATTAGATATATACAAATTCTAGGATTTAAATATATATAAAATTGACAACAACAAAAATAAACATAGCCTCAACCATATTAAATAGTTATTGGCTACCAATCATGGAGAACAAGAGGCCTATCGTTTTCCTCCCCATTGAAAAGATTAATTTATTGAAATGTAATATGAATTAGAACACACCAATTCTGTGATACTCTCCTTCCCTTCCCTATACCTCCAAACTCTTTCATTAGAACACACCGTAAAGTCACACCACATCCCTTTAACAATTAGCCACTCTCGTAAAATCATTAATTTCAAATCTTAACATTTATGCTTGATAACTTGTCAAATACAACAATTTAAGCTTACATGAAATTCAATTCAATTGCACTTCACTGGCAACACCGCAACACCTATTGTATACTAAATTATAAGTATAGAAAAATATTGTGATGCTAAGATTCAATAAACAAAAATATGTATATTTCAAGTTCAACTAAAAAAGAAAAAAGGAAAACTTAACAGCTACTCATCGAATACAAACTACCAAAACCCGAAAACTAGTTTGTGAAAGCTAGGTCATATATAAGCAAAAAGGCGGGCATATGAGAAGGGCAATTGTAAGACTCTACCTAATCACCTTAAAAATACTCCAAAATTCCATTCCAATCCAATGAAATTCCACTTAATTCATCCCACATTAAATGTTATAAGAATCAATTTATAACATATTGATTGTTTGTACATATAATCACATTATCATATGTTAACACAATAATCACAACCACTTATAAACGTGCACAAGTAGAGGAATTAAATTGAAAATAGATACAAGAAATTAGATTAAATCAACAAAAAAATAAAAAAAAAAATCGAATGACAACTTAATCAAGATCTGTTATTTCGATTTCTGAAGACAAGCAACCAAATTTGACTCAATCATCAACTTAGACTTACAATATCACATGAAATTAATTCGAAAACATCAGCAAAATTTGTAGGAACAAAATGAAATACCTATTATAATTTTCCAGAAGTTGAGTACTTCATAAATTATAACGTATAGTTCAATAAAATCTACTTAGATAATAATATAATTGAGGATACTGACAATTTGATTAACAATAACGTGAAAATATACTTTCAAGATATTCTATGATTGAATAGAAATAAATATAAAATAAAAGAATAGAAAATCTTACCAGAGAAGGTGGGTGAATGGAGGAGACGAAGTATACGACGAAGCTTCAATGGAGAAGTGGCGCTGCCGCTGAGGAATCTAGATAGGGGGCATTGACACTTGACAGAGCATAGGTTGCCCATCATACTAATCAGATTAAATAATTACTTACTTTATTACAAAGAACATAAAAGACATGTCTTCATAAAAAAAAAGATTTTTTGATGGGAATAATCCCACCTTTGGGCGATCCTCCCAAAACAGTCCCACCTTTCATAAATTTGGGAATAATCCTACCTTTGTGGGACATTTGTTAAAAACGAGCCTTTTTACTAGTCACCGGTTCAACAAGTGACGACTCACCATTTATTTTTATTTTTTTTAAAAAAAAAACCCTTCCACCACCCCTCCCCCCCACCCCCACTCACATTAAACCCCCACCCCACCTCCCACAGGCGGGCGGCCACCGCCCACCCCAATCTTCGTCTCGGCCACCGTCGCCCTCCCCTCCGAACAAATTTGTTTTTTGAATTTCAACGGTAGAGAGAAAGAGGAAGAAGAAGAAGGGGGTGGGGGTCTGCTCGTGGAAGCGCACGGGTGGAGGGGGTTCACCTGGGAAGCGCGGGGGGGTTTCGGGGAGGGGAGTTTGTGGAGGGGGTTTGTAGGGGAGGGGGTTTGTAGGGGAGGGGGATTTGCGGGGGAAGGGGGTTGCGGGGAGGGGGGACTTGCGGGGGAGGGGGTTTTCGGGGGAGGGGGATTTGCGGGGAGGGGGTTTTCGAGGGAGGGGGTTTGTAGGGGAGGGGGTTTGCGGGGGGGAGTGGGGTTTATGGAGGGGGTTACGGGGAGGGGGATTTGCGGGGGGCGTTTGCGGGGGAGGGGGTTTGCGGCGGAGGGGGTGGGGTGGGACCGGCGGGGGGTGGGGTGACCGGGGGTTTCTTTGTGGGAGTGGGGGCTGCGGGGGGTGGGGTGGCTAGCTGGTGGTAGTTGTGGAGGAGAAGAAGAAGAGGAGGGAGAAAAGAGAAAACCTACATTTGCAGGTTACCAACAGGTCAGGGTCCATTTTGAGCAGACACACCCTAAAGGTGGGATTATTCCCAAATTTATGAAAGGTGGGACTGTTTTGGGAGGATCGCCCAAAGGTGGGATTATTCCCATCAAAAAATCCTAAAAAAAAAACATTTTCTCCATAAATAATGTTAAAGGAAGTATTAATTCGCCCAATACGCTAAACTTGAAATTAATTCTATGAATACCATTCACGTACGATAGTATGCGATAAAATTTTATTTTATTTTTATTTTTGGCAAAGCAAACCGCTAATTTTAAGTTAAATCGCTACTGATGGTAGCAATTTACGAGATAAAACCGCTACTTGGTGTAGCGGCTTATACCATAAATCGCCACTGAGGAAAAAGGAGAAAATGCGTGCCACACAGTTGATGTGTGTCCCCCACACGTGGCGTGTGCAGCGCGCAGCAAACATGTGCCCAGCGCAGGCTTGTTGCGCGCCGCGCACGCCTCGTGCGTTGGACGCACAACGACTGTGTGGCACGCGTTTTCTCCTTTTCCCTTGTGTTGCTTTTGTTCTGTAATGAACCGCTACTCTCAGTAGCGGTTTATATGCATGCCTTATAGCTTGTTTTAGGGACACAATAGAACCACTATTTGAAGTAGCGGTCAACTTCGGTGAAAACATTGTTGGTATTAACCGCTATTTGGAGTAGCAGTTTTGTTAAAAAAATCAACATTCTGGCGTGTTGTCCTACGTGGACGGTATCCATGTAATTAATTTCAAGTTCAACACATAAGAAGAATTAATACTCCCTTTCACACGTGGCGCAGGCCATGAGCTCGCATCGAAGCCGGTAGATCTGCTGTTTCCGGCGAAACTTCATTGCACGCCAGACCACCGAGAGAGGAAGGAAAAAGGTGGTAGATCGCTGGCGATTTTGGAGTGCGCGGAGAGAGATGGAAAAAGCCAAAAATGGAGGTTGGAATGGGGTGATGGTGAGAGAGGAAGAAAATAGGGATAGAGAGAGTGAGCACTGAGCACGGGGGGTCGTAGAGGAGAGACGAGATGAGGTCGGAGTTGGGTTTGTCAACGGAAAAATGGGTCGAAGGAGAGAGAAGATGAGGGGGTAGGAGCGAGAGGACTGGGGGTGGGAACGAGAGGAGGGTGGGGAGGGAGGAGCTGTTGCAGGGGTGGGAACAAGAGGATGGTGGGGAGGGGGAAGTCATTGCGGGGGTGGAAACGAGAGAAGGGTGGGGCTGATGGTGGGGAGGGGGAAACTGTTGCAAGGGGTGGAAACGAGAGAAGGGTGGGACTGATGGAAGGGGAGGGGTGGGGGTGGATGGAGTTAGGATTAGTTTATTTTTTAAAATTAAATTGATAATTGCTTTTTAGAAAGGAAACAAGAGGTTAACTAGCGTTTTTAACCGGTTAACCAGGTCATTGGTTAAAGTGGCCCAATTTGGGAAGATATGGGTCATAGTTGGGATTATTCTCAAGTTTATGAAAGGTGGGACTGTTTTGGGAGGATCGGCCAAAGGTGGGATTATTCCCATCAAAAAATCCTTTTTTAAATGTATATATATAGACAAAATCTTATAAAAGACGGATTCACATCAAATTATTATAAAACGGATTGAAGTTATCCTAAGACTATTACAAGTTACTCTTGTATTAAATAAAGTTACCCTAAAATTATTATAAGTCACTCTTTTATCAAATAAAAGTTCCTATTTTTCTTTACTATAATCTACAACTTAAAGCACTTATAATGTAATCTACAACTTAAAAGCACTTATAATGTACTAGCTTCCTAAGCACGCGATGCGTGCCTCGACAATTTTTTTATTGTGATATTTTGTAATGTCGAGTGGTTAGTTTTACATGCACGTAATACACATAGGACAACACGCGAAATTTTTTTATTTTTTTGTTTTTGGCAAAGTAAGCCGCTACTCATAGTAGCAGTTAACTTTAAGTTAAGTCGCTATTGATGGTAGCGGTTTACGGGGTAAAACCGCTACTTGGTGTAGCGGTTTATAATACCGTAAATCGCCACTGAACGAAAAGGAGAAAATACACGCCACATAGTCATTGTGCGTCCCGCGTGCACAGGGTGCAGCAAACATGTGCCCAGCGCAGACTTGCTGCGCGCCGCGCACGCGGGAGGAAGATGTCCTCTTTTTAGATGGTTCGGGGAAATTTGTGAGGGATAATGGTCTTAAGATGGATTATTTCTTAGTCGTTTGCTATGCTGGTTGTTCCGGTATGGAATAAATGGTAGGGAATGAACCGGTATCTCCTTGGTATAACAAGCCGGTTTGATGTCCTGCAAGACAGAACACGTAAACTAACCTCGGGGGTTGATCCAAGGAACACCCCTCCGATGCCTAAGTCAGTAAAGGGTAAAGCCGATATATCTCAAGTGGAGTATATTAGTATATGTGAACTACCTTATGACTCAGATCATGGGGGTATTTATAGGAGCCGACAATGTCCTTAGCAAGGTTGGACTGTGCTCCTATTGGTTGGATGCAATTCTATCCTCTTTTGATATTTATCTTTAGGCCCATAGGCGCATTGAGTAAGTACCGGATCAACTCAGGTCCATTTGGCAGTGGCCCAGGAGATGGACACCGGTAAGGTATACGAATCTAACCGGCATGATGAATACGCCGGTATCGGACTCCTTTGGCGGAGTTGACCATGACGGTCAATGGCGATCTAACTGGACCGGAAGGAAAGTTATACAGATCCCATACAACTAGCCCCCAAGCCGGTATGTCTGGTACAGGGATATCCTGCTTGTTCATCATTAAGCCGTCATGGATGGTGTGAAAATCATGTTTTCAACCTGAAGCCGTTTGCAAGTTTCTGTAAATGGGGTTAGTTAACGGAATACGAATCTTCGTGATGATTTGACTAGAGTGTCAGCAACTGATCGCAACTGTTTCTGAGCCCAAAATACACGTGGCATCATCGAGACGGGAAGACGAAACGTCGCTCAATCCGAGCCATGAAGCTCTCTATAAATAGTGTTTTGCCTAGCGCATTTTCACACTATCACATCGCCTTCAAACTTTCAAGCATTTGCTCTCATTATATTCTTCGAGACCTAACGTCCTTTCCGTTGCCAGCCTTTCGTCGTGATATTCCGAGCTGTGACCGAACTTTCTTACCGGTTATTTTCGGTGCCGACTTCTGCTCTTTTCCCTCTTTCCAGGTATTTCAGCGAACCTCTTTTTACTCAATTTATGCCTTTAATCATGTCTTCTCATTCTGATTCACAAAATGTTTCTGAAAGCCCCCAATCCTTGACCGATAGCGACTTTAATTCTGATAGTAAGTCCGCTAGCCTTACCATGTCCAATAACTCGCCTGTAGTAAATCCTCCCAATGAACGTAGGAGTAAATTTGGTCATGATTGTAGTACTTCCGGTAGGACCCTTGAAGAGCAAGCACTGCATGCTTCTCCCCTTACCGCCATTAGGGCTTTTGGAGAAGCCGTTGGAGTACCGGTATTCGGCCAATACGGTACCATGTTGGGGATAGCAGAACGCTCCCCCCTATTATTTCCTCCTTTGACCGGCACCTCTAAGGGTCCCCTCAGTTCCATACCGACTGAGATGCGAGGGGAGAACGCGCCTCACTCCATCTCATCTGATAGCTATAGGGATGATGACGCCGGCTGGGCCGATGAAGCATCCTCCGTTGCCTCAGAAGACGTTGCCAGTATCGTGCGCGACCTGATGTCAGACGAAGAGTCGGTATCCTTGGAAGCCGACGATGACGAAAGAACCGCCAGAGATCATCCCAGAGGACGATGACGAAATGCTAGACGATCTATACATGCCTCCCTGCGAGGACGGCAGTCCGTCCTTCGTACAGATTGACAAAAGCTGGAGAAGGACGGCATTGAATAGCGACTTCTGCCGAAAGGGAGCCGAATACTTCGCCTTTCCTGATGGATACGAATTGGTGATGCCGTCCGAGGGATGTCGGGTGACAGATTGCCCGCCTGGGCATGTGGCGGTCTATGCCCATATGCTAGATTTTGGGCTGAGGTTTCCTCTGGACCCTTTCATAGTAAAGATTTTCAAAGCCTGGAACATTTGCTTGTCCCAGTTGACGCCGCTTTCTTGGCGTAATTTGATCTCCTACGCCTGGACCGTCCGATATAAAAGGTTTCCGGAGACCTTGAACCTCTTCCGGAAACTGCATTGGATTAAAGAAGACGGTTCTGCCAAGGGCAAGGGGCAAGGCAAGAGGAAAAAGTCACAGGCCGAAAGGGAACTTGGCCAAGGTGGATGGATGTCTATGTACACCAAGCCCACGAAGCTAACGGTGTATCCAAAATTAACGTCTCTAAAAAACTGGCAGCCCCGCTTCTTCTGGGTTCGGGTGCCAGACAATTTTCCTTTGCGCCGGTATTGGACAAAACCTCACCCAAGGATGGAACACATCCCTGATAGGCGTTTGGCACGCCGGGAGTGGCAGGCTTTCAACTTCTTCGAGGCCTCTTCAAAGCCGGGTCCCAAAGGGGGGAAACCTGTTCCAGTGCCTCTGATTTGGCTTCCTCACGCCATTTATATTTTAGGCAACGCGCCTCTTTCTGCTTTAGGCTTTTGCCAATCTGAACCCACTGGTAATTGAGTATGATGCCGGCAATTATTTTGCATGTTGTCTTTGTTTTTCTGCTGACACGTTCTTATTTTTCTAATTTCAGGCCGTGAGCACTTAATTCGGCAAGCTCTTCATCTCAATCAGAACTACATTCCGATATCCAACATGCCTCCAAAGCCTCTTAAGAAGTATACTTCTATTCCTCCCAGCATTGGAGGCCGAGGTGGTAAGACTGGCCGAGGATTCGGTCGTGGCGATGGTGGAGATGGCGGCCATGCGGCGGAAAAGGTGCTTCCATCAGCTGGCAAGCAACCTCCAGTTATTCCTCAGAAGAGGAAAGCGGAGGTTCAGGCTGATAAGGAGCCACGAAAGAGGGCTCCTCCCAAAGAAACCGGTCCCGTTATCCAGGGGGGTGACAAGGAGTCCCAGGGGCGCGTGGCGGCGGTCGGGACCTCATCCCTACGGCCGAAGATTTACAAGCAGCTGACCCTACCCAACATGATTTCGGAGCTCCGGAAGTTTGCTGATATGGGTAAGAGGGGGTTCATCGAGCATCCTGATGTGGATATACCGGAAATTCTCCGGAAGCGATGGACCCGGTCACCAGTCCGGGATGGCGAGCTATTCAAACCCAAGCTCAATGTTCTGGACGATGAGTCTTTGCTGCTTGACCGCCCTCTGGAAGGCTGTAACTTGGGCTACCGACTATTAAAAGGCTTTCAACTGAAATTTGACATGCCGGTGGAACAGGTCCACGCTGCTGCCGATGTGCATGCACACAACTTAGCTGTGGTAAGTTCAATTTTCTAGACTTTACCAAGTTACATCCCGGTGCTTTTTGTTGATGCTTTCGTTTCTCTAACTTTTTTATATATCCGTTTCAGGTTGCACATTTTGGGAAGGAGCTTTGTGACCTCTACCGATATTACCAGGCCGCCTATGTCGGCGAGGTAGATGGCCACAAAACTACCTGGGAGGCGCTGGCCGCTAAGGAGGCCGAGCTTTCAGCTGTCGTCACTTAGCGAGATCAGCTGAAGAATGTGAAGGCGGACCTGGACAAGGCCCGGGATGACTTGAACTCTACCAACGTCCTCAACAAGTCCAACAGTGTTGCTCTAAAGAGCAAGGACGTTGAACTGTAGAAACTGAGGGAGCAGCTTCAGGAGTCAAAGGCCCGGGAGGTTGACGCCATCGGCGAATACCGGCGGTCTATTGACTTCGTCCACCGCTTAGCCAACCGGTACAATGGGGGTTGGACCGCCGCTATGCGGTGCACCCGACATACCTTTTCGGATTTGGACTAGAGCAAAGTGGAGGAGGCCCATGGACGCCGGGAGTTCGAGATCCCGGTGGATAACGAAGAGCTGGATCTCGGGGTGACGGAGGTCGATATAGCCAACGCTGACCCTCGTGCTGAGTTTGAGGAGGAGGAGCCGGTAGCTTCCAAAGAGCAAGCCGACCTGGGTGCCAAGAATGATCCAGCTGATAATGTCGTCATCCTTGACAGGAGCCCTGATGGTCCAAAACCTGAATCGGCTGAGGGGGACGCTAAGGCTCCTGCCTCTGAAGCTGCCCAGGGTGCTTAGTTTAGGTCTCCTTTTCCCCAATTTCTCTCTCGGTCTAGCCGTCTGTGGCCGACCTGAATTTTGTATAATTGTTGCTCCTAGGTTAGACTAGGATGTAAATTTGATTCACATTAATGAAAGTTATTTTATCAACGCTTGTGTCGGATACGCAATGATTTTACTGTTTTAATTCGTCGTTGACTTTCTTTGACCATATCGGCAGATCCGCATGGGTTCGTAGACCGGAAATAGTCTTATTTTACAATTTTATTCCGGCAGATCCACAAGGGTCATTGACCGATTATGAAATAAGATATTTTCCTACCAGCTGATCCACGAGGGTCGTTGACTGGCAGTTCACTCTTTGCTCCAAGCGTGCTTGATTTATCCCGGCGGCAGATCCACTAAGGTCGTTGACCGCCAGGAACCCTTGTATTATTGGCTTCGCTTGACGGCAGATCCACGTAGGTCATTGACCGTCAAGGAATTTGCTTCTTTCTCCTCCCCTTGACAGCAGATCCATGTAAGTCATTGACTACCAAGGGGATTTAATTATGGATTACTTCGGTATTCCTTAACGGCAGATCTACTTAGGTCACTGACCGTCAAGGAACTTTGAATAATTTGCACACGTAATATGTTCATAGAAACTTATTATTAAAAATGGCTAATCACTAATTCAAGCTAAGTAATGCTGAATATGACAACAATGCCGCTTTATTCTTGCTATGTAACTAGACTAGGAAACATGATTATACGAAATACTTTTTGAGCACGCGCGGCATTCCAATGTTCTTGAGTAGCTTGCTCGACATATCTTCCAAATAGGTAAGCTCCCCGGGACTATTTCCTCTTTCACAAGGTAGGGTCCCTCCCAGTTGGCCGTTAGTTTACCCTCGACATGAGCCTTTCCAGTGGTCGTCGTGCGTCTGAGCACTAGGTCGCCCTTTTTAATCAGCCGACTTCTTACTCTTTTGTTGTAGGCCTTGCTTATCCGATCCTTATATGCCGCCGACTTGAGTTCTGCCGCGAGCCTGACTTCTGGCAAGAGGTTGAGGTCCTCCCGGTGCAGTTTGTCGTTCAGTTCCGGGTCGTAGTTCAGGATCCGCCAGTTTGGCAGTCCGACTTTGACCGGTAACACCGCCTCGGTCCAGAAAGCCAATTTGAACGGGGTATCCCCTGTTACTTCCTTTTCGGTGGTCCTGTTGGACCATAGTACCGCTGGAACCATGTCGGCCCAGGCACCCTTCAAATCATCTAGCTTCTTCTTAAGGGCGTTGAGGATTTGTTTATTGCGCGCCTCGGTCCGACCATTACTGCGGGATGACACACGGATGAGTATGCAAACTTGATGCCGTACGGGTTCAAGAAGTTATTTATTGGCCCGCAGTCAAACTGGACGCCATGGTTCATGACTATTCCCATAGAAATCCCAAACCTTGTGATGAGGTTTTGCCTGATGAACTTCCTAACCTGATTAGCCGTTATCTTTGCAGTCGGTTCGGCCTCAATCCACTTTGTGAAGTAGTCGATTCCGACTATCAGGAACTTTCTTCCTCCAGATGCCGGCGTGAATGGTCCTATGATATCCATCCCCCCTTGAGCAAAGGGGATTGGATTCAGGATCGGCTGCAAATCGTTCTTTGGGGCGATGTATGACCGGTGCGAACCTCTGGCATTTGTCGCATTTCTTCACGTATGCCTGCGCGTCCATCAACATTGTCGGCCAGTAGAAGCCGGCCCTTAGGGCCTTTAGTGCAAGTGTCTTTCCCCCAATATGGTTTCCACATACCCCTTCGTGGATTTCTTCAATTATCTTCGTGGCCTCGTGGGCCGTTACGCACCTCAGGAGTGGGAGTGAAAGACCTTTCTTGTACAGTTGGCCTTGGAAGACGCAGAACCAGATAGCCTCCCTTTTCAGCTTTTTTGCCGCCATCTTATCGGTGGGCAAACTTTCAGTCATCTTGTACGCCAATATGTCGTCGTACCATTCCTTCTGAGTGACTTCGTTTACCTCCACCTTGGCGGTCTCTATGCTTCTTTCCGGCAACATTTCTACCATGACGTTGCGCTTGAGATCTGTGGTGCTTGAACTTGCCAGCTTTGACAGAGCATCGGCTGCCATATTCTCTGTGCCGGGGACCAGTACTATTTCGAAGCTCTGTAGTGGAGCCGTTATCTACTTCACCTTTTGCAGGTATTTTTGCATTACCGGCTCCCTTGCTTCGTAGGTGCCCTCGATCTGGCTTGATATGAGCTGGGAATCCGTTGTCATCCGTATTTTCTTCGCTCCGGACGCTACGCACAAACTGATTCCCGCTATTGCAGCTTCATACTCCGCTTCATTGTTGGACTCCTTAAATCCAAAACGGACGAAATATTCGAAAACGTCTCCTTCTGGAGACGTCATGACCACCCCGGCTCCTGCCCCTGTTTGGGCCACTGAGCCGTCCACAGATATCTGCCAGGTGCCGGCTGGTCCTTCGATCTCATCGCCTGCGGTCTCAACAATGAAGTCGGCCAAAGCTTGTGCTTTGATAGCTGTTCGCGGTCGATACTCGATATCAAACTCGGACAGCTCTATTGCCCATTTCAGCAACCTACCGGTTGTATCTAGCTTATGGAGCGCCTTCTCTAATGGCTGATTTGTGAGTACTTGGATGGTGTGCGAGTCGAAGTATGGTCGCAGCTTTCTAGCCGCTATCAGCACGGCGTATGCCATCTTCTCCAGCAATTCGTACCTCTGTTCCGCCCCAGCCAAGACATGGCTCACAAAGTAGATAGGATGTTGTTGCTTATCTTTTTCCACCAGCAGCACTGCTGCTACCGTTTTGGCCGACACCGAGATGTATAGCTGCAGCTTATCCCCCATCTCGGGTTGGGTAATAGTCGGTAGTTGCTTGAAGTGTTCTTTAACGGCCTCAAAGGCCTGTCTCTATTCATCCCCCCATTCGAACTTCTTATTCCCTCTCAGAACTTTGAAGAACGGCAGGGCCTTCTCGGCTGACTTGGAAACGAACCTTGTTAGTGCCGCCATCTTTCCAGTCAGCTTCTGGATGTCTCGGATACTCTTGGGCTCTGGCAGCTCACTTATCGCCCTGATTTTGTCAGGATTGGCGTCTATTCCCCTTTCACTGACCATAAAGCCGAGGAATTTACCGGATCTTACCCCAAATACGCACTTCTTGGGATTAAGCTTCATCTGGTATTTTCGCAGAGTCGCGAATGTTTCCTCGAGGTCCGTGATGTGGGCTTCCTCCGTCAAGCTTTTGACGATGCTATCGTCGACATAAACTTCGACATTTCGGCCTTTCTGAGACGCGAATATCTTGTCCACTAGCTTTTGGTAGATAGCTCCTGCATTTTTCAGGCCGAACGGCATGGCCTTGTACGCATATACCCCGGCTTCCATTATGAATGCCGCCTTGTTCCTATCTGCCTCCAGTAGGCTGATTTGATGGTACCCGGAGAAGGCATCCATGAAGCTTAGCAGCGCATGGCCGCTAGTAGAGTCAACCAGTTGGTCGATCCTAAGCAACGGGTAGCAGTCTTTTGGGCAGGCTTTGTTGAGGTCGGTAAAATCCACACACATCCACCAGGACCCATTGGCTTTCTTCACCATCACTACGTTCGCCAGCCATTCTGGATAGTCGCATGGCTTAATGAAGTCAGTCGACAGCAGCTTATCGACCTCTTCCTTGATAGCCGCGTTTTCTCGGCTGAGAAGTTGCGCTTCTTCTGCTTCACCGGCCTTACATCCTCGCTGACATTCAGTCGGTGTACCATAAATGAGGGATCGATTCCCGGCATTTCGTCCGCTGAGAACACGAAGACATCCGCATTGCTTCTCAGCAGACTGATTAGATTGACTTTGACCTTATCGGCCAGATCGGACCCGATCTTAACTGTCCTTTCCGACCTATCTTGTTCGAGACTGACTTCCTCAGTCTCCCCTTCCGGGCTGGGTCTCGGTAGATCTACCGGCCTTCCCTCGAAGTTCTCCATAGACAAATCTTTATTTGCTTTATTCTCCGCCCGCCGTCTCTTCCTCTCCGACGGCGGGGACTCGGCTGGTCGCTTGTGGTTGAAATTTTTAAGATCCGTCAGGTAGCATGCCCTAGCCGACTCTTGATTCCCCTTCAACCTCTCCGACTTGCCGAGGTTCGATGTGTAAATCATCGTTAAATGGTAGGTGGATACCACAGCATGGGTGTCGTGGATCAATGGCCGTCCTATAATGGCGTTGTATGCGGCTGGCACGTCCACTACCAAGAATTCCACCAGCAGGTCTCTGGACTGGGATCCATCCCCCAATTTGACCGGTAGCTTTATGGTCCCTTCGGGGACGACAAAAGCCCCTGTGAAACCAATCACCGGGTATGAGACCGGCTTCAGACATGACCTCCCCAGGCCCATCTTTTCAAACGTGGGCATAAAGAGAATGTTGGCGGAGCTGCCGCCATCCACCAGGATGCGGTGGACCATCACCGTCGAAATCTGGAGGGATACTACCAGAGGGTCATCATGTGGATAGATGATCCCTTTAGCGTCCTCTGCCGGGAATGACACGAATGGCATGGTCGGTGGCTTCGGCCATTTACCCGTATTATTGAAGTTCACTTGGTGTCTTACCTCATTCAGGCTGGCTTTAGCACCGTGAATGCTTCCCCCATGGACAGGTCCACCTGAGATGACATGTATCTCAGTTATCATTTCCTTGACGGGCCTCTTGCTGTCGTCACCCCTTCTCGGTGACCTTTCTCTTGGCGACCTTTCCCGGTCAGGTCGGGCCTGATACTGTTTGAAATATCCTCTTCGTACCAGGTCCTCTATCCCATCTCTCAAATCCTTGCAATCGTCGGTGACATGACCATGATCCCGGTGGAAATCGCACCACTTGGACTTGTCACGACCTTTGAAGTACATCTTACGGGGACGCTGCCACTTATCATCAGTTTTGTGCAGCTCGTAGATCTCGGCCCTAGACATTGTTAGGGGAGTATAGTCATGATACCGGTCCGGCCTTCCTTCCTGGCCCTTCTTAACCGAGTTGCTTTCCTCCCCTCGTCTTCCCGAGTTGTCGGACTTCTTGTATTTCTGGTACTTTTCTTTTTCTCTCTCCTTCTCTTTCTCCTTCTCTTTGCCGTCTCCTTCGGACCGTTTTGAGGTGGCTGCCTTATCGAACTCCTCTCCTCTGATGAACTCATTTGCTTTCCTGAGGACGTCAGTAAGATTGGTCAGCTTTTTGCGGCCCATGTAGCTTCTAAAGGCAGTGCCCTCCTTCAGGCCGGTCATCAACGCTAGGACCGCCACCTCTTGCTGTAGGCTGGGTATGGTGACAGCCTCAGAGTTAAAGCGGCCGATATAATCTCGCAGGCTTTCCTTCTCGCCCTGCTTGATAGACATCAGCTCGTCGGTTGTTCGCTCCCTCCGCTTATTGCTGACAAAGTGGGTCACAAACATGGCCGTGAGCTGTCGGAAATCAGCTATGGTTGCCGGAGGAATGCTCTTAAACCAAGTCTGTGCCAAGCCCGCCAAGGTTGAGGGAAACACTTTACACCATACAAAATCAGTGTCGGTGTATAGCAGCATGTGCCCCTCGTACGCAGAGATGTGATCCTCAGGATCCGTCTTACCGTCATACTTGCATGTCGGCATCTTAATTTTCTCCATGGGCTCATGGAGTATAGCAGTTGAGAAAAGAGAGTTTCAGAGAGATACCGGCGCTTTGCGACGGGCAAACTCAGTGTCCCTCCTTAAGGGCTGGGATGAGTGGTGTACTTCAGTGTCTTGTTGCTCATCCTCGTACCCATCCTCCACCGGCTCTGTGGGAGTTTTCGAATGCTCGGCGTGCTCCGGGTCGTGCCGACTTGGTTCGCCGTGTCGGCCACTTATCATGGACCGCATCTTTCTGACAAGGCTATGTGGCCACGTTGAGGGGCGTTTGCTAGCGTGACCCGCTGGCGGTGCTTGGCTCGCCATGGCCTGAAAGACCTCGGCGGCGCTTCTGAGTTGTTCAGGGCTGAACATGTGTTGCAGCGCCTCGAACACGTTGGGAGGTGTAGCCTCAGTGGTCCCTTTCTCCACCTCAGCAGTGGGCAGAATTCAAATGTTGGGCAGAATTCCATAAAATTGGGTGAGTAAAACATTACTTCGGAAATAAAGTTTAAAATAACTTTCCACGAAACCCTTGCATGTTCAAATACATATTTTATTATTATGGCCCAAATGATCTTGAACTCCACGATGATTCACCTCATCAACAATAACAGCTATTAAATATCCATTATAACAATTCAGATAAACAAATGGACTTGCTCATATTTCCTAAGCTCTTCCATGAACCATTACAAATCCTTATATACAAATCATTCCACTACTCTAACTCACAAAATCAATCTTACATGATAGTTCTAATTAGCCCTAAGTCTAATTTATAGAGAATATGATCAAACAACATAATTCATAAAAATGAGATTTTGTGAACTTACTTGACAAGGACCAATTCATATTAGGACTTTTTAACTACAATAATATAAATTTTTACCCGTTCTCTTGCAATAATACAAACTTTTGATTATTTATAAATAAAACAAACATTTTAAAAAAATTCCCCCAGTAGGTCATGACCGGTTAGTCACTTGTTGGTGCAGGTATATTGCTTACGTGGCACTTACCGTTGGAGGGGACCATATAACAATTTTTTTGGCTCTTTTTTTCGTTATTTCCCCTTCTTCTTCTTTGTTTGATCTTGTTTCTTCTTCCTCCATTTTTTTTCTTCTTCCTCAAATCCTTCCATCTTTTTTTTTTTAAATTTCGTCCTCAAAAAACAAAATCCCAATTGCAATTTTTGAACCTGAAGCACAAATGGCTGCGAGAAGACAAACGTCAGTGGGTTTATCCTCTGATTCAAGGGGAAATTTGAATGAGTCCACGAAATGTTCTTGTGGAAGAGAACCTATTGTTCGTACTGCGAAGCGTGGCGTAAATATTAGGATGAAGTTTTATGGGTGCCATTTATGGCTTGTGAGCATTTAATTTAATTTTAATTAATTTTTTTTTACAAAAATGGGAAATCTAGGGTTTGTTTTATGACTAATTGATTGTTCTTGTATTGTAGGATACTAAGTGTGACCTTTTTAGGTGGTTTAATGAGCAAGGGAGTGAAGTTAATGATCTTAGATTTCAGATATTCGAGAAGGAGACTACCATAGCTGAGATGGAGTATGAGAAGAGATTAATGGTTGAAAAAATAAAAAAATTACAGCTTAAAAAGGACAACTTGGAAGAAGATGTGCAAGAGATGAAATTTGAGCTTTCACACCTTCGTATTGAGGTGTTGAAAACTTCACACAATGAGAAGAACTTGACCTTGGTTTTGTTTGTTTCATGGCTTGTTTTTGCCATTTTCTTGTTTTACTTAAGTTAGTTTAAGGTTCTTATTGGTGGATCTAACAGATCTGATGCTTTGTTGTTAGTTAATAAAAAAAAATTGTTGGAACCCTTGAAGTTGTTGTCATATTATTTTGCATTTGGTGAAATGAAAAAAAATGTTTGGAGGTGATGACATGATATGATGCTTAACAATACACTCAGTGGAGTAAGAAGTTCATGCAATTTCACATATAACAACTGTTCAAAAAAGATCCAATGGAGAGTCAAATGCTCATCCAAACAACAGTAGAAATTAGTTCAAATGTCATCAACTTAGGAACTAATTAATAACCTTAATGTACCAAAAAACCACAACCCTAATTAATCTACCTAAAATCAGTTCCTAATTTTCAATTTACCGAGTTGCTTGATGAAGAGTGGAGCATTGGCTGGACTGTGAGCCTTGAAACTGTTGGTCATTAAGCATCCTTAGAGCAGCAGATCTTGGTGGCTGTACAGAAAGGTCAAAAAGTAAGTTAGCAGGATATGTTAAAGGTGAACACATGTTGAAACACAAAAAAAGTCAGAATGACTTTCAAATTGACAGTGGCTGAACCATCATCCCCAATCAACACACCCACACCAACTGGGATCCTCCTCCTTCCCGTTCCCGTTCCCCTGCCTCTTCTTCCACCTCCCCTGGAGCCAACTCCACCTCTGTCCATTCTTCCTCCTCTGCCCAGCTGAGAAGGTTATGTAGTTGCATTGTGATGACTTGATGATGATGCAGTAGGTTGGGTGGTTGGAGTACTGGATTGAGCTCTGGCTTGGGGTGGCTGGCCATCATTCCTAGGCCTCCCCCTAGGTTTTTTTGGTGCAGGCTCAGGCAAAGTTATGGTGTCCCTGTTTGGGCAACTCCTTTTATTATGGCTCTTCACCTTGCATAGGTTGCAAGTCATCTCAGATGCAGTTCTCTTCAAGGTCTCGGGTTTCTTAGGGTCTTTCTCAGGGTTGGTCCCTCCTCCTATTCTTTCTAGGTCAACCTGGACCTAATTTTGATAGGAGGGGGTTGTACTTCACACGACACCCTTGGCCAATGTCTTTCCCTTTCTAATAGTGGAATGGAACCTGCAGATTAAACAAAAAAACACTTAGAACTGATATACAATAGGCAAAAGTATATAGAAGGACAAATGACTGCATATGCTGCTAAGTATACATCCTTCTTGTAACAAGGTTCAACAAAATCTTTAGCTTCCTTGTGCTGAAAATATATGCATGCAATGGCATGACAGCAAGGCACACCCTTCATCTCCCACTTTATACAGGTGCATGTCCTTGCACTTAGACCCCCTAAGTTTTTTTGACAAGTAGTTTGTTGCAAATAAAAAGAAACAAAGGAAGTATATAATTTGGTCATTCTATATACTTGCAACTAGGGGTGTTTATAAATATCCGATCCAGTCGATCTGATCCAGTCGATCCGATCTGTGATCCGGTCTATTTGATCCGATAAATGGATACCCGATCCGTTTTTCTTAGTTTTCGGATATTTCAGATCGGATATACAAAAAATTTCGGATCAGATACGGATCGGAAATTTTCAGATATCAGAAAATATCTGAAACATTGGAATTTTTTCAGATATCTTCGGATATACGATCCGAAATATCTGTTTTCGAGACCGGATATCCGAAATATCCTATGATCCGATCCGGTCTGGAACTTATTTTATGAACTTTTCCTTAAAAGAAATGTAATTTTTAGTTTTCGGATATCCGATTTTTTTCGAATCGCATTTTTTCCGATCCGGAATTTAGGATCGGATCGGATTATCCGAAATGAACACCTAATTGCAACATAAATACGATGAGGCATCTGGTCATTTTTGTTGACTTAAATTTATTTTTTCAAAATACAACTTAATTTTATCGAATTGAATTTATTTTTTCTAAATTGAACTTATTTTTATTGAACAAAGTTCTATTTTTGCAGAACTAAACTTATTTTTTCTGAATTAGTTAAGGATGGTTGCTGATTTATACAAAAGTTTTAATTTGTATAGGTATAGACTTCTATCTGTGACACTACTCGATCAATCAAACTAAAGATGAAAGTTAAGTACAAAAAAATGCAGAGAACACAGTATAAATTTCTAGACTTGCATTTGCTCTACTAAATAAAAAAAAATATTAGCGAATAACATTATTAAGCCGTAACCACAATCAAAAAACTATTTCAATATTTGAAACTGTCAAACAAGTATTAGTTCCGGAAGTAAGCAAGAAGTAAAATCTATGGTATCACTCCAACTTTCCAAGTAATTCTGCAATAATGCTTCTGAAAAAGAATACAGGACTACAGGAGCTTAGGAAAAACCAAGTTCCAAATGGACCATGAAGTAAACTGCAACTTCCAAGTTATTCTGCAGTAGTGCTTCTCAACAAGAATACAAAAGCTTAAGAATAAACCAAGTTTCAAATGGAGCATGAAGTAAACTAGGTAGAATCTGCTTCAAGTTTATCCTGCACTTGTACAATATATGTTGCATTGCCACTCAAATTAGTGGAAAGTTTCATAGGAAAATACAGTATATACATGTTCATATGTCGCGGCGTTCTCTAAAAAAAAGGAATTAGTTGTCCCATTGGAAAGCTTTTCCAGTTGTATGCTAAAGGTCATATTGTCATAACACAGAAATCAATATCCCCAAAGGAGCTGGTGCAGGGAGAAAACAAATGCCTGGTCCTCTTAGGAACATGTTGAATACGCGACCAATCTGCAACATCGGGTCCTTCACATATTTTTATATCTAGACATCCATGATCTCAACTCTCAAGTTCTTGTACAACGGTGGGGTTACGTAATAGTTACGCAAGTGCCGTCGATTCAGGGCAATCTTCGACAGAGAGAAAGCGGAGCTGGCGGGGACTCGAAAACAGGAATTCTCTATATATAAATTTGCTGAAGCATTGTGAAACAACCTAACCTCCTTGGAGCGACTTGGAATTCAAGATTCTACAATCGACACAACTCCATAGAGTATAGGCTCTTTAGAACTAGAGCAACGAGCCAACGAGTGAAATGATCAAGTATGAAGCTACAGGATAGTCCAAATCCCATCCAAATTGAAATGCCTTAGCTTCGAGATATTTCAATACCGACAAATGGACACTTGGAATTAGGGAAAGAAAAAAGATGCACATGAGACAGTTGGAATTGAATTTTTTTGCTCCTTGTCTGAATGAGATGAATCTATATAGAGCAAAGATTTAAATGAATGGATGAAATGCCATCACTAAAGAAGATTGCGAGACTAGCAAATATATATAGACTATAGTAAGTAGCATAGAAACGTTGCTAAATAGAGCACAAATAGCTGCAACCACATAATCATCAACACTGCTCTTATTAGTTATTAGTGGGAAAAATGAAAAGAAAAGAGACACATACCAGTTGACGGAATAAGTGGCCAATCTTGGCCATCTGGCCATTCACACCTTTTTTCGAGCTCTGGACACTTCCAAATATTCAGTTCTTGTAATGCAGTGAGTTTATAAAAAGATTTTGGGAGCTCCACCAATTTATGGCAATTCCTTATTGACAAAGACGGAGTTGGGTCAAGTGGCAAATCCATTCTGGTAGGCCTCTCAACTCCGAAAGCTCATTCATATAAAGCTCTTGAAGAGTTGTGACACAAAGATAGGCCCCTAGGAAGACATTTCGCTTTGAGATTGCATATAAATCCAAGGAACGAAGCCTCCTCAAGCTTTTCCAAGGTATCGGTCGACACTAGAACTAGTACTTGTCTCCTCAATATCAATAACATTATCTTCATCCATGATGTCCCATAAATCCACTTCTTCGCAAAGGCGAAAGCTTCAAATCCCGAAGGGAAGAGAGATGTTGCATAGCATCGGATATGTATCCGAGTCTCCAAAGCATTCACTGATTGTAAGTTGCCGGAGGGAGGTGGGAGACTCTACTGTTAATTTGGTCAATTCATTGCATCCCTTAATTGCTAACGACTCAAAGTATGTATTAATAGTAAATGAATCCAGTTCATGAACTAATTCGATGTCCAGCTTTCTTAATGTGCACAAAGTTGGAGCATAAGGTTGTAGAAGTGTTGTTGATGAATGCTCCCTGCACAATAGATGTTTCAGCAGTGTTGCGTGGACGTCATAGGCCTCCAACGACTGAAGCCTTGGAACCAGAGGCATTGACATCAACTTTGGGCAACTGTATATTCTAAGCCAAGAAAGACGAGGGAAAACTCGCTCCAAATAATAGTATTGCTTGATTGTCATGTGTATCTTCATGTATGTCATTCTTCACTTCCCGTCTTGACCATTCCTTTAGAATACACAAACCCCGCAACTCAAGACGTTCCAATGATGGGAAGTATGGTTTTACGAGGCGTAAGTAAAACCGCTATAACTGATTTTACTGCCACCAATATCTACGTATTCCAACACTTCAAGGTACGCAAGTTCGAGAAACCTGAGATGAGGCAGTTGACTCAAGGGAGGGAGATGTTGGCATCTATGGAAAGATCGAATACTCAAAGAAATAAGGTTCAGGAGAAAGCTAGGTGACGCATCAATGCCCCACCTTGGAAACCTCACTCCCTTCCAGGATAAAACATGTAGTCTTTTGAGAGTTGGAGGGGGTTGCAGGTATTCTAACACCAAAATCTCTTCATCATGTGCTTGCATCGCACTGGATCTTCATACGAGGATGACCATCTTAATACTAACTCAAGAAGCTTCTTACCTTCTAAATTTGCCATCATTGCTTCGATACGCCTTCTTTACGATATTCTTTTATATTAATCTCCACTTTTCCAAAGAAGATTGTTCAAGTAAGCCAGAGCATCTAAACCATTACTTTTCCCCACCACAAATTTATCTAATGTGCGAAGAGATGTTAACTGCCCAAATCTCAGTGGCAAATCCCTCAATCCAATTTTATCATTATACAGCTGCCTTAGATTGATCAATTTGTGAAATCCCCTTGGAAATTCTTTAAGCTGGTTACATACCCGAAGATCCAAAGTCTGCAAGTTGTGTAGCATCGTGATGCACTCAGAAAGAGATACAATGGACCAACCAAGTCTGAAGTACCTTAGGTGCACCAGCTTTCCTATAGAGCTAGGAAGGCTTTCACAATCAGTCTTAAGCAAGTCCAGTGCACGAAGGCACCTCAAACTTGAAAAGGTTGCACTCATGTTCACTAATGTAGTATGTGAAAGAAGAATAAGAGATCGCATTTGCTTGGCTGCAAGCACTGAAGAAGGAACTTCCCAAGAGGAGCCCACAAAAATGCTTGCATGCCGAATGTTGTCATTTGCCTGTAATTTTGACCCACATACTACATCAGAGTCTTCTCCCGCCATATATTGTGCCAAGTCATGCATTAAATCATGCATTTTACAGCTGATAATATCACCATCCTCACCCCGAACATCATCTTTGAAGAAAGATCTTTTAAATAGTTCCATAAAATATACATCACCAACATCCTCAGGGCTTTGGCTGCAGTGTGATGACATAATGAACCCTTGGGCCATCCAAAGATCAATCAAATATTGTTTCCTAAATACATAATTCTTGGGAAAGACCGAACAATATGCAAAGCATTGCTTTAACTGCGATGGTAGGTGGTCGTAGCTCAGCTTTAAAGTTGACATTATACTGCCTTCATTTTGTTCTATCATTTTCAGCTCACCATCTCTAAAAGACTCCCATTCCGCCTCGGTATCTTTAGAATAAAGAAGGCCAGCTATAGTCCTTATGGCAAGTGGAACGTTGGCACATTTGTCAACAATCTCCCTGCCTATGCTGGCCAGCTTTTGGTTTCTCTCCTCTTCTCCTTCTTTGAATGCTAGGCTTTTAAACAATTCCCAAGACTGATCCTCTGATAGGCCCTTCAATTCATAAGGTTCTACTGTACCCATATTTATAGCCACTACTCTAGACCTTGAGGTAACAATTATCTTGCTTCCTGGTTTACCACTGTACAACAAACGCTTCAAATGAAGCCATCTCTCACGGTCCTCATCCCATATGTCATCTAACACGAGCAAGTATCTCTTATTATGGATCATTCGTTGCAGTTGGATTTGAAGTTGTTCCATGTTTACATGGTGAAAATCATCATTAGATACAGATCTGAGACTTTTTCTTACTAACTCTTCCGAATTAGAAATCTCAGAGATGCATGCCCAACATTTGAATTCAAAATGTTTTTGAACATTTTCATCATTAAAGACTAGTTGGGCTAGAGTTGTTTTTCCCAGTCCACCAATCCCAACAATCGGAATGACTGAGACATGGTTTCCCTCAATATCGTCAGAGTCTAAAACCATTTGAACAATTTTCCTTTTATCAGCATCTCTACCAATCACTTCTTCCTTCAATACAAAAGAGTGTGTTACTCTCACTCTACTATATGTCAGATTATCTGAGTGCTGTTCATGGACAGGATATACCCTAAGGTTAAGACTGTGCATTTTAGATGTGATGGCTTTCAATGCCTCCACAATAGCCTTAGCCTCTATAGCCAATTTTCTATTTGTTTTACAGGAACTTGAGATTGAAAAACAAGCATGCAAAGGTTTAGTGAGCTTACCTCCAGACATTTGCTCATTCCCTTCATCAACCATAGCGATCTCTTCCAATAAATCCTCCAGCCGGTAGAGTACATGTTTGAGCCTTTTGAGCCACAACTTGATTAAAGCTCCATTCTCGGCTTCTCTTAGCTTCTCTGCATCAAGAAGGCGAGCCTGGATCATCCTCATTGTCTGCTCAAGCTTTCCTACTTTATTTCTACCATTGAAGTAAGGAGCTATCTTTTCAACCATTGATTCCCCCATATATACCAAAAGTTTCACAACAATATCAGATACAATAGCTTCTGCCATTTTTTCCCTCTTTATTTTTCTCTGTGATCTGTTTCCTTTGAGCAAAACCAACTTTATAATGCTGGATATGTTTACTGTATGCAGTTCCCTGCCTTACACAGCTTGTTGACTAAAATGAAACATATTTCATCAGTAAATTCCTGAACTTCCAAGATTAGAATTGTATTTGTCAATCAATGTACTGTATAGAAAAGGTGAGAGTTTTCATATTATTAAGTGTGTCTTAATAAGTCACCTTCCATGTAAGTCAAATTTGTCTAGCTTTTCACACATAGAGAAAAGTCTATTCAGGCATCTCTTAGAGCCTACCATGACAGTAACTAATGATATTTTATCTAATTCAACGTCACTCATGACAAAGGTACAGCTAAGAGTCTTCTTAAGGTCTAGTAAATAAGCTCTATTTTTAGAATAGCTCTATTTTTAGAATAAGTTGTTACCAACTTGGACATAATTTCAATCTAAAGATACATCATACATTCATAATATATCATAATACCAAGACAAATTCGTATTTCTTACGGAGATCAAGCTGGCCCCTGCAGCTAGATTAATTGGTTTTCTTTAAACAAGCCTCAAGTGCATGAGATGTGAACACATATTGCATATTCCCGTCCCCCCCCGCCTTCCTTTTATATCTGCGAAATCTGGTTCAGAATAATCTAAGGCTTCGTTTGGTAGGGCGTAAAACATTTTCATGGAAAACTGTTTTCCTCTATATTCAATTTTACATTGTTTGGTTTGCAAAGGAGTGTAAAACCATTTTTCCCTAGAGTAAAATTGCTTTCCCAATGATGGAAAACCATTTTCCCTTCAAAATGAAAGGATAACTATTTTCTTTCCTTTTCCTTATCTCTCTTGTACACTCCTCTCCCTACCTCCTTACTTTCACTTTCATTTCATCATTTTTTTTATATGAAACCAAACAATGGAAAACTAATTTTGGAATTGTGTTTTTCATTGTAAATTGTTTTCCATAAAAATCATTTTACACTGAAAATGTTTTACGTCCAACCAAACGGAGCCTGACAAGAGTAAACATTTTTCTCTTGCCAATTACTATTATGAATTCTTAGCTGCATACTTTGATCATTTTGATGGGCCTAACGAACATGATCAGACGGAGTTGTTCCTGCAGATAATACCAAGTTCTCTACTTCTCTTCTATGTGATATTGTGATCTGTCAAGGTTGATGGCGTGGGAGGAGAATCAGTGTTGTCACCACTGAGGTTGGACTCATTAATTTTCACATTTCTTCTGCACTTCGTCGTTCCTGAAAGTATGAGATGTCAGGTCTCGTTGCACAAAAGCTTCAGCTAGTCTTGGGCTTTTCCTCCATATTGAAGCAGAGGAGTAAAGCAGATCCGCTTGTGTAATTGTGTTCAATGTTCATACAGGAATGTTGCTGCATAGATAAGGAGAGACAATCCGGAAGCTAGCAACTCCGGCTATCAGGAATAGACCTCATAAATTGTCAAGACTAAGACTGCTGGAAGCTGTTATCTTGTTACCTTCATCTAAAACATTATACAGTGGCATACTCCATGCTTTCTCCATTGCCAGCATATACCTGTAATGTTCCTAGAAGAAGGTAACGAACGTTAACATATCATATGCTTGTCGGGCAACATATAACTATATAAGCGTCATTTGCCTACACAAATTTTGTTCAAATAATAAGTGTTCTTGTACTGAGTCTAGGGAAAAGTTGTTGTATTTTTGTAAACCTCTCAATTTGTCAGTTTTGTGACGTAGGAAGGTTAGCGGAGAAATTCGACGAAGAAGTTCGTCAAAAAGCCTGAAATGATTTCCACTAGTCAGGCCTCCGGAGTCAGAATGCTTATTATAATACCTTTCTGGAAGCAAAACGGGCCAACGAGTCAAACTCACCGCTATGCCGTGACCCATAGGCTTTTTAAGCCATCCGAGTTCGTTTAGGCCCGAAAACAGCATTTTAATTATTTCCGGATTTTATTATTTCCTTATTTTCGTATTAGGATTTTGTTTTAACTATTTAAACATTATTATGCCGTCATTAAGAGACAGTTTTTCATCTTTTATCATATTTCAGAGTTTTTAACTCTTTCTGGTGGATTCCGGAGCCTTTGACAGATTTATCGCTTGATAATTTGTTTGTTCTTGTTAAAGATTAGCGCTTGATTTTCTTTGATCTTTCCGACTGCATCATTTTGTTTTTTTTCACATGTGAGCGTGGAGTTTAATCATCACAGTGCATACAAAATGCAAATACCTGGTTCTCGAGAAAATACTTCTGTGGACAACTGCCCGGTGGTAATCAGTCAACTCGTCCACCTCCTGTAAGTCATTTGCAATCTATCATTCTACTGCTAGCAAAGTTTGATGATTTAGAGTTTATACCTTTAGCTATAGGATCTTGAAGCTTGCATCAAGTAGTTTGTTTTTGAACCTGCAGTTAACCCTTGAGGTAGAGCAGCAATTGCTTCAGCAAGTCATGACTCATGAGTCCCAGTGGCTCATGCCGGAGCAGTCGAGCAGATCGATCTGTTGCCTTCAGTTGCATCAGATGCTTCGTCAATGATGTATCTAGAGCTGAAAGTTATTCGGATAAAAATTATCCAATCCAAACAAAATTAGTAATTTGAATTGGACTCGAACTATGATCCGCTTGGATACGGATTGAGTTTTTTTTTTTTTTGAAAATTTGGATTTTCAAATGGATTTGGATTGAGGTGATTGGATATTAAAATCCAAAATAACCGAAAAGCAAATAAGCCTTGTATCGTATATTTGGGATTGGGCTTGAGTAATTTTGATAAAATTTATGTGTTTTATGGGATTGTATGAGTTATTATTGAACATTTTATTTTGAATTTGATGCTCGTGCTTAAATTATTTCATCAAAAGAATAGAGTTCAAAATTTTTGGATATTTCGGACTGGAACTAATCTAGTGTCTAAAAATTCGGATTGTATTGTTTTGGACTCAATCTCTTATTGGTTTGCATATGGATTGGAAATTTGAAATCTAATTTTTTGTTTGAATTGGATTGAAATAGACCTAAATCCAAACCGTACACCGAACTTTGACCCCCTAAATGTAGTTAGTAACTCATTTCAGTCATTTGTGTGTGGGCCTTGTGTGGTATTTGGTTTTGCCCTGCTGTGGGAGTAAACCACAAAAGTTGTACTCATGTAAAAGCAAAATTCTGATTTTCTTTCCTTTTTTATAACTAAAAACTTTGCAATTTTACAAATTGCCATTGATATTAATAAATTGTATAACCAAATACTTCATCTATTTAGAAATAGTTACACCATTTCATGTCTTCACGCTTGTAATGTATGGCTTCAAACATTAATATATTTGATTATCAATAAGTAAAAGTTATAGAAAGTTGATATTAAAAAAATATATATTGAGACAAATCTAAAGTATTAATGTGTCTAGTAAATACTATGCAAATGGTGCTACTATTTCTAAACGGAGGAAGTAATGATTAGGAATTTGCTGTATGTGGGTATCAATACTATTATTGTTATTATTATTATTATTATTATTATTATTATTATTATTATTATTATTATTATTATTATTATTATTATTATTATTATTATTATTATTATCATTATTTATTTAAGGAGAATTTGTCCTTGAAGATTAGTACTGGAGATTCTGTTGGAAAACTATAATATTAATTACTTTATTATTTTCCTATTTCACCTTTATTTAAAATTGTTATCCCTTATCAAGGAAAAATTCCAGAGACTCTTTTTTTTTAACTAACGTTTGCGAGATGGAAACACTTGTTGAATTTTGATATTGATTTCACTTTTTTTAGGCATTAACTAGCACATGCAAGTCATTTGACTCCCTAATTAACCTCTTCAAATTCATTCTTTTATACCCTTTAAATTTCACCTCATTTTCATGTTTAGTCTTTTTATAAATTTAGAGGAGAAAGTTGATGTGGGGAAAACGAGAGAGAAAATGAAACAAATTTGAGAGATTTAGTAGGTCACGTGACTTGCACGTACTAAGTTTGTGCCAAAAAAGTAAAATCAATGTTGGAACCCGAATATTGGTTTCATCTTGCAAATTTTTATTGACAAAAGTTGGTTTAGTGCCAATACTATTTATAAGGTAGTATCTTAAACTGACATTTATAGGGTGGTTTCTAACATATTATCCTGAAATATAGTAATGGATAAATTACAATTGAAGATTTGAAGTACTAACAATATGTCGCTGCGGAAGAACGAAAAATGTGCAATTACGGCACTGATATATAATTTGAAAAAAGTGTAATGGATAAATATTGTAACGTGACAAATAAATACATTACCTTGGGTGCCATAGAAATTGGGAGCAGTGCTGTTAGGTTATTAATTGCTGAAAAAACATAATGTCATGTTTGGATACTTTGTTTCTATGAATTAAGGTTTATAATGTTTGAAACAACATTAATGTCGAAGATAGGGGTAGAATTATTGATGAACTCAAATCTCTTTTTCCGGTAGAAACACTTCCTGATGCTGCCGCCGGCGTCGGAGAGATGGTTAAGAAGCTCATTATTGCTGTTGTAGGATTTGGTTCGTTCATCGGAATGATTCTGGTGACTAAAGGTATGGTGCCGGATCGGGTGAGTACGGAAACACGTGTGACCCACGAGGGGGCAACTTTCTCCCACTCTGCAACTTTCACCAAGAAAGAAAAAATCTGAAGGAGAGAAGAGATCTGAAGATGATAGGTGAGGTTCAAAAGCTATAGTTTCTTGATCTGTTGTGTGGTTTCATTCGCCATGCATGTTTAAACATCGATTTGTTATTTACTTAGATGCCAACATTGGCATACTGCTATGGTGCATCAAAGACCGTTGTAGGGTACATTTTCTTTTTAACATAGTTAACGTTAGTTACAGATGATTAAATTCTTGGAAGAAGTTGGGACTCTGATTTTCAGGTGTTTAATCAGAATCAGCTGTGCCTAATTCTGAAACATTTTAAACATTCCAAATTTGAGTTTGTTCTTTTGAGAAAGAAAAATGAAAAAATATGTGCATAAGTACTTTCTTTTAATTATTTAATTAGAGTTATTAGCTAAACTAACGAATGTCACGCTTGAGTACCCTAACTGCAACTTTTACAATTTGACTACCCAAATTGTAACTTTGGGAAAAGTTCAGTTGTGCACTTAACTCGTGTATTAATTATTTGTTACAAAATGCTATTTGAATTATAGTTTTAGTACATCTTAGAGATGAATTTAAAATTTCCTTTAATCAATAAAGACGCCTTTTTTTTAAGAAAAAAGCATAATTAAAGAACGTAATTTGTCCACTCTCATAGTGATCAAGACTGAGAAACGACTAATTTATCCACTCTCCTGTATATTGCGTATATCACCCAAACAATTTCTATACCTCAATGTCACAATGAAAATTTTTTGTGACCATAAGAAGAGAAATCAAACATCCTAAAACATCTTTTCTCTTTTTGAAAAATCCCCATAAAATCCGTATTATTCTTCCCAAAATACTTATATAATATGCTAATATTTAAAATCACAGGAATAATTTAGGACAAGTTTTTTTCCTTGGTAAGAAGAACGACCCTACTGGACCATCACTTCTCACAAGTCAGCCAACCCAGCTATCCAGGTCAACGCTTGATAGTAGGGGATATGAGGGAATCCCAACTCCCAAACACGAGTATGTAGTAGGGTTTGAAAAGCTACAATGTGAATTCCCTACCACCTCTACCAACCAAGCTTGGTGCTCATTTGGTATACATGGGAATTTAATTCCTGTAGAAAGTATCATTTTCTAGGAAATTACTTCTCTTATGTAATTCCTAGCAAATTACCTAAATTTTTTTGGTTGACATCAAGGAATTTGCAATTCATGTTGGAATTCTGATTGACCAAGGGGGGAGTGGGTAATTAAATTCCCACATTTTGTAGGAATTTCAATTTCCCAAGGGATTTCCATTGCACCCATTTTCTCAACTTATGTCAACCAAACAACTTTCCAGATGAGAAAATCATGGGAATTTCAGCTCGTCTTGCAAGAGACGGCCTAACTTTACTAATAAAATTAGACGGAGCCCAAACCGGCCCAAAACGGCCCAAAATACCATTACCCACCCCGACAAACCCAAAACACAAAAACCGATTTTCTTTGTATAATGTGAAGACATGGCAAGTCCACAGATGAAGATAACAATCAAGGAAAAAAAAAATTTATGATAAGACAAGAATATACAATCAGGTTGTCAAAAAGTAACCCATTTTTTATTAACATCATATGATCATCAAACATAGAAGGAAAAGAAAATGGAAGCAGGGGATGATAGTGTCGGCTAGCATTATTATTCCAAATATTTCCAACATTGAAAGAATTTAATTTTTCTAAAAGGGTAAAACTATAGAACAATGGATCGTTCTAAGTCCTTTTGCTTCCCGTCGCACAATCCATAAGCATAATACATAAATCCAAAGACATACCAACTGCAATGTAACTCTGCTCACATACTCTTCTCGAGGCCATGAGTTTTTCCTACAATGAAATATAGTCCCGCTAACCATTTTCTCTTTGTTGTTACTTCAGGTTGCCATGGTGGCCTTGATTTCTTGAGATGCTGAAGGCTCGATGCTTTCTCTATAATAAAGGTCAAAAGGAGCTTTTTCTGCATTAAAGATCTAAAAAACAATTAAAAAGACAATTTAGTTCAATAAGGCATGGCACATTACAAGCAACAAAATTACCCTTCAATGTGATGCCTCTTCCCTAACATATAACAACAAACAAATACGAAGCTCAACCTACAACGGAAATGAAAACAAGAAACAAAGCAATGTCGTAAGATTCCAAAGAAATAAAGCAAAATCAAAAGAGTCAGTTAACAAGTAATAGCAATCTTATTGCTTCATCAAAATGTGATACCGAATTCCTTAAGAATGTTAGATGGTGTTCAAACTTAATCCTACAAGCTAAGTTGTGATGCACCAAAGATTATTGATGAGACTTTTTATCCGAAACAATGAACAAATGATGGCAAGTCCAAAGTAACAATTAGATATATACAAATTCTAGGATTTAAATATATATAAAATTGACAACAACAAAAATAAACAAAGCCTCAACCATATTAAATAGTTATGCTACCAATCATGGAGAACAAGAGGCCTATGGTTTTCCTCCCCATTGAAAAGATTAATTTATTGAAATGTAATATGAATTAGAACACACCAATTCTGTGATACTCTCCTTCCCTTCCCTATACCTCCAAACTCTTTCATTAGAACACACCGTAAAGTCACACCACATCCCTTTAACAATTAGCCACTCTCGTAAAATCATTAATTTCAAATCTTAACATTTATGCTTGATAACTTGTCAAATACAACAATTTAAGCTTACACGAAATTCAATTCAATTGCACTTCACTAGCAACACTGCAACACCTATTGTATACTAAATTATAAGTATAGAAAAATATTGTGATGCTAAGATTCAATAAACATAAATATGTATATTTCATAAAGTTCAACTAAAACAGAAAAAGGAAAAAAAAAGTTTAACAGCTACTCATCGGATCAAACTACCAAAATCCGAAAACTAGTTTGTGAAAGCTAGGTCATATATAAGAAAAAAGGCGGGCATATGAGAAGGGCAATTATAAGATTCTACCTAAATCACCTTAAAAATAATCCAAAATTCCATTCCAATCCAATGTAATTCCACTAAACTCATCCCAAAATAAGTTTTACAAAGAATCAATTTATAACATATTGATTGTATGTACATATAATCACATTATCATAAGTTAACACAATAATCACAACCACTTATAAACGTGCACAAGTAGAGGAATTAAATTGAAAATAGATACAAGAAATTAGATTAAATCAACAAAAAAAAAAAAAAAAAATCGAATGACAACTTAATCAAGATCTGTTATTTCGATTTCTGAAGACAAGCAACCAAATTTGACTCAATCATCAACTTAGACTTACAATATCACATGAAATTAATTCGAAAACATCAGCAAAATTTGTAGGAACAAAATGAAATACCTATTATAATTTTCCAGAAGTTGAGTACTTCATAAATTATAACGTATAGTTCAATAAAATCTACTTAGATAATAATATAATGGAGGATACTGACAATTTGATTAACAATAACGTGAAAATATACTTTCAAGATATTCTATGATTGAATAGAAATAAATATAAAATAAAAGAATAGAAAATCTTACCAGAGAAGGTGGGTGAATGGAGGAGACGAAGTATACGACGAAGCTTCAATGGAGAAGTGGCGCTGCCGCTGAGGAATCTAGATAGGGGGCATTGACACTTGACAGAGCATAGGTTGCCCATCATACTAATCAGATTAAATAATTACTTACTTTATTACAAAGAACATAAAAGACATGTCTTCAACAAAAAAAAACATTTTCTCCATAAATAATGTTAAAGGAAGTATTAATTTGCCCAATGCGCTAAACTTGAAATTAATTCTATGAATACCATTCACGTACGATAGTATGCGATAAAATTTTATTTTATTTTTATTTTTGGCAAAGCAAACCGCTAATTTTAAGTTAAATCGCTACTGATGGTAGCAATTTACGAGATAAAACCGCTACTTGGTGTAGCGGCTTATACCATAAATCGCCACTGAGGAAAAAGGAGAAAATGCGCGCCACACGGTTGATGGGTGTCCCCCACACGTGGCGTGTGCAGCGCGCAGCAAACATGTGCCCAGCGCAGGCTTGTTGCGCGCCGCGCACGCCTCGTGCGTTGGACGCACAACGACTGTGTGGCGCGTGTTTTCTCCTTTTCTCTTGTGTTGCTTTTGTTCAGTAATGAACCGCTACTTTCAGTAGCGGTTTATATGCGTGCCTTATAGCTTGTCTTAGGGACACAATAGAACCACTATTTGAAGTAGCGGTCAACTTCGGTGAAAACATTGTTGGTATTAACCGCTATTTGGAGTAGCGGTTTTGTTAAAAAAATCAACATTCTGGCGTGTTGTCCTACGTGGACGGTATCCATGTAATTAATTTCAAGTTCAACACATAAGAAGAATTAATACTCCCTTTCACATTATTCGGGGAAAAAATTCCTCTCTATTACGTCAAACCTTCTCTTTACTTCTCCCACTTTTTTCCTTCATTCTTAACCTATTTTCTAAAGGATTTTTTGATGGGAATAATCCCACCTTTGGCCAATCCTCCCAAAACAGTCCCACCTTTCATAAACTTGGGAATAATCCCACCTTTGGAGTGTGTTTGCCCAAAATGGGTCGTTACCTGTTGGTAACCTGCAAATGCAGGTTTGATACACTTATTATGTGGTTAAGGACTAATTTGATGTGTTTTTAACAAAATTCTTAATTAAACACCTAAATCTAATTATTTTAATTTGTAAATTCAAAAAAAAAAATTACCACACCACACCTCCCCTTCCCCTCCCCTTCCACCACCACCTCCTTTCCACTAACCTCCACCCTTACAACCCACGGCCTTCTCCCAATATCATAGTCCCCCACCACCACCACCCCCACCCACTAAAACCAAAAATGCAACCCCACTACAATCGCCCAGCCGCCACCACCGTCGCCCAAACCCAGCCCCATCCCCACCCTCGCCCAAACTACCCACGAAAGCCACCCACCCACCACGATGCTAAAACCCAACCACCACCGACCCAAACCCTAGCACACCGACGCCCACCACCACCCCATCCCTCAAACCTCTCTCAAACCTCCCTCCCGGTCATGCGCCGAATCATCTGCGCCACGTGGCGCGAGCCATGAGCTTGCATCGGGGCCGGTAGATCTGCTGTTTCCGGCGAAACTTCATTGCACGCCTGACCACCGAGAGGAAGGAAAAAGGTGGTAGATCACTGGCGATTTTGGAGTGCGCGAAGAGAGATGGAAAAAGCCAAAGATGGAGGTTGGAATGGGGTGATGGTGAGAGAGGAAGAAAATAGGGATAGAGAGAGTGAGCACCGAGCACGGGGGGTCGTAGAGGAGAGACAAGATGAGGTCGAAGTTGGGTTTGTCAACGGAAAAATGGGTCGAAGGAGAGAGAAGATGAGGGGGTAGGAGCGAGAGGACTGGGGGTGGGAACGAGAGGAGGGTGGGGAGGGGGGAGTTGTTGCAGAGGTGGGAACGAGAGGATGGTGGGGAGGGGGAAGTCATTGCGGGGGTGGAAACGAGAGAAGGGTGAGGCTGATGGAAGGGGAGAGGTGGTTTTGGGGGTGGGGTGGGGGTGGATGGAGTTAGGATTAGTTATTTTTTAAAACTAAATTGATAATTGCTTTTTAGATAGGAAACAAGAGGTTAACTAGCGTTTTTAACCGGTTAACCAGGTCATTGGTTAAAGTGGCCCAATTTGGGAAGATATGGGTCATAGTTGGGATTATTCTCAAGTTTATGAAAGGTGGGACTGTTTTGGGAGGATCGGCCAAAGGTGGGATTATTCCCATCAAAAAATCCTTTTTTAAATGTATATATAGACAAAATCTTATAAAAGACGGATTCACATCAAATTATTATAAAACGGATTGAAGTTATCCTATGACTATTACAAGTTACTCTTGTATTAAATAAAGTTACCCTAAAATTATTATAAGTCACTCTTTTATCAAATAAAAGTTCCTATTTTTCTTTACTATAATCTACAACTTAAAGCACTTATAATGTAATCTACAACTTAAAAGCACTTATAATGTACTAGCTTCCTAAGCACACGATGCGTGCCTCAACAATTTTTTTATTGTGATATTTTGTAATGTCGAGTGGTTAGTTTTACATGCACGTAATACACATAGGACAACACGCAAATTTTTTTTATTTTTTTTGTTTTTGGCAAAGTAAGCCGCTACTCATAGTAGCAGTTAACTTTAAGTTAAGTCGCTATTGATGGTAGCGGTTTACGGGATGAAATGACTGAAAGCAAAGACGGGAAAGAAAGATCTTTGAATATGGATCGAAGAAATCAAGAGGGATTTACTTGTCCTAAGCTATATAAGATAAGAGGAAGTTCTCAAGGTACACATCATTTTTTTTCAACAAAAGTTCATATATGTACTTACGTTGCAAGACTACTTTGATTATTTCATGATAATAACATCTCAATGTATATGTAATCCCATTTTATTTTATTTGCAGGAGCACAATCTCAAAAGTTCTACATATCTCAAAGGCGGAAGGTCATTGAGCAAGAGAAGCAATGTGCATCTAACAGGGCTATTTGGTACAAGAAACATGCATAAGAGTTGGAGGGATAATATGGTTGAAATCATTATGCTTCCTACACATGTCTATCATGGTTCTCATTTGGTATGTTTTTCTTTAGTTCTACTCGAATTTCATAATGATTTATAAAAACACCTAAACGAGCAAGAATTGTAAAGTGAATTTTTTTAAAAGAGGTGTAACAGTCAGACTGTCAGTTAACAATTAGGTGAAAACTTGGATAGTTAAATAGATAATAATTAAAAAATATATCAGAAATATAAATATAAAAAGTCAGTAGTTTGTCCAAAAACTTTGATATAAGACCAACTTTTTATACTATAAGAGATTTTAGTGGAGTTATAGCGTAATTAATCAACTAATCATAAACATTTACTACTGTTAATTGAAAACAAAAAGTTGCACATTTTTTATGAAAGCTAGGGAGGTATAAAACTTTTTTGCAAGATAATATCAAAGTTGGTGTGGATGGATGCAGACTATCCCAAAAGAATGGGCAGTAGAACATATGCTTCCTGAGTCTCATGAGTAGAGTTGGCAATTATCTATGAGTGAGTGGATTATCCACCCACCTTCCCCGAGTAAATGGGTGATCACCCACTGTAAAAGCAGGTGATAGGTGGATTGAGTGGTGGTTCGGGTCGGATATGTAGTACTTGAAAGGATGTCCCAGCCAGAGCATTATACTATAGACGGATTGTGATCTTTCACTGTCCATTTGGTGCGACTAGGATTGAGCTAGTTACCCCTTGACTCGACGATCTCTCACGGGTTGGCTTGTGTTCCTTGGTTGTTCTCATGTTTCTTGGAAAACCAAGAAATAACATACTGTTTCCTGCTCTTCTATAAACTCGAGCATCGTACTATGGCCTCCATTATTTCGGAGCTGAAGTGCCTCAAGGCCTTGCTATTTAGACTAGGGGTGGTTCATCCTCGCGCCATGGCATTAGTTTTGTGACATTATATCCGCTCTTCATATTGTCAAAATCTCGTTTTTCAGGAACGAACGAAGCATATTGATATCGATTGTCATTGTGCATGAGATGCTATTTAGGAGGGTATTATTGCTACTAATCATCTTTGGACACATGTACAACTTGCCGAAATTTTCCGAAGGCATTAGACCAGCGAAAATATGTGTACTTACTTTGCAAGTTGAGCATTTACGACAAATGGTAATGAGACCCGTAATATGTATTTGGTTTGGGCTTTGTGGTCAATACTATTATCAGCCTTATTTAACCTAGAAGTGCCGTAATTATCTGCACTATTTTTAGATCGTATATATATATATATATATATATATATATATATATATATATATATATATATTTTATAGCCAGAAGGTCGTATATTATATTCATATGAAAAAGTATTATTTTAGGAAACTAAAATCACTTTGATGTACTACTATTTCCTTGTGTTTGAGAGTCCTTGATGTACTATATGTATTGATTGATGGAAAGGCAATTACAAAACCTAACACAAATTAAACCTAAAACTAATTGACAAAAAGTAAGGAAAAATCAAAACGCTAGAGAAGAAGTGAAAATCTCAATGAGACCGCTGAAGAAGAGAAATTGTGACGCCAAATTTCGGAAAGACAGGGATATACCAGAGGATATATGGATAGAAGTGTTGGCGAGGTTGCCGGTGAAAACCCTGCTTAAATTAAGGTGCGTCTGTAAAAGCTGGTACTCAATTATCGAAAACCCTAATTTTATTTCTATGCATCTTAACAATTATAAGAACAATTTGAACAAAACCCATGTATTAGTTATGGAAAATATTGGAAAATCTGAGATGCAGGGACGAAAGTTCATAATTCGACGAAGAGACACATTTAGGATAAGCGCTGAAATTAAGGATACCGCCCTATCTGATTTTATGGCTGGTAATTGTTATGGGTTGGTGTTATTACTATCTTATATTATTGATCGAAATTCAATTTCATTTGGGAGGATTATAACCTTGTGGAACCCTTCTATGAGAAAAGCTGTGGTAGTTCCACTTCCCCCACCTACTTGTAAGTGGGACACACTTGTTCTGGGATTTTCACCCTCATGTAATGATTATAGGGTGGTTGCCTTTCATTTGTTGGAATGGTATGCAGTTTACTCTCTCAGTACTAAGAGCTGGAGCGTTAAACGATGTCGAAGTTGGCCGAGTTTGTACCCTTTATCTGTGTCAGGGGACTCATGCTCAGGCTCAGGCTCAGGCTCAATTGTATTAAACGACTCTCCGCCCTTCGCTCAAGGGGCTGTACATTGGATGGTGTGTGGAGGTTCAGTACCGGAGAAATACACCCATTTTCTTTCCTTTGACTTTGATACCGAGGATTTTGACATTGTCGAATTGCCTGATGCTAATGGTGAAATGTTTAAAGGACTTACCACCCTCGGGGAGGAGTTAGCTGTTTTTGGTATTTCGCCCACACAGTGTTGCATATGGGCTATGAAAAAGGATGGTGGAGAGAAGTTGTGGAGTCTAAGGTTTTCTGGAGACTCTTCTTTATATTCATACAAGTTTTTTGCAAGTAGTAGTTGTTTCCGGTTTTACTGTGATGACACTGGTATAATTTCACTAGTGAAATCAGAAAAGGGAATCAAGTCTTATAACATTTCAACCCAAAAGATTAAACATTCGGTAAAAGCTATTTCGCATGGTATAGGGTTCATGGATACTTATGTGGAGAGTTTGGTGCTGTGTAAAGGATTCGAGGGCCAAACTTTGGTTCCCGCCAAAAGGCAGGTAAATACAATGTCTATGAAACTGAATACTGGTTGTCAATTAATGTGATTATGTGACGGTATATGTGTTGTCGTCTAGTCTTTTACAACTTACAGTGCATTGTTCATGAATATCCAACGCCTATTCTTGGGTTAACTTAATTTTCTTCATCTCAGACATGTAAAGTTTAGATTATAAACTAGGCTCCATTTGTTTTGACAAGAAATGAATCTCCCATTTTCCTTTATTTTCTTTTGTTGGTGGAAAACAAAAATATCTTCTTTTTGTGAAGAAGGAATGCCACGTTTTCCTCGCTACTTCCTTACTCTTCTTTCTCTCTCCTTCTATAGTATCTCCTTTTAGGATTGTTTTCCATTGAAAATCATTTGTCATTGCAAATGCTTGCAAATGGTTCCGTTTGAAACAAACAGAGCTCTAATCTCACTTTGATATTCAAGTTAGAGTACTAGTAATGGGCTTAAGTGTTACCGTACACAAGACGAATTTACTACAAACACAAATATTGTACAATGTAAACACGATTTTCATTTGGAGGAAGCTGACACACAATATTTCTGCATACCTTGCACTCACTAGATACACACTTATTTTTGTGGAGCTGTCACGAATGAGCAACATACTTTGCTCACAACTCCCATTATTTTACTCACACTTACAAATTGGAAGCCAATGCCTATAGTTATACTACCTCCGTTTCTTTTTAATCTACACACTTTCCTTTTTGGTCTGTTTCTTTTTAATCTACACACTGTTGCTTTTTCTATTTTTGTAATATGTCACATCTACTTTCTCCTCTTTTTCCACCCATGTCATCTACTTTTTAATATTTTAACCCACTTTTTAGTCTCTCTCTCTCACTTTTCAGTTTCTCTATCTACCTTTTTAGTTTATCTCTCATACTTTTGTACTTTCTCCCCCAAAGTGAAGTGTGTAGATTAATTTGAAACGGAGGTAGTACTTGATGTATATGCATGTCACCAACTCACCATACAAGGTTTATGTAGATGTTCTTTGAGCTTCATGATTATTTAACTTACCAGAACCTTCAAAGTCAGTGTCAGTGGACTAGAGAGTTATGGCTCTAATTTTTTCATGGTAGATTATTTGTCAATTGGGGTCCTTTAACACCGAATAAATGACGAATTTTGTGGACCTCCATTATATCATGCTGGCACTAGTCTCTTTTACTATTTTCCATGCTAGTTTTTGCACAAAGAAATCTTCTCACTTCGCATTTGTAATTTTAGAGTGTGAATACTGTGAAAGATAGATAATAAATAATGTTAAATTTTGTTGTTGTTCTATGTGTGCAGGAGAGAATGTGTTAACTCTGGCCTATAATGGAGGACCCCGAATCATTTGTCATTCCTGATAGCCGGAGTTACTTCCGGATTGTCTCTCCTTATCTATGCAGCAACATTTCTGTATGAACAAAAACGTATCTGACTTTAATCCTCTGCTTCAATATAGCGCAAAAGCCCAAGATCTAGCTGAAGCTTTTGTGCAACAAGACATGGTATCTCATACTTTCAGGAACGACGAAGTGCAGAAGAAATGTAAAAATTGATGAGTCCAACCTCAGTGCTGACAACACTGATTCTCGTCTCACGCCGTCAACCTTGACAGATCACACAGAAGAGGACTTGGTAGTCTGCAGGAACAACTCATTTATGCAGCAACATTTTTTTTTTTTGAGATTATTAATCTAGCTGCAGGGACCAGCTTGACCTCCGTAAGAAATAGTATTTCTCTTGGTATCTGATAAATTATGAATGTATGATGTATCTTTAGATAGAAATTATGTCCAAGTTGGTAACAACTTATTCTAAAAATAGAGCTTATTTACTAGACCTTGAGAAGACTATTAGCTGCACCTTTGTAATGAGTGACGTTGAATTAAATAAAATATCATTAGTTCCTGTTATGGCAGGTTGTAAGAGATGCCTAAATAGACTTCTCTCTGTGTGAAAAGCTAGACAAATTTGACTTACATCGAAGGTGACTTATTAAGACAAAATTAATAATATGAAAACTTAAAAGCTTAGGCTCACCTTTTCTATACAGTCCATTGACTGATAAGTACAATTCTAATCTTGGAAGCTCAGGAATTTACTGATGAAATGTTGTTTGATTTTAGTCAACAGGTTGTGTAAGGCAAGGAACCGCATACAATATACATATCCAGCATTATAAACTTGGTTTTGCTCAAAGGAAACAGCTTACAGAGAAAAAACATAGAGGGAAAAAATGGCAGATGCTATTGTATCTTATATAGTTGTGAACTTTTGGAATACATGGGGGAATCAATGGTTGAAAAGATATCTCCCCACTTTAATGGGAGAAATAAATTAGGAAAGCTTGAACAGATAATGAGGATGATCCAGGCCCGCCTTCTTGATGTAGAGAGGCTAAGAGAAGCCGAGAATGGAGTTTTAGTCAAGTTGTGGCTCAAAAGGCTCAAACATTTACTCTACCGACTGGAAGATTTATTGGAAGAGAATGAGCAAATGTCTGGATGTAAGCTCACTAAACCTTTGCATGCTTGTTTTTCAATCTCAAGTTCCTTTAGAACAACTAGAAAGTTGGCTATAGAGGCTAAGGCTATTGTGGAGGCGTTGAATGCCATCACATCTGAAATGCACGGTCTTAACCTAAGGGTACATCCTGTCCATGAACAACACTCAGATAATCTGACATATAGGAGGGTAACACACTCTTTTGTGGTGAAGGAAGAAGTGATTGGTAGATATGTTGATAAAAGGGAAATTGCTCAAATGGTTTTAGACTCTGATAATATCGAGGGAAACCATGTCTCAGACATTCCGATTGTTAGGATTGGTGGACTGGGAAAAACAACTCTAACCCAACTAGTCTTTAATGAGGAAAATGTTCAAAAACATTTTGAATTCAAATGTTGGGCAGAATTCCATAAAATTGGGCGAGCAAAACATTACTTCGGAAATAAAGTTTAAAATAACTTTCCACAAAATCCCTTATACGTTCAAATACATATTTTATTATTCTGGCCCAAATGATCTTGAACTCCACGATGATTCACCTCATCAACAATAACAGCTATTAAATATCCGTCATAACAATTCAGATAAACAAATGGACTTGCTCATATTTCCTAAGCTCTTCCATGAACCACTACAAATCTTATATACAAATCATTCCACTAATCTAACTCACAAAATCAATCTTACATGATAGCTCTAATTAGCTCCAAGTCTAATTTGTAGAGAATATGATCAAACAACATAATTCATAAAAATCAGATTTTGTGAATACTTAACAAGGACCAATTCATATTATAAGCTTAAATCCATGAAATAAAATTAAAAGATTCAATCTTTACGTTTAACAACTCCTATAACAAACTGATTTGGCAATGGCAACAAGGTTTATAACTGAATTCATTTGTGAAATCACAAAAAAAAGAACCCATCAAAATTTGAGTTTATTGAAATTAGACAAAAGCAAATATGGGAACTTAGCCTATTACCTCCTAAAACAAACGGTCATAACTTGGCACTTTGGCAGCAATGTAAACAATTTACACAAGCTTGTGGTTGCGGTACGGCGAAGTGCCGACGGAACATCACCGCATAACAACAACAACAACTAGAGGAGTAGATTTAGAGGAATTAGTAAATGATATGAGTGGCTTAATGTCCAAAAGACACGAAGAGAGAGATAACACAGATGAGAGGTTTCAGTGTTTTTATTTCTTAAATTCTTTATTTTGTTTTGCCTAAAATACTTAACTCAAATATAACATATCAACAAAACCCACAATAATATAATTATACTTAAAAACATTATTGCATAATCAAAGCTAATAAAATACAATTATTCGGTCAAGCTTTGCTTATAGTGTGGTGAAGAGTCATTGAAGAGCTCGAGAAAACTAGAGTTGTCCACATAGCTACTGCAAACAATATATTGTACTTGTCAAGGTTGCTATATTTTACGATGAGGATACACTGATGATGTAGCTATCCAGCTTTCAAATATAGATTGCAACACAGATTTTCTTGATTTGCGAAATTCAGAGTCCATCAAGGCCTCTATGGTACAGGACCTACAGGTTTCATCAATTTCACGTATTACTTCAACTGTCTTCTGCAATCTTTCAGTACTTACAGAAGGGTATTCAGCATCCCATTTCACATGTCCATTACCGTCCACAGACCAAGTCAGGTGAAAATCAATAGGTTCATGATGAGAATATGTATAGGACATTTCATATTCCACCGGGAGTCCTGGGATCTCATAATCAGGCTTCAGATGGCATTTACTGAAGTAAATCTCTTCCATTTGTAGGCACTTATTGATCAAGGTTGCTACCCCACTAGGATGTATATATCCAAGCTCGAATACGATTTTCTTCAGTCCAAGCAAGCTTTTGGCAATTAATCGTGCACTTGATTCATCTAATCTGAATTTATCCTGATGTATGTGCAGAATTTCAAGCTCCTGGCAGTTTCTACCCATCTCTTCCATGAAATGGGCGAATACATCATTATTAAGTGGTCCTATATGAATCTCTTTAACATGTTTCCAGTTCTGGATGGATCTGGTGAAGCCAATAACAGTTAACTTAGAGAAACACAAGAGTACTAATTTTCGAAGACATGGTGTTCTGCAACATCAACAACCCAACAAAGATAATTATACAAATGTCAAGCAAACAGGGAGAAATGTTGATAAGTTGTAAGAAAAAAGTTTGCTTACCTCTTGGAAATAAAGAAAAGATGTTTATCTGAAATCTCCAGATCATAGGGCAGGATAATGGTCTGAATGGTGTCTGTCCAACCTTGCATATTTTGACCCTCCAATATGCGCCTTAGCTTTCTCAGCAAACTTGTAGCCATATCATTGTATTTTTCTGGCGAGTCTAGCCACCCAAAAATTCCTGGCTCAGGATTTGACTTAAATAAATGATGTGACACTACATCGGACAAAGCCACCATACCATGTCCAGCACCTTTGGCACTCAAGTCTAGAACATGACGACTCCAAAACAAATAATTCCAACAGGATGCCTCCCATGATTGGCAGACAGAAGACACATTCAGGAATAAGTCCTGAACAGGTATGCGGGAACATATCTTTTCAAGGATATTTGCATCCAAATCTTCCCACTGTCTATTTATATAGCTGCATTCATGCGGATCATTCTTCGTCACTCTTCCCTTCGTACAAGGGACTAATGAACCAATTTGTATTTGCAAGTCAGACTGCCTATGTCTCTTCAGAAGAGAAAATTGTGGTGTGTCTGAACTGTTTTGCACGGATTTAAACAGACTGGAATTTTTGGGATCCATAGCTACCCACCAGGTGAATAAAAACCGCAAAGATAAGTTATATTTTACAACATGTTCTAGGATAATTCTTGTCCAACCAATCAATTTAAACAAAAAAATTAATACCATTGAGTTGCTGATCATCAACAAGCAAGGATGAGTTAGATATCTATTGTATAAAAAACCAAACGTTTTTGCATCGACTGCTCAAAATATTTTCTTTCAAACAAACACACCCTAAGTGCGAGAGGTGCTGAACAAACAAAAATCTCAGCCTGTAACATGAACCACATATGACAGAAGGTACCCATCTACAACAGGCGGGGAGCACTTAACTTAAATAGGTTCTACAAAAAATAACATAAATATGCAAGAAGATGGAGCTTAATTCAAGTTCCTTACTACCAAACATTGTAATAACCTATTATACTAACCTAGATGGCATTTATTTGAACCCGAATTCAAAAGTATAGTAATATCGAATTTTCTTAAACTGGTGCTTGCTGATTTGTCTGATTACATTGCTACCAAGTACCATCAACAAAGATTATCATTATTCATTATTAAAAACTGTAAAATAAACAATGAAACACCCCATCAAAAAGATAATAAAAATATTTAGTAAGCATGAATTTCACACAGATAAGAACATCAGTGGTGGTCTGGTGGACCTATAAATTTGAATTCGGGGGTACCAACACACAAAAGAAGGGGGAAAAAATTCACAAAATTTGACAACCGACATATCCAAAATATGCATAGCCATAAAATAACCCAATTAAGAAAGAAAAATACATAAGGTGAAAACTTAAAATTAAAATTACACTTGAATCCTACAAGCCATTCTACTTGGGTGTATCATTTGTCATTTCCTAATTGAATTGATAAAAAGTAATCAATTCTGATATTTGATCTAATAGAAAACGCCAACTTATGTAGTGCAATTTCCCCTTCTCTGTTGAAAGAAAGACTTGCACATCTACTTTCAGTCAATTGGCTTGATCCAAATACTCGTTTGAAACTCAAATAAATAAGAACTTCACTGGCATAATCTCATATAATCACCATATTATCAGCAAAAAGAAGCAATGACATGTATTTCGTTTCCTATTGTCTAGAAAAAATTGAAACCATTCCTAATGATAGATGCACATTGGACTACTAATGGTCAAAGTTTGCAACTTCGACTGTATTTTTTAATCAAGTAAACACATTTTGGCTCTGTTTCGCAACACGTTTAAGGTGATGGGTAGGTGCTAAAAATTTAAGTCACCTAAAATAAATAGTCGTGTTTGGGATAAGAGCTTAAATAAAATTTAAGCTCAAAAATTGACTGAAATTGAGTTGCTATCAAATATGACCTCTCAATTTTCAGCTACCTTATCACTTTAGCTCCTATAATCTTATCAGTTTCAGCTCTATTTCAACTTAGGTTCCCAAACATAGCCATTAACACATACCAATTGAAAAATTGAACCATCTAATCTAGCCCTAAATTGCTAAATCCCTAAAAACTATATATTTAATTTCAATTTCAATTTCAATAAATCCCTAAGTAATGAATAACATCAACAAATTACAGGTAAACATTCAAATAATCTACGAATCTAATATATAAAATATGGAAGTATGAAAATTGGAAAACAAAGATAAAAACCTAAAAGATAACTTACAGTCAACTATCTACTGATGAGGCCGTGGCGGCTGGAGAGAGGGGACGCCGATGTTGGCCCGGCCGATGGACGGCTCTGACGCCTGGGCGGTTGGAGAAAGAGATAGAGAGACGAGCGTCAATTCTGAGAGAGAAGCGTTTTTGCCTCATCAGTCATCAGTACTTTTTATTTTTATTTTTATATTTTTAATTTTGTAAAGCTCATATATTTTTGGAAAAATGGATCAGAATACCCCAACTTTGGCCCGTCCGCTTTTAATACCCCCAACTATGAGTTATTTTTAAATACCCCCAACTATTGAGGGGGTCCGCCAAAAATGCACCCAGATGACTTGTAACCTGTTAGTAAGGTAATTTTTTAATTTTTTCTCTCTTTTATTTTTATTTTCAATTTCTGCCAGCCCAGCCCCCACTCCCCCCTACTCCCCCCACCCCCCGCAGCCACCCCTCCCCACTCCCACCACCCCAGTAGCCCCAGCCCCCCTCCCCACTCCCACTGTCCCACACTGCTATTATCAACAGACATTGCAACAGAACCCCCTCCATTGCTTGCTTGCAAACTCGCATAACTCTCAACTGACATGTTGGAGTTCTCACCGAGCTTGTAGAAGTCATAGAATTTGTTATCATTGTTATTTATCCCTATGATTCCAGTAAACTTTGAAGCCTCCAACATCTTGTTCCCAGTTAGAGAAGCACACTCTGAATCTATTTACTTCCTCAGCATCAGTATGTCAAAATTAAAACACCCCAGCCGAAATCCGAAAATCAAACACAACCAAAAATGCATACATAATGATAAGAACACAATTAATCCATCAACTACAAACTGAAATATTCAACAAACACATCAACAATATCAGGTTTGTCCAATTACTCCGAATCCGGCTAAAGAAACAGCCGAAATCTTCATTACAGGTAAATCACCTCAAATCATGAATTTCATCTAGAAAGTAAGGAATCATAGCATAATACCAAACAAGCAATAGCAACTAAAGCTCAAAACAATGAATTACTAATAAAAATCACCAATCAGAAATCACAATCACATTTCTCCAAACAAACAAACAAAAAAAAGACAACAATATTCAGCTAATACTCAAAACTATTTACCCTTCTTCTAGAGAGAGAAACCCACACCAGAGGAGGAGAGAGAAACATAGATAGAAAAAATATTTATCCTTGTCGGTAGAGAGAAAAACAGTGGAATTCCATAAAACTAAGGTTTGTTTCTTTGTTTGGTATGAATTTCAAGGATTTTTCAGTGAAATCTTCGTTTTTTAATGGAGTTTTCCTCTACTATTTTCTTCAACAACAGTTAAGTGTTGTAGTACAAGCATTTTGTTGAAGTCGAAATAACAAAAAGATGAGCCATTCCAGATCTAGTCATATAACTCTTTTTTGCGATTTATGAGTGCAATTAGTGGGAGGGTGGGCTGGGGTGTGGGAAGGGTAGTGTTGGACGCTATTGAAGAAGGAAGAAAGAGATGAGGAGAGATGAGCAGAGAGTTGGTGAATTAACTAGGCAAAAATGGATCACAAGTAAAGCACGTGCAAGTATATACCAGTTCTTCCGGTGAAAGCAGGTAAAAGGAGTATTTTTGGCGGACATCCCCAATAGTTGGGGGTATTTAAAAATAACCCATAGTTGGGGGTATTAAAAGTGGACGCTCCAAAGTTGGGGGTATTCTCATCCATTTTTCCTATATATTTTCGATTTTTTTTATTTTTACCACCTTATAAATAATTTGTTTTCAGTGTGTCTGGCATACAAGTTACAACCGACTACAAGCGAAATTATAGGTGCGGCCGCGCGCGACACCTATCAGCCCGTCAGCTTATTTTCAAATGGCCAAATTTTCATCTCCAACTTGAATCTTCCCAAAATATTAAGTGTGTTGTGGGATATGACCTTTTAAAGTTGACCCTTGTGCAAAAACCTTTATGAACAAATGGAGTTACTCTTATGAGCAAACGGAGTTACTTGTATGAATATATGGTTACTCTTAGCAATAAAATAGTATTACTCTTATAAATAAATATGGTTACTTTTATTACAAAAGGGAATACTAATCAGTTTACTTTTATGAATGAATGAGGTAACTCGTATGAAAGGGTTACTTTTGTGAATAATTGGGGTTACTTGATCAAGCAGGGTATCGTATGATTAAATAAGGTTAATATTGTGAACTAATGAGGTTACTCGTATGAAAAAATGAAGTTACTTTTGTGAAAAATCAAGGTTACTAGTATGATAAAATAGGGTCATCTTATTATTTAGTGAGGTTACTTATATGAAAAAACAGGGTTAGTTTAGTGAACAATTGGGGTTACTTATATGATTAAATAGTTAAGTGAGGTTGTTTTTATGAACGAATGAAGTTACTCGTATGAAATAATGGGGTTACTCGTATGAATAAATGAGGGTTACTCGTACGATTAAATAACAACATCGTATGATTAAATGAGGTTACTCTTATGAACGAATGAGGTTACTCGTATCGATAAATGGGGTTGCTCTTATGAATGAATGGGGTTACTCATTTGGATAAATGAGGTTACTAATCAGTTTACTCTTATGAATGAATGAGGTTACTCGTTTGAATAAATACGGTTACTTTTGTGAACCTTTGGGGTTACTTGTATGATTTATTGAAGTTACTTGTATAAATAAATGAGGTTACTAATATGAATAAATGAGGTTACTAGTATGAATAAATGAGGTTACTCATATAATATTTAAACTTACACGTAAAAATAGAAAGGGTTACTCATATAATATTTTAAGCTTACACGTAACAATTGAAAGGGTTACTCTTATAAATAAAATTGGGTTACTTATGTGAACAAAATGATATTACTCATATGATTAAATGGGGTTACTGGTATGAATAAATAGGGATACTCCTTATGAACGAATGAGGTTTTTCGTATTAATAAATGGGGGTTACTTGTGTGAATAATTAGGGTTACCGATATGAATAAATGAGGTTACTCATAAGATTGAACTCGATTATTTATATGATTAAGATAGGTTACTCATATAATTATAATAACTACATCTATTACTTATTTTAAATTTGTTAAATTGGTAATATCAGTTGTAAACCAAAAAATAACCTCGCTTCATCTAGCTTGGCAATATTAAAACCAAACCCACCCACACCAACTCCACGTTTCCACTCTCCACCTTTGTTACCTAATTCTGCTCCACTTTCTTTTTCACTCTCTTGCCTCTTTCTTCATCTCTTCAGCTCCATTTCTTATCTTCTTCTTTGGGTTTTCACTAGTGGAAAAAATGCTATATGTCACAACACAACCGTTGCGGTCCTTAAGAGAACCGAATCGGTAAATCCTCGAAATTTTAGGTGGGAAAATAGGGAACATAAACCGCTGCGGTTCTTAGAAAACCGAAACGGTTAACAGAAAACCGCAGCGGTTCTCGATTAACCGATGCGGTTCACAGAACCGCAGCGGTTAATATTCATTTTTTTTTTGGTCTAACAGCCCGCGTTTTCTCCATTCTCCCTCTTGTTCTATTCTCCTTCCTTCTACAATTCTCCACTTGTTTCCTGCGTCAAATTCTCCAATGACGGCGAGAAGACCTCGCCAATCTTCATTTCCAATCTTCAACAGCTTCTATTCTACTCAACGCCATCATCAATCTCAGAAAAACCTAACCCCCCTTTCGCAGATTACTTGGTGGAAAATCTAGGGTTTTCCAAGCAAAATGCGTGTTCAACTTCAACCAAACTCGATCGACTGCGTCAAATTAGAAACACAAAGAAGGTGAGTTACTTCAAATTCACCAAAAAAGCTGATTCAGTTATTGAATTTCTTAGACAAAATGAATTAAACGATTCCCAGATTCGAATTGTTGTATCTTCTTTACCCCTTGTTTTGTTCTCTAAAGTTGACAAAACCCTAAAACCTAAACTTGAGCTCTTTCTCAAATTCGGCTTTTCGAAATCCGATTTCGCTGATGTTCTCTGTTAATCCTTTTGCATTGCTAAGTTGTCAATTGGTAAGAACTAAGAACTAATTGGTTTTTTTTTTCTTTTCTTTCTCTGGGTTCCACCACCACCACCACTGGGTTCGCTCTTTCATTTATTTTTTTGTGCTTTTATTGTTATTGTTGGTGTTGTAGATTAAAAGAGGTGATTTCCTCTTCCTTAGTTGATTTGCCTTGTTCTTCTTCCGTTTCTCCTCTGTTCTTCGATTGTTCATGTAAGTTAATTACTACTCTCCTACTAAAATTAGGGTTTTCGAATTTTTCATATTAATTTGTGGTTTTGATTTTGTGGATCGATTTTTCGCTGTAATTGGGTAATCAATATGTTGTTCTTTGATTAATAGTACGTTTGAAGTAAATTCTGTTGTTTTTGAGGTGTATTTAATTCGTATTATATGGTGTATTGTTTTTCATGATGCAAAGTAAATTTGTAATGGTTGGTGAAAGTTGTAATTTTTAGATGAATAAGCTATGCAAGTGTTCATGTGGGAAGGGGGTTGTGTGTGCAGGTGGGCTCCAGAGGGGGGTGTGTGTAGGGGGGGTTGGCGGGGGGATGTGAAGGGGTCGGGCGGCGGGGGTTTGGAAAGGCTGGATATGGGTGGAGGTGTGTGAAGGTGGGTGTGTGAAGAGGTGTGTGTGCAAGTGGGATGTGAATGGGGATGCGGTGGATGGTTTAAATGGCTAGATGACTGTCTTTGATATGCTTCACAATCGCTATTGTCTGCACTCTTCTTGCCTATTTGTTATCTCATCTGTAGTTTCGATTTTAAATTTCAAGTTTCACTTTGATTGATTGAGATTTCACACCACTGCAATTACAAAAAAGTGTAAGTCCCACTCACAATTCTACAGCTATGTTGAGCTCAATTTGAATTCAACCTTGTTCTGATGTTCGACATTCTTCCACATCCTTACTGATTAATCCTTTTGTATGGGGGGGAAACGCAGGGGGGTGGGGGCAGTACAGGAGGGGTGGGGGCAGTGCATGGTGGGTGGGGGCAGTGCAGGGGGGTTTTTTATTTCCATTTGTATGTTCCCATTATTGGAGATATATTGACTAAGAGCTTGGAATTGAATTGTGAAGAATTATGTTTAATTTTGTGCAGTTATGATGGTTTTGTTTGTTTGGTCATGTGATTTATTCAGTGTTTTATATTTGGCAGTTAGCTTATTAGGGAACCAGTTTAATTATGCTGACTAATTTAAATGCAATTTTTTTTTCCAGGGGTTTATAAAAACAATGGTTACCTTATGGTGTTTTGTAATGGTGGACTTAATCAAATGCGAGCCGTGGTAAATTGTTTATTATTAGTATTAATTTTGACTCAAATCATGCTTAATTTTTATGTTTTACTTCCTGCTGTTGTGCTTTGCATTTACTTTGTAGTTCACTCTTTGCAGATATGTGATATGGTTGCCATTGCAAGATATTTGAATGTCACTCTAATTGTTCCAGAATTGGATAAAAGATCATTTTGGAAGGATCCTAGGTATATAATTACTCATGATAGCTCTTTTTTGTGGACAAAAATATTAAGAATATGTATAAATTTTCTTGAGCTTTTCTTCTCTTTCAGTGATTTCCAAGACATTTTTGATGTTGACCATTTCATCGATTCATTGAGAGATGAAGTTCGGATTTTGAAAGAGTTACCTCCAAGTACGAAGAAACGATTTGAAGAAAAACCGCAAGCTTTCTCGTTGGCTCCCGTTAGCTGGTCTGACCTTTCCTATTATCATAACCAGGTTAGCTTAATCCAACCATTTACCTACATTACACAAAACTTTGATGTGAATTGAGTCATAATAATTTCATTAATGGTGTCAATTATCTTTGACTTATCTTTCTTTGTTAAATGACTTGATATAAATCTTTGATGGAAAATAGAACCCCCCCTTCCTGCCAGCAAAGAGCACTATTTGAAACTTCACTACTAGGCTCTTTATACTTGACGAATTGGATCTGTGATTTTGAGTAGATCTACGGGCCTGAATAATCAGTATTTCACTGTTTCTTTTTTTGTGGAGCTTTTCCATATATGCTAAACTAAATTTATCTCCAGCGCCGTATTTGCTCTGCTTGCAAAAGTAGAGGCCACATTGCTAAAGATTGTCCAATGAACAACAAAGAAGGTGTCATTTGTTTGAGATGTGGGGAAACATGGCATGAACTCTTCTCATGCAACGTCGATTACTCCACCGATGTGGGGGTGGGTGGCAGTGCGGGGGGGCAATGCGGGGGGGGGGGCGGTGCGGGAGGGGTGGGGCGGTGCGGTGGGTGGGGGCGGTGCATGGGGACGGGGGCGGTGGAGGGTGGGTGGGGGCAGTGCAGAGGGGGTAACGCAGGGGGTGGGGGGAAGTGCAGTGGGTTGGGCAATTGCTCTTTGAAATTTTGTGTAGCTTTAAAGATTTCAGGCTTTCAGCTTTATAATGTTATGGTCTATACTTCAGTTGATATTGTTGATATTGTTAATATGAAACCAGACATTTTTCTTGTGAGTTGAAACGTTCTAAAGCTTTGAGTAGTTGATTCTAATCTAAGGTGATTTTATTTGCTAATAAATTTGAATTCATTTGATGTTTCCCAATTCCCAAGTCTCATCTCCCTTTTTGGTATTGTGGCATATAAATCATTCTATTTCTCTTCGTGGAAGCCGTCTTTGCTTAATTTTAATGTTAATGCCATGTTTTGAATAAGCTTGCTAGTCATTTTAAGCATAATGTTGTCGGTCTTTGTGTTGCTGCCTCTCCTATCTTGATATTCGCTTGGAAATATTTTGCATTGAGGATGGTTGGAGGAATGTTTTTTGTGCAGAACTGGTTAACTTCATGCCAAAATAATTGGTCACTGTTCTTATTAGGCTTAAATGTTGCACAAGTAAGTCAGTGTAATGGAGTATATTTCAAATCAAGTTTTTACTTCCTCTCTATGTACTCTTTTTAAGGATTCTACAATTCATACTTGCATATTTTAGTTCCCTTACAGTGCATGCATGACAGTAACAAAAAAGAAGAGAAAAGGTTCACATATGCTTGCTTACTTTGATCTAATCAAAGCTCGTTACGGAAAATCAGGGTGCTTTATTCTACACGAGTAACGACTAACTAGAGTTCCAAATAATGTCACGAGAGGTCTAGTTTCGAAAGAATAACCTTTTCTTTTCTTTGCAAAGACTGGTTGGCTCAAATTGTATAAGCAATTAAAGCAAAGCATAGGATTCAATTTGAACTTCACCATCTAATCAATGGACATGTGGTTTGTGAGGCTTGTTGCATTGTTTTGAATGTTATTTAAGATGGTTCATATGGAGAATTGACCTATGCAGTTACTGCTTTATAATTATGTGCTGGATACTATGTTTAGTTTTTATTTTTATGTTTGATTTTATCTTTGAAGGATTATCCTCTACAAGGTTCTCCCCCCTTGCACCACCCTCCCCTTGCCCCCGCACTACCACCAGAGATAGAAATCCATTTAACATCTAATGGTGTTGTGCATTCTCATATAAAGAACTTGAAGGTGGATTTGTCAAAACTGGGGAGATGTGTCATTCCGTCAATTATTCTTCCTTTAAGAGAAGAAACTTTCTGCATTGAGGCCATTCATTGTCAACACCTAGAGCTATGTGCCAACTTTTAGGTTAGTCAAAACTGTATACTTGTGTCCATTATCCATTTGCGTGTTACATACATACATCATTGATGTATCCTACTTCACTTTGCAGATTAGAGTATCGAGATCAACATGTAGAGAATATGTTTCTGATCTCCGGGCTTCAGAGCAGCTGTATTTGAAGGAGAGATCTGCTTTCGAATCAGTTTCTGATGCTGTAAAGCCTGTGACAAATAGGAAGAAGTCTCCATTGCGACACTCAAAGGTACGATGTTGGAACATACTAGATCTTGTGTTTGTTCTGTATTGGAGTTAACTGATTAAACTGTTTGCTGAATATGTGGAGAAATTTGAACAGAGTCCACCCCTTGCTGTGAAAGTGATTTATGTTTGTTCTCTTGTACACAGTCAAAGACTCCAAGCTTGAGGAGGACGTTTGGCTCGTTGGTTGAGATACATTGATAGACATTTTACAGGATTCTTTATTAGGATGCTAAGTTGAGCTACATTGATAGACATTGTAAATGATTCTTTATTGGGATGCTAAGTTGAGCTACATTGATAGACATTGTAAAGGATTCTTGTGCTTCAGTTGAGCATAATATGCTTAATAAAATGAGTATTGATATATATTATTGATTTTGTATTGATTAATAATGAAAAAATGCAAAAAAAAAAATTTTTTTTTTTGGTTTTTGGGGTGGTCAACCGCTGCGGTTTTGACCCAAAACCGCAGCAGTTAATCATTTACCGCTGTGGTTTGGGTCAAAACCGCAGCAGTTAATAGATTAACCGCTGCGGTTTTGGGTAAAAACCGCAGCGGTAAATGATTAACTGATGCGGTTCGGGACCGCAGCAGTTAAAATTTGGCTACCGCTGCGTGTCCAACCGCTGCGGCCCAAAACCGCAGCGGTAAGCCCGATTTTGACCGCAACGGTTGAACTTTTTTCCACTAGTGTTTCTTTAATTTTTCATGAATGAATGGAAGGTGTTCTCCATTAATCTCTTTACTTTCTTCTTCTGTTCTCAATTCTGAAAACAAAGCCTAAGAGTTCAAAATCTGAGCGAAAAATTATTGGCTAGCTACTGTTACTTTAAAGATGCCGTAAAATGGAAAGCAACGAAGAAGAAGACAGAAACGCTCTGATTTGGACTTGGTTTTCATTTTAAGTGCGCTTGGGCTTCTGATATGGGCCGGACACACGGATTCTTATGGGTGTGGCCGGCCGTATATGAGAATTTGTGATCTGCTTTATGCTTTACCACTTTTTTTTCTTTTTAAATTTTACTACCTTAAAGTTTTCAACTCACTGCAAACTACCACCTAACTCGTGCTCTGGCGAAGAATCAGGCGAGGGAGGGCCCACATTTTGGATTAAAATAATATCCCCTTTTTTACACTCGCTTTCCCCGATTTCTCTTTCTTCCTTGACCATTTCATTTCCTTAAACTATTCACATTATTTTCTCCAATTCCCTATCAACAACCTCTTTGTAAAAATCATGAACTCCTCTTTGATTTTTACAGTGATTCTTTTACTCTCTCTCTCTCTCTCCTCCACTTCACCTTAAAAATCCATAACACCAAACTCCTCTTTCTCCTCCTTTATTTCGACTTTCGCAATAAGAAGAACTCCATAGTTGCACTTTTCGTGGTTTTGGAAAAAAATTGAGACATTATGTGCTTATAATATTGAATATGGATGAGAACCAAAACAAGTATTATGTTAAATAACACCATAGATGGCCCAAATTAGGCCCAATAAACCAAAAAATCAATAAACAAGAAATGTCCAAAATTGAGAAAGAACCTTAACCTATGAAATTGGGTTGAGAAATCATACCTTTAACAATAGCAGAATCTCCAATTTCTCCTTTGATTGAGGTCAAATTAGTCAAAAAATGGCAAGTCCTAACTTGATTTAGGTTTTTATCAAAGAATTTTGGGTTTTTAGAGTGATTGGAAAACAAAATTGGGGTTTTAAATGACAAGAAAATCAAAAATCGAGGATAAAGGGAGAAAAAGGGGGGAACTAAACATAAAACTGTTATGTGGGTCCCTCTAGTTGGATTCTTTACCTAAGCTAAGTCGAGGTGGTGATTTTTAACGTGTTAGAAACTTTGAGGTGGTACAATTGAAAAAAAAGGCTGTAAAGCGTAAAACAAGCTATTTCTAAGGTTGTAAAATCAAAAAATCAATTTTTTTGGTACCTAGCTGGGTCCATCACTGCTTCCTAAATGGTCATCCACCTTAATTGAACTTTAAATAGAGAGTGTCCCAGACGATTCATCTCCGTGTTGTTATTTTTCATAATTTTTTGTTTAGTGAGTAAAAATCGATGTTATGACGTGACAAGTAATTGCATGATATTGAAAATGAAGCCTTAAAAGTTTGGAGGTAAAAACAAAAGTGTGTCTACAATAGTGTTGTTATTACCATAAAAGTTTTAAATACTTGTGTAAATTTTCATTTTTTAATGGAATGGGGAAATTATCATTAATAAAAGCCATACGAGATCTACAACAATAATAACCATTACATAAAAGATAATCTAAAACATCAATCTGAAAGTTGTCATCCACGCTACTAATATAGACGCTTCGGGACCGCTGTCGTGATATGGTAATATTCCAACCATAATCGATTTTAGATAACTCAACATCGTTAAACCCTGATGTGAAAGTAACCTGGAACCTAACCTTCATCTTGATATTGTTGATTTTCAGCCGGAGAATGTACTTTCCCAGATTTGCAAAATGACGCTTCACCAGTTCCACAAATCTGCAAGATGAAACTGCCAGATCTATATTCGTGGATCCAGACACAAAAAAAAACAAAATAAAGAACTATACCCACCACTAGGGATGGAAATGGATCGGGTTCAGGGCGGGTGGAGCTTCACCCGCATCCATCCGCTCCACCCGCATCCATCCATCACCTGCATCCATCCATCACCCGCATCAATCCGTCCGTCATCCACAGGGTGACCGGGTGGGTCGGGTGGTTATCGGGTGAGGAGATATATAACAATTTTTTTAAAAAAATTATGCCATAAGATACATATTTTTTAAAATATTCAACTAAAAAATTTAACAAAGTAAATAAACATGTGTAATTGATAATATGAATGATGGGTGGGTGTTAAGCGGGTGACGGGTCGGGTGACGGATAAAAAAATCTCACCCGCATCCATCACCCGCTTCACCCGCCACCCGCTTTTCATTCGTTTATTTCGGGTTTTTATCCGCTTAATAAAACCGGGTTAAGCGAATGATGGATCATCCATCATCCATTTCCATCCCTACCCACCACGAAGGGGGTGACTACAGTCTACAAACCCCATGAAGGGAACAAAAGCCATCAAATACGGGACTTATTGAAACCATAAACCTAACAGAATAAAACAAAAAAGAAAAAAAAGGAAAGAGGAAGAGAGCTCGACGACCACCGACGAGGCGACAGTTGCCGAACCCCCCCGCCGCTTGGGGTTTTCGCTCGAGATGGGTTTCCTTTGAAGAAAGGTTTTGTGATAGAGAGAAAAGCGTGCAGGAGTCTCACAAACACCAAAATAGTCTTTAGATGTACATACTTATGGAAATCTTTTAATGAGATATAATTATAAGACTTTATTATATTTTATTTTGAAATACTAAACAATGATGTTATATTGGATTCTTAGTTAAGTTCTCACTTTTCATTGCAAATATTATGTGTTTGATACCTTATAATTACACAACTTTAATTTTTAAATTAAGGGGTTGCCATGAAAATCAAGTATTTGCATTAATATATTTATAGATTAGTTTGACGAATTAAGTTTTCCATTTAAGACCATTATTAAAACCAATTATTCTAATAGTCAAAGGTGTATTATGCATTCATAATGTCATTTTATTACTAAAGATGTAAGGATTTTCAAATCGGTCAGGTAAGAAATGATTTTTTCATGTTTGAATTCAACCAATCGATTCACAAAAATTGAGTCAAGACCTGTTTGTTTTGGACCAATTTCGAATCGAGTTTCAAGTATCAGTTTCTAGCCATGCTCGACCGGGAGTATTTTCGTGGCTATTTTGCATAGGCACAGAAAATTTACACTTTTGCCATGAATTCTATCGTGGCACAAGTGTCAATTTGTTGCAGTACTCGGGTATACAATGGATGTGTTGAATGAGATGAGAGGCCTAAAGACTGGAAGGGGGGTTGGTTCATCTGGCGTCTCAATTTCTTTTCTTGACATTGCATTGTCTAATATAAACAATATACTTCCACTCGAGATGATACAAGTTGAAAAAGGCAGTTTATATTTTTCTAAGCCACCACCATTACAGATCAATCGATCTTCAAGGATGAGTACATGTACCTAGTAAAACATAAACATGCATAAAAGCCAACCGTACCAGTTATCACGAAAAAAGCAAACGAACCAATGAGCATATAACCAAAATAGAGAAGCACTGCAACTGGCTTTGTTACATACATGCATGCGAAGAAATAAGTAGCATACATGAAAAGGTAAACTCCTGATATGCCGGATGTTAAGAACGAAGTCCACCACCACCTGTAGTCCTCACGACAGAGTTGAAAGTAGCAGAGCACGATAGTAGTCCCAGCACAAGTAGCCAGCAGAGTGAGAAAGGCAAGGAACTGGAAGCTCTGAATGTAATAAAGCTGATGCAACCAGATAGAAACCAAAATGTTCCACAGTTCGTAGAAGACGACCCCAAATGGTAAAATCCCTCCTGCAAGAAGGGATATGATTGGCTTTTTATAGTATGGTTGTTCAGGGATCTCTCTCGGGATTTTGTTTGTTATTACTGGATCTTGGATTGCTTGCGTTCTGAACCCAAAGAAGCTGCCAATGAAAACAAGGGGTATTGAAAAGCCAAACCAAAGGAGGATTAGAGCAAACATTTGTCCAGACGGAAAAGGAAGAGGATTTGAGGATTTCTGACTGTAGGTCAGAAAATTTAAGATAAAAAGAATGATAGCTACTGGACCAGGCAACATGAATGCAGTCTTGGCAGCAGTCTTTCTCCATTGTGTACCTCCAAACATTTTGTAAAGTTGAGCTGATGAGTAGCCCGCAAAATAGCCCATTAAAGCCCAAAGAACGAGAATGACTCTCCAAAACTCATCCCAGTCAGAAGGCAAGATGAATCCTGAGACAGAAAGGATCATCATAGCTGTGATCATAGTTCCAAAGCACTGCACCCCAGTTCCAGCGAAGATGCAAAGTAAATCCGAGTTAATTGGACGCCTGAAGACATCTCCATGTACCAGTTTCCATCCTGTTTCCTCCAGCATATCAGGTTCATTGTACTTAGAGATGTCACGATATGTACGCATCATTATAATAGCCAGTACTCCTAAGTAAAAAGCAAGCGTCACTAAATGGTTGATTGCTGCATAGAAATGCAATTCATCTGCCTGGGTTTGATGATAGGCATTCCATCTAGAGGCCCATGTAACGTTGCTCTCCTATAATATGCACAGAATAATAAAGTTAAAAATAAAATCAAAATTAGAAAGAGATGCCATTATATCTAGTACAAGGCTCTGTAGTTTTGTGTTAAAGACTAGATGCACGTAGCCAAAGACTAGATTTGCAGCTATGGGAGATTGTAAATGTTAATAACTACTTGTCTTCATGAGCAATTGTGCCCACTCAAAATCCAACCACCTTTCGCAAAACCACAACACTTATATTAGATTGTCAACTTTCACCCTAAGACCTTGACCATCACTCCCTCTTTCATGCATCTCTCCGACTCTTCAAATGATTGTCTGAGACATACAGATGAGGTTATCTTGTTAAACTGAAAACAGTAGAGGTAACACGCGATGTGACAGCATTTGTTGGCCATGCTTTTAGCAGTAGTGTAGATTTTCGGAGAGGGACTACAGTTTATCCAGAATTAATAACAAGGAGTGGATTGATCTATTGTAGTTTGTACCCTTATACCTATTGTTTGTCATTTAGTGGATTGTATGAATCTGAGCTTTTTTCAGCTAACACCTTAGATTTGTTACTTTTTTGGTCCAGCTAATGTTTCCATTTTCCAACAGGACTCCAAAATATTAAACAGATTGCCTAAACCAAATGCAGTCATTCAGAAGTGTGAGACAACCATGAGAAGGAATTTAACTGAGAGAAAATGTCTATCTAGTGTGGATACCAAAATCGGTAACATCAAGACATAATTAAGGAGCCTTACTCTCAGCAGCCAGAGAGACTCTTGGAGTTCGAAGCAGTTGGAGCATCGTACTATAACTTCAACTCAATCTGACGACTGGAGATGGACAGACCTTAATGAATATCAAATGTAACATACTAACATCATGATTTCCTCAACCCAATTTTATTGACATAGTTACCATTCTTTACTTTTTGTATTTTTTAGCCTCAACGAAAAGCTTTTAACATTATTTAATTTATCACTTAAATCTTTATATACTGTGGAGCTCTTCACGAAAGATAAATTTGCTGTTCTGTTAATTCCTAAAACGATCAAGGCGGAGTTCAAATTAGGCACTCAAAATTATAATACAGCCTCCATCCACAAATAATTGTCCTGTCAGTTAGACCTTTTTGAAGTCTTCAAGGTGTTTCTATGACCATTATTTACTCTCGATGGATATCATTCAAAGCTATACATAGGTATATAATTTTACGAAGCTACTACACTTTCAACATAAGTCTTTTGGTACCACAAATAAGTTGATATAGTTGCTAAGTTTGCAATATATTTGGCCCAAAAGTCAAAATGGGTTGTATTTGTGGATAGAAACAGCATTCTGAAAAATTAAGAATAAAAAGAAATTCAAGATGGAGTGTTGGACCACCATTGATTTACCTGGAAGACAACATCATAAGTAAACATAATTTCTTCTTTATCTCGAACTATTTGAGGACCGGATGAAAAATATGTCTCCTCTATATGAGTTTTGCAAGTTGTTAAAGTAGTCGTCTCATTCCATTTCCCTTCATATTCATGCTTAACACTGGAACCAAAAGAGGGAGCATCATTACATCGGTAGAGCCAGTTGTTTCGTTGGAAGGGGGGTGACGTAGTAGGAAAGAGCTCAAAGCTAATTAGGGTTCCCTAGTGGACTAACCTGAGAGGATTGACCATAAAGCCCACAATGTTTGCTGAATCAGACCGAGCATCTTTATGATACATCACAGTAAAAGCCAAATGGTTGTAAATGAAGTACTTATAGTCTTCCTCCTGCATTGAAACACATATTCATAATACAAGGAGTCGAGAACACGCTAAGATGACCAAAATGAAATACATGATATACTCACACCAGCATAATGCCCCTTCAACCCAATATTGGATCCAATCTGATAATTATAATCAGCTTCTTCACTTGGTAGTTGATTGGATCCAATCTGATAATTATAATCAGCTTCTTCACTTGGTAGTTGATGACGAACAGCAACAGGAAGTCTATCCAAGAACCTGACACAGCATTCACATTAGAGAATTGCAATCAACAAAAAGAGGAAGCAGGAAGATAAACTTGTTTCAGTTACCATTTTATACAATACAATCAACCAAGTGAATCGTATAAGTTATGAGGGTTTGAAGGCCAACTATTTAGCCTATTCACGCTTTGAGCCCTCATCTATTAGACCCATGATTGTTAAGAAAACCCAACTATTTGCGACATCACACTAAATAAATTATAAATGAAACAGTTTTATGGGGCATTCGATTTGGTCTGTCACAAAATAGAAGAAAACCAATGACGAGAATGAGCTCTTCCGTTCCACGACTAATGAACACAACATATGTATGCAGAAGGAAGAGGGGGAATGAACAATCCTAGTACTTCCAATCCTTTTAATACCCTTAATGATATTTAAATCAGTGGCCTACATGTTAAATTGGTAATTCTCATGGATTTTCTCTTGGAAAGACTTTGCCGATTGTGCATCAAGAGTCATACGACAGACTACTCTGCACATCAGCGGTTCCAACATCTTGAACTGCAGAATTACAAAAATGGTAGATAATAGTCAGGATTAGTTATTCCAGATATATTTGAGTTGTAATGTAGTTCCACTGACCAGATAAGCAGAGTCTTTAGGTTGATTCCCAAGAAAATCACCAAAATATCCAGCAGTGTCTAACATTGCATCTGGACGACAAAAAGGAATAGAATAGTATGCATAAGGAAGCACAGCATCAGAAGAGGTCAACTTGTCCACTTTCACCAACAACGGGTCTCCCTGAAACCAGAAAAAAAATATCAAAGTGAAAGAATTTACAAGGTCAGCTGAAATGGTACAAGTAAATACACTCATCAATAAGGAGAAGGATACCTAGGAACCACTAACTGACCCATAAGGGTGCATTTTCTTTCCCTTATTTTTCCTGACTTTATCTAAACCAAACTCATCTGAATTTATAGGAACTTATCAAAGCTTTAGAACTTATCTAAACTTATTAGAACTTAGCTTATTTTGTAAAGTGTCATAACTTATTTGAATTTATTGAAACTTATTAGATTCTAAGACTTACCGTATTATTTAAAAGCAAAGAGAACGCTACCCTAAAAGGGGAAACATGAGGGGGGAAAAAACTTTTCCAGGGTCACATTGACTGGATATGCTAAATCGTTTGGATGTCATTGCAACTTCCTAGCCTACCGAACTTTAGTGCTAGATGAGTGTAGATAAAGAGTGTTTGAATAGGAGGAAAAACAACTATCCTGGAAAAATGATTCCTCCTTGATCCTTTATTTGGTTTGTAATGGGTGGAAAATAGTTCTTTCAAGGAAAGAAAACATTTTCCTTTCTATAGGGAAAAACAAATTCGTTCTCACTCCTCTCATTTTTTTCTCTTTCCCATCCATCCTCTTTCCATTATCAATTTTCCTCTTTCTCTAACTTTTCTTGTAAAGAATCAAACTAATAAAACTAATATAGAAGTGTTTTTTGACCTTAGAGAATGTTCTCCATCTAACCAAATAGAGCCATAGTGATAAACAGGTTACCACATTCAGACACCAACAGGCATTCTAAAATGGCTAGATAAGAAGGCATCCTTGTTCCGTATTTCGAATCAAAAAGCAAGGTTCTTTAGATGTCAATTAGCATATAGATGAGAAGCTACACACACTGTTATTTAACTTACTGGCTCCGACCAATGACACATATTTGCTCAGCAATCATTGATATCAATCGCTTTTGAGTTTGGGGAAAAGGAAATGAAAATGGCATCAAACAGTATGGTCTAGCAATGAAGCCTCTATTGCAAAAAAAAGAAGGAAAGATGAAGAAAAGAAAAGGGTTTTTCAAATCCTTCACAATATTGAGAAAACTATAATATACCCATATGAAATCAGAATAAAATGTTAATATGTTAAATTTTCTTTTTACAAATCCAACAAGAAGCTCAATTTCACAGTTCTCACTTGTTTTACATAATCCCACTCTTCGCAATTTTCGTTACATAAATTGGTTCCACAATTTTTCTAAATTTACGAGCTTGCTCGTTTATCTAATGTCGCCATTTCTCCTTCATTTTTTTGACAATCACCTTTGGTTCAATATTAGGAACATATTAGAAATACTGAAATAGACATAATTTGTAAATTGTTCACCAATTTTATTCCTTTGATCTTCAATTATTTCACAATTTATCAAAGGAAACACAAATGGTGATTCTTTTCCATCACTTCCTTTTTTATTCCTACCTTAAACCAATCACATATTCACATTATTATTTTAAAATACCAAACCATATTATAAAATATAAACTAACACTAATAGTCAGCAACATCCTAACTAAAAATTATATATACAAATGAAATAAAAACAACTTCACAATGAAGTACACAAGAAAAGTATAAATACAGAACATATACATAACATATGTTAACTAGCTTAATTGGTTATAAAGTCTCACGAGGTGGTACTCAAAACGAGGGATCAAATCACATCTACATTATTTGTCTTTGTGGCTCGCTCTACACATATACATACATTATACATATAATTGATATAGATATTAAACTGGTAAAACACATTTGTACTAATAATAACAAAAAAGGTAGATCAAATGCAATTAACAAGGATTTTGTAAAAACAAAAAAAAAAATCATACCAGAAAATATTGTTGAGGAGAATCCCCAATTCTGAAGAGAGAGAAACAGTTTCCGAAATCAACATGAATCACAAGCAACAGAAACAACAACAACGTTGTCAATGTTGACTTAACTCTTCTTCCAACATCCATGGAGTTTTTCACTGTGAGAATGGAGGAGAGAGAAAGTGTGTGTATAAGCAGAAAGCATAAGTACTTTGAATCCAAGTCAACGAGATTAGGGACAATTATTAATTGAAATTTGTACTTGAGAAAACAGGAATCACATTTTGAATAGAGTAATCAAAATAATTGACTCCAATTCAACTGGAAGTTACTAATCATCTTCCTTTTCTACACACTCTTTTTTCTCCTCTTATACCGTTATACTGATGTTCTTGAGAATGAAATACTCATTTGCTAAATACCGCCCTGGAATTTCCTGATAACGCCATATATTTTTGTACAAAAATACATGGAGTGTATTTTCCTATTCCCTCCTTTCTTCTTTTCCTTTCTTTATTTTAACTCCCACATGTGCCACATGTTTTCCACCACATTTTCTTTATTCAATTTCATTCTCTCAAGATTTCCGACATTGACCAAGGTGTTTACCGGTGTTGACCAACATTGACCACACAAACGCTAATGTAATTAAAAAAAAAATCGAATAAAACTGATAGAATGCCTTGAACCTGGCGCTTCGAAAAACTTAGCAAGGGGGTATCGCTATGTTTGTGTAATCATTTTTTTGTTTTAGTCCCTATTTTTGCCGATTATATTTAGCTTTATTAGAACATCTCATAATAGAGTAAAATTTACCAGAAATTGACTTTAAAATGCCGAAAAAGTGCCCAGGCGCCTAAATTAGGTGCCCAACCACAGGTACAAGCGCCTAAATTAAGCGCCTAACCACAGGTACAGGCGCCTAAAATAGGCGCCCAACCACAGGTATAGGCGCCCAATTTAGGCGCCTGAATCTGTGGTTAGGAGCCTAATTTAGGCGCCTGTACTTGTGGTTGGGCACCTAATTTAGGCGCCTGACCACAGGTTCGGGCGCCTAATTTAGGCGCCTGAGCACTTTTTTTTTTAAGTCAATATAGTCCGATTTTTTGTATTAAAAGAATTATAAAATTTCATTAATATTAATAAGGAAAAATTGACATGAATAATCCCAACTTTCAACAGTCTTCTTAAAATAATCCCAATTTTGGATTATTTTAAAATAATCCCAACTTTAGGAGGTACCATCTCAAAATACTCCGAACTATTAATTTTCTATATATTATAGACCAAAAACGGATTATTGTAGACAAGAAAAGTGATAGCTTGGTTTATTTTGAGAAGAACTCCTCAAAAGTTAGGATTATTATGGAATAATCCAAAATTGGGATTATTTTAAGAAGACAGGTGAAAGTTGGGATTATTCATGTCAATTTTTCCTATTAATAATGCAATAATGTGGCCGGAAAAGTTGCCGGAGTTATTGTCGCCGGAAAAGTTGTCGGAGTTATTGTCGCCGGAAAATTGACCGGAAAAGTTGTCGGAGTTCTTGATGGGAGATCCTTGTTGATGAAAGAGATGTAGTGAGAGAGTGATGGAGAGTGAGGGAGAGTGAAATTAAAGAGAGTGGGAGAATGAGTGTTAGAGTATAAATACATGTATATGTATTTATACAGGGCGTTAGTAGGAAAATTTAGGGCGGCATTTAGCAAAACCATAGCTGGAAAAGAAGAAAAAAAAAGGCTCTTATTGTAGTCTCGTAGAGGAAAGAAGGGGAGTCTTGAATTCTCGATCAATTTGTATAAATTATATATCAAGTTTGCTTGGCAGAGGTGGTGGGGAACTCACCTTGTCGCTTTTCAAACCCCACTACCTACTCGTGCTTGGGAGTTGAGAGTAGGGATTCCCTCATATCCCCTAATCTCAAGCATTGACCTGGATAGCTGGGTTGGCCAACTTGTGAGAAGTGCGGGTCAAGTAGGATCGTTCTTCTTACCAAAGAAAAAAAACTTGTCCTAAATTATTTCGGTGATTTAAAATATTAGCATATTATATCAGTATTTTGGGAAGAATAATACGGATTTTATGGGGATTTTTCAAAAAGAGAAAAGATGTTTTAGTATGTTTGATTTCTCTTCTTATAGTCACAAAAATTTCATTGTGACATTGTGGTATGGAAATTGTTTGGGTGATATACCAATATACGTCAGAGTGGACAAATTAGTGGTTTCTCAGTCTTGATCACTATGGTAGTGGACAAATTACGTTATTCAATTAATTATGCTTTTTTCTTAAAAAAAAAGTGTCTTTATTGATTAAAGAAAATTTTAAAATCATCTCTAAGATGTACTAAAGCTATAATTCAAGTAGCATTTTGTAACAAAAAATTAATACACGAGTTAAGTGCATAACTGAATTTTTCCCAAAGTTACAAATTGGGTAGTCAAATTGCAAAAGTTGCAGTTTACGTACTCAAGTGTGACATCCGTTAGTTTAGCAAAGAACTCTAATTAAATAATTAAAAGAAAGTACTTTTGCACATATTTTTTCATTTTTCTTTCTCAAAAAGAACAAAACCAAATTTGGAATGTTCATAATGTTTCAGAATTAGGCACAGCTCAAATGTTGCTTCAAACATGACATTATGTTTTTTCAGCAACTAATAACCTAACAGCACTGCTCCCGGATGATCTTGAAAGACGTAAGGCATCATCTAAATCAGAAATGCAAGTCATTAGTATCCAATCTCCATCTTCATCCTGATACTTTATCTTAATCTTGCTAACATTAAGTTCTAGCCGCTTGCAAACTTCTTCCATGAGTTGCTCCATACTTGAAGTTAAAGAGAAATCAAATTTCACTGTATCATCTTTATAAGTAGTCTTCACAGTGAAGGTGCTTGAACTTCCATTTCTTTGTACAGAACATGACAATGCACACTCGTTTGCGCCATCCGTATGTTCAGGGGCAAGCTGATTAATTGGATTCACCAAATTATGTTGTGAGGAGTTATTTTCTGAGCGTGATTTACCATTGTTTTTCGTGTTCTTTCCATCAAGATGTTGTTTCCCTTTTTTGCTTGATGACCACACCATATTCAAGGCCTTCAGTCTTCGCTTCATTGTAGATCTTGAGACTGAAATTTTTCAACAAATATATATGATGATTGATTGAAAATTGAAATGTACAGTACCTCATGTTGAACAAATAAGATAGAGAGATTACAAAGAATAATTAAATGGATGATTAATGAGCAAGCTACAATCCTGAGTAGTAAGTATTAAAGGCAGCCAGCACATAAACATCTAGTTGAACCATTATTGCTTATTAGTTGCTTTTGATGGAGTTGGTCTTAAAGTGTGAGTTGTATTTAGACTAGTTGAACATTGGTGCAAAACTCTAGGAATAGCAACTCAATATACATGAAAATTTGCTATATATTTTTAAAAAGATAGTGCCTAAAATATGGAAATGAGATAAAGCAAGCAGTTTTTATTCCATGCTTATCGAAAACTCACAGTCAAAGCATGAAATTTTCTTAATTAACATTACTCTGACTAGAATAAAAGATACTTTAACTAATTCATAAATTGGAAAACAATTACTTTTTACTTGAACTCATTTTCACCCCTAATGATGGTGCATAAGTACTAGGAAAAAAAATATCATGACATATATCACCAAACTCAGAACTACCTTCGTCGTCGGTGGAACTTTCAATGCCCACTTTAGGATGTAATGAACTTTATGTTTAATTTAATCTGCTCCTTCTTTTCAAAAAAAAAAAAAAAAAAACCTGGTTTCCAATTACCCATAGTATTCTTCATTTCCCTTATGTCATACTGGTAACTGGTATATGAGTAATATAGATTAACAATCCTATCGTGAAAAATCTGCAAGAATTTACTTTGAAACGAATGGATACATACCCCCAAGCTCTTTTGCAAAGCATCTACCGACCTCAAGTTTTTTGACAAGAATGATTGTATCATCTCCCGAGTAACTTCCTTTTTTTGTGTACGTAAATTATATTTAACAGCCTAAGTCATCACCATAGCTTGCTGCGTGATCTTCTTTCCCCGAAGGCAAGATTTCCAACAAGGCATGTTAGTCGTTGTCCCTATTCGGATTTTTTGCGACATCAAGATGAGAATTTGCTTGCTGAAAACTTAGATTTTCAGCCAATACATGAATACAATATAAGTTAAAACTAATAACCCTTACAAATCATGGAAACTCTACTAGAACGCATTGATGGGGTTTGCCATTATCAGACGAGTCTTGGAAGCACAATATTACCAAGAACAAGGAACTAAATTTGAGATTAAAGAGTTTGCAATGTAAATGATGGCATATGAGTTATTAGAAACTTATACCTCCAGGATTCTTAGCAATAACACCTTCTTCTAACGTCTGCTCATAAGTCCATATCGTTGGGAGCATTAGGTAGTAGTGATAGATTCGTCTTCTCGGCAGGGGGGGTTCCGCTCCGATTCTTCCGGGAACCGCTTCATCAACTTCTGAAATAAAAGTATGTTTGCACCAAACTGATTCATACAATAAAAAGTTATTACTATTAACTTTTACAAATCTTGGAAACTCTCTTAGACCCAGTTTGCCACTATAGATGAGTCCTGGAAGCACAATAATTCCAACAACGAGAAACTAAATTCGAGATAATTAAAAGAACTGCAACGTAAATGATGGCATATTTATAAGTTATTGGAAGCTCGTACCTGCAGGATTTTGAGCAATAACATTTTCTTCTACTGTCTTCTGAGCAACTACTTCGTAAACTTCTGGAATGGAATCTGGCACAATACCATTGCCTTCATTGCAAGTTGTTGAGGTTCCATAACAAGAATCATGATAACCCACATGCTTGTAGTACATTTCATTTGTATCATCAATGACGGACACCTTTTCTAAATTCCTCGACAAGTTTCCCTGTTTGAAACACTTGGGGAGTACCACTTCTTGCAACTTGTGTAACTTTGTGATGCTTTCAGGAAGGGACTTAATTCTAGTACCGCTAATATTAATGGTGCACAATTTAACCAACTCATCCAGATCTGATGGCAATTCTTTGAGGCTGAAACAATCTTTGAGATGTAACTCTCTCAAGTTGTGGAGTTTTGCTATGCTAGGAAGGGACTCGACCTCATAACATGTAATAGAGAGCGTCTCCAGATCAACTAACTGATTCAAACACTCAACGAGGCTATCGGGGTGATCCATATAATCACAACATCCTCTGGAATGTAAGATTTCAAGGTGAAGTAGACCAGTAGGAAATGACTTGAAAGTGCAATCACTAAGCTTGAGTTTGGCAATATTCAATTTTTTTGGCAGTGAATAGAGGTTAAAACATTGATAGAGTTCCAAAGTATTCAAGTTTGGTAGCTGTTTCAAGCTATTAGGGAGTGACGTTATTTTCGCTGATCGTAGAGAGAGACGTTTAAGGTCAACTAGCATTTCCATATTTTCTGGCAATTCTGTTTCAATCAAATCTAAAGTCACTAAGCAAGAAAGCTGGATTAGACTCTTAGAGAGGAACTGAATGTCACAAACGTCAAGAGATAGGTATCTTGGCCTTGTGACTAGGTCAGGGAAGTAATGAAACAATTTACAATCAGATATATAGAGGTGGCTTAGCTCTTCTACCTTCCATATATATTGTTCTATGTCTGGCTCCAAATCTAAAATTTGGACAGACAGTTTGTTATAATTATTTGATGGCTTAATTTCCACCACGTATGGGATATAACAAGAATCAGTAGACATAAAAGAGAGATACTGAGCTGCTTCCATTGCCAGTTCTGTAATAGAAAGAGAGAGAAGCTCAATTAAAACAATAAGAGAACATAAGTAAGACAAGAACATTAATACTCTCTCCATCCCAAAATAGTTCGAGTAATGTCCTTTTTAATCTCCTCATAATTCACAATAGTTTGACCACTTTGAGTTCGGCTAAACAACAAAAATTATATGTAACTAAAAAGTAATTGACAATATTAACCTTGGGAAACAACTATATTTACACAATTACCATTACAATTTACTATGGTTTTGATTGGGTAATATTCAGGGGCGGCTAAGGTCAGGTGTAAGGTGAGCAACTGCACAGGGTCCCCAAAATATAAGGGCCTCATTCACCAAAAAATTTCAATTCTTATATGATGTGCCGTATTTTTATATAGATTTTAGGTGCATTTAGGTTGCATTGTAGGAGCATTAAGATGCATCGTAGTTCATAATTGCATACTATTACCTAATCTGCGAAATATTACTCCTCTTGTGCGTTTTTGGTATTATTTGATGAATTTCAGGTATTGAGAACATAATTGGAGTATTATTGGACAAGCTTGAGTACTTAGGAGCAATTGGGAGAAAGCTACATTGATAAGGATCACTTTAGAAGTATTTGAGTGCAAATTGGAGCTTAATTGGAGTTGGGATTCATTGAAAGAATTATGGAAATCGAGTTTTGCTCTCTAGTTTTATGCCCTAGTTTGTTTTCTATTGCTACTTTGGAGATTCAAGATTCAAGCTTTCATATTCATCTTCAATTCAATCAAGTTTTATTCTCTTCTCTTCTCTTTATTATTATTTTAATTATGTTTTCCATTATGTTTATTGTTTTTATTGCCATGATTAGTGAGTAGTCTTTTTATCTAGGATTAAGTTGAGCCATAGTATGGATTGATCATGTAAATTATTCTCTAATTCCCATGTTATTGATTTATATGTTTAGGGTTTGATAAGATTGTTGTTATTGTCAATTGTGCATCTTGATTTAGCCCTAATTTTATATTATCAACGAAAGTTGGAGTTGAGATTAGGAGTATTTATTTGATGTTAAATTGTTATTTTATTAATTGAGTTCATCAATGAAAGTTGGGTCTTAATTTAGATAATCTTGTCATTGATTTGAATTCTCCCATGAAAATAGGTGATAACTAGAATTGGGAATTATTTGACATTGGTTCTTAATGCTTCTAATTATGTGTGTAAGCCATGAAAATAGGAGACATACATGTTAGTTAGGCCTTTTGCTATCACGAAAGTGAGCTCTAGGTATTGAGGAATGACCGAGTATTTAGTTTCGGTTCGCAGCTATGCTTTATTACTGAGTCATAAGGGAATGTCAATCTCGCCTAAGCTATACTTGCAATAACTGGGATGTGAGTTATATTTTGATCAATTCATATTAGTGGTGATACTTAATCTTAGTGTTTTAATTGTCATATTTTGTTATTAGTTTATAGATTCTTTTGGATATTTGGATTGTGTAGCTATTTCATAGTCTAAAATCAACTAGTGTTTAGTCTTGCACCTCCATGAGTTCGACCCGTATGTGCTACGACGCCGTACACTTGCGGTATTAAAATAAAACCCTAACATTATACTTCCTCCTTTTCAATTTACTCGCTACACTTTGAAAACTGCACTATTCATATACGAGGTTTGACCATGCATTATTTACTATTACATAAAATCAAAGGTTATAATGTAATATATTGTTGGATTTGTTTCAATGTATATTTTCATAAAATTAAATTTTTATACTTTACTCTAATACACAATTAAAGATATCAATAGTCAAAGTAATGCATCGACAAGTGTAAAAGTCAAAGTGTAGCAAGTAAAAAGAAACGGATGAAGTAATTCAATTTAACACAGGGCTCTTGAATTGTACGAGACAGCCCTGCTGGTAATATTAGGTTGGAAAAAGGTTTTGTTAAAATCTTTTATTTTATGTCATCGAAAGAAGAGAGAAACTTATACCCCCAATTTAACAGAGAGATCCTTGACAAAACTGAGCAACTAAAGGCAAATGAGCAACAAATTGGTTTTTTTAAAAAGGTTTGTCAATTTTATTGTCTTTGAATAGTGAAATGCATGTCCAAAATTAAAGAGAGAAAAAGCCATCTTGAACTCATGGCTCCAATTAGATGAATGATAAATCAAGTGGTTGTTTGATATATAGGAAATTATGTAGGCAATAGAAATCCTATGATTTTCTGATTTTGGTAGTTGTTTGGTTGACATGAAGTGGGGAAAATGGAGGCAATGAAAATTTATGAGAGTGAAATTCCCACAAAATGTAGGAATTGATTTACCTATCCTCCCCGTGGTCACTCACAATTCCTACATAGATTCCTATGAATTACAACTTCTCTAGTGACTACCAAATAACTTAGACTAATTCCTAGGAATTTCATAAAGAAATTAAATTCCTACATATTGTAAATTCCTATGGGAAAATAATTCTCATTGCAACCAAACAATCACCAAGATTAGTTGTGCAATGAGAAAGGGGTAGAATTAGAATGGCCTTCAAGTCATGGATTGGTGAATTTTTATTTTTTGAATAACTTATGGATTGGTTAATTCATGTCTTGAGGCCTTTTTACCCCCTTCTCATTGGACAACTAATCTTGATATATAGGTATAAGGTAAATAAATTAAAGAAATATAATTTAGGAGTTTTTTTACACAGTATCTCTATTATATAAGGGAAGGGGGGAGGAAGATGGTGTCCCCCTTTGAAAATACTATATTACCCTTAATGATCTAATGGAGTTAAAAAATTACAAAAGAAAAAAATTTAAGAATCCTTTCGTATTTCAACTTGACATTCTAAACAAGTTAAAAATGGTATATGCATCAAATATTTTAATCAAAAAATTAAATGGACAAAAATATCTGACTTTCTATAAGAGAAGATGATATACATGACGTGCACCAGAAAAGTCTGAAACACTCACTACCTTTGATACTCTTTAATTCAGTCAAAACCAACTCAATCATCATGTATATTCTTTTTGTTTAAAATTCGTCCACAAAAAATTAATATTAAAAATCACTCACAACCTTTATTAGTTTTTTTACATTAGCGAATAAATATATATAAATTCATCTATCAATTATTCAAATTTTAAGTATAATCATAACTATAATACGGATGAAGTACATAATAGAATAATAAGTTTTGAAATTAACGCACGCAACGCGTGCATATAAGGCTAGTCATTACTATTCAAAGGCATGCACATCCAACGTAGAAGAGTGCACATCCCAAGAATCTATGAAAAGAACAATAGCTAAATATCTAAATTACTAAATTAGATATCAATGTTTCTCTTTTACTTGGCGTTGTCTTACACAATCTTTTATTACTTTCTAGTTTTACTTTTGGACGCACTAATCCATTATTTCTATTTCACAAAAAAAAAAAAAAAAAAACAAAATCTTTTGTCCACTTGTATGTATTACTATATGTGCACTCAATTGATCGATGTCAATTACTTTTTGCTTTATTTATTTTTTAAAGAATAAGAAATTTAATCGAATGATGCAGACTAATAATATTGAGTGACACATGATAATGGTATAAAAATGAACCACTTTTCACATCTACTTTTCTATTAAAATAACAAGTAGTGATATAACCAATTAGAGTAAATGAGTAATACTTGAAACACTTACTGTCCATAACAAGAAAAGGTAAATATATCTCTGTTCTGAGTTGTTGCCAGGTATTCCGTACATGTTTTTCCTTGACAGAAACAATGAGGGAATCTTTCAAATGAAGTGGCAATGTTTCGAGTCTGAAAAGGGTGGGCAATAATAGGAATTGCAGTTCTCTTAGATTTGTGATGCTCCAAGGAAGCCAATTGATTGTAGAATCCGAAATATCGAGAAGCAATAATCCGGGCAACTCATGCAAATCCGTCGGGAATACATCACCTTGAAGGTATAATTGTTGTAAGCTTCGCAGTCCTGGTTTGACAGATAGGACCTTGTTGTTGGGTATAGAGAGCCTCTGAAGGTTGATGTTGGGAAGGAAGTGGATGTAGCAACGACCAATTATCTTGAGGTTTAAGACATTTAAATTTACTGGCAGTTCTGTGAGGGATTCACATTCAGCAATATGTAAAGTTTCCAACTTGCATAGATCTTCCATGCTATTTGGAAGGGACTTGATGTGTCTATTCCACTCAAGAGAAAGATATGTAAGGCTTTCCAACTGTCCTAAATTTGCTGGTAATTCCGTAATATTATCGCAACGAAAAAGGTAAAGATGGGTAAGCCTCTTCAATTGTCCAAAATTTGCTGGCAATTTTCTGATACCGTCGGGATAAGAAAGGGAAAAATGGATAAGGCTCGCCAACTGTCCAAAATTTGCTGGCAATTCTGTGATACCACTGCAATCGACTAGGGTAAGATGGGTAAGGCTTTTCAACTGTTCAAAATTTGCTGGCAATGCTGTGATAGCATCGCAATAAGAAATGGAAAGATGGGTAAGCCTCTCCAACTGTCCAAAATTTGCTGGCAATTTTGTGATACCACGGCAACATGAAAGGGTAAGATGGGTAAGCCTCTTCAACTGTCCCAAATTTGCTGGCAATTCTCTAAGGGACTCACAAAGACTGACTTCTAAAGATGTTAGCATGGATAGAGTTGCAACACTATTAGGAAGGGACTTGATGTTGCGGCACCAAGAAATAGAGAGTTGTTCAAGGCTTGCTAACTGGCCCAAATTTGCCGGCATTTCTTCGAATTCCCAACCAACTACCTTTAAGCATACCAACTTATGTAGCCTTTCGATGGTGTCAGGCAGACATACGAGTTGAACCCCCTGGATAACCAGGTGGGTGAGCTCTGTGAGCTCCCCAATGGAATCTGGTATATCCCCACGGACCCCAACCCGATCCCAACTCCATGCATACAACTTTAAGCTTCGCACTGCCAGAAGAGAATCAGTGTTATTTTGAATCCATGAACCTAGATCCCACTTCTCGAGATTCAATTCCAGGTAACCCTTCGAATTTACGCGAGGACACTCCTCCACTATCATTGGTGATGCCATTTCCCCTTCTTTCCTACCAGGAGGAACAAGAACAAGTGGCTACTTCATATTATCTTTATTTCTTATGATTTATGAAATGGGGAAAAACACAGCAAATATTTGCTGCTTTGTATTTGATGAGAACTAGCCAACTAGTACTTATTCTTTAGTAGGAGAGTGAGAAAAGTATGTGCGAAAGGAATTAAGTTCCTACCGCATCATATGCTCATGTTCTCACCAAAATGAAATTCATATGTTCATATCACTACTACATAATTGACTTTAAGTAACACATTTTGGTAACACTTTTTAAAGTGCAACTTTCTTGACTATAAAGGTAACACAATAGTAACACTTTATTAGTATGTAACACTTAATGTAACACTTTTGAAAAATGTAACATTTTAAAGTAACACCTTTTAATCAAGTAACACTATAGTAACACTTTTAAGTATTACTCATATTTTTGAGGAAAAAATATTTTTTTTCTTAAAACAAATATTGTTTTTCAAAACTTATCGCTAACGATAATCTTACAAGTAATGAAAAATTTGGCGCAAATATAATTCAACATTCTACCTTCAAAAAAATAAAAAATTAACTCACAACACCTATCTAATCATAATTCAATTTTTTCCCTAAATTTCCTCTTCTACCAAAGAAAACCCTAAGCCCCAACTTTTACTCTCCCTCCGTCCTAGTATCTCTTCATCTCTTGTCTCACTCCCTTCTCAAACATTCGTCTCTTTCGCAGCAGTTTCTCTTTGATCTATTTCGTATTTTCGTAAAACAATTGGCAAGCAATCTGCTGCAGTGAATGCCTCGCCATTACTTTTTATTTTTCATATCTTTGTTTCCGTTTTTATTTGAGTTTTTTTCGTTAATTTGTGCAAGGTAAATTGTTGTGTCTATGTAGCATGACTAATTTATTTAATTGATCTTTTTCGTTTGCTCAATTGGACAGATGCCCTCAATTCTTCCATAATTCAAAGACAGTAAGTTTTCTACAAAAAACCTATCCTTGTGATTATAGACTTATAGTTCAGGTATTCTGCAATTTAGTTAAATATTTTTCATAATTTTTTTTTATTATGCTAATACCATTAAAAAGGCGTTGTTGGTTATTCAAATGAAAGATCTCATCCATTATCTCACGAGTTAGTCCTGATTTTGTCATTCTCAAGTTGTATTCAATTATTTTCTACATAATCTGATAACTATTTTCGAGTTAATCAATGCTCAATAGGTCTAGTATATTTATATACAAGTTATATATTGTTAGCAGAAGTAACTTTGAGGTCTATTAGAAGTATAATTTCGCAATTGATAGATCATTTAGTTTGAGGTCTATTAGTTGGATTTCTACTTTTAAATTATTCTTATCTAGTTCGGAATGGTGATTGACGTTATGAGAATCAATGGTGAAAGCTTGAAAAGAATGATGATAGAGGGAATTTGTTGATCGGCTGATCATTTAAATTAAAATGAATTTAGCTGGATTGTCTCTAATTAAAGGAGATATGATCAGCCATATATTGGGAGACAATATTCCTTTTCTGCTTGTTTATTTTTAATTTCAAGGAGAAAAGTAACCGTTAATTACTTAATACTTATTTCCTTCAGTTATCTCAAAGCACTAAGTTCAAAGACTTTGGTTCTTCAAGGTTAGTTGCTAGGTGAAGGCTAGATGGAAGGTCATTGAGGCCTTAATTCAGTTTCCAGAATAACATTTTTTTTTTCAATCTTTCGTTAACTTCTTTATCCTTTCTTTAGTTAAGTGGTATTGTTTTGTGTTGAAAGGCTATCTTATGTTGGGGTTAAGGTTATTATTGATATTTCTTGGTTTTTGTGTTTCTAATTGCCTTAAAAGTCTGTTGCTCTATTTTCTAATTGCATTAAAATCAGTATAATGAAATTTTGCTTGTATATATTCATCAAGTGGCAATATCACTGACATAGGCCCCATTTTTTTCAAGGTTAAAATTGATCTATGTACTCAAGGAAAAAAGAAATTTGGTTTTTTCTAATTAAGCATCATCTTAAACTATGTTGTGAATTTGTAATTGATAGCTTCTTTGATCTAAACCTTGTTCAATTAGGCTGATTGTTCTATTAACTTCTTAAATAAGTGAATTGGTATGTAGAATGAGGACAAACTTGGACAAAGAGAAGCTAGAGCTAAAGGCTCTCTAGTACTAATGTATTAAAGTTAAGTATGTCGGAAAACAATGGTTAGCAACCTCAAAACATCTTGAATTTGAACTAAAGGATGTATTAGAAAAAAGAAATATTAAAGCCTTTGTTTTTTCAAACTTTAGATCTTATCATCGAGACTTCTAATTTGTTATGGAGATTACATGCATGTGTTACATAAGCGCCTACAATTGGGTCATGTCATTTATTATTAATATTAATGACTTCATTTCGTGTTCTACTTAGGATGTAAATGTAATTAGTGGATTTTTAAGTGTTAACTGATAGATTTAGCTTATCAAAGTTGCTTTAGATGAAAAACTTGGATTCAAAGTATAATGTTATATATGAAGGTAGTAACTAGACTAGTAGCGAGAACTAAATCAATCCGGAGTCATTTGCTACAACTTTGGTTAGATTTGGTTATATGTCGCAAACTGAAAGAATTCAATTTAGTTAGGAGTCTACACATAATTGATTGTTGTGCTTAAGAACCTTGCTGTTTAGATATTGCTATCTCGTATCCATAAATTGCAACTTTTACCATTTAATTAGGTGCATATTTTTGTTAATTATAGAGATGTTGAGGTATTGCTATCATGGTATTTCTAATAATATTATACACAGGTGCATAGATAGTCGATTCTAGATTAAATTCTGTGTTATGTCTAAAAACCATTTGGTCAGATTATAGTATGTCATCTCTTTGCATGTAAGTATTGGAGAAACTATATATCTTATAAATTTAAGATATTCCAATTAATCTTATCTGTAACCTTGGATTTGTGAGGTTGATTATAGTATGCCATCTCTACGCATTTGAGTATCCTCCCCCCTATATAGGAGTACTAATTAAAGATGAGGAGAAGCTAAGTATCAGACTTTTTTGTGAGTCAATAATTGCCTAATTATGGCCAGTCCTTGTTGGATGTTGCCTCTTTGCTAGGAGAAGGATAGTTGCTGGAGGCCTTGCTATGTGGTGTGCTAAATGAAGAAATAATAATCAGCCAACTCATATTTTTTTTTTATTGTTTGAATAATTGTTACAGGTGAAATGTATATTTCATGGAAACGAGGTCCATCTTATTGGTTCTACTCAACCACAAGGTGCTTCTTTGAACGCGGGGGTCATAGCTGAGGTCTCAAAAACAAGCTCAAATCACGTTCACGCAAATCTCGTAATTAATTATTAGTCTTTACAACAAAACTCCTAGGTTGGAAGTCTTGACAAATTTGCATACATGGACGAGGAAAATGCATGCATATGGCGAGATGTCAGAAGATGGAGATGAGATATATTTGGCTATTAAGTCTAGTTTCAGATTATCATATGAATATGTTGCTTTTTGGATTGATTTTTATATAATACATAATGTTGTTCTTCATTAGTTTAGTTTTGGAAATAGCACTAATAGATGTACCAAACTAAATCATTATTATAATATAATTCTTAATTTATATATCAATTTATTATAGTCTGGTTAGTATTTATATATCAAGGTCCTACAGGAGATGACAAAAAGTGTTACCTAATAAGGCACAAGATGCTACATGAAATGGCAAAAAGTGATACATAATGTTGAATAACGTGTTACTATAGGTTAATTGTAAGATGTTACTAATGATATAAAAAGTGTTACATAAGAAATTTTGAGTAACACTTTAGAAGTGTAACAATAGGTATTAAAAGTGTTACATATGCGAATTTAAAGTAACACTTGTTTAAGTGTTACTATAGGCTTTTAAAAGTGTTACCTAATAGCATAGGTAACACGGGCAGATGTAACACCCAAATAAGTGTTACCTATTATCTATAGTAACACTTTAAGCACTTTAAGTAACATTTTTTGGGTGTTACTTAAGGTTAATTATGTAGTAGTGTATACAAACAAAAACATGGCATAAAGCCTTCCCACCAGGTGAAAAGTTGAGAACCTGAACTCCAAATGAATCTCAACCTCAACCTCAAATTTATGTGTCTTGTACTATTAGTGACTTGGTGTGCTATGTCAGTGTTGAGATATGATAAATCACTATCCCACTCGTGGATTATCATTTCTCGATAGTGTTTGATACTCCCTCTGCTTTTTTTTATTTGCTACATTTGATTTCTTGGGAATGAAGCCACTACTTTGACCGATTATTTTGATTATTTTATAAGTAAAAATATAGTCATGTGTGATCTTGTTAGATTCGTCTCGACGTGTAGATTCATAATATCAAATTTTTATAATTTTTACTTAAGCGAAATAAGAGATATTAAGAGTTAAATAATGCTTTGAAAACCGTGCAAGTCAAATGTAGCAAATAAAAAAAAGCAGAGGGAGTATTTCAACATTTCACATAAGTGTATATGAAGATTCCACGATTTCAACGTAGCAGCCAATCAATCGAGATATTTTATATTTTACTGACAATGACCTCAATTTCACAAACTATGGCGTGGCTACACCCCACTCCACCAACTATGACTAGTAGTCAAAACACCATAAACTATCTTGGTTGCTAAATGCCACCCTATTATTACTTACTAACACCCTGTATTCATACTTGTTACGTATTTATACTATCTCACTCTCTCTCACTCTCCCACTCTCATACCTCACTCTCTCACTCTTTCATCCCCAAGGAACTCCGACAACTTTTCCGGCGACATCATTTCCGGCGACATTATCACACCCCACCCCTTCTTCTCCCCCTTCTTCTCTCCTCTGTTTTCTTTGATTTTTAAAAAAAAAATAAAAAAGGAGGCGTCCACCATGGACGCCCCACCACCCAGTGGCGGAGCCATGATTCTCAAAGTGGGGGGGACAAAATATGGACGTCGGACATTTGGATAAAAAATTAAGAAAAAAACACTACAATACTCATCACAGGAAAAGAAATTCTGCACAAAAGAGCAATTAAACACCACCCAAATAAAATCCACAATCAACCAAATACAGACCCACGAATAAACCCAATCACCCAATTAATAATACAAATAAAAATCACAACTTGAAAGTAATTCACAAACAATAAACAATAATAAAGATGAAAGAAATTCATAAATGATAAATAAAATAAAACAAAAAATAGAGAAAGGGATTGATGCACAGTGTGACTAGGCTTGAAAGTTGAGATTCTGATCAACTGATAAAAAACAAACAGAGAAGATCTAAGAAAAAAGCAAATTGAACAAAAACATATTTGTTAAAAGTGAAAAAAAAAGGTTAGATCTGAGATCCATCAATTAGTGTGTGATTAAACCAATTGAGAGGTCAAAACTTTCTTTGGGGGTTTTATTTTCTCTCTGCTCTTAACTAAGCATACTAAACCCTATAAAACAAAAACCAAAAAATCGATGGCTGGGTTCCGGCGGGCTGCGGCTCAGAAGGGACATTTTAAAAACCAAATACCTCCACCGGGAAACTCTTGCACAGAAGGGACTAACTTAACAATGGAATCACTCACACATAACAACCACTCCATTTCTCTACACCACATCTTCTTCCTCTGAGTTGCTAAAGGCTCTAATCTCCATAACTCCCAAAAACAGTAGCTACCCATTTCAACAAATGACCAAAATCAGATAAATTTCACCACAAATTATCAAAAAATTAAGGCAATTTTAAATAAATAAAAAATGTAAAATTATACCAGCAAGATTGGTAATTGCATTTGAGATAGCAAGTGCAGTACAAAGTACAAACACCCTTTCACACTTACTCTCCTTCCTTCGTTTCTCATTTTCTCTCTCTTCGTTTCGGTTTTTGCTTTGCCTTTGTCACTTTACTTTGACTCTTCAGTTTTTCATTTTTTTTTTATTATTTTACCGTGAAATTATTTTTTCAAAGTGGGGGGACATCTGTCCCATGTCCCCCCCGGCTAGCTCCGCCCCTGCCTATAGTTATACTTGATGTATATGCATGTCACCAACTCACCATACAAGGTTTATGTAGATGTTCTTTGAGCTTCATGATTATTTATTTTACCAGAACCTTCAAAGTCAGTGTCAGTGGACTGGAGAGTTATGGCTCTAAGTTTTTCATGGTAGATTATTTGTCAATTGGGGTCCTTGAACACCGAATAAATGACAAATGTTGTGGACCTCCATCATATCAGGCTGGCACTAGTCTCTTTTACTATTTTCCAAACTAGTTTTTGCACAAAGAAATCTTCTCACTTCGCATTTGTAATTTTAGAGTGTAAATACTGTGAAAGATAGATAATAAATAATGTTCAATTTTGTTGTTTATGAAACTGTAAGAAAACACACAACCAAAATCCCAGAATATGGGAGAGGCGTCACTCAATCTGTTGGTGTTAACCAAACTTTTCTATTATATATCTCACCAAAAAGATCTACGACGGCGCATTCACTACAGCCTTATTTATATGTACATAGACCTAGGTAAAAGTAAACTGCCACCTGTACATTAACAGGTGTCCTGCAAATAATACAGAGCATTTACAAATAAATATGCACATGCCCACATAGTAGACCAGGGCTCTAGGCCCATAATCTTCATACCCCCTCTTCAAGCTGGACTGGGGTTGTAAGTCCGAGCTTGGAACATAAGAATCGGTGCTGTGTGGAAGGTAAAGCCTTTGTCAACACATCTGCTAGTTGTATAGAGCTATTCACATGTTCAGTTTTGATGAATCTACTCTCTACATTTTCTCTGACATAATGACAATCCCGAGAGAGGTGTTTAGTTCTTTCATGGAATACCGGGTTTTGAGCAATGTGTTCAGCTGCTTTGTTGTCACATTAAAGAGGAATGGGAAGCCTAACATGAACATTCAGATCTTCTAGTAGCCCTGCTACCCAGGTTAGTTCACTTGTAGTACTGGACATGCTTCTATATTCCGCTTCCGCCGTGGATTTACTAACTTTCCTTTGCTTCTTTGTTTTCCAGGAAACTAGGTTGTTGCCAAGAAAAACACAATACGCACTCAAGGACCTGCTACTGAACATACATGAGCTCCAGTCTGAGTCACTGTATGCAGTCACATTCATGACACCTTATGAGGAATAGAGCAACCCTAGTGAGGGAGTTCCTCTAAGGTACTTGATGATGTGATATGCAGCTTTCAAATGTGGCACTCTAGGACACTTTAGAAATTGACTAAGGTGCTGGACCGAGTAAGACAAATCAGGTCTGGTGATTCCCAAGTACAGGAGCCTTCCTATAAATCTTCGGTACGTTTCTGGATTGTTCAAGATCTCCCCATCTTCAGTTGAGAGTTTCAGTCCAACTGGAAGTGGAGACACCACTGGTTTGCTGTCACACATACCAGCATCTTCTATAAGCTCTCTGATATACTTGTGTTGTGAGAGAGTAGCACCTCTGCTTGTTCTTGTTATTTCGATTCCTAGGAAGTACTTTAAACCCCCTAGGTCCTTGATGGTAAAAGCTTCATGTAAGTACTTCTTTATTTCCTCAATCTGACTTACACAAGTCCCTGTCACCATCATGTCATCTACATACACAAGTATCACTGTAAATTCTTCATCTTTGCTCCTGGTGAACAATGAATAATCAGACATGGATTGTGTGAATCCATGCTTAAATAGAAACACTTTCAGCTCCTTGTTCCACTGTCTTGACGCTTGTTTTAAACCATATATAGACTTTTTCAGTCTACACACTTGCCCTTCTTTCACTTTGTCATAGCCAGGTGGTGCCTTCATGAACACTTCTTCTTCCAAGTGACCATGCAGAAACGCATTGTTCACATCAAGTTGGAATATTTCCCATCCTTTCATCAAGGCCACTGATATCACTATTCTCACTGTAGCTATCTTTGCCACAGGAGAAAAAGTGTCAGTGTAGTCTTTACCCTCCACTTGGTGGAATCCTAAAGCCACCACCTTTGCTTTCAATCTTTCCACACTTCCATCTGGGTACAATTTGGTTTTATACACCCATTTGGACCCTATTGCTTTCTTCCCCTTTGGTAGGTCACATACCTCCCACGTCTCGTTTTCTTCCAAGGCAAGAATTTCTCTTCTCATGGCCTGCATCCATCCCGGAGAAGTCTTTGCTAAGTGATAGCTAGGTGGCTCTGTGTTGTTATTTGGGCACCACACATGAAGAGAATGTCTCTCTTCAAGTTCCTCATTTTCATTATTGCTCTTCAACGTAGAACATACATAATCCTTGAGCTTATCAGGTCTTTTTACAGTCCTTGAGGATCTTCTCATCCCTGTGTCTGTAAGACTGATCCCCATTCTCTGCTGGTTGTTTTATCCTTCTACTTGTTCAGCACGGTCCATCATGACATGCTCTTCTTCATTATCTCTTACCTCAATTTCCCCAGCACCTTCCTCTTCATGATCATCTGTTCTTATATCAATTCTGCTTCTTTCCATCTCTTCTTCAGGGTGTTCAAAGCTCACCTGTGGTAAGTCATTCACTTGTTCAAACCTAACTTGACCTGTGTTTCTAGGATTCTTGTATGGGAATATCTTCTCATAAAAAATAACATCCGTAGAGACAAATGTTATATGTGACTCAATATCATGCACCTTATATCCTTTTTGTGAGAAAGGATATCCTAGAAATATGCATCTTCTCGCCCTGAGATTAAATTTATCCTTCTTTCTTTCCCTACTATGCGCATAGCACAAGCACCCAAACACCTTCAATCTCTCATAATCAGGATTTTTCTTAAACAGTATTTCAAATGGTGTTTGCCAATTAATCACTGAACTTGGGAGGACATTTATAAGGTAAGTTGCTGTTAGTATACAATCACCCCAAAACTTCTTTGGCAGGTTGGCAGGTTGGCTTGTATTCTAAGAGCTCTACCCATGTCAAGCAAATGCTTATGTTTTCTCTCCACTCTAGCATTTTGTTCTGGAGTTCCAGCTATGCTAGTCTGATGGAGAATTCCCTTCTTCAAGAAGAACTGCGCACACTCTTCCTTCACTATTTCAGTCCCATTATCGGATCTAACCTTCTTTACATCTCTTTCAAATTGAGTCTTCACCATTTCTATAAAGTCACAAACAGTTTTGCATACTTGTCCTTTGTTATGCAACAGATAGGTCCACGTTCCTCTACTATGATCATCCACAATGGTCACAAAGTAGGATGCACCATTCATGGTTTGAGTTTTATATGGTCCCCACAAGTCTATGTGGATGAGTTCAAAGTAATTTTCTGCTCTACTCTCACTCCTATGGAATGGTAACCTGTGAGACTTTGCCAACATACACACATCACATCCATAACTATGTAAAGTTGAACATCTGCATAATTCAATATGTTTCATTTTAGATAAAGAAGCATGCCCTAACCTGGCATGAATTACATCCAAGTCAACATCATTGTAATTCACTTGACTACTAGGCACAACTGTACTCACACCATTGTCATCGATCACTACAGAGTTAATGTAATTATTACAATCACCAAAAACATGTTCATACTCAAATAAGTAAAGATTTCCCTTTCTTCTTCCTTGTGCCACCCTCTCATCAGATGCTTGGACCTGAAACACACATTCATCTTCAGTAAAATGCACTGTAAGCTTATTATCAGTAACGACCTTCCCTACTGATAACAAGTTGTGCTTAAAGTCTTTCACCAGCATTACGTCATTAAGAGTGAATTTCTCGTTCACTTTTATCTTCCCAATAACACCCACATACTTCTTACTTCCATCAGGTAGGCCTACTGTTATCCTCTCCTTTAAAAATTGTTTGGCTTTCAAAATGGTCTCATCACTTGTCATGTGGTCCATTGCTCCAGTGTCTAATATCCATACACTACTTCTACTCATTTTATTATCACCAATAACATTCAAGGTTCTTGTGTTAGATATTTTACCTGCACAATTGCTGGAAGCATTGGACATGCTGCTCCCTCCTTCATCTCTCAGACTCTTTCCTTTCATCACCTTCATCATCTCCTGCACTACTACATTCACCAGCTTGGGATCCATTCCTGAGCAGTTCCCTTCATCATCTAGAGGGTTGTCAGCATACTCTCCTCCACCTTCAGCTTGCACGTTGGCTGCCAGTTTTCCTCCAGTACTCCCTCCTTTCTTTGCCTTCAGTTCCAGGAACTAATCAGGAGGCCCATTTCAACTTGAAACAAGTGTCTCTAGTATGTCCCATGCCTTTGCAGTAGTCACACTTCTTGTCATATTTCTCCCTTTTTCCACCCTGGTATCCTCCTCTCTGTGGTGTAAAGCCTCCAGTTCTCCCACCTTTTTGTACAGCTATTGCACTAGCCTCCACTTGATTATCCATTCCTCCACTGATCTCCTTCTGTTTCTCTATCTGTGCGGCAATAGCATAAGCTCTGTTTATCTGTGGTAGAGGGTCCATTGACAGTATGTTTGTTATGGTGTTGTCAAATCCACTATTCAAACCCAGTAAAAATTGCATCAGTTTCTCTTCAGATTCGAAATCCGCCAACCTCTTCAAGAAATCACAAGTGCAATTCTTTAATACTCCACACTCACACATAGGAAACTTTCTAACACTCTTCATTTCATCCCACAGCCTCTTGAGTTTACTAAAATAAGCCATCAAAGTGTTATTTTCCTGCTTCAAGCTATCGATTTATTTCTTGAGCTGATAAATCAGTGGTCCATTTGACTGTCCATATCTTTCTCCTACCTCATTCCACAGCTCAACTGTTGTCTCACAGTGTGTAAAGTCATCACCTATCTCTTCATTCATGGAATATAGCAGCCAGCTAGCCACCATGTAATCACACCTCTGCCACCTAGCAAGGTCATTGCTTTTCTCATCTGGCTTCTTGATGGTACCATCAATGAAGCCTATCTTGTTCTTCGCTCCTAGAGCTCTCCTCACATTCCTCGTCCACCTCAAGTAGTTGTTTCCATTAAACACAGCAGATACCAGTTTGTTCCCTGGGTTATCTGAATTCGACAGGTACAGAGGATCATTATAGGGATTATCTCCATTGTCGACACCAGCAAATACCTCCTTGTCTCCTTCCTTTCCGTCTTTCGTCATTTCCTTGAGATTTGGATTTATTCAGGGAGCAAGATGACTCCTTTTTCTTTTCTTCAACTCAAGAAGAAATTTACTCAATTCGAGGCAAGTAAAACCTGCTCTGATACCATATGAAACTGTAAGAAAACACACAGCCACAATCCCAGAATATGGGAGAGGCGTCACTCAATCTGTTGGTGTTAACCAAACTTTTCTATTATGTCACCAAAAAGATCTACGACGACGCATTCACTACAGCCTTATTTATATGTACATAGACCTAGGTAAAAGTAAACTACCACCTGTACATTAACAGGTGTCCTGCAAATAATACAGAGCATTTACAGATAAATATGCACAGGCCCACATAGTAGACCAGGGCTCTAGGTCCATAATCTTCATATTGTTGTTCTATGTGTGCAGGAGAGAATGTGTTGAGTAACTCTGGCCTATAATGTAGGTCATTTTCCAAAATAACCCCGAATCATTTGTCATTCCTGATAGCCGGAGTTGCTTCCAGATTGTCTCTCCTTATATATGCAGCAACATTCCTGTATGAATAAAAACATATATGGCTTTAATCCTCTGCTTCAATATGGAGCAAAAGCCCAAGATCTAGCTGAAGCTTTTGTGCAACAAGACATGGTATCTCATACTTTCAGGAACGACGAAGTGTAGAAGTAATGTAAAAATTGATGAGTCCAACCTCAGTGCTGACAACACTAATTCTCGTCTCACGCCCGTCAACTCATCTATGCAGCAACATTAGTCTGCAGGAACAACTCATCTATGCAGCAACATTTTTTTTTTGAGATTATTAATCTAGCTGCAGGGACCAGCTTGACCTCCGTAAGAAATAGTATTTCTCTTGGTATATGATATATTATGAATGTATGATGTATCTTTAGATTGAAATTATGTCCAAGTTGGTAACAACTTATTCTAAAAATTAGAGCTTATTTACTAGACCTTGAGAAGACTATTAGCTGCACCTTTGTAATGAGTGACGTTGAATTAAATAAAATATCATTAGTTCCTGTTATGGCAGGCTATAAGAGATGCCTAAATAGACTTTTCTCTGTGTGAAAAGCTAGACAAATTTGACTTACATGGAAGGTGACTTATTAAGACAAAATTAATAATATGAAAACTTAAAAGCTTAGGCTCACCTTTTCTATACAGTACATTGACTGACAAATACAATTCTAATCTTGGAAGCTCAGGAATTTACTGATGAAATATTGTTTGATTTTAGTCAACAAGCTATGTAACATAGGGAACCGCATACAGTATACATATCCAGCATTATAAACTTGGGTTTGCTCAAAGGAAACAACTTACAGAGAAAAAACATAGAGAGAAAAAATGGCAGAAGCTATTGTATCTGATATAGTTGTGAAACTTTTGGAATACATGGGGGAATCAATGGTTGAAAAGGTATCTCCCTATTTTAATGGGAGAAATAAATTAGGAAAGCTTGAGTAGATAATGAGGATGATCCAGGCCCGCCTTCTTGATGCAGAGAGGCTAAGAGAAGCTGAGAATGGAGCTTTCGTCAAGTTGTGGCTCAAAAGGCTCAAACATGTACTCTACCGGCTGTAGGATTTATTGGAAGAGATCGATATGGTTGATGAAGGGAGTGAGCAAATGTTTGAAGGTAAGCTCACTAAACCTTTGCGTGTTTGTTTTTCAATATCAAGTTCCTTTAAAACAACTAGAAAATTGGCTATAGAGGCTAGAGTTCTGATATACACATAACGGTTATGGGCACCATTTGCCCATAACCGGTCCCCCTCTCTCTCTCTCTTTGGGTCTCTTCTCTCTCTCATTCTCTCTCTTCTCTCTCTCTCTTGCTGATATAAGCTAATTTTATTGAACTTATTTTACTAAATTTGTTTTTAATAAAATTCTAGAGTATTATAAAATTATAAATTATAAGCAAATTATTTTTTTATATATTTTTATTTGGAATCTAGTTGATGTATTAGATGACTAGTATATCATATCTTGACACCATCTTATCATATCAATTTACTATTATATCATATCTTGGTTGCATCTTATCATATCAAGTGAATGTTATATTATATTACTCTATTAAAAATAAATTCAGTAAAATAGGTTCAACAATTAGCTAGTTTTTTTTTAAAAAAAATAGCGTATAATATATCAACATGAGAGAGAGAGAAGAGACCCAGGAGAGAGAGAAGGGACCCAAGAGAGAGAGGGGGGTTTACATTTTCTGTTTTTTTTAATCCAATTAAAGTAAACTTTCACCCATACACTTTCACACAATAACAAAAATACCCTGGTTATGGGCAACTGTTTGCCCATAACGGTTATGCATAGATAATTCTCATAGAGGCTAAGGCTATTGTGGAGGCGTTGAAAGCCATCACATCTGAAATGCACAGCCTAACCTTAGGGTACATCTTGTCCATGAACAACACTCAGATAATCTGACATATAGGAGAGTAACACACTCTTTTGTATTGAAGGAAGAAGTGATTTGTAGAGATGCTGATAAAAGGGAAATTGTTCAAATGGTTTTAGACTCTGATAATATTGAGGGAAACCATGTCTCAGTCATTCCGATTGTTGGATCTGGTGGACTGGGAAAAACAACTCTAGCCCAACTAGTCTTTAATGATGAAAATGTTAAAAAACATTTTGAATTCAAATGTTGGGCAGAATTCCATAAAATTGGGTGAGTAAAACATTACTTCGGAAATAAAGTTTAAAATAACTTTCCACGAAACCCTTGCATGTTCAAATACATATTTTATTATTCTGGCCCAAATGATCTTGAACTCCACAATGATTCACCTCATCAACAATAACAGCTATTAAATATCCATTATAACAATTCAGATAAACAAATGGACTTGCTCATATTTCCTAAGCTCTTCCATGAACCACTACAAATCCTTATATACAAATCATTCCACTAATCTAACTCACAAAATCAATCTTACATGATAGTTCTAATTAGCCCCAAGTCTAATTTATAGAGAATATGATCAAACAACATAATTCATAAAAATCAGATTTTGTGAACTTACTTAACAAGGACCAATTCATATTAGGATTTTTTAACTACAATAATACAAACTTTTACCCGTTCTCTCGCAATAATACAAACTTTTGAGGAAAATTTGTCATAACATACCTTTTATATGTCAATTTTTGCGGAAAACAACTTTTTAAATTTTTGTTTGGCAACTTAATACCTTAAACAAGAATTTGTTTGCGAGAAACAACCTTACACCACTTTTAGGCATAATTTAAATGAAGGAATTCAATTAACAACCACCTAAAGTAGTAAATTTCCTGAGGTACCCTTGAGGTTTGGCTTAATTCTCAAAATACCCTTATTGAATTTTGAAATTCAAAGTTTAAGTTTCAAGGGTACCTTAGGAAATTAATGCACTTGAATTTCGGTGTATGATAAGGGTATTTTGAGCCCAAACACAAAGTTAAGGGGTATTTGAGGAATTCCCCAAATGTGAGGGGTAATTTGAGAATTACGTCAAAACTCAGGGGTACCTGAGGAAATTTTCCAAGTTATGAAGCTTTCTTCTTTTATGTATTATGTGTTTTAAAAAAGCTTGGTTAATGCCTGAAAGTGGCTTGAGGTTGTTTCTTACAAACAATTTACTTTTTAAGGTCTTAAGTTGCCAGAAAAAATTTAAAAGGTTGTTTTTCGCAAAAAGTGATATATAAAAGTTCTGTTTTGACAAATTTTCCAACTTTTGATTATTTTTAAATAAAACAAACTTTTTTAAAAATTTCCCCCCAATAGGTCATGACCGGTTAGTCACTTGTTGGTGCAGGTATATTGCTTACGTGGCACTTACCGTTGGAGGGGACCATATAACAATTTTTTTGGCTCTTTTTTTCGTTATTTCCCCTTCTTCTTCTTTGTTTGATTTTTTTTCTTCTTCCTCCATTTTTTTTCTTCTTCCTCCCTCAAATCCTTCCAATCTTTTTTTTTAATTCGTCCTCAAAAAACAAAATCCCAATTGCAATTTTTGAACCTGAAGCACAAATGGCTGCGAGAAGACAAACGTCAATGGGTTCATCCTCTGATTCAAGGGGAAATTCGAATGGGTCCACGAAATGTTCTTGGGGAAGAGAACCTGTGGTTCATACCGCGAAGCGTGGCGTAAATGTTAGGATGAAGTTTTATGGGTGCCCTTTTATAGCCTGTGAGCATTTAATTTTGTTTTAATTGATTTTTTTTACAAAAATGGGAAATCTAGGGTTTGTTATATGACTAATTGACTGTTCTTATATTTTAGGATACTAAGTGTTTTTTTTTAGGTGGTTTAATGAGCAAGGGAGTGAAGTTGATGATCTTAGATTTTAGATATTCGAGAAGGAGATTACCAAAGCTGAGATGGAGTATGAGAAGATTTTAATGGCTGAAAAAATCAAAAAAATTACAGCTTAAAAAGGACAGTTTGGAAGAAGATGTGCAAGAGATGAAATTTGAGCTTTCACAACTTTGTATTGAGGTGTTGAAAACTTCACGATATGAGAAGAACTTGACCTTGGCTTTGTTTGTTTCATGGCTTGTATTTGCCATTTTCTTGTTTTACTTGAGTTAGTTTAAGGTTCTTATTGGTGGATGTAAGAGATCTGATGCTTTGTTGTTAGTTAATAAAAAAAAATGTTGGAACCCTTGAAGTTGTTGTCATATTATTTTGCATTTGGTGAAATGAAAAAAAAAATGTTTGGAGGTGATGACATGATATGATGCTTAACAATACACTCAGTGGAGTCAAAAGTTCATGCGATTTCACATATAACAACTGTTCAAAAAAGATCCAATGGAGAGTCAAATGCTCATCCAAACAGCAGTACAAATTGGTTCAAATGTCATCAACTTAGGAATTAATTAGTAACCTTAATGTACCAAAAACCACATCCCTAATTAATCTACCTAAAATTAGTTCCTAACTTTCAATTTACTGAGTTGCTTGATGAAGAGTGGAGCATTGGCTGGACTGTGAGCCTTGAAACTGTTGGTCATTAAGCATCCTTGGAGCAGCAGATCTTGGTGGCTGCACAGAAGGTCAAAAAGTAAGTTAGCATGATATGTTAAAGGTAAACAAATGTTAAAACACAAAAAAAGTCAGAATGACTTTCATTAACAATGGCTGAACCATCATCCCCAATCAACACACCCACACCAACTGGGACCCTCCCCCTTCCCCTTCCCCTGCCTCTTATTCCACCTCCCCTGGAGCCAACTCCACCTCTGACCATTCTTCCTCCTCTGCCCAACTAAGAAGGTTATGCAGTTGCATTGTGATGACTTGATGATGAATGCAGTAGGTTGGGTGGTTGGAGTACTGGATTGAGCTCTGGCTTGGGGTGGCTGGCCATCCTTCCTAGGCCTCCCCCTAGGTTTTTTGGTGCAGGCTCAGGCAAAGTTATGGTGTCCCTGTTTGGGCACCTTCTTTTATTATGGCCCTTCACCTTGCATAGGCTACAAGTCATCTCAGATGCAGTTCTCTTCAAGGTCCCAGGTTTCTTAGGGTTTTCCTCAAGGTCCCTCCTTCTATTCTTTCTAGGTCTGCCTGGACCTATTTTGATACGAGGGGGTTGTACTTCACATGGCACCCTTGGCCAATGTCTTTCCCCTTCTAATAGTGGAATGGAACCTGCAGATTAAACAAAAAACACTTAGAACTGATATACAGTAGGCAAAAGTATATATAAGGACAAATGATATACCTGCATATGTTGCTAAGTATACATCCTTCTTGTAACAAGGATCAACAAAATCTTCCGCTTCCTTTTGCTGAAAATATATGCATGCAATGGCATGACACCAAGGCACATCCTTCATCTCCCACTTCCTACAGGTACATGTCCTTGCACTTAGATCCCCTAGGTTTTTTTGACAAGTAGTTTGTTGCAAATAAAAAGAAACGAAGGAAGTATATAATTTGGTCATTTTATATACTTGCAATTAGGAGTGTTCATAAATATCCGATCTAGTCGATCCGATCCGTGATCAGGTCTATTTATCCGATAAATGGGATATCCGATCCATTTTTGTTAGTTTTTTCAGATATTTCAAATCGGATATACAAAAAATTTCGAATCGGATACGGATCGGAAATTTTCAGATATCAGAATATATCTGAAACATTGGAATTTTTCAGATATCTTCGGATATACGATCCGAAATATCCGTTTTCGAGACCGGATATACGAATTATCCGATGATCCGATCTGGTCTGGAACTTATTTTATGAGCTTTTCCTTTAAAATATATAATTTTTAGTTTTCGGATATCCGATTTTTTTTCGGATCGTATTTTTTCCGATCCGAAATTTAGGATCGGATCGGATTATCCGAAATGAACACCTACTTGCAACATAAATACGATGAGGCTGCTGCTCATTTTTGTTGAAATGAATTCATTTTTGTTGACTTAAATTTATTTTTTCAAAATTGAACTTAATTTTATCAAATTGAATTTATTTTTTCTAAATTGAACTTATTTTTACTAAACAAAGTTCTATTTTTGCAGAACTGAAGTTATTTGAAACTAGTTAAAGATGGTTGCTGATTTATACAAAAGTTTTAATTTGTATAGGTATATACTTCTAGTTGTGACACTACTCGATCAATCAAAACTAAAGATGAAAGTCAAGTACAAAAAAAATGCAGAGAACACAGTATAAATTTCTAGACTTGCATTTGCTCTACTAAATAAAAAGAAAATATTAGCAGTCAACATTAAGCCAGAGCCACAATAAAAAAATGGTTTTTTCACCAGGTACCACTGAGGTTTCACGAAATGCACCAGGTACCCTCGTTGTTTCAAAAATGCACCAGATGCCCTTGTCATTTGCATAAAATGCACCAAATACCCTTAATGAATAACGGTGTTAAGTTTCCGTTAGCTTTTAGGGTTAATTAACCCTCTAACCCTAATTAAACCCTAATTAGCCCTAATTAAACCCTAATTAGCTTCAAACCCTAACCTAACCTTAACCCCCTAACTTCAAACCCTAACCCCACCACCACCACTCAACCAAAGACCACCCAACCACCACCACCACCTCCTCTCCCCCTCCCCCTCCACCACCCCCACCCCCGCAACCCCCTCCCCCGTCGATTTCCCCACCCCCCACCCCCACCCCCACCATCTCCAAAGAACCCCCCTCACCCCCCACCCCACCCTCCCACACCCCCCCTTCCCCTCCCTCACCCCCTCGCAGCCCCACCGTCGACCTTCCCGCAGCCCCCCTCCCCCCCCTCACCCCCTCGCAGCCCCACCGTCGACCCTCCCAGCCCCCCTCCCTCACCCCCTCGCAGCCTACCCTCGACCCTCCCGCAGCCCCTGTCCCCTCCCTCACCCCCTCGTAGCCCACCGTTGACCCTCTGCGGCGCTCCCTCCCCCACCCCTCTCGAATCCCCCTCCCTCCCCCACCCCTGCCGAATCCCCCCACCTCCACCCCCACCCCCGTCGAATTCCCGCCCCCAATTCTCATTCCGAGCTTTGTTTTTTTAATTTTGCTTATAGATTTGCGAGAACTTCCATTCTTTGGATTATAATGAAACTTGAAATGGGGTTGTTCTTTGCGTCGTTTTAGTGGATTGGACGGGGTTGGGGAGGGGGGGAAGCTGCGGAGGAGGGTCGAGGGGGGGGGGAGTGCGGGAGGGTAGGAGAGGGGGGAGTTGCGAGGAGGGTCAACGGGGAGGGGGTCGACGAGGGAGGGGCCGCTGCAGGGTAGGGGGAGGGGGGGGCTGGGTGGGGAGGGGAGGGTTAGGGGGTTAGTATTAGGGTTTAGGTTTTAGGGTTAGGGTTTAGATTTAGGGTTTAGGGTTAGGAGTTTAGGGGTTATGGTTAGGGTTAATAATGGCAAAATAGTAAATAAAGCTAACGGAAACTTAACACCGTTATTCATTAAGGGTATTTGGTGCATTTTATGCAAATGACAAGGGCATCTGGTGCATTTTTGAAACAACGAGGGTACCTGGTGCATCTCGTGAAACCTCAGGGGTACCTGGTGAAAAAACCGATAAAAAACTATTTCAATATTTGAAACTGTATTAGTTCCAGAAGTAAGCAAGAAGTATAAGTATATGGTATCACTCCAACTCTCCAAGTAATTCTGCGATAATGCTTCTGAAAAAGAATACAGAAGCTTAAGAATAAATCAAGTTTCGAATGGAGTATGAAGTAAACTGCAACTCTCCAAGTTATTCTGAATTCTGCAATAATGCTTCTGAAAAAAATGCAGAAGCTTAAGAATAAACCAAGTTTCGAATGGAGCATGAAGTAAACTTGGTAGAATCTGCTTCAAGTTTCTCCTGCACTTGAACAAAATATGCTGTATTGCCACTCAAATTAGAGGAAAGTTTCATAGACATGTTCATATGTTGCGGCATTCTCTAAAAACAAGGAATCAGCTGTCCCATTGGAAAGCTCTTCCAGTTGTATGCTAAAGGTCATATTGTCATAACAGAGAAATCAATATCCCCAAAGGAGCTGGTGCAGGGAGAAAACAAATGTCTCCTTTGTGATTGGGCTGGTCATCTTCGGAACATGTTGAATACGCGACCAATCTTCAACATCGGGTCCTTCACATCTTTTTATATCTAGACATCCATGATCTCAAGTTCTTGTACAGCAGTGGGGTTGTGAAATTGTTCTGCAAGTGCTGTCGATTCAGGGCAATCTTCGATAGAGAGATAGCGGAGCTGGGAAAGGTGCCTAATCCACTCTGGCAGGGACTCGAGATCAGAAAATCTCTATATACAAAGTTGCTGAAGCGTTGTGAAACAACCTAACCTCCTTGGAGAGACTTGGAATTCAAGATTCTACAATCTACACAACTCCACAAGAGTACAGGCTCTTTACGACTAGAGCAACGAGTGATATGATGAAGTATGACAGCTACACGATAGTCCAAATCCCATCCAGCTGAAATGCCTTAGCTTAGAGATGTATCAATACCGACAAACGGACACTGGAATTAGGGAAAGAAAAAAGATGCACATGAGACAGTTGGAATTGAATTTTTTTCTCCTTGTCTGAATGAGGTGAATCTATATAGAGCAAAGATTTGAATGAATGGATGAAATGCCATCACTAAAGAAGATTGCAGACTAGCAAATATATATAGACTATAGTAAGTAGCATAGAAACATTGCTAAATAGAGCACAAATAGCTGCAACCACATAATCATCAACACTGCTCTTATTAGTTATTAGTGGGAAAAATGAAAAGAAAAGAGACACAAACCAGTTGACGGAATAAGTGGCCAATCTTGGCCATCTGGCCATTCACACCTTTTTTCGAGTTCTGGACACTTCCAAATATTCAGTTCTTGTAATGCAGTGAGTTTATCAAAAGATTTTGGGAGCTCCACCAATCTATGGCAATTCCTTATTGACAGGCGACAGAGTTGGGTCAAGTGGCTAATCCATTCTGGTAGGCCTCTCAACTCCGAAAGCTCATTCATATAAAGCTCTTGAAGAGTTGTGACACAGCATAGGCCCCTAGGAAGACATTTCAGTTTTGAGATTGCGTATAAATCCAAGGAGCGAAGCCTCTTCAAGCCTTTCCAAGGTATCGGTCTGACACTAGAACTAGTACTTGTATCCTCAATATCAGCAACATTATCTTCATCCATGATGTCCCATAAATCCACTTCTTCGCAGTGCGAAAGTTTCAAATCCTGAAGGGAAGAGAGATGTTGCATAGCATTAGATATGTATCTGAGTCTCCAGCATTCACTGATTGTAAGTTGCCGGAGGGAGGTGGGAGACTCTGCTGTTAATTTGGTCAATTCATTGCATCCCTTAATTGCTAACGACTCAAAGTATGTATTAATAGTAAATGAATCCAGTTCATGAACTGATTCAATGTCCAGCTTTCTTAATGTGAACAAAGCTGGAGCATAAGGTTGTAGAAGTGTTGTTGATGAATGCTCCCTGCACAATAGATGTTTCAGCAGTGTTGCGTGGACGTCATAGGCCTCCAACGACTGAAGCCTTGGAACCAGAGGTGTAGTATATGCCTTGATTTCTTAGCGAAGAAGAAGGGGAGAAAGAGGCTCGAAGCTTCAGCTCGGTCAAGCGAAGCCGAGCCCGGCCATTGAGCAGCAGCCCGGGCGGGCGGATGGCAAGCTCGGGCGGGCTGTTTCCTTCCTCCTACATTCTGCCTTCGAGGCAGATTTCTTGGGTAAAACCTGCACCGGGCGGGCTGTCTGGCCCGGGCGGGCGCCCGGCCGGGCAGCCTGCTCTGTTTCGGGATTTTGCGATTTAATCCGGATTTTTCCGGGATTTAAGTTTTGGGTTTTGGGTTATTTTGTAACCTTTAGGATGTCATATATAAGGCATCCTAAAGTCTTTTAGAACCCTAAGATTCAAATTAGCCACAAAATATAACTCTCTCTCTCCTCCTCTCTTTCTTCTTCTCCATTGTAATTCCTCCATTAGAGAGGTTAAAGAAAACTCCAAGGTTCTTGCTTGTGGATGTAGGTCAAGATTGACCGAACCACGTTAAATCTTTGTCTCTCTTTATTGCTTACCTTTTTCACTTAAAGTTTACAACTTTGCATTTATTGTTGAACTTGAAATTAACTAGCAAACCCTAGGTCCTAGAAATTGCATTTATTGCTAACAATTGGTATCAAGAGCTTAAGGTTTGGGAGGTTTCTAGTTGATTTCTTTGAAGAATATGTCAACAATGAAGCTTGATATTGAGAAGTTTGATAGGTCCATTAATTTTGGACTATGGCAAGTGAAGATGAAGGCAATCTTGATTCAAAATGGTGTTCACAAGGCTCTAGAGGGCAAGGTGAAGAAGCCTACTACTATGACCGAAGAGAAATGGGAAGAAGTGGATTTGAAGGCCTTATCGGCTATACAACTTTGCCTCTCGAATGAAGTATTGAGGGAAGTTGCTAAGGAGGATTCCGCGGCGGGTCTATGGTTGAAGTTGGAGTCTCTTTACATGGCAAAGAGTGTCACCAACCGACTTCTACTCAAGAGTAGATTGTATGACCTTCGACTTGAGGAAGGTAATTCTCTTAAGTCTCATATTGATGAGTTTTATTCTATTGTGATGGATCTTCAAAATATTGATGTGACTTTGGATGATGAAGATTTGGCTATTTGGTTGTTGTGTTCATTACCATCTTCATACAAGCATTTTAGGGAAACTATCTTGTATGGTAGAGATGATTTGAGTATTGATGATGTTAGGGATGCTTTGAAACAAAGGGAATTGATTGATAATCAATTGACATCTAAATCATCAAACTCTAGTGATGGCTTGTTTGTTAGGGGTAGATCAAATGATGTTGCATCTACTAGTCAAGGTGGTAATGGTGGTAAGAATAGGTGGCGTTCTAAGTCAAAGAAGCCCAATTCTAATAAGCACAAGACTTGTAATTATTGTCATCTAAAGGGGCACATTAAGTCCGAATGCTACAAGTTGAAAAACAAGCAATCGGGGGATAGTAAGCCCGTGAAAGGCAAGGAACCCATGAACTCCGCCGATGTAAGCTATGTTGATTCCGATGGTGAAAGTGGAGCTTTGGTTGTTACTCATGATAGGCTCAAGAGCAAGAGTGAATGGATAATGGACTCGGGATGTTCTTTTCATGTGACACTCTACAAAGACATGTTCACCTCATATGAGGAGTATAATGGAGGCACGGTCACCATGGGTAACAATGCAACTTGCAAGGTGATTGGCATAGGGTCCGTGGATATCAAGATGTTTGATGGCACGGTTAGAACATTGTCCAAAGTCCGCCATGTTCCTGAAATGAAGAAGAACTTGATCTCTCTTGGTACTCTTGACAATAATGGGTGTAAGTACATAGCGGAAGGTGGAGTATTGAAGGTTATTAGGGGTGCACTTGTGTTGATGAAGGGTATTAAAAGGGGAAGCTTGTATATGCTACAAGGTTCCATGGTTAGTGGTTCGGTAAATGTCTCCACCGGCACTATGAGTGACGATGATACCAAGCTTTGGCATTTGAGGCTTGGCCATATGGGAGAGCAAGGAATGTCCGAACTTTGCAAGCAAGGATTGCTAGATAATGTGAAGCTTGGCAACCTTGGCTTTTGTGAGCATTGTGGGTTAGCTTCAAGCCCGCAATACACAACACCAAAGGACCTCTTGATTACATCCATTCGGATTTGTGGGGTCCCTCTAGGAAGACTTCTTTGGGTGGTTGTAGTTACTTGCTCACAATAATTGATGATTTCTCTAGGAAGGTGTGGTCGTTCTTTCTCAAGCACAAGGATGGTGTGTTTGATGTGTTTCTTCAATGGAAGACTATGATTGAGAAGAAGACCGACAAGAAGATCAAGATTTTGAGAACCGACAATGGCCTAGAGTTTGTTGAAAAGAAGTTCACTAAGTATTGTCTTGATGAAGGCATTGTTCGTCATAGAACTTGTGTTGGGAGGCCTCAACAAAATGGTGTTGCGGAGAGAATGAATAGGACTCTCCTAGAGAGGGCACGATGTATGTTCTCCCAAGCCAAGTTGGGGAAGATCTTTTGGGCCGAAGCGGTTGCAACGGCATGCTATTTGGTGAACCGATCTCCTCACTCCGCCCTTAACTTTAAATCTCCTCAAGAGGTATGGTTCGGAACTCCTTGTGATTATTCTAATTTAAAAGTGTTTGGTTGTCCGGCCTACATTCATGTAAATGAGGATAAATTTGAACCTAGAGCTAGAAAATGTGTATTTGTTGGCTATGGTTTGGGGGTTAAGGGATATAGAGTTTGGTGTGAAAAATCTAGGAGGGTAATAACTTCTAGAGATGTTGTGTTTGATGAATCATATATGATCACTCCGGAGAAGGAGCTTGCTATTTGTAATGATGTAGGTTCATCTCATGACACCGAGGAGAAGGTGGAGCTTGAAAGTGCTTCACATGATGATTCTCTCACTCAAGAGAGGCATGTTGAGGGTTCACCACAAACCCAACGCAAGACACTTGCTAGTGAGAGACAAAGAAGGTAAATCAAGCCTCCTCAAAGATATGTTGAGGAGTGTGACTATGTGCAATATGCTCTCACCGTGGCAAATGAGGTAGAGACTTTTGATGATCCATGCTCCTACAAGGAAGCAATGTCTCTACCCGATTCAAGCAAGTGGTTGATGGCGATGAAGCAAGAGATTGAATCTTTGCACAAGAACAATACTTGGGAGTTGGTTGTTGCACCTAAGAAGAAGAAGATCGTTGGGTGTAAATGGGTGTACAAGAGAAAAGAGGGTACACCGGATTCGGGAGGTCCCGTCTACAAGGCAAGAGTTGTGGCAAGGGGTTTCACTCAAGTTGAGGGTGTTGATTTTCATGAAGTATTTTCACCGGTTGTGAAGCACTCGTCCATTAGAGTTTTGCTTGCCTTGGTAGCTATGGGAAGACTTGGAGCTACACCAACTTGATGTTAAGACCGCTTTCCTCCATGGGGACTTGGAGGAGGAAATCTACATGAAGCAACCGGAAGGTTTTGAGGTTGTAGGGAAAGAAGAACATGTGTGCCGTTTGGTGAAGTCATTGTATGGGTTGAAGCAATCTCCTAGGCAATGGTATAGGCGATTTGATTCGTTTATGTTGGCTCATGAGTTCACAAGAAGCTCCTATGATAGTTGTGTATACTACAAAGAGCTAGTAAGTGGTTCCTTCATTTACCTTTTGCTTTATGTTGATGATATGTTGGTTGCTTGCAAGCATTTGATTGAGGTCAACAATTTGAAGAAGTTGTTGAGTAGTGAGTTTGATATGAAGAATCTTGGTGAAGCCAAGAAGATACTTGGGATGGAGATTTGGAGAGATCGATCTAAGGGGGCATTGCACCTTAGCCAAAGGAAGTACATTGAGAAGGTTCTTGAGAGATTCTCAATGAGCAATGCAAAGCCCGTTTCTACTCCTCTCGGTTCTCACTTCAAGCTCTCAAAGGAGCTTTGTCCTCAATCCGAAGAAGAAGAAAGGGCCATGGTTCACATCCCCTATACTAGTGCCGTTGGGAGTGTGATGTATGCCATGGTATGTTCTAGGCCGGACATTGCTCAAGCGGTGAGCATGGTGAGCCGTTATATGTCAAGGCCCGGGAAAGGGCATTGGGAAGCTTTGAAATGGCTTCTAAGGTACTTGAAGGGTACCTCACACATTTGTTTGGAGTTTGGCCAAGATGCAAATGGTGTGATTGGGTATTGTGATTCGGATTATGGTGGAGACTTGGATGATCGGAAATCAACTTCGGGTTATGTGTTTACCTTGGGAGGTACGGCCGTGAGTTAGCAATCTTCGCTACAAGATGTTGTAGCTCTTTCAACTACGGAAGCGGAGTTCATGGCAATTACCGAGGCATTCAAGGAGGCAAAGTGGCTCAAAGGTTTGGTTGGGGAGATTAGCTCGTGTTCTAAGGAGGTGTCCGTATTTTGTGATAGCCAAAGTGCCATTCACTTGGCTAAGAACCAAAACACGTTCCATAGAAGAACGAAGCATATTGATGTGAAGTACAACTTCATCCGGAATGTCATTGATAAGAAAGAGTTGACATTGATGAAGATCCGTACCGAGGAGAACCCCTCCGACATGTTGACAAAGCCTTTGCCAACCACTAAGTTCACTTTGTGTGTGAACTTGGTGGGTCTCTCCTCTTGTTTGTTGTAGACCCCTATGGGGTAGAGCCTTGGAGTGTGACTAGCATTTTTGGGAGTTATTGGAGGTGTTTGGAGAAATTCAAGTCAAGGTGGAGAATTGTAGTATATGCCTTGATTTCTTAGCGAAGAAGAAGGGGAGAAAGAGGCTCGAAGCTTCAGCTCGGTCAAGCGAAGCCGAGCCCGGCCATTGAGCAGCAGCCCGGGCGGGCGGTGTAGCCCGGGCGGGCGGATGGCAAGCTCGGGCGGGCTGTTTCCTTCCTCCTACATTCTGCCTTCGAGGCGGATTTCTTGGTAAAAAACCGCACCGGCGGGCGGGTGATGGGCCGGGCGGGCTGTCTGGCCGGGCGGGCGCCCGGGTCGGCGGCTGGCACTGCTGCTTTTCGGGATTTTGCGATTTAATCCGGATTTTTCCGGGATTTAAGTTTTGGGTTTTGGGTTATTTTGTAACCTTTAGGATGTCATATATAAGGCATCCTAAAGTCTTTTAGAACCCTAAGATTCAAATTAGCCACAAAATATAACTCTCTCTCTCTCCTCCTCTCTTTCTTCTTCTCCATTGTAATTCCTCCATTAGAGAGGTTAAAGAAAACTCCAAGGTTCTTGCTTGTGGATGTAGGTCAAGATTGACCGAACCACGTTAAATCTTTGTCTCTCTTTATTGCTTACATTTCTCACTTAAAGTTTACAACTTTGCATTAATTGTTGAACTTGAAGTTAACTAGCAAACCCTAGGTCCTAGATATTGCATTTATTGCTAACAAGAGGCATTGACATCAACTTTGGGCAACTGTATATTCTAAGACAAGAAAGACGAGGGAAAACTCGCTCCAGCGAATAGTATTGCTGATTGTCATGTGTATCTTCATGTATGTCATTCTTCACTTCCTGTCTTGACCATTCCTTTAGAATACACAAACCCTGCAACTCAAGACGTTCCAATGATGGGAAGTATGGTTTTACAGAGGCAGAAGTAAAACCGCTATAACTGATTTTACTGCCACCAATATCTACGTATTCCAACACTTCAAGGTACGCAAGTTCGAGAAACCTGAGATGAGGCAGTTGACTCAAGGGAGGGAGATGTTGGCATCTATGGCAAGATCGAATACTCAAAGAAATAAGGTTCAGGAGAAAGCTAGGTGACGCATCAATGCCCCACCTTGGAAACCTCACTCCCTTCCAGGATAAAACATGTAGTCTTTTGAGAGTTGGAGGGGGTTGCAGGTATTCTAACACCAAAATCTCTTCATCATGTGCTTTGCATCGCACTGGATCTTCATACGAGGATGACCATCTTAATACTAACTCAAAGAAGCTTCTTACCTTCTAAATTTGCCATCATTGCTTCGGATCTGACTTCTTTACGATATTCTCTTATATTAATCTCCACTTTTCCAGCAAGATTGTTCAAGTAAGCCAGAGCATCTAAACCATTACTTTTCCCCACCACAAATTTATCTAATGTGCGAAGAGATGTTAACTGCCCAAATCTCAGTGGTAAATCCCTCAATCCAATTTTATCATTATACAGCTGCCTTAGATTGATCAATTTGTGAAATCCCCTTGGAAATTCTTTAAGCTGGTTACATACCCGAAGATCCAAAGTCTGCAAGTTGTGTAGCATCGTGATGCACTCAGAAAGAGATACAATGGACCAACCAAGTCTGAAGTACCTTAGGTGCACCAGCTTTCCTATAGAGCTAGGAAGGCTTTCACAATCAGCCTTAAGCAAGTCCAGTGCACGAAGGCACCTCAAACTTGAAAACGTTGCACTCATGTTCACTAATGTAGTATGTGATAGGAGAAGAAGAGATCGCATTTGCTTGGCTGCAAGCACTGAAGAGGGAACTTCCCAAGAGGAGCCCACAAATATACTTGCATGCCGAATGTTGTCATTTGCCTGTAATTTTGACCCACATACTACATCAGAGTCTTCTCCCGCCATATATTGTGCCAAGTCATGCATTAAATCATGCATTTTACAGCTGATAATATCACCATCCTCACCCCGAACATCATCTTTGAAGAAAGATCTTTTGAATAGTTCCATAAAATATACATTACCAACATCATCAGGGCTTTGGCTGCGGTGTGATGACATAATGAACCCTTGGGCCATCCAAAGATCAATCAAATATTGTTTCCTAAATACATAATTCTTGGGAAAGACTGAGCAATATGCAAAGCATTGCTTTAACTGCGATGGTAGGTGGTCATAGCTCAGCTTTAAAGTTGACATTATACTGCCTTCATTTTGTTCTATCATTCTCATCTCACCATCTCTAAAAGACTCCCATTCCGCCTCGGTATCTTTAGAATAAAGAAGGCCAGCTATAGTCCTTATGGCAAGTGGAACGTTGGCACATTTGTCAACAATCTCCCTGCCTATGCTGGCCAGCTTTTGGTTTCTCTCCTCTTCTCCTTCTTTGAATGCTAGGCTTTTGAACAACTCCCAAGATTGATCCTCTGATAGGCCCTTCAATTCATAGGGTTCCACTGTACCCATATTTATAGCCACTACTCTAGACCTTGAGGTAACAATTATCTTGCTTCCTGGTTTACCACTGTACAACAAACGCTTCAAATGAAGCCATCTCTCACGGTCCTCATCCCATATGTCATCTAACACGAGCAAGTATCTCTTATTATGGATCATTCGTTGCAGTTGGATTTGAAGTTGTTCCATGTTTACATGGTGAAAATCATCATTAGATACAGATCTGAGAATTTTTCTTACTAACTCTTCCGAACTAGAAATCTCAGAGATGCATGCCCAACATTTGAATTCAAAATGTTTTTGAACATTTTCATCATTAAAGACTAGTTGGGCTAGAGTTGTTTTACCCAGTCCACCAATCCCAACAATCGGAATGACTGAGACATGGTTTCCCTCAATATCGTCAGAGTCTAAAACCATTTGAACAATTTCCCTTTTATCAGCATCTCTACCAATCACTTCTTCCTTCAATACAAAAGAGTGTGTTTCTCTCACTCTACTATATGTCAGATTATCTGAGTGCTGTTCATGGACAGGATATACCCTAAGGTTAAGGCTGTGCATTTCAGATGTGATGGCTTTCAATGCCTCCACAATAGCCTTAGCCTCTATAGCCAATTTTCTATTTGTTTTAAAGGATCTTGAGATTGAAAAACAAGCATGCAAAGGTTTAGTGAGCTTACCTCCAGACATTTGCTCATTCCCTTCATCAACCATAGCGATCTCTTCCAATAAATCCTCCAGCCGGTAGAGTACATGTTTGAGCCTTTTGAGCCACAACTTGACTAAAGCTCCATTCTCGGCTTCTCTTAGCTTCTCTGCATCAAGAAGGCGAGCCTGGATCATCCTCATTGTCTGCTCAAGCTTTCCTACTTTATTTCTACCATTGAAGTAAGGAGCTATCTTTTCAACCATTGATTCCCCCATATATACCAAAAGTTTCACAACAATATCAGATACAATAGCTTCTGCCATTTTTTCCCTCTTTATTTTTCTCTGTGATCTGTTTCCTTTGAGCAAACCCAACTTTATAATTCTGGATATGTTTACTGTATGCAGTTCCCTGCCTTACACAGCTTGTTGACTAAAATGAAACATATTTCATCAGTAAATTCCTGAACTTCCAAGATTAGAATTGTATTTGTCAGTCAATGTACTGTATAGAAAAGGTGAGAGTTTTCATATTATTAAGTGTCTTAATAAGTCACCTTCCATGTAAGTCAAATTTGTCTAGCTTTTCACACATAGAGAAAAGTCTATTCAGGCATCTCTTAGAGCCTACCATGACAGTAACTAATGATATTTTATCTAATTCAACGTCACTCATGACAAAGGTACAGCTCAGAGTCTTCTTAAGGTCTAGTAAATAAGCTCTATTTTTAGAATAAGTTGTTACCAACTTGGACATAATTTCAATCTAAAGATACATCATACATTCATAATTTATCATATAACAAGACAAATTTCTATTTCTTATGGAGATCAAGCTGGTCCCTGCAGCTAGATTAATTGGTTTTCTTTAAACAAGCCTCAGGTGCAAGAGATGTAAACACATATTGCATATCCCTCCCCCCGCCTTCCTTTTATATCTGCGAAATCTGGTTCAGAATGATCTAAGAGTCCAAAGTAACATAGCTTATAATGGTCAACCATCATTCATATAAACTGACAAGAGTAAACATTTTCTCTTGCCAATTACTGTTATGAATTCTTAGCTGCATACTTTGATCATTTTGATGGGCATAACGAACATGATCAGACGGAGTTGTTCCTGCAGATAATACCAAGTTCTCTACTTCTCTTCTATGTGATATTGTGATCTGTCAAGTTTGATGGCGTGGGAGGAGAATCAGTGTTGTCACCACTGAGGTTGGACTCATTAATTTTCACATTTCTTCTGCACTTCGTCGTTCCTGAAAGTATGAGATGTCAGGTCTCGTTGCACAAAAGCTTCAGCTAGTCTTGGGCTTTTCCTCCATATTGAAGCAGAGGAGTAAAGCAGATACGCTTGTGTAATTGTGTTCATACAGGAATGTTGCGCATAGATAAGGAGAGACAATCCGGAAGCTAGCAACTCCGGCTATCAGGAATAGACCTCATAAATTGTCAAGACTGAGACTGCTGGAAGCTGTTATCTTGTTACCTTCATCTAAAACATTATACAGTGGCATACTCCATGCATGCTTTCTCCATTGCTGCATAGGTCCTGTAATGTTCCTAGAAGAAGGTAACGAACATCAACATATCATATGCTTGTCGGACAACATATTATACAGTGGCCTCCGGAGTCAGAATGCTTATTATAATACCTTTCTGGAAGCGAAACGGGCCAACGAGTCAAACTCACTGCATAGCAGTGACCGATAGGCTTTTTAAGCCATCCGAGTTCGTTTAGGGCCCGAAAACAGCATTTTAATTATTTTCGGATTTTATTATTTCCTTATTTTCGTATTAGGATTTTGTTTTAACTATTTAAACATTATTAGGCCGTCATTAAGAGACAGTTTTTCATCTTTAATCATATTTCAGAGTTTTTACCTCTTTCTGGTGGATTCCGGAGCATTTGACAGATTTATCGCTTGATAATTTGTTTGTTCTTGTTAAAGATTAGCGCTTTATTTTCTTTGATCTTTCCGACTGCGTCATTTTGTTTTTTTTCACATGTGAGCGTGGAGTTTAATCATCAAAGTGCAAACAAAATGCAAATACTTGGTTCTCGAGAAAATACTTCTGTGGACAATTGCCCGGTGGTAATCAGTCACCTCGTCCACCTCCTGTAATCAGTTGCAATCTATCATTCTACTGCTAACAAAGTTTGATGATTTAGAGTTTAGTCCTTTAGCTATAGGATCTTGAAGTAGTTTAATTTGTTTCTGAACCTGCAGTTAACCCTTGAGGTAGAGCAGCAATTGCTTCAGCAAGTCATGACTCATGAGTCCCAGTGGCTCATGCCGGAGCAGATCGATCTGTTGCCTTCAGTTGCATCAGCAGATGCTTCGTCAATGATGTATTTAGAGCTGAATGTTATTCGGATAAAAACTATCCAATCCAAACAAAATTAGTAATTTGGATTGGGCTCGAACTATGATCCGCTTGGATACGGATTGAGTTTTTTTTTTTTTGAAAATTTGGATTTTCAAATGGGTTTGGATTGAGGTGATTGGATATTAAAATCCAAAATAACAGAAAAGTAAATAAGCCTTGTATCGTATATTTGGGATTGGGCTTGAGTAATTTTGATAAAATTTATGTGTTTTATGGGATTGTATGAGTTACTTGCATTATTGAACATTTTATATTGATTTTGATGCTCGTGCTTAAATTATTTCATCAAAAGAATAGAGTTCAAAATTTTTGGATATTTCGGACTGGATCTAATCTAGTGTCTAAAAATTCGGATTGGATTGTTTTGGACTCAATCTCTTATTGGTTTGCATATGGATTGGAAATTTGAAATCCAATTTTTTGTTTGAATTGGATTGAAATAGACCTAAATCCAAACCGTACACCGAACTTTGACCCCCTAAATGTAGTTAGTAACTCATTTCAGTCATTTGTGTGTGGGCCTTGTGTGGTATTTGGTTTTACCCTGCTGTGGGAGTAAACCACAAATGTTGTACTCATGTGAAAGCAAAATTCTGATTTTCTTTCCTTTTTTATAACTAAAAACTTTGCAATTTTACAAATTGCCATTGATATTAATAAATTGTATAACCAAATACTTCATCTATTTAAAAATAGTTGCACCATTTCATGTCTTCACGCTTGTGATGTATGGCTTCAAACATTAATATATTTGATTATCAATAAGTAAAAGTTATAGAAAGTTGATATTAAAAAAAATATTGAGACGAATCTAAAGTATTAATGTGTCTAGTAAATACTATGCAAATGGTGCTACTATTTCTAAACGGAGGAAGTAATGATTAGAAATTTGCTGTATGTGGGTATCAATACTATTATTATTATTATTATTATTATTATTATTATTATTATTATTATTATTATTATTATTATTATTATTATTATTATTATTATTATTATTATTATTATTATTATTATTATTATTTGTTATTATTATCATTATTATTATTATTTATTTAAGGAAAATTTGTCCTTGTAGATTAGTACTGGAGATTCCGTTGGAAAACTATAATATTAATTACTTTATTATTTTCCTATTTCACCTTTATTTAAAATTGTTATCCCTTATCAAGGAAAAATTCCAAAGACTCTTTTTTTTTTAACTAACGTTTGCGAGATGGAAACACTTGTTGAATTTTAATATTGATTTCACTTTTTTTAGGCATTAACTAGCACATGCAAGTCATTTGACTCCCTAACCTCTTCAAATTCATTCTTTTACCCTTCAAACTTCATCTCATTTTCATGTTCAATCTTTTTATAAATCTAGAGGAGAAAGTTGATGTGGGGAAAACGAGAGAGAAAATGAAACAAATTTGAGAGATTTAGTAGGTCACGTGACTTGCACGTACTAAGTCTGTGCCAAAAAAAGTAAAATCAATGTTGGAACCCGAATATTGGTTTCATCTTGCAAATTTTTATTGACAAAAGTTGGTTTAGTGTCAATACTATTTATAATATGTCGCTGCGGAAGAACGAAAAATGTGCAATTACGGCGCTGATATATAATTTGAAAAAAGTTTGAACATTGGATTGGACATTCATATACGTATATGGGTCAAATTTTGGCTTTCTTCTTTGTTACGGGAAGTATGGGATATTGTTATTAACAGTTTCATCTTTCCTCCTCTTCTCCTTCTCAAATTCATTTTTTTTTCGTTGCTCAAAATTTTCCAATAGAACGATTGAGCATAACTTCGATCGTTATTATGTATATTGGGTTAGTAGCGGTCAAATGTTTCACGTGACAATTTAGAAAAGTCAATTAAAAAAATAATAGGGTATGTAGTAATTTCAGTAAAAGAAACTTACCAAACAAATGAAATGCACTAGGTGAAGGAATGTGAAGATGCTTCTCTCTACAAATCTGATGATTTCAAGTCGTCACTCTGCAGCAATCTTGTAGTATTCTTTTTTATCCGCCATATTTCCCCATTATAAACTTTAATAATTTCTTTAGTTGATAGAGAGGGATGACGTTCCTTGTAAACGTCTAGTACTGTCAAAGTAGCCCACTCAGAACAAAATATTGTAACGTGACAAATAAATACATTACCTTGGGTGCCATAGAAATTGGGAGCAGTGCTGTTAGGTTATTAATTGCTGAAAAAACATAATGTCATGTTTGGATACTGGAGAGATGAATTGCTTAGTTTGTTGTTTCTATGAATTAAGGTTTATAATGTTTGAAACAACATTAATGGCGAAGATAGGGGTAGAATTATTGATGAACTCAAATCTCTTTTTCCGGTAGAAACACCTCCTGATGCTGCCGCCGAAGTCGGAGAGATGGTTAAGAAGCTCATTATTGCTGTTGTAGGATTTGGTTCGTTCATCGGAATGATTCTGGTGACTAAAGGTATGGTGCCGAATCGGGTGAGTACGGAAACTTGTGTGACCCACGAGGGGGCAACTTTCTCCCACTCTGCAACTTTCACCAAGAAAGAAGAAATCTGAAGGAGAGAAGAAATCTGAAGATGATAGGTGAGGTTCAAAAGCTATAGTTTCTTGATCTGTTGTGCGGTTTCATTCGCCATGCATGTTTAAACATCGATTTCTTAGTTACTTAGATGCCAACATCTTAACAGAATTCTTATACTGGCATACTGCTATGGTGCATCAAAGACCGTTGTAGGGTACATTTTCTTTTTAACATAGTTAACGTTAGTTACAGATGATTAAATTCTTGGAAGAAGTTGGGACTCTGATTTTCAGGTGTTTAATCAGAATTAGCTGTGCCTAATTCTGAAACATTCTAAACATTCCAAATTTGGTTTTGTTGTTTTTGAGAAAGAAAAATGAAAAAATATGTGCATAAGTACTTTCTTTTAATTATTTAATTAGAGTTATTAGCTAAACTAACGGATGTCACGTTTGAGTACCCTAACTGCAACTTTTGCAATTTGACTACCCAAATTGTAACTTTGGGAAAAGTTAAGTTGTGCACTTAACTCGTGTATTAATTATTTGTTACAAAATGCTACTTGAATTATAGCTTTAGTACATCTTAGAGATGAATTTAAAATTTCCTTTAATCAATAAAGACGCCTTTTTTTAAGAAAAAAGTATAATTAAATACCGTAATTTGTCCACTCTCGTAGTGATCAAGACTAAGAAACGACTAATTTATCCACTCTCCCGTATATTGCATATATCACCCAAACAATTTCTATACCTCAATGTCACAATGACAAATTTTTGTGACCATAAGAAGAGAAATCAAACATCCTAAAACATCTTTTCTCTTTTTGAAAAATCCCCATAAAATCCGTATTATTCTTCCCAAAATACTCATATAATATGCTAATATTTTAAATCACAGGAATAATTTAGGACAAGTTTTTTTCCTTGGTAAGAAGAACGACCCTACTGGACCATCACTTCTCACAAGTCAGCCAACCCAGCTATCCAGGTCAATGCTTGATAGTAGGGGATATGAGGGAATCCCAACTCCCAAACACGAGAATGTAGTAGAGTTTGAAAAGCTACAAGACGAGTTCCCTACCACCTCTACCAACCAAGCTTGGTGCTCATTTGGTATACATGGGAATTTAATTCCTGTAGAAAGTTTCATTTTCTAGGAAATTACTTCTCTTATGTAATTCCTAGCAAATTACCTAAATTTTTTTGGTTGACATCAAGGAACTTGCAATTCATGTTGGAATTCTGATTGACCAAGGGGGGAGTGGGTAATTAAATTCCCACATTTGTAGGAATTTCAATTTCCCAAGGAATTTCCATTGCACCCATTTTCTCAACTTATGTCAACCAAACAACTTTCCAGATGAGAAAATCAAGGGAATTTCAGCTCGCCTTGCAAGAGACGGCCTAATTTTACTAATAAAATTAGACGGAGCCCCAACCGGCCCAAAATACCATTACCCACCCCGACAAACCCAAAACACAAAAACTGAAACCCAAAACTTAAAAACAAACGCGCTCGTTCATTTGAATTAATTGCTTTTCACCTGACAGTTTCTTCACTTCTCTCTCTCGAACAAACACTGAAAATCTTCCAATTTTCAACCGAAAAAAAATCAAAAAACAAAGGAAAACGATCAATTTTCATACAACATCAACTTAGGTATGTGATTTCGAATCATAATTTCTTCAATTTCTAGTTCGTTTAAATGTAAATTTCTACTAATTTAATGAATTTTTTTGATCTGCGATTTTCTTAGGCATTTTCATACAATTAATCTGGTGTCGTCACACTTTCACACAAATTTGCTCTTCAATAGCAAAATATGGCAAGACGAAAGAAAAAATCGCCAAAAGCGCCAACAAATGAAGGTATTTACAAAACGATTTTACTAAATTTCAGTGTAAAATTGAGTATTAGGTTATGCATGTGTTATTTAGAGCACTCAATTGAACCAATTTTCTGAATAAGATTTTGCTTAATTTCCTCCTGAATTTAGAACACTCAATTGACCTATTTTCCTGAATTTCAGTATAAACACGCCAATTTATAGCTTAATTTTCTGTAAGATTTTGCTTGCTTTAATTTTTTTGTAATTTCGTCCTTATTTGATCTTAATTACAGCCTTTTAGTGATTCTATGAACTCATGCATTCACATTTTGCATTTTAATTTCAGATTTCAAATTTTAGATATTAGATGTTTGTTTTTCATTTTTGAATTTAGGTTTAGCGTTCTGAATCTTCTTTCCAGTGATATGATGATTTTTTTTGATGTGAATCGTGTAGATCTGCATAATGTTTAGGTCCTACAATTGAACTAATTACAATTGAACATTCATTTTCTACGTCATTGAATTTAGTGACCAATAAAACTGTATAAGTAACCAGTTTATGTCATTTAGTGCCTTTGGATGATTCGATCGAGCTTTTGATTGATAGTTTCCCTCAGTAAGCACTATTTCTTGATGCATTTTGTGTTTTTCGACATTTGTTTATCTTGTTGTGTTGTATTCATAGGTAATGAACATTATTGTTGATTATACACCATTTATTTTATTGTTTGATTGATGAATTGCTAGACTTGTTGTGTGAGGTCATTGGTGGTTAATTTCAATGTTTTTCACATCTTAGTCTCCTCTTGTAGCTGAGTGCAAGGCGTGTGTTTGTGCTGAAAATTGTGAAGTAGCCTAAATATACAGTTTTGATAACATAGTGGAGTCTGAGAATGTAGCAATGGTGCGGGGTTGAGAGGTTACTGGGGACTATGCCAGTGAAGCACTTCACTTGTACTTCTCAGTGGAAGAGGTAGTTTGGTGACCAAAGTCGTAGGAGTGTAAGAATTCGTTGTTGGTAGTTGTATTATTTCATTCCAGTTGAACGACTCAGCGATGCAGGGTGATCTTTATAGCAGCTTTGACCTTTGGGAATTTATGAATGGTTGAATAGTTTTTGAGCCATTTTGGAGATTTGCTGGTATTTGTGGGTTTGTTTATTAATGTTAGTATTTTACCTTTGGGAATTTATAAATAGCTGAATAGTTTATGTATTATATCCAGATGATTCTAAATTATACTTTGTTTCATTTAGTACCCATTAAATTTGTATATGTAACCAGTTTATGTCATTTAGTGACTAATTTAAATTATCACCACTTTTTACAGACACACAAAATGAAGACACAAAAAAGGTAAAATCATACAAGACTGTGGCAAGAACATCTTCTCCCGTAACTGAAGAAGAACAAGCTGATGGTGAGCCAAACAAGGGCCAGATGAAGGAAGTCCAACAGAACAACCTGAAGGAAAGGGAGGGAAAAGACGCAAACAACCTCTAATAAAGGAAGAAAAAGATCCAAAAGATTTACCTCATGGAAAAAGGATGAAACAAGGAAAACAAAGTACTCCAAAGGATTCACCACAGTCACCTCAAAGAAGAATCATAACAAGGGGAATGCAGACTCCTCCAGAGAATGAAAGGGAAACTCGAGAGCAAACTCCTCCAGAGCATGAGATAAGCATTTCTCCAAAGGGTTCAGCAGAGTCACATGATGGAAAGGGAGGCAAAAGAAAGAAACAACCTGCTAACACTGCTGAAAAAGTTAATACACCACAATCTGCTCGTGCGAAAAAAAAGAAAAAAGGAAAACAACTTGTCAAAGAGATTGACCACGATGGTTCTCCAAAAAAAAATCCGTAAACCCAGGTTGACATTTCATTCATTTTTAAATTATGTCATTCCTGTTTATTGTCCCTTTGCATAAATATTTCATTCATGTTTTATAATACAGTATTAGTTGACATTTTATGTCATTTAGTAACTAGTTTAATTCTATTAGTCACCACTTATGACACTAGTTTGTAATTCTATGGTACTCATTGCTCATTCAACTTTTATGTTTAAATTATGTTTTTGTGTCCATTATTCAACTCGAAAACATCAACCTATTAGAAAAAATCAGTTGCAAAACATAAATAGGGTTATCACTAGATTATGTCATTTTGTTGCCAATATTGGTCATTTTGTATCCATTTTATCTCAATAAGTGACCAGTTTAATGTCTGATGATCACTGTGGTTGTGATTTTTTTTTTATTGTTCCAAATTCTTTTATAGGGCTAAAGAAGTTCTGATTTCAACATATTGTTCCCCTAGTGGACTGTTCAAGTTGAATGAGCAGCTCATTACAGATCAAAGAGTGCATGTGGAATTTATGGGATTTGGAGGATTGCTTATGCATGAATGCATATTATCAAGGGATGGTGGACTGGCTTTACAGCAGTATAATGGGAACATCCACTGGTTTACGGTTGATGCAACTAGGGGATGCAAAATAATTGAAGATGATGTTTATGACATCTTTCAACTGCCAAAAGAAGGAGATCATGTTGTCCAAAACTCTCTTGCGAAAAGACACAATCCAGATCTTTGGGCGCAAAATCATTGGTGTGAAGAATTAGGATGTACAGGCATTGCAGTAGTAAAGGCATCCAAACTGGTTGAAGAGATTTTGAAACTACCAAATGGAGGTCGCAGATTCCAAAGCTACTATGCTATGTATGCACTCTCGACATTTCTCACTCCTACACCACACAACAACATTGATATGGATATAACAAAAGCACTTATGGATCCCGCACAAATTGAAAGAATGAATTGGTGCAGTTATGTGTTGGAGAGGTTGGACAAAGCTGTAACAAGTTGCAACAAGAAAGGATCAAAGAGTGTAGGTGGATGCATCATCATACTACAACTTGTTTACTTCCACCGTTTACTTTGGAAGGGAATGCAACCACCAACATCACTTCCACTAATTCAGCATTGGACATAAGAAATGGTCCGTGAGCGTGTGCTAGAAGAGGTTGCAGCAAAGAACAACAAAGGAGGCAGATTTGGTATGGGTGAGTGGGAAACTGCAATGTTCCCAATCTGCCTCAATAAAAACATGTATGAAACTGGTTCCATAAGAATTTTAGATATCTTTTGTTTATGTTTGACCTAATCATGTACTATGAAATACTGTTGGAATATTTGCTTCTTGTGTTTGTTGTGGAAGAAATTTTGTAAATATTGAAATTTGCTCTTAAATGAAATGGCAGACTATTATGTTTTTTTGGGTGTTGTTTTATGTGTGGTTTTATGTTTTAAATTCCTATTCACTGTAATTTATTATGTCATTACTGATTTAATACTAAGCTAGTTACATTTTAAGTACTTCTTTGTCATATATGAAAATTACAGACTACAAATCTGATTTAACTAATTTCAATCATTTGAGAATCATTTACATACATTAGTAGCTACTATAACTTGATTGGTGACCACTTTAAGTCATTTTGGAATCAATTTAAGTCATCTGAATTCACATTTCTTTCACAATTTTGTGTGATTGGTGGGTGGTTGGTTCAAATGGTGTGTTTGGAGGATAGGCAGTTGCTCGTTATTGGATCAGTTGTTGTATTGGTGTATTGGTGGTTGGTAAAGGTTTATGGGATTTCTGCTCATGTGATGTTTGGTAGTCTTATCATGGATAGTTGGGTGCAGCTCCCAAAGCGTGTTGTTGATGGTGTGCATAACAGGGTATCTTGATTAGATGCTTGCCATCAATGTATTTGTGAATCTGCCTGCTCCATCCTCTGTCAGCTACACTTCATGAAATTCAAATGTTTGTACTCATGTTTACACTAGAAATGCTTCCATGAATAAGTTTGTACTCATGAATAAGTTCAATCAGGGTAATGGTGTTGGAGTATAGAGTTTGACTATTGTTCTAGGTTGTTAGAGTTTAGTTATTATTGTTAGTTAGGTCATTAGATAGAATTCTAGCATTAGTATTGTTACTTAATAAGTTAGGCCAGATTGTACAGGAGATCAAAACTAAACTTGCTCTAGTAAGTTATGCTAAAAAACCATTACCCTATTGTAAAATAGTCATAATTCCCCAGTATTTTCAAATTCAATTACTTACTACTTTCCTAATTCTGCCTCAATGGAAACAGGTATGAAACTGAGCATGAAGACATGAATGAAGATCCTCCATTGCATCATGATGAAAACCCTACAATGACGGTGCCAAAGTCACAACCAATGGTGATCACAAATTCTGCAGAGAGGGTGTCCCAAAGGCACGATGACTGATGAAGAAATTGAACAAACTACAAAAGATGTAAGTTTAAATTATTACAACTAAAATTAAATTTACTCTTAACATACAGTACATTATTTTTGTTACCATTTTAATTACTTTAGTCACCAGTTTAATTACTTTTGTCACTAGTTTAATTACAAAGTATTATCATAATATTACTAGGTTGATTGTATTAATATATTATTATTTCAATTATTTGCAATGATGATACTTGTAAATTTCACAGCCTATTGATCAAGCTCGCCTAAAATAGGGACGCAACCTAGAAGTTTTCTATAGTATGCACACGCGAAGGTTGGAGGATCTTAAACAAAGGAAGGAAGATGTTCCACAGGATGGATCACCCACATTGACTCAACTATTAGAGAACCCTAAAGTTCTTAAACAGATTGATGACATTGAGAAGCTCCTAACAACAACAAGGCAAGCAGTTGCAGACATGCCATCATTTGACTTGGATATACCCGAATTGAAGGAACAAAGGCAACCCAAAAAACACAAACAAAAAGAAGATCAAAGCAAACATGTTCCCCAAGTCTTTACCAGACGATCAAAGAGACACCAAGAAGCACATGAAGCAGCAACTGAAGCACCACCAAAAGGATCTCCCACCAGAAGAATTTCTCCTAGAAAACCAAAGAATGTCTCCTAGGAAGCTATATTCTGATCATATGATTTTTTGCACAAATGTTGATAGGGTATATTGGTTTTTTGCACAAATGTTGATAGGGTATATTAGGTTATATTTTGACATGTCAACAACTTTGATAGGGTATATTAGGTTATATTTTGAAATGTAAATATGAAAACTATGGGCATAGTAGGCAGTAGGTAAAGTTCTATTTTGTGACCACTATAAGCCTTTTAGTCACCAGTTTATGTTAATTAGTAACCATATATGGAGAAGTGTTTCGAAATGTTTTGTTTGTTTGGCTCACAAGTTTATGTCACTAACATTTCAACTTCATGTCATCAGTATTCTAATGTGGGTATTTTTAAATAATTAAAAGAAAACCAATATTCTTAATTGTGACCACTATAATCCTATTAGTCACCAGTTTATCTTAATTAGTCACCTAGTATGCATAAGTAATTTTAAAAGAAATCAGTATTGTATTGTGCGTATTCTTAATTAAGATATTAGCCATAAGCCTAAAACCAATATTCTTAATTAGAGACCTAGTATGCATAACTATTTTTAATATAAGCCATATAAGCCATATAGTCATTAGTCAATATTCTTAATTGTAACCACTATAATCCATATAGTCACCAGTTTATTTTATTTAGTTACCAACTGTGGAACTCCTTGAAAATCACAAGTGACTGAGGACCAAAACAAAAATATTATTCAATTGTAATGAAGAAAAACTTCGAATTAGTGACCACTTGAAATGAGTCAAAACAAAAACATATTATTAACTAAACATTATAATACTATTGGTCACTACTTTAATCCTATTAGTGACCACTTAAAGCCTATTAGTCACCCTTTTAACTCACTGTAAGAAAGTCAAAATAATCTTGCAGGAGGAGTGTAAGAGCCAAACTCCTTTGCAGCATTGGAAACAGATTTCCCACGACCTCTGCCCCTCTTGCTCTTCTCAATTCCACTTTTCGGCCTCACACTTCTTCCTTTCGTTTTAACCCAAGGAGGATCAAAAACAGTAATGGTAGAGGAATCTGATGCAGTTGATTCTCCAACACCTGATTCTGAATCGGCTAAGTTAATATTAGCAAAAAACAAAGCACATCAAGAAGATCACACATATAACCATTCTCCATTATCTTCATTGCCTCTTCATTGTCGTGACTTCTTATGATGAGATTGTTATACACCCTACACATTTGGAATCGCCAAGGAATGCAATCTTTCTTTAATGATGACATGTTCACCCGCTGCTGCTTCAAACGGTCCCAAACTTCTGTTTTGGCAAACTTTGTCCACCGCCTTAAAATATAAGATGAAGGTATCTCACTAACCGAGTGCATGTGAAGTACCCTAAGGCAATGAAACATAACATCCTCGCCTCCTCAAAATTCCTACAAGCTTTTAGCCGCATGTTAGGTCATGTATAGTTCCAATTACTATATATATATGTATTACAATCAACTAAACTCGCTGATCATGTATTGAAACCCATTTTGGGTAAGTGAATGTCATTTTAGGCCAATTTCAGTCACTTAAAGTCGGGTCACATGATTTGGAAACCGAATTGGGTAGATGAATGTCGTTTAGGGCGTAATTATGGATTGTTTTTTGGGGGGGGGGACCGTGCAAGGGGTGTTGTGCAAGCGGGGTGGGGCAGTGAAGAGGGGCAATGAAGGGGGGCCGTGGCGGGGCGGCGGTGAAGGGGGCATGCGGGGGCGATCAATGGGGGAGTGAAGGGGGTCGTGCGGGGGGCATTGAAGGGGGGAATGCGGGGGGCGGTGTGCGGGGGGTGAGGGGCGTGCGGGGGGAGTGAAAGGGGGGCGTGTGCGGGGGGGCGGCGAGGGGCATGCGGGGGTGGGGGCGGGGCGTGGCGGGGGCGGTGAAGGGGGTTGTACGGGGGCGTGAAGGGGGGGAGTGTGCGGTTCGGGGGAGTGTGCGGGGGTGGGGCTGTGCGGGGGGGCGATCAGGGGTGGGGGCGATCGGGGTGGGGGAGTGCGGGGGGCGGGTCGAGGGGTGGGGGGAGTGCAAGGGGGCGATCGAGGGTGGGCGATCAAGGGGTGGGGCTGTGCGGGGGCGATCGAAGGGGTGGGGCGTGCGGGAGTTTTTAATCATATGTTTGTTTAATCTTACGCGTTTCTAATATCGTTTTTTAAAATTTCAGGAGTTTCAAACATGGTCCGAGATGATGTGATTGTGGAGGAAGAAACCAATGATGATTATGATAAGTCATTGGATGATGATGATGATGAGTATGATGCGGAGAAGGAGAACGATAAAGGTGACCCGGAAGACATAGCGCATGATGAGGAGAAGCGCTTGCGTGAAAGGGAACTTCACTTGGCTGAAATAAATGAGGAGCTAGCCGATAAGGCTCCCCCCATTGACAACAATGCTAGGGAAGATTATCCTTGTATTTCATCCGTCATTGTGCCACACAAAAATGCGGGGAAAGAGGTTCTTAGTACCAAAACTCTAAGTAAAGTTGCAACAAAGAAGCGGAAAGGAAGGGGTGCGACCAAGGGATTGAATTATAACACCCCTATGACCCTCGAGTATGATGATATGGGTCAACCTTGTGGTCAATGGCGTAAAAAGTATGGGCAGCATTTAGGGTTATGTGTGCGCAAACTGAACATTTTGGTGGGGTGGAAAGATGTGCCCGATGCAATGAAGAAATCATTATGGGAAGACACTTGTGTAAGTTTATTTTTTAACTGATTTACTTTTATTTCCGGCATTTAGGTGCATGTTAGGTCATATATAGTTCCAATAGGTACATGTATAACTATAAGATTCAATTAAACTCCACTTATATGCTTTGAAACACATTTTGGGTAAATGAAGGTCATTTCGGACCGATTTTGGCCTTTACACTCCAATTCACTTAGTTTTTTGCATTTAGCCGCATGTTAGGTCATATATAGTCCCAATAGGTACATATATAACTATAAGAGTCAATTAAACTCCACTTATATGCTTTGAAACACATTTTGGGTAAATGAAGGCCATTTCGGGCCGATTTTGGCCTTTACACTCCAATTCACTTAGTTTTTTGCATTTAGCCGCATGTTAGGTCATATATAGTCCCAATAGGTACATATATAACTATAAGAGTCAATTAAACTCCACTTATATGCTTTGAAACACATTTTGGGTAAATGAAGGCCATTTCGGACCGATTTTGGCCTTTACACTCCAATTCACTTAGTTTTTTGCATTTAGCCGCATGTTAGGTCATATATAGTCCCAATAGGTACATATATAACTATAAGAGTCAATTAAACTCCACTTATATGCTTTGAAACACATTTTGGGTAAATGAAGGTCATTTCGGGCCGATTTTGGCCTTTACACTCCAATTCACTTAGTTTTTTGCATTTAGCCGCATGTTAGGTCATATATAGTTCCAATAGGTACATATATAACTGTAAGAGTCAATTAAACTCCACTTATATGCTTTGAAACACATTTTGGGTAAATGAAGGCCATTTCGGGCCAATTTTGGCCTTTACACTCCAATTCACTTAGTTTTTTGCATTTAGCCGCATGTTAGGTCATATATAGTCCCAATAGGTACATATATAACTATAAGAGTCAATTAAACTCCACTTATATGCTTTGAAACACATTTTGGGTAAATGAAGGCCATTTCGGGCCGATTTTGGCCTTTACACTCCAATTTACTTAGTTTTTTGCATTTAGCCGCATGTTAGGTCATATATAGTCCCAATAGGTATATATATAACTATAAGAGTCAATTAAACTCCACTTATATGATTTGAAACACATTTTGGATAACTTTTTGTTTGTTTCTTGTTTTTATAGAATACGTTCCATATTACTCATAATGAGGAAAAAAAGGCGGCGTTTCTATCCGCGGTGGCCGAAAGATTTAGATCTTTCAAAAGCAAACTAGTGAGTGGGTGGATCACGAAACGGAGAAAGAGGACTATAAAGAGGAGGAAAATTCAAAAATCAAAGCAAAATGAGGGTGAGACGGACAAGGAGGCCGAAAAAGAAACAGAAAAGGAAGGGGAGAGGAAGATACATTTCAACCGGATTCTTTGCCTCATCAGATTTGGGGACATATAAAACCAGAAGATTGGGAGGCATTTGTTGCCCAAAATACTACGCCGGAGATGGTGGTAAGTATTGCACTTTAAAATATATATATTCGACTTTGCATGTTCACTTTCAATACAATTACATGTGTTTACTAATTGCCCATGTGAATTTATAGGCTAAGCGTGAGAAACATTCACTCAGTGCAAGACAGAGGAAGCACTACCATCATATGGGTTCCCATACTTATGCGAGCGCGAGAAAGTTGTGGATTGACGAGAAATTTTACCCTTCTACCGATACAACCACAACGCCGTCTTCTCAGCTCTAAGGCCGCGCCGTCCGTCAAAGTTGATCGTGTCGGCGATTGGTGGTGCTCCTTGCATAGGCGTGATATCAACAATCAAATGACCATTTCAGATCCGGGAACGTTGAAGATAGCCAATGTCGTTGTAAGTACATGCACTACCAATCCCCCACCCCCTGCGCACTCCCCCACCCCCCGCACACCGCCCCCCAACACCGCCCACACCCCTAACAATCCCCCCACCCCCGCACACTCCCCCCCACGCCCGCACACTCCCCTCCACACCGCCCACACCCCCTAACAATCCCCCACCCACCGCACACCGCCCCCCATGCACACTCCCACCCCACTGCACACTCCCCGCACACTGCCCCCCCCCGCACACTCCCCGCACACCCTCCCCACTCCCGCACACTCCCACCCCACCGCACACTGCGCCCCACTCCCGCACACCGCCCCCACCCCGCACACTAGGGATCGGCAATCAGGTCGAGTTGGGTCGGGTTCGTGTTCGGGTCGTTAATAAATAGGTCAAGAGTCCCTCAACCCAAACCTGACCCATTTAATAAACAGGTTGAAAAACTCAACCCTAACCCGACCTATTTAATAAACGGGTTACCCGTATAACCCGTTTAACTTATTTAATTATAATAATTATTATATTAAAAAATAATTATTATCTTAAAAAGCTAAATGAGCAAGTTCACTATTGCAAATATCCATGTTTAGAGTTTCTTAGAATAATTATGACGAATTTTAACGATATTTTACTTTTTTTTAACCAAATTTTAGATTTATCAATATATTTTTTTGAGAATTTTCTATATGTAAGGTCAAAGCAGGTCATTTTCGGGTCGAAAATGTCGACCTAAACCTAACCCATTTAATTAAATGGGTTAATCGTGTCAACCCATATACTTAAATCAGTCAAAGATCCCAACCCTAACCCGCTTATTTCGGGTTAGGTTCAGGTCGGGTTGTCGGGTTGGATCAACTTTTGCCAGCCCTACTGCACACTACCCCCCACTCCCCTGCACACATCCCCCACCGCCCCGCACAGCCCCCACCCCTACACACATCCCCCACTCCCACACGCTGCCCCCTCCCCCGCACACCGCCCCTGCACGCCTGCACACCGCCCCCACCCCCTGCTGCCCCGCACACCTTCCCCCGCACACCGCCCCCCACATTACCCCCGCACACCGCCCCCCCCCCCCGCACACTCCCCACCCCCTCGCTCCGCCCCGCACTTTGCCCCCACCCCACCCGCCGCCGCTTATGATGTTGAATTTTTTTTTTTATTTATCGTTGTTAATTTCTCTATAGATGGGACTCAAGCAAAAAGAGGTTAGCGGCGAGTTCACTCCCCAAGGCAACAAAGATGCCCTTTATGAGACTTTGGGAAAGGACCACAGTGGACGTTTAAGGGGTTTAGGTGGTATTCGTCTAGGTGTGACAAAAGCGTATTCTAAAGATTACTCTTTGGGTACAAAATCACGCTCTCAACCACATGATATGTAAGCTATGACACAAGCTCTTCGGGAGAAGCTTACAGGGGAAATTACGGAGAAAGTCACGGAGAAAGTGACGGAGAAAGTCACGGAGAAACTCACGGAGAGTTTCAACGTGGTCCTCTCACAGTTTGGTTTACCGGCGATACATCAACCTAAACTAGATCGTCTTTTGGAGGACAAAGCTAGCCATCCTAACACACAAAATTCCCCACCATCTATACTTGAGTTAGAGGTTACTATTATCCTTATAATTTTTAAAACTAAGTAACATCTTATATTCTGTAATTACATGTTCGTAACCTCAATTTCATTTACTTTTTGAAGGAAGAAACGCCTTGCCAGCTTTTACTAGATGTAAAAGATGAGGGTTTGATTGTGGTGGCTGTAGGAAATGCACAACCACGAAGTGAACGAGCAATAGTCCATCATGAGCCTGTGGACAATGAGCACTTGGCGGTTAGTGTAGTCACCATTACTCCTGGTTACGAAGACTTTGCTCTTCCGCTGCCTAAACCGTCAATTGATATAAATGTCTTGACCGACGCTCGTGGTGGTTATGTGTTGTGGCCATCGGCATGGGTGAGGTTTTCAGACGAGATAAATTGAAGTAACTTAAATCCATATTCATAATGATTTGTTTCATACCTACCTACTAACTAAGTTGAATGTTTTTACCATTGAATTATTAGGTTTTGGAGAGAATAAACAAGCCCAAGGAAAGCAAGGCGGACTCACCTCCTCTAGAGAAGGCGAAGAAGGGTTCAGAGAAGAAGGGTTCAAGCGGGCCAAAGAAGGCCATTTTGGGTAAAGGAATGCAAGATTCAAGTCACCAAGAAAAACCAACTACATATACTTGGATCGAGAAACCAAAGATCAAGTGTCTCACTAAGGCATGCATATGGCTACATGCAAATGCGCGTGATATGTCGGATGATGCACCTCTCGAGGTGAATTTGGGTACCACGCAATTCAACTACTTTGAGGATACATCGACATGGGTGTCTAAGGGTGATTTGAAAGAGTTCCTTTGCGGAGAGATGTTGAATGTTTCCTTGATTCAAGTCTTCATGAGGTAAAACATTTGTACTTTTGAAGTAAATAAAAATGCTTTGCAATATACAATAATATATTTATGTTACGAAGTTGGTTGTGCTTTAAAGATTACTCCAAGATGATCGTTGTGGACGCACGAGCATACAAGAGCAATTTGGGTGGTTATGTCCAAATTTCACCCGAGCCGACAATTGTTTGCAAAACACAAATGAGGTGAAGGAGTATATTTGGCTATGTATCAAAACATCTCTACGTGCACAACATAAGTTCATACTTGCCCCTTGTTTTGAAGAGTATAGTTCTTAACCTTGTATCTATTTTTACCACTTTAATTATCATTATATATACAATAGAAGTACTCACATGATTGCTTCCAAACTTTTTTGGCATTTTAGTCTCCATTGGTCGCTCGTTGTGATTTGTCCTTCAAACAACACAGTATATCGTTTTGATTCTATAGCTCAAGATCCACCACGACACTTATTCCTCAAATCATGCATAAATAGGTATATTTGTTATTTAAAATGCTAATAAGCATTACACTTTTTACTAATTTCATTCTTTGGCCACTTCTCACATGAAATTAACTTAACTACAGTTCTTTGAAGAAATTTAAGAGCACGGGAAAAATACCTGAATGGAAAGCAATGAAGGTAATACATATTAGTTAAGCTACGTACTTCTTTCACTAGTGGAAAAATAAGGAAGGGCTGCGGTCAAAACAGCCCTAAGGGCTGCGTTTTTGGCCAGCAGCCCTTTCCATAGCAGCCCTTCAATAGATAAGAAGGGCTGCGGTTCAAGCCAAAAACGTAGCCCTTCTAAGCTTGAAGGGCTGCATTTTCGGCTTAAACCGCAGCCCTTCTGTAAATGAAAGGGCTGCGGTTTAGGCTTAAAACCGCAGCCCTTCAAATTTAATTTTTTTTTTTTTAAATAAAATTTCCCTGCATGCCCTGCCCACCCCAGCCCCCCCACCCCTTGCCCCCGCGCCCCGCACGCCCGCCCCCCCCCCCCCACCCCCCCCCCCCAGCCCTGCCCATCCCAGCCCCCCCCCCACCCCCCGGCCGCCCATCCCACCCCCACCCCGCCTACCACCGCCCCCCCCCACACCCACCCCACCCCCGCCCACCCCTCTTCCCACGCCACCCCCCCCCCCCCGCCCACACCCGCCCGCCCCCGCACTCCCCCCAAGCCCCGCCCCCCCACCCCACCCCCGCACTCCCCCAAGCCCTACCCCCCCCCCACCCCCCGCACTCCCCCAAGCCCCGCCCCACCTCGGCCCCAACCCCCGCACTCCCTCCCCGCCCTACCCCCCACCCCCGCCCCCCACCCCGGCCCACCCCCTTCACTCCCCGCACCCCCACCCCACCCCCTCGGCCACCTCCTCCACCCATTCTTGCCCGGCCACCCCCAAGACCCAACCAGCCCCATAGCCCGGCCCCAAGGCCCCACCATGGCGGCCCCCCCCACCCCACCCCCACCCAAAACCTCCCTTCGACACAAAAAAAAAAAATCGATCAAATTGCAATAATATATGACAAGTTTTTGAACGTAATAATTAACTTTAAATATGTATATTTAATAATGTAAAAAGTGTACATAGAATTGATACAAACTAGTAGATGTATCATAAGCAATCATCACAAATGTGGGACGCCAACTTATCCCGAACTTCATGTAATTCGTCTATGGTGAAGGCCCTTAAACGTGGTGTGTTATTCATATAAACCTTGCAAAACAACCAAGGAATAAACACATAATATAAGAATTCAATCATTTACCGTAGTTAGTAGTTCTAAAAATGACATATACCTTCCCGAAATTCAATCAAAAACAAATGCAAGCCTAAAACTCTACACACTAGTTATCTTATACCTTATATTATCATATTCAAAAAGAAAATGGAGTTAAATGACTCGAGAAACAGGAATTGGAGGCGAAAAGGCAAAAATAGGGCTAAAATCACATTTATGTTCCCGATATACAACCAACAACAAATGCAAGCCTAAGAATCTACATAATAGTTACATTATACCTCATATTATCATGTTCAAAATGAAATTGGGGTTAAATGAAGTGATAAGTACGAATTGGACGCGAAAAGGCAAAAATAGACCTAAAATGCCCTTTTCGTTCCCAAAATTCAACCTACAATAATTGCAAACCTAAAAATCTACACAATAGTTACATAATGCCTCATATTATCATGTTCAAAATGAATTTGGGGTTAAATGACTCGATAAATACGATTTGGAAGCGTAAAAGGCAAAAATAGGCCTAAAAATGACATTTTCGTTCCTAAATATATGCATGTGCTACTTTGGTTTCTAAACCAATTAATACCTATTACCAATCGATCTAATCTAAACTAACATATACTAATAAGTTACATACCTTTTGAAGATCATCGACGTTAGTGCAATGGTTGACGATATCGAACATGTACCTCAGCACGTAATAGCCACATGCAAGTCCATCATCTTGTTGCGGACACTAAATGTTCACCAAAGGATGCATCCAATGTTAGATGCGTAGTATGTGGCTAAAAGTGTTTCTATATAAGGATAAATAAATTAGTCATGTTACCTCGACTGATATCTAAACAGGGGGTTACGTGTGCGAGGGGCGGTGGGAGGATGGGAGGGCGGCGGGGGAAGGGGGTTCTCGTGTGCAAGGGGCAGCGAGTGGGGGATGGGGGGCAGCGGGGAGGGGGAGTGCGGGGAGGGCAGCGGTGGAGGGGAGGGCGGCGAGGGGAGAGGGGTTCTATGTGCAGAGGGCGGCGGTGCGGGGAGGGGTGTGCGGGGAGGGCGCGGCAGTGGGGGGAGGGAGGGTGTGCGGGGAGGGGAGGGGAAGGGCGGCAGTGGGGGAGGGTTTGTGTGCGGGGGGAGGGCGCGGCAGTGGGGGGGAGGGGAGGGTGTGCGGGGAGGGAGGGAGGGGGCGGCGGTGGGGGAGGGGAGGGGTTGTGCGGTGGGGGGGCATGTGCGGGGGGGCTTGGGAGGGGCGCAAGACCTGCTGGAGCCCTCCCAAGCCCCCGCACATGCCCCCCCCACCGCACAACCCCTCCCCCCCCCACCCGCCCCTCCCCTCCCCTCCCCGCACACCCTCCCCTCCCCCACCGCCGCGACCCTCCCCCCGCACACAAACCCCCCCCCACCTTGCCCCTCCCCCCCCCCCCGCACACCCTCCCCTCCCCCCACTGCTGCCGCGTCCTCCCCCCCTACACACAGACCCTCCCCCACCGCTGCGCCCTCCCCTCCCCTGCACACCCTCCCTCCCCCACCGCCGTCGCCCTCCCCCTGCACACACGACCCTCCCCCACCGCTGCCCCCAACAACAAATGCAAGCCTAAACCTCTACACAATAGTTACATTATACCTCATATAATCATGTTCAAAAAAGAATTTGGGGTTAAATGACTCGATAAGTACGATTTGGAAGCGAAAAGGCAAAATTAGGCCTAAAATGACCTTTTCGTTCCCGAAATGCAACCAACAACAAATGCAAGCCTAAAACTCTACACAATAGTTACATTATACCTCATATAATCATGTTCAAAAAGAATTTGGGGTTAAATGACTCGATAAGTACGATTTGGAAGCGAAAAGGTAAAATTTGGCCTAAAATGACCTTTTCGTTCCCGAAATGCAACCAACAACAAATGCAAGCCTAAAACGGTACACAATAGTTACATTATACCTCATATAATCATGTTCAATAAGAATTTGGGGTTAAATGACGCGATAAGTACGATTTGGAAGCGAAAAGGCAAAATTTGGCCTAAAATGACCTTTTCGTTCCCGAAATGCAACCAACAACAAATGCAAGCCTAAAACTGTACACAATAGTTACATTATACCTCATATAATCATGTTCAACAAGAATTTGGGGTTAAATGACGCGATAAGTACGAATTGGACGTGAAAAGGCAAAACTAGGCCTAAAATGACCTTTTCGTTCCCAACATGCAACCAACAACAAATGCAAGCCTAAAACTCTACACAATAGTTACATTATACCTCATATAATCATGTTCAACAAGAATTTGGGTTTAAATAATTCGATTAGTACGAATCGGATGCGAATCGACCAAAATAGGCCTAAAATGACCCGAGAATCAGGTCACATGGCAATGGAATGCCCATCAGCTGGTAGCGGCGGAGATAGTGGGAAATGTTACAAATGTGGAGAGCATTCCATTGCCATGTGACCTCACTCTCCACATTTGTAACACAGTCCCACCACCACCACCACTACTCCCCCCCCCCATTGCACTCCATCATTGTCATGTAGCCCTAAAATGACCTAGTTTTGTTTTTGGTAAAGATATCATCACAGAACTAGTTTTGTTTGCTATTTGGGGATGTTCTAGATTTTACTTTGAGATTTTTTGTAGAGTTAGCTAATCTGTGAGTGATGTATTGGCATACAATTAGTTGTTATATTGGATAATTTGTTAAATGGTGTTGATCCAATATACACTTTTGGCATCCTTGACATTCTGCCCTAATTATTCAACTAAACTTCTCCATCAACTAAAGAAATTATTAGAGTTTGGAATGGGGAAATATGGTGGATAAAAAAGAATACTACAAGATTGCTGCGGAGTGACGACTTGAAATCATCAGATTTGTAGAGAGAAGCATTTTCACCTTCCTTCACCTAGTGCATTTCATTTGTTTGGTAAGTTTTTTTTACTGAGATTACTACCCTATTATTTTTTTAATTAACTTTTCTAAATTGTCACGTGAAAAATTTGACCGTGACTATCCCAACATACATAATGATGATCGAAGTTATGCTCAATCGTTCTATTGGAAAATTTTGAGCAACGAAAAAAGAAATGAATTTTGAGAAGGAGAAGAGGAGGAGAGATGAAGCTGTTAAATGCAGTATCCCAGACTTCCCGCAACAAAGAAAAAAGCAATCATTTGACCCATGTACGTATATGAATGTCCGATTCAATCTCATCATTCAATATCCAATTTCCTAACTTTTTTCAAATTATATATCAGTGTCGTAATTGCACATTTTTCGTTCTTCCGAAGCGACGTATTCAAATCTTCAATTGTAGTTTATCCATTACTATATTTTAGGATAATATATCAGAAACCACCCTATAAATGTGATACTATAAGTATTGGCACTAAACCACCTTTTGTCAATAAAAATTTGCAAGATGAAACCAATATTCGGGTTCTAACATTGATTTTACTTCTTTGGCACAGACTTTGTACGTGCAAGTCATGTGACCTACTAAATCTCTCAAATTTGTTTCCTTTTCTCCCTCGTTTTCCCCACATCAACTTTCTCCCCTAGATTTCTAAAAGGACTGAACATGAAATGAGGTGAAATTTGAAGGGTAAAAGAATGAATTTGAATAGCTTAATGAGTCAAATGACTTGCATGTGCTAGTTAATGCCTAAAAAAAGTAAAATCAATATCAAAATTCGACAAGTGTTTCCATCTCGCAAAAGTTATGTAAAAAAAAAGGCAGTCTATGGAATTTTACCTTAATAAGGGATAATAATTCTAAATAAAGGTGAAATAGGAAAATAATAAAGTAATAAATATTATAGTTTTTCGACAAAATCTCCGTACCTGATTTACAAGGACAACTTTTCCTTAATAAATAATAATAATGATGATGATGATAATAATAATAATAATAATAATAATAATAATAATAATAATAATAACAATAATAATAATAATAATATTAATAATAATTATTATTATTATTATCATATTAAATAAAATATGATTATAAACCTTAAAGTACGATAAATTTTTTAAAGTGAAAAAATAAAATAAAAATAGGTCCAAACGATCAAAACCATGATCAGACTAGTTTTTTTTCTAATCTTGTCTACTATTTGGAAATTTTGAATTTTCGGTCCTCTTGAGTGTTTTGTTCTGCAATATCTCTCGTAGCTTCGAAGGATCAACTGGTTTTTGTGCCGTGATTTTGGCCTTGTTTTCGCCTTCAAATTCTACCATTAGCACCCCTGATTTTTTTACTATTTACAGCACAATATTTATTTCACATTCAATCATACATTCAGCTTCAAATTGATTTATAAGTAATTACAAATATTTTCTACCTACATTGCAAGTAATTCCTCCATATAAACAAGAAGTTTCAAGAAAAAAATTGAGAGAATAAAGCAGAGTTAAATTATAAGATAATCAGCACCAAGTTTCAATCACAAGGCAAAAAAGAATTAGACATTAATTTGTAAAGTAATCTTCGTCACTTTCAGGTTGTCGATCGGTTCACTCCTTTAGATGATACATTTGCCCTCTATATAGAGCAAAAAATCCCTCACAATTTGTATATCCCCCATCCGCCAAATAATAGTTACCTTTACATATTGTAAAGAAAAATGATTACTAGATAAATTGTGTAATTATAGCCCTAGCCTATAATAATTTTACTCATAAAAGATTGATTAGATTTAGCTCGAGTTACACAAAAACCACTGGGCCTAGAAAGAGCATTGTGAAGCACATGTGCGCACATCATGGACCGAGCTTTACCACATCGGAAGGACATACATAACTAGCTTGATGCCCGAAGAGTTTATCAATTGGACATGTGCAATGCATGTACAAACTTGGCAAGGGACAATTCTACATATATATAGTATCTAGGCCATATTGTTACAAAGGGACAATTCTATTCTTTCCTATAATGCACAAGCTGGTAATTAGCATAGAGGACGTAGTTTGTTGGATCGACATTAAGTTATTAACATTCTACTTTGCTGGATAGTCCCTTTTATTTTTTTTAACCTACAAAGACAAAGAAAATAGCCAAAGACCTTTAATCTCTTATAATCCCTATCGTTTTTCATTTTTGACAGGGTGATGGTCTGAGTTGTTAGTTGAACAAGTCGGCTTCAGACTCTTTTAATTGGGGGGACTATATGCGTAGTTTCTCTTGAACATATGTATCTCATTTTTGTTGATTACTCTTAATTATTCCGTATGAGTATGTTACAGCTTACAGGAGGTTTAGGAGTGTGTGCTAGTAGAAATCTGTTAGAAGTTATTAGGAGTTGTTATATTCTGTTATGGCCAAGTTCTTCTCTAAAAGCGGTACAGGCTAATGCTTTGCTCACCAATTCTAAACCATTCCTTTAACATAAAACATCCCATATAACTAACCAACCGATTTTGGTCAAACCTGGACCAGAAAATTGTTCAAAGTTTCATTTGATCGTCAAACAAAGATGGATACTATGGGGGTCAACAATGTGATTGGGGTCATAAGTCTCTCATGAGGAACGACCTTCTTCAATGTGATTTTGGTCGAACCTGGACCAGAAAATTGTTCAAAGTTTCATTTGATCGTCAAACAAAGACGGATACTATGGGGTCAACAATGTGATTGGGGTCATAAGTCTCTCATGAGGAACAATCTTCTTGTCTTACATGAGAAATGTTTAAGAAAAATTACTCTCTTTGAGAGTCCTGCCGGGTCATGTCTTCGTGTGAGGGTCTTTGACTAAATAATTTCCTTAGAATTAGTAGCACTACTCGTCAACATCAGGCCTCTTCCTTGGCCTCCTCTACAGCTTTCTTCATGTTGTAATGGTGGCGGAAGTCTTGAAATTGTCAACAGAAGCAAGCAAAGCAGAAAAATGGTAGCTTAGTTTAACTTCAGTTGGATAGATTCATAAATAGGTGGATATATGTATGTTTTTAATTCCATAGTAGGACTTGAGGGCAAGTCTTGTAGAAGGAGGGAAGTATGTTATAAGAGGTTTACCAGTGTTCGTTAGTTTGTAAGAAATCTGTTAGAAGTTGTTAGGAGTTTGTTATATTATGTAGCCAAATTTTAATTGATTTGCATTGTATAAATAGAGATATAATCTACTCCTGTAATAATCATTCAATCAATTCCAATAATAATTCTTTTCTCATTTATCTCTTTTTACTTCTTCACAACTCTAGCACCCAATCAATTATGTTTCACTTCATCCCATTCATGGCCACATATCTTTCCGGTTAAGGGATGAGCTTCTCTTGCCTGAATCCAATTTTCTCAATCTCTTATAAAATATCTTTCTCTCTTTCTGTATTCTGCTTCTATAGCTATAACCTGAGTTTAATATCCGTTAGTAGGATCATGTTACAGAGTACATTAATTGAATAATAACATAAAAAATTAATTGAATTAATCTAAAGCATACCTGAATTGCAAGAATAGGGATAGAATAAAGACGTAAGGCATCATCTAAATCAGAAATGCAAGTCATTAGTATCCAATCTCCAATTTCATCCTAATACTTCATCTTAATCTTGCTAACGTTAAGTTCTAGCCGCTTGCAAACTTCTTTCTTGAGTTGCTCCATACTTGAAGTTAAAGAGAAATCAAATTTCACTGTATCATCTTTATAAGTAGCCTTCACAGTGAAGGTGCTTGAACTTCCATTTATTTGTATAGAACATGACAATGCACACTCGTTTGCGCCAACCGTATGTTCAGGGACAAGCTGATTAATAGGATTCACCAAATTATGTTGTGAGGAGTTGTAATATGAGGGTGATTTACCATTGTTTTTCGTGTTCTTTCCGTCAAGATGTTGTTTCCCTTTTTTGCTTGATGACCACTCCATATTCAAGGCCTTCAGTCTTCGCTTCAGTGTAGATCATGAGACTGAAATTTTTCAACAAATATGATGATTGATTCAAAATTGAAATGTACAGTACTTATATTGAACAAATAACATAGATGAGAGATTACAAAGAATAACTAAATGGATAACAATGATTAATGAGCAAGCTACAATCCTGAGTAGTAAGTATTAAAGGCAGCAAGCACATAAACTTCTAGTTACGGTCTATAATTTTGTAATGAATCCGATTGAGCAGCATAAAGAAGCTCTGGCAAGTTTTTAGGACATCATCATTAAACTTTGTCGCCTGTGGTGACTGGAAATCATTGATAACTTAGAAATCTTCAGGAAAACAGATGTAGAAAACTTTACATCAGCAGGGTGCAAATTTGGGGTATAAGTGTACAACATTGTTAACATACTCACATTGCTAAGGGGTTGTACCACAGTCCACAGGCCACCACGTCAAAAACAATTTCAACTATATACTCGTGTGTGCCGTGCAACCAAAACTATTGTCTTGCTCATTGGACAGCTCCAAATAAACAAAAATGAGAAAAAAACTATGGGAGATCTCCAAACACGCGAACAGTTTCGCGTGTATAATGAATGCATTACAAGATCCCTTTGCTAGGGCTGTCAGATTTTATTACAGAAAAAATTTATGGAACTTTTGTTCAAGTCTTATGTAAGATAACGATGTAAACTTTAAAGTAAACTATTAATGTTAAGTTAGGTGTCCTTATCATGACAAGGATCTCTGGTTGATTGACACAGTAAAGAGTCTATTGCTTATTTGCTTTATATGGAGATGCTCTTAAGAGCTTGAGTTGTATTGAGAGTTGCAGGACATTGGTGCAATACTCCAGGAATAGCATAAAAAGCTCAATGATACATGAAAGGTGCAATACTTTACAACAATAGTGACTAAAATATGGAAATGAGAGAAATCAAGCACTTTTATTCCTTACTGGAAACTGGCAGCAAAAGCATGAAATTTTTCCTAGTTATGATTTATGAATGTCTAAATCAACATCTCCCCGACTAGAATAATAAAACCTTCTAGTTTACTAATTCATGAATAAGAAAACAATTATATCTTACTTGGAAGTCATTTTCACCCCAAATAATAATGATGATGCATAAGCAGTTAAGCACTAAGAAGTTCTCATGCCATCCTGATTTCCAATTGGCTATAACATTCTTCGTTTTCTGTATGTCACACTGGTAATTGGTAGTATATGCATAGTATCATAGATTAACAATTCTATCATGAAAATTCAGTAAGAAATAAGTTTCTAAAGAATGGATACATACCCCCTAAGTGTTCTGCAGCATCTACCAGCCTCATGTTCTTTGACAACAATGGTTGTATCGTCTCTAGAGTAATTTCCTTTTTTTGTGTCTTTCCCTTCTCATTACCAATTTGACGGTTCTTGTTCTGCTGATTTTCTGAAACATTATTGTCCCCAAAATCTGGTGCAATATTATTGTCTCCATTGCAAGTTGCTATTGAGGTTTCATAACGAGGATCATAGTAACCTAGGTACTTGTAATATGTTTCAACCGTGTCATCAATGATGGACACCTTTTCTAGAATTTCCGGCAAGCTTCCCTGTCTGAAACACTTGGGGAGGATCACTTGTTGCAACTTGTGTAGCTTTGTGATGCTATCAGGAAGGGACTTAATTCTAGTACCGCTAATATTGAGGGTGCACAGATTGACCAACTTATCCATATCTGATGGCAATTCTTTGAGGCTGAAACAATCTTTGAGTTCTAACTCTTGTAAGTTGCAGAGTTTTGCTATGCTAGGAAGGAACTTGACCTTATAACAAGTAACAGAGAGTGTCTCCAGTTTAACCAACTGATTCAAACATGTCGTCCAGATGACAGAATTTACAGAAACCTTCGGAATGTAAGATTTCAAGGTGAAGTAGACCAGTAGGAAATGACTCGAAAGCGCAATCACTAAGCTTGAGTTTCGCAAGTCTCAATTCTTTTGGCAGTGCATTGGGCTCAAAACATAGATCTAGTTCCAAAGTATTCAAGTTCGGTGGTATTTTCATGCTATTAGGGAGTGACTCTAACTGTACAAAGAGACGTTTAAGGTTAACTAGCATATCCATATCTGCTAGCAAATCTGTTTGAATCAACTCTAAAGTCTCTAAGTTGGAAAGCTTGCTCAGACTCTCAGAGAGGGCCTCAATGTCACACTCCTCAAGACAGAGATATCTAAGCCCTGTGACTGCGTCATGGATGTAATCAAAGTCTGTACACTCAGAAATATAGAGGTGGGTTAGCTGTGGTAGCATCCATATGGAATGTTCTATGAACTGAACTTGTTGCAAATCGAGAATCCGAACCCATATACATGAACCGGTGTTTATGAATGTCTGAATTTCCCCCACACATGGGATATAACCAGGAGGATATATACTACAGGGACTATGAGCTGCTTCTAGTGCCAGTTCTATGATAGTAAGAGGGAGAGAAGCTCAGTTAATAAAATTCGAGAAACAAAATAAAGCAAGACAGAGAATTGCAATAATTGCAGGTAGTTGTACATCCTCCATCCCAAAATAGTATGATCACTTGTTTTTAATATTTTGGCATGGTTGAACCAATTATTTTTCAATCTTTACTATTGGATCCAATATTTAATGAGTGTTCAACTCAACCTATTATGAGATGGAGTATTTATTAGAGAAAATGAGTGATACTCGAAACACTTACCGTAGTCAACAAGCGGAAAAGGAAAAGACATCTCTGTTTTGAGTTGTTTCCAGGTTTTCCGTGCATGCTTTGTGATGCTCCAAGGAAGCCATTTGATTGTAGAATCCGCAATATCGAGAAGCAATAATCCTCGCAACTCACGTAAATCCGCTGGGAATTGTTGTAGGAGGTTGATGTTGGGAAGGAAGCGGATGTAGCAAGGGCCAAGATGGAGGTTTAAGACATTTAAATTAACTGGCAGTTCTGTGAGGGATTGACATCCAGTAATACTTAAAGTTTGCAACTTGTTTAGATTTTCCATGCTATTTGGAAGGGACTTGATGCGGTCGCAATCACCAAGAGAGAAACATGTAAGACTCTCCAACTGTCCTAAACTTGCTGGCAATTCTGTGATACCAGGGCAATAAGAAAGGATAAGACGGGTAAGGCTCTTCAACTGTCCCAGATTTGGTGGCAATTCCGTGAGTGAATAACAACATTCGATACCTAAAGTTGTTAGCGTGGATAGAGTTCCAATGCTATTAGGAAGGGACTTGATGTTACGGCATTCAAAAAGGGAGAGTTGTTGAAGGCTCACTAAGTAGCCCAAATTTGCCGGCATTTCTTCGAATACACAATGTCGAAAATCTAAGTGTACCAACTTGTGTAGCCTTTCGACGGTGTCAGGCAGGCAGCAGAGGAGTTCAACCCCATAAATAACCAGGCGGGTGAGCTCTGTGAGCTCCCCAATGGAATCTGTGTTCGCACAACTCCCTGCACACAACTCCAGGGTTCGCACTAATTAGTGTTATTTTGAATCCATGACCCTATATGGCTATATCCCACTTCTCCCCATCCAATTCCAGGGAACCCTTCGAATCTATGCGAGGACACTATTTCCCCTTATTTCCTACCAGGAGGAACAACAAGTAGCTACTTCAATTATTTGTTGTGAAATGAGGAACAACACCCTTCAAAAAAAACAACATATATGGCCCTATATGGCCCGTTTGGTTAGGTGTTGCAAATGGTGGTAATGGTAATGCATTATAGTGTAAATTTGTAAGGAATCCCACATCATTACCCATGGTAATGCTACTTGATCCCAAAACATCCATTTTCTTCCTAAAATCTCATTACTATCCATTACCACTTGGGAAGGTGGTATTGGGTGAGGTGGTAATGGAAATTTATATAAGAAAACCATATTTTGTGATGAAGTTTCATTACCATGGTCATTTACACTAAAATTACGTTACACCACTAACCAAACGGGCCGTAAGGGTTTCTAATTAGCAATAATACACGTCCTTCAATTTGATAGCCCAATTTTGATGATATCTTGGTATCTTAATTACTCTAATTTTATAAAAAAAAACTCGGGTTGATTTTTCTGTAAACATTCTAAAATGTTCTCCTATCATATTACATCATAAGTCCTAGAAAGCAAGAAGTAGTTTTTATTCCATGCTTATAGTAAAGTGACAGCAAAAATATGAAATTTTCCTAATTATGAACATCTATCTCAACATTACTATTGACTAGCATATATAAAAGATATTTTTACTAATTCATAAATTGGAAAACAATTGCTTTTTCCTTGAAGTAATTTTCACCCCAAGTCCCAACAAATAATGATTTGCCAAATGGGATTGATGCATGAGGAGTTCAATTAGTGGGAAGTTACTTTAAAAAATTGTATGGAAAAAATTAATAAATTTTGGCACATTTTCTAAATAAAGAAAGAAATCAATGGGATTATTTAACCAAAAATAAATAAAATTAATACAAGAAGAAACCAAAAATAAATAAAATTAATACAAGAAGAAACTAAATTATCGTGTGTGGTCTGCTACACCTATATTTATATATAGTACATAATTCCTAAAATGTTCCATCATTTTATCCAAAATTATAAGTCACGAAGTAGAATTTCACAATAATATATTATTAAAATTTACTAAAATAAAAGAAATGAGGAAAAATATGAAGTAAAAAGTAGAAAAAAAATTACCTATGGAGGCAACGATCTCCATAGCACCGCTGACCACAATCATAATACACCACCTCTCTCTCTCCTCTGACTTCTGCTTGACTATTGGGACCCAACAATACATTATCATCTTCATTCTTCTTTTCTTTTTCTCCAGCAGATGATGATTCAACTTTAATACTATCTGCTGCAATTGCCTAAGTTTGTGGAGGATTATGATGATGAATTGAGTTTTTTATTTGAGTGTTTAAGATGGTTATGAAGGTGGGAGTAATTTGATGGGTTTTGTGAGAAATTAAGTATTGGGTTTTTTCTGGTAGTTTTATAGTGTTTGTACTGAGAAACAAGGTTTTTAATTTTAAGGGTGGGTTATATGGGAGAATTGCTTGCAAGTTGCTCAAATTGATTGAATTGGAGAGAGAAAGAAGAAGAAGAGGAACAGAAAAGGTCAACGTTGCTTGGTACGTTGGAGCATGGGCCGCATGGGCGCATGGCTCCTGTCCTGGCCACGTTACGTCCTAGTCTTGTTTATTGTTGATTTACTTGATTAGGTAAATTTATGTTGACCCATCAATATTTTTTTATTGGAGCCCCCATTGGGGACCCTATAGTAATCTTGTCAGACCGAGATCTTTCACAGGTCAATTCGGTCCGGGTTTGCGGGCAGACACTTTGAGAATGGGGGATAGTATGGGGAACCCCTCTCCCAAAGTTCACCTAGTGGGGATCCAAACCCTTCTTGGAGCCCCCATTGGGGACCCTATAGTAATCTTGTCAGACCGAGATCTTTCACAGGTCAATTCGGTCCGGGTTTGCGGGCAGACACTTTGAGAATGGGGGATAGTATGGGGAACCCCTCTCCCAAAGTTCACCTAGTGGGGATCCAAACCCTCAATCTTAAGGTCAGAAGGTTATTTTCTTACCATTAGGCCAGGCTTAACTTGGTTATTGACCAATCAATATGGGAAGTTGTAGTACACTTATACAGTTGCAGTTAGGCCTAAATCATTAGCCATATATATTTCCTTTGTTTTTTATTACTTGCATCGTTTCCTTTTGCATAAGGACCAAGGTGAAGAGAGAAATACACAGAGATAAAAAAAAATGAATAATGTGTACTAGAAGAGAGAATAAATTGTTAAAAATAAAAACGATGCAAGTAATAAGAATTGCCAAAAATGAAAAACGATAAAACGATGCAAGTAATAAGAAACATATGAAGTACAAATGTTTGATATTCTAAATTCTTTACCATTATGTTGGAAATAACTCCAAAAAATAGTAAGTGTGACGTAGTAGGACTTAAAAGTCCAGATTTTTTTTCAAGAGAAATTTAATTGTGGCTCGCTCGACATATTTTGACAATTGATGTAAAGATGTTGTATCAAACTTTTCATTGTTAATTTGGTGTAAAAAGGAATTCTACATTTGCTCTCTATTTTTCACCTTCCACTTTCTTTCCTCCCAACTAGGAGTGAAAGTTATTCGGATAAAAATCGAAATCCAATCCAATTCAAACTGAATTAGTAATTCTGATTGGCCTCGAACTAAGTTCGAATTGGATTTGAATTGAGTTTTTGGAAAATTCGGATTTTCGAATTGGATTGGATTCCGATTGAGTTTTTTAAAAAATGGGTTTTCGGATTGGAACTGATCGAGAGTGATTAGATCCAAAATAATCGAATAGTAAATAGGTCCTATATTTATTATTTATGATTGGGGTTTATAGATTTTTTTTTTTTAAAATATAGCCCAAATGGTCCGACAGCCTTTCCCTTCAAAGTTAAAACCCTAATTTGTTGCTCTAAAGTTGAACATGTTGTGTAGTTAAATATGTTGTTATGTTGTTGAATCTTCTATTGTAATAAATTATTAGTTGTTATTAATTTAATAATGAATTTTTGTGGGATTGTGTGAATTACTTCGATTATCGAACACTATATTATGATGCTCGCGTCAAATTTATTTCACCGAAAAATCAAGGTTAACAAAAATTGGATAATTCGGAATCGGATCTAATCTAGTATCTGAAAATTCGGATTAGATTGCTTTGGACTCAAACTCTAATTGGTTTGGATTTGGATTGGAAAATCAAAATCCAAATTTTGTTCAGATCGGGTTGAATTATATGCTTAAATTCAAACCGTACATTGAACTTTCACCCCTACTCCCAACCCAAGTCGTATCATGTATCCGCCCCTTTTATTTTCAATTCTTACTTTTCTCCCTAATTTGTTCACACAAGAATCAAGCAAAAGAAAACTATACTAAAATTATGTTTTCCATTAGAGACTTCTTTCGATATATGAAAATAATATTCCAGTACAAATTTTTTACATTCAACAAAATGTTAATGAAATCTGAACTATTTAAAAACTAAAAACTATTGTTTATGTTTCCCATTGAAAACTTTTTGCATGCAAAAGAATGTAATTATTTTCCATCATTGGAAGAACTTTTAAGAGCTACTACTTATTAATGAAATCTGAAGCAAATGAAATTCAGTAAAAGATAGGATAAGCTTCTTGATCAAAACCGTCTTTGTTTATTTAACTAGTTATTAGGCCCGGGCTACTCCCCGGATAAGGAAAATTTTCATTTACTAATATTATACTTTAAGATGATAACACTAAATGTTATTTGTTCTAGTGGTTAAGACTTTAGTATATGTTCTTGAGGTTCCGGGATCAAATCCTATACTATGCAATTTCTAAATTTTTTTATTATTGACTATTACATAGAGTAAAACTCCCTTAGGGAGAGCGCCACGTGGCACCGTTCCTTGTTTACGCACGCCTTTTAATATATTAGCATAGATTCTTTTGTGCATAATTTTAATTTTGAGTTTGATTTTGGGGTTTATAGGGTGAGGCGTGTCTAAATGCGCAAGCAATCAAGAAATTTGTGGACGAGAGTCAGAAATTGGCTTAATCAACTATTGTGATGTTGGGCTGTGTAATGGAAAAATCTCAGTGCTTTCTTCGTAGTAGACAAGGCTGTTACTAGTGGACTTCTGACGGTTTCTTGGGTCAGACAGGCCGAGATATAGCATACGCTTGCTACGAGCCTGCCTCAAGTAGTTGGGTCACTTTACCCTATACAGAAAATATTTGTGAAACATCAAGTAACTCACTCTCAAGTTTCAACCCACCACATCAAACTTCCCACTCCAAACCGAGCTTCAACCCATTTGGAGTGCCATAAAGAATGCCCAAAAATTCAGAAGGGCTATTATCTTATGGACGGATTGTGAAATAGCAGTCTTGATTGATCCAAACAAAGCAGATAAGGGTGTTCGGAACATAGCTAAAGATATTAGGAAAGGCGTATCCTCTCTTCCTTCTAGGGATAGCAATCCAGTCCAGATCCGACCCTAGTCCGCTCCGATCCGAACGAAAAAATCCGAGTCGAATTCGACAAAAAAGTAATCCGATTCCGACTCCGTTTAAAAAGTCCGACTCCGAGTCGGAGGAGGGTCGGAGTCGGATCTCATAAAATAATCCGACTCCGACTTTAGGTCAATTAATCCTTTTTTCTTATTTATGTTAATGTATTATTTATGTATAACCTGACTTCGACTTTCAGCCAATTGTATTATATAAGATTTTCCCATTGAAGAAATGATTGTTAAAAATAATAGTATTATTTAGATTATTTGTAATATAAGATTTCCATATGATTATTAGAAAAAAATGTAATGATTAGATTGTTGTATTATAGAAGACTTTTCTATTATAAAAAATGGGCGAAAAAATAAGTCGGATCGGGTTCGGAGTCGGATGTTCGGATTTTAAGTCGGTCCGGATTCGGAGTCGGATGTTTGGATTTTAAATCGGATCGGAGTCGGATTTTCGGACTCGGATGTCGGAGTCGGATTTAAAATCCGGCTTCTTGTAGGGTCGGAGTCGGATTATGCATAATCCGGCCCAAGTCCGACCCGTTGCCATCCCTACTTCCTTTCTTTTGCTGTCATAAGGTTGCAAGAAAGTTAGTCAAGGAGGCTCATAAGCTTGCGGTGGAGAGGCGAAATCCCCCTTAGTGTTGTGTTTTATTTCTTCTCTTTTTCTTACTCCGTTGCCAAAAAAATAACAGAGGACTTCTGCATATCATAAATTAAAGAACGACGAAGGAAACTAATTAAAGAAAGGTAAATGAGTTTAGAATTTAGAGGAATACAGATGCATCGTGGTTGATTGAGTTAAGATGGGACTTTCCGTTGTTTGTTTTCGTCACCAATTGGCAATTATATACTTCCTCCGTTGTTTTTTCTGTTGCAATAATGGAATTTTTACATTGTTTATTCACCATCTCTTAATTATCTATTATAATTTTTATGTAAAGGAAAATATAGTCATTTGAGTCTAGTTAAATTCGTTTCGACATATACTTTTAAAATATCAAATTCGTATAATTTTTACTAAAAAGTAAATAAAGATATTAATAGTTGAGGTTGTGCATTGACAAGCGTGAAAACTCAATTGATATAATAGAAAAAGAATGGGGAAATACATACTAGTTTAAAATTTTGTGTGATGCACGGGTTGGATAGTTATAGTTTGTAATATAGATCTACAAAATCGAATCTTACAAACTCGAGTATATGTATAGGGTTTCCAGTGGAAGTTGAGATAGAATCCTCAATTCTGCTCTCGTAATATTATGTCAAAGTTTGCTTGAACTCCATTAATGGAGTTTGAAGAACGAAGGCAATAGTAATGGGAAGAGGAGAGAGAAGAGAGGATGAAGGAGAGAGAAAAATCGTCAGAAATATTTCAATGCTAGAACTTCAATATGATTCGGTAAAAAATAATTGCGACCAGCCTTTGAAGCTGTCCTAAATATCCTTGTTTTGGTAGTGAAATTAAGAATAGCAGCAAAGAAGGCAACCCAAAAAAAATTCGCCCTCTGTAATCTCCCTACCTCATTAAGAGGGCACAACTTGATATTATCGCCCTTTTTGCTGTTATCAAGGAGGGCAATTTACAAATTGCCTTTTTCTGTTAATCAAAGAAGAGACAATTTATATTTGCCTTATTTGATGTTTTCTATTAAGACAAATATATTATTGCCTTCTTTATTTTAGCTAAATTGCCCTTTTTGGTAATTATTCTTGTAGTGTATACATAATTTCCTTAGAATTAGTAGCACTACTCGTCAACATCAGGCCTCTTCCTTGGCCTCCTCTACAACTTTCTTCATGTTGTACTGGTGGCAGAATTCTTGAAATTGTCAATAGAAGCAAGTAAAGCACAAAAACGATAGAAGGAAGCAAAGCAGAAAAATGGTAGCTTACATAATTTAAACTTCAGTTGGATTGGTTTATAAATAGGTGGATATATGTTTGCTTTCAATTCCATAGCAGGACTCGAGGGCAAGTCTTTTAGAAGGAGGGAACTATGTTACAGGAGGTTTATCAGTGTTCGTTAGTTAGTGTTGAGGATAACGTAGTTATCCTAGTTGATCAAATATCATATATGACATTATTCTGATAATAGAAGTCTAGCATTAGGAGATATTATTAAAGTTAATAAGATAGAATTAGGAGATATAGATTATCTATTGTACAATTAGGTTCAAGTTGGATATAGTTTAGGAGTTAGTGTCTATTGAGGTTTCTTTCCTAACCTTATACTATATATAAATACGTGATTGATTTATGAGAAAAGGTGTGACCAATATTGAGATTGGTATTGGTTGCCGAAGAGAAATTTAACATGGCATCAAAGCCTAGGGAGATATGGACCTGAATCATGAGAGTTTGTGAGATTGAAAAAAAAAACAGTACCCTCCATGAGAGTGTGAGAAGAAAGATCAATCCACAAAAATAAAAATAAAAAACTTTACAAGAGTTTGTGAGGTGGGAGGAAAACATAAACATAACGAGTTTGAAAAGAAGGGTGTTCTTGTTCTGTTAAACTATTTGGTGAGTTTGAAAAGAATGATTTTCTCATCAAAAAGACAAAAAAAAATTGCAGGTTCGAAAAGAATGGTGTTCCTGATCGATTGATATAGGTGACAAGAGGTTTAAAAAGAATGGCGTCCCTCGTATAGTGAACAGGTTCGAAAAGAATGGCGTCCCTGCGTGATTGGTGATTGATGGATTCGAAAAGATTAACGTCTTCATCATCAAGTAAAAATTTTGTTGATGCCGACATCACTAGTTTTGTGCATCTCGACTCCAACAAAGAAGGTGAAGAATTTCCAGTTCATTCGAATCTGGGGCAAAACAGAAGATATTTCTTTTACTTTTCCAATCGTATTGTTCGTAAAACTACCGTCGCGATTGCGGGAGTCAAAGTTGATAAGATAGAATTAGGAGATATAGATTATCTATTGTACAATTAGGAATCAAGTTGGATATAGTTTAGGAGTTAGTGTCTAAGGTGACCAATATTGAGATTTGTATTGGTTGCCAGAGAGAAGCTTGACAGTTAGTAAGGAATCTTTTAGAAGTTGTTAGGAGTTTGTTATATTATGTTGTAGCCAAATTTTAATTGATTTAAATTGTATAACTAGATATATAATCTATGTAATAATCATTCAATCAATTCCAATAATAATTATTTTCTCATCTCCCTCTTTTTACTTCTTTATAACTCTAGCACCCAATCAATTGTGTTCCACTTAATCCCCTTCATGGCCACATATCTTTTCGGCTAAGGAATGGGCTCCTCCTGCCTGAATCCAATTATCTCAATCTCTTCTGAAATATCTTTCTCTCTATCTGTATTCTACTTCTATAACTCATAACTTGAGCTAATATCCAATAGCAAGATCCTGTTACAGAGTACATTAATTGAATAATAACATAAAATATTAATTGAATTAATCTAAAGCATACCTGAATTGCAAGAAAAAGGGTAGAAAAATTTCTATGGCACCCAAGGTAATGTATTTATTTGTCACGTTACAAAATCTGTTCTGGGTGGGCTACTTTGACAACACTAGACGTTTACAAAGAACGTCATCCCTTTCTATCAGCTAAAATAATTATTAAAGTTTGGAATGGGGGAATGTGTCGAATAAAAAAGAATACTACAAGATTGCTGCAGAGTGACGACTTGAAATCATCAGATTTTGTAGAGAGAAGCATATTCGCATTCCTTCACCTAGTGCATTTAATTTGTTTGGTAAGTTTCTTTTACTGAAATTACTACCTTATTTTTTTTAATTGACTTTTCTAAATTGTCACGTTCTTCTTATAGTGAAAAATTTGATCGTGACTATCCCAATATACAAAATGATGATCGAAGTTATGCTCAATTGTTCTATTGGAAAATTTTGAGCAATGGAAAAAGAAATGAATTTGAAAAGGAGAAGAGTGAGATAGATGAAGCTGTTAATAGCAGTATCCCGGACTTCCCGCAACAAAGAAAAAAGCCAAAATTTGACTCATGTACGTATATATATGTATGTCCGATCTAATGTCATCATTCAATATCCAATGTTCTAACTTTTTTCAAATTATATATTAGCGCCATAATTGCACATTTTTCGTGCTTCCATAGCTGTCATGTTCATTCTTCTATAGAAGTTGTTTATGTATTGTTAGTACTTCAAATCTTCAATTGTAGTTTATCAATTACTATATTTTAGGATAATATGTCAGAAATCACGTTATAAATGTCAGTTTGAGATACCACCTTATAGTGAAGTATTGGCACTAAAACACTTTTTGTCAATAAAAATTTCCAAGATGAGACCAATATTCGAGTTCCAACATTATTTTACTTTTGTGGTACAGACATTATACGTGCAAGTCACGCTACCTACTAAATCTCTCAAAATTTGTTTCCTTTTCTCCCTCGTTTTTCCCCCCATCAACTTTCTCCCCTAGATTTTTAAGAGGACTAAACATGAAAATGAGGTGAAATTTGAAGGGTAAAGAATGAATTTGAGGAGTTTAGTGAGTCAAATGACTTGCATGTATTAGTTAATGCCTAAAAAAGGTGAAATCAATGTCAAAATCCGACAAGTGTTTCCATCTCGCAAAAAATAGTTCATAAAAAAGATAATCATTACTTATTGATAATCAAATATATTAAATTTTGAAATCATGCATCGACAAGCGTGAATACATGAAATGGTTCAACTATTTCTAACCGGAAGAAGTATTTGATATACACAATTTATATAATATCAATGGTAATTTGTAAAATTGCAAAGTTTTTAGCTAAAAAAAAGGAAAAATTGACAGGAGAGGTCTGAACTTTGGCCGATAATTTTTAAAAGGTACCAACTTTGGATTAACCTGTGGAGGTCCCAACTATAGGGGGTCCTAACTTTTATTGGGTCTGTGTGACTTGTAACTGGCAACATAGGTCATAACCTATTATACAGGGTCCCACGTAATGTTTAATGAGAAAGTAAGTTTTACAGGTTGGTCATTAACAGACCCTAGTAATTGTTTACCCCCCTAAAATTAACTCCTCCCTCCCTGAACTGTTCATCTTCCTCCTCCGTCGCCATTACTGTGCAATTTTGAAGTTGAATGAAGAAGGAGAGCAGACAAGTTTCGCGATTTTGAAGAAACCCTAGTAAGTGAATTATTTTGAACTTCTTTGCTTGTTTGTAAAGCTTGAATTTTTGGCAATGGTGTTTAGTTTGAAAAACGATTTTTTCGAAACAAGAAACAATGTGTTTGGTAAAGGTTGAATTTTTGGCTTTGCAATTTTTTTTTTGTTTTATGCTCCATGAATTGAACTGTGAAAGCAAAATGTTGATTATTTTCTTGTTGTTTCATTCATGACTGTAGTTTGCAAGTGATGGATATTGTGACCTAAAGATTTTGGCATGGGGGAATTTTCAAAAAAACTGATAAGGGTATCGAATACATTGGTGGAGGTGGGAGGACCTTTTCTGTTGATCCTGATGAACTGTGTTGGTTTTATTTGGAAGAGTTGGCCAAAAATGTGGTACTTATAGGTTAATTGATAAAGTTTTTTACCTTATTCCTGGGAAGACACTAGATGATGGTTCGAGAATAGTTTACAGAGATAAGGAGGTGTTAGAGATGGGAGAAATAGCATTGAAAAACAGGTGTCTTGACCTGTTTGTATTACATGGGGTTGATGAACCTCAAATGGTGGAGGAAGTGAACCTTTTAGACTGGGCCACTAACCAACCTGAACCCAGTGAGGGGCCTGACCAAACTCAACCTAGTCAAGGGCCTGAAGCCAGTATGTCAAAACCTGGGGCTGAACCAAATGGACCTGAACTAAATGGACCTGAACCAAATGGGCCTGAGCAAACTGGGCCTTTTTAAGCCATCTGTACCTGTTCAGCAAATAAAACCAGAACTGCCCACAAGTAAACCCTCCCTTCCAAAACAAAGGCCAGAAAAACTCAAATGCTTTGGTAAGAAAAAGGGCCCACAAGTACTACCCCCACCTAGGTCTAGTCTTAGGCTACAAGAAGTTCAGATACTCTCTGAGAACCCTTTTGCAAATAAGCCTCCCTTACAAAGACCTTCAGCTACAACTGTAGACTGTCCTCCCAAACCCTCACTGTCATCACAGGCTCCCTCACAAAGACCTTCAGCTACATCTGTAGACTGTCCTCCCCAACCCTCACTGTCATCACAGGCTCCCTCACAAAGACCTTCAGCTCCAACTCCCTTCTTTAATGAGTCCAGCAAAGAACCTTTCATAGATGACCAAGAAACTCTTCCACATGATTACTATGAATGGTATGACAACAGGCCTGAAAGTCCTCTTACATGGAGGCAGTTAGTTGGTGAAGAAGACAATCGTGACTCCTCTAGGTATGAACCTAGCACTGAAAGCTCAAATGAAAGTGATTCATCTGAGTATGTAGATGAATCTGAAATAGGTGAAGATGAGTTACATGATCTGTTGAATGAGGAGTATAAGGAGGTGGCTGAGGATGAAATTGAGAGAGTTGTTGATGGTGATTATCCTGAAACCAGTGATGATGAACTGAGGATTACAAGAAGTAGAGTTAGAGGGACCAACACCAAACTGTTTGAAATTGCACAACAGTTGCAAAGGGAAGCTGCAGAAGGAAGGATAAGAGGGGGAAATGAAAAACAACCACATAGTGAGAGTGGGTTTGTGAGTGAATATGAGGACAGTGAAGATGATATGTCCAATTCTGTTTTGGGAACAATATTCTCTTTTTTGGCCACATTATTCTGTTTTGGGAACAAAGTTGATCTATTTTGTGCAACTGTTGTTACAATCAGTTTGTTTGCTACAATTGACCATTGTTGACAGTTATTGATATTTAATTGCATGTTGTGTCAATCAATACACTTGAATTACTTTTGTTTCTCAATATTTGCAAATATATGAAAGAGTAATACACAAAGTATGTCAAAATAGGATTCATTCATTCATTCATCCAAAATGCATAATCATTGATTAGTTGTTACATTCATGAAATTGAAGCCCACAAAATAAGTCATCTAAGGCACTTTAACCAGCCTAAACACCTACATAAACATCCATCATCCATGAAACATCTATCATCCTAATGCCAATTTCACTCCTTACACATCCAAAAGTAAGCTAAGAACATCCATGAGACAACCATCCCCATTATAGCATATCTCTGTCCCCTAGCTGTCTTCTGCATTTCTCCACGCATTAGTATCATCTCAGCCTTCATTTGATGCATAGACACTGTCATGTTATCCTTCTTCAACTTTAGTTTTCCAAGCTTCTCTTCCAATGTTTTGAAACCAAATTCGAGCTCAGAAACTGTTGTGTATTGTTCCATTAGCTTTGACTGCAAGTCCTCACATTGGTTGCACCCTTTTGTAAACATTGCCCCACTCTCCCACAAGAAAAATTCGCAATCATGCTTCTACAACAAAAAAGGGCAACCATTTCATTTAATGTTGAAATTGCAATTATCAATCAAAAAAACACAGAAAACCCTAATTTGCGCAAAACTCAAATTTACGCAAAACCCTAATTTGCGCAAAACACATCTCTTAGTAAAATAGAGAAACAAAGTAGAAAACTTACTGGCCACATTGAACAGCCGTAAAACCTTTTCCCATAGCTTCCACTGTTTTTCGATGTCCTAAGTTTTGTCGGAATTCCATGGTTGCATCTTACAATTGCTTCACTTTTGGAGTTGATAGATCCAGAGCCGCCAGATTTTTGTGCTTCCATTGTAGCTTAACACAGAGAAAGAAAGAGAAAGAAAGAGAAAGAGGGATTTTAATGAAATCAACCTAACGTGCCTTTTTAATGAAGTCACGTGAGGGTTTACCGGATTTAGAAGGTTGGCAACCTGTAAGGTCCAATAAAAGTTAGGACCCCCTATAGTTGGGACCTCCACAGGTTAATCCAAAGTTGGTACCTTTCAAAAATTATCGACCCAAGTTCAGACCTCTCCTGTCAATTTTTCCTAAAAAAAAGGAAAGAAAATATGAATTTTGCTTTTACACGAGTTAGTACAACATTTGTGGTTTACTCCCACAACAGGGCAAAACCAAATACCACACAAGGACCACACACAAATGACTTAAATGAGTTTACTAACTACATTTAGCCATTTAGGGGTCAAAGTTCGGTGTACAGTTTGGACTTAGGTCTATTCTAATCCAATCTAAACAAAAATTTGGATTTCAAATTTTCAATCCATATGCAAACCAATCATAGATTAAGTCTAAACAAATCCAATCCAAATTTTTAGACACTACGTTGGATCCAGTCCGAAATATCCAAAATTTTAAACTCTATTCTTTGGATGAAATAATTTAAGTACGAACATCAAAATCAAAATAAAATGTTCGATAATACAAGTAACTCATACAATCCCATAAAATTTCAGTAATAACAACTAATAATTGATACAAACCCATAAAGTTTATCGAAAATACTCAAGTCCAATCCCAAATATACGATACAAGGCTTATTTGCTTTTCAGTTATTTTGGATTTTTAGGTCCATTCACCCTCAATCCAAACCCATTTGAAAATCCAAATTTTCAAAAAACCTCAATCAGTATCCAATCGGAACATAGTTCGAATCCAATCCAAATTACTAATTTTGTTCGGATTAGATTGGGTTTCGGTTTTTATCCAAATAACTTTCACCTCTAAATACATCATTGACGAAGCATCTTCTGATGCAACTGAAGGCAACAGATCGATCTGCTCCGGCGTGAGATAGTGGGACTCATGACTTGCTGAAGCAATTGCTGCTCCACCTCAGGGGTTAACTGCGGGTTCTGAAACAAATTACTTGATGCAAGCTTCAAGATTCTATAGCTAAAGGTCTAAACTCTAAATCATCAAAATTGGTTAGCAGTAGAATGATAGATTGCAAATGAGTTACAGGAGGTGGACGAGGTGACTGATTACCATCGGGCAGTTCTCCCCGGAAGTATTTTCTCGAGAACCAAGTATTTGCATTTTGTTTTCACTCTGATGATTAAACTCCACGCACTGATATTCTTATTGGCTACTTATTTTTTATTTTTTTTTGATGGGATGTTTAATTGTTTATCACAGTTTTTAATAATGAGTAATGATAATCTTTGTTGATGGTAGCAATGTGCTCACACAAATCACCAAGCACCAGTATGAGAAAATTCAATATACTATACTTCTGAATTCAGGTTCAAATAGTTGCCATCTAGGCTAGCATAATAGGTTACTCATGTTTGGTAGTAACTAGTAATGAAAGCTGCAGGACGCGACCTCACTATGATGAGCAAAGCCATTTCCGATGAAGGTCCGAGATGGTGTTCGCGACCACCTAATAGGACAAAATAAGGGAATCTTCCCTCCAGTCAAACTCATCTCAGTCGTACACGTGTCAACGGATTATACACCTTGCCAGAGGAATAGTATTCCTAGATATACCCAATGGTACTATTCTGGAGGTACATTCTAAAACACTATTTTTTCTCTCTATCTCTCTACTTTATCTCTCTATATCCTTAGCGGACACATACTCACTTGAGCGTCGGAGGGGGTTTCCTCGCATCCCCCCTCGAGGGTAGTTTACGTTTGCTTCCTTGCAGCTTTTCACTCACGGACGCCCCACGATTACTGACGGACACTTTGGAGGACCGTCATCGTTCTGATACCGTAACAACTTGGCGCTAGAAGGAGGGGGCTCCTATCTTTGTGAAGTAGTCATGGACAAGGCAGACGACACAAGTCTTGGTCCGGCAGGGTTTCCTGAAACCGGTCAAGGGTCTTCCCAACCCGCAATTACCGGAGCAATGGGGGCACCTGAATTCAACTTCAGGGAACCCGAGAAAAACACTTTTGAATGAACTCCTAACAACAACATCTCTCAGGTGAACAATAGTAACGTTCTACTTAATCTAGCTCAGCTGAGTCAGTTCTCCCCTAAATAATTGAAAACAGTCGCATCATTCATACAAATATTAGAGGGCACTCCACAACCTAATGATAACATCCCTACTCCGAATGCAAATATCGGTCAACACCAAAAAGCAATCACTGGTTTTAACCGGTAGAAATGTCGACGGTACACCGAAGAAAGATGCGTACCTTCACTCGAGAAGGACGACAGTTGAAGAGTGATGTGTCACTTTTATTTATAGTTTTTAGATGCATTTTGATTACATTTTAGAACTCCTTTTAGAGCATTTAGGTGCATAGTGGCATGAATTACGTAAGTTGTGCTCTACTACTCCCCATTTGCGTGTTTCGATGATTTTTCAGGTTATTTTGATGCAAATTGATTATGATTATCTAATATCAAGCCTAATAATCATTGAGGATGAATATAGCTTGCACAAGGATCACAATGCATCCGTTGGGATAATTTAGAGTTAGAATGAAGCAAAGAGTTAGTGAAAGAAGTGCCAAAACTGACACCTGTTCACTATTTTGATCATAACTTGTGATACAAAATTGATAATTGATAAATTCCAATTGGGTTGGAAACTAGACTTCAAGGGCTTTCCAATGATAGGTCACACGCCCCAAACGGACTTCTGGTTTGAGAGATACAGCTTTCGCAAGTTGATGCAAAATGGCAGTTTTCCCGCCCGATGGGATCGAGCGGTTTAGCCCGATCGGGCCCGAGAGCATTTTCTTCTGGCTGCGTTTTAGAGTTGAAAACAAGGGGAAAAGACTGCCGCCCGATGGGACCGGGCGAGCTTGCCCGATCGGGCGGCAGTCCGTCATATTTCCGAAACGAAGAGACTCTCGCCCGATGGGATCGGGCGAGCACCCGGAAGCCTATTTTTGTTAGGTTTTTAAAGCTTCCCTAGGTTATTATAAATAGCTTAGTCTATTATTTTTGCCACACCTTCTTCTACCTTTTTTCATAACTTTTCACTTTTCATTATTTAGTCTCTTTCTCTCTAGCTTTAGTTTAGTTTTCTCTTCTTCTTTTTTCTCTCTAGTTTTTAGTTGTAAATCCTAGTTTTTCTTTTCTTCATTAATTCATTAGTTTCATTATTTCATTCTCTTATTTTCATTGTTTTCTTTTAATTATGTTTTCCTTTCTCTTTCTAGATGTAGTTTTTATTCTTTATTCCATGATTGAGTAGTTTTTATTTCTAGGGTTTGGGAATCCATGTTTATATGCTATGATTCTTGATTGATATTTATTGATAGTTTGAATTTTCATTGATATCTCTAATTGATTAGTGTTTTTATTGTTAATCTTACAACCTGATCAATTGTTTGATTAATTCTTGCTAATAATTATTTGTATTGACCAAGATCTTACTTTTAGAGGCTTGCCTACAATTAGCAAATCTGATTATGTTGAGCGACCATACTAGCATATGTTGATTTGAGAGCGTTAAGACCCGATCGTAGGATTAACTTGTGCTCTAGATATCTGATTAATTGAACTATTGATGATATTTTGATAGATTATAGTTATAAACATGGTGAACCATTGCCCTAGATCCTTTTAGTTTTATTTTTATTAGTTTAGAACCTTAATTATTTTATCTCTGATCTTGTTTAGTTTTTCCATACCTTAGAAACTAGATTAAAACAACCATCTCTCTGTGGATTCGACCCTACTTACCCTACTACATTGTTAGAAGGTTTTGCTGGAATTATTTTTGACAGGTGTACGACAGCCTATCAAAGAGGCAGCTAGATGAGCCAGGGCACGAAGAGCCAATTCTGGAAACCGAAGAGATTGATAACTCTGAGGATGAGAATCAAGGTCACTCCCACCGTGAGTACAGCACCAATGGTGCTAGTAACTATTCGGCTGGCGGACACCTGCTGATCAAGCCCAAGCTCTCTCCCTTTGTGCCAGAAATTTTGAACCATCCCATGCCAAGAATTAAAATACCGTCTTACAAATACTATGGCAGTTCAGATCCGGGTGATCATGTTGCAGCCGACGAGGGTCACATGTACTTATACACTCAGGTGGACACCATCTGGTGTAAGGTGCTCCCATCCACTCTGATCGGGATCGCCCAGACATGGTTCAAGAGTATTAAGCCTGGTGACGTTTCTAGTTTCTCTCAACTATCGTCCATGTTCAGCACTCATTTTGTGAGCAATCGGCAAGCGCACTACTGGGAAATTATTGTCCATCAAGCACGGAGAAACAGAATCTCTTTGTGATTTCATTGGTCGCTTCAATGTCGAAGCGGTCACCATTCCGCGTGCAGCAGAATGTGGTGGTTTTAGCTTTGATGATAGGCTAAAAGAGGGGTCTGCATTGAGAAGTTATTTGGGTTGTAAGATTTTCACATCATTGGGACCTGTGCTTGGAAAAGCTAATGAATTTATAAGAGGTGAAGAATTTGATAAGGCCGATGAGAAGTTGCGGAAAGAAAAGGGTCGTGACAGTGATCGCGACCGTGATGAAAGAAAAGAATCAAACATGGTCAAGAAGGGAAATCACTGAGAACGTGGTGACCGGGAGAGAAGTGAACGCAAAGAAAAGTTTGATGCGTACACACAACTCACGACCTCAAGAGCTCAGATATACACCATGAACAAGGAAAGTGACAAATAGCAGCGGCCAAAAAAGATGTTTCGCAAGAACCGTGACAAGATTAAGTGGTGCGATTTTCATGGAGATCACGGCCATCTAACTGAGGATTGTAGGTACTTGAAGGATAATCTGGAGGACCTCATACGAAAGGGCTACTTCACACTGTACAAAGCGCAGACAAATTATAATGTTCACAGATAGTGCAAGGATCAAGACAAGCTCTCGAGCTATTTTTGCTCCTAACTTTATTCTTCAATTGAACTGTTTATGGCATGAATTAAGCATTGCACGAGGCGATGATCCAATTCTACCACAGATACTCTTGCAAAAACATAAATATACTATTTGTATTCTAAAATAAATTAAACACTAATTACCATTTTAGGACGTTCCAAATAGATGAAACATTACTTTATTTGGTATTTACTTCTCTCTATCTCTCTCGTCATCACATTGGTCCCTCTTTTTCTTTCTATCTAACTCTCTCCTTTCCTGAATTCTCATATCAAGGCCTTATATATTTCATTTAAAACACAGTGGAGGAAGTACTATGTGTGTTGATCGTGACTTGGTGATAATGTGGTCCCTGTTATATGGTGTAGTGTTTTCATAGTTTGGCCTTAGCATATGATTTTGTGCATAATTGTTTCTCAATTGTTCGTAGTTCCTAAAAGATGCTAGGGATTCCATCTTGATATTATTTAAAGATTAAAGTATGGTGTTTTGATTGTAATTAGTTCTGGATTCTCCTTCCATCAACAAAATGAGTTACAATTATTGAAAAGAAAAGAAAAAAAATTAAAAGAATATGAAATGGCCGGTCATGTAAAGATTTTATTTTGCTTCAAATTTTGGGCAAACGTCTTCAATTTTGGGAGAAATACAAGTAGAATAATTAATGGGAAATGCACACGCCTTAAAACAAATTCTGATAAGAAAAAATAACTTATCTAGTGGCAAGATATCTAAAAATATTTGTGGTTGTAGAGGGTGTATTAAAAGTACTTATGATCAATAGAGTTTTATATGTATGCTTTTTGCATTATTATGGACACTTGTTTGAAAAAATTTTGAAAAGACATTTTCAACTTTAAACGACAATATCGATTATAAGTAACATTTTCGACTATGAGTGGAGATGTACCTTTAACATGGTAAACCTAAGTGTATAATTTGACAGCATAGAAGTATAAACATAATTAGATAGTGTGTTGAACTTTCTTTTGTTTATGTGTTACCTACCTAGTTTATTTGGGTGCAATGCGTTACCTGCCTAGTAGTAGTTGTACTACATTCTCCATCGAATCATAATAATTCTTCCTCCCACGTACGATTGATCATAAATCCATAGCAAATCATATTTTACATACAAGTATATTAAACACGTTTTTCTTTTGAGAAAAAAAAGTTAATTAACTACAACAAAATGCTTCAAAATTACTGTAATTGTATAGTTAAACGCGTCATGAATCATAATAACTAAATAAAGAAGCAAAAAAGGAGATTAAGCATGCCGGCCAATATGAACTTCGATAAGCCAATATATTTGAAGAGAATTTTGTCGATGTTGGAGACATGCTTCATACAATATATCTTATTTAGTTGGGTGGTGGTTGGTTGGTTTACTTACTGGGACAGATCAACTTGCATTTAGAGACCACTACATAAAAAAATCATGTAAAGATTAAAAAGTCCTTAATTAAAAGCACCAACATGTACTATAAGAGAAAGCGAAGGCTAAAAAGGAGAGAGATTTGAGGGTGAAGCAAAACTGCAAAAGGTCCATGTGATGTGGCCATGTACAAAAGTTTACTATGTCCTTCCTTTAAGTACATAAAACCTGGAGAGAATCTCTCTCTCGTCTTTAAGTTTTTGTGGCAAATGTACCTAATTCTATAGTAAGTAACAAGCATAGGTTACAACTTAAAAATGATCATCTCTTGTATATTTAGCAATGAATTGAAGGGGTTGAACGTTGAAGGTGAAGGGTATATTTATTGGAGCTACCAATTCGAATAAATGAGTTAGGGTTTTTCTATTCTGACCTTCCAAGCTCTTTACCTCAAGTATGTTTATGTGCTCATTAATATCGCTTACTATTCTCTTCACAAACTAATCATCACAAACTAATGAACCATGAATGAATGAATCACCGCCATTGCTTCTTGGTTAACCTCTAACATGGAGAACGTACTCAATATATTTCTTTTCGAGGCCTTATTGTGAGTTTAACTATTGGACGGTAACAACAATTAAACCTATATATTATAATAACGTTGGAAAGGGTTATACACTACGAGCTACTTTTCAATATATATACTAGTCGTAATTCAAAGGTATTTTGGCATTATATTCTCCAACTACTAATTAAAGAAGAGCACACGCTCCTGCCTCCTTTAGGCGTATCTTAATCGAAGACTGTAAAAGTCAACTGGAGCAATCTTTAAGTGACGGAGGGAGTAATATGTAATAATACCATATTTGTAAATTAAAATTAACGAAGAAATTACCTTGTTTTTTTAGAATATGAGATATACATAAATATCTATAGTTGTAGCATTATCGTCGTTGAATCCACTTATTTTGAGAATAAGAGACACACATACATTAACATCTAGTTGTCCTTTTCTTTTACACACTAGAGTATAGACTACTTTAATTTTCAAGTTTAGGACAAATAGCAAAGAGTTGCCAACTTGAATGTAGAATAGAAAGATGAAGAGAGAAGAAGCCAACTAAAAGCTATTCTACTATGCAAATATGATGCTTATATTATATATATATATATGGTCCCTACATTTAGAGGTAAGGTGGGCAGCCAAAAGGCCACAATTAGCCAACCAAAGTCATCATAAGTAATGGAGCCCATAGATTTGAAATTATTATACAAAATATCAATCATCATAAGTTTCTTATGATATATGATGATGATTGGTTTTTAGGTTTTGCATGCGCACGCCTAAAACATATTGCTTCATTTTCTTTTCCTCTTTCCAAATATCAATAATTGCCTCCTTAGAGTCACACACATGGGTTCATATCATTTCATGAATATGCACATAGAATCCCCTTTTCTCCTCTTTTGCTTATTTCTCCCTCTTAATTACGGGGTAATACTGTAGGAGAAAGTTCATCACCATCATTATATTGTTATAGTTAGTATAAAAGTTTGGCTATTTGGATTAATGATGGTGATAAAGAAATTATTTCAACTATTCAAGTCGGTGTATTGAAGGTTTTCAATGATCAAATCACCCTACTTGGGTTCAATCATGTATACAAAAAATAAAATATAATAAAATTTTACTTGATAGATAGAAAGTAACTAATGATGGTATATTGGTGATAAATCTATATATAGTTTTGTAAAATAAAGCCTCCTATTAATACGAAGGATGATGTTTATCCATCTCAAGATATAGACTTCATTACTATCTATTACCAGTTTAAATTTATTATTGAATAATAATTAAAATTTACGAAGAAAACATTAGGATGTACTCTCTATTTATATCACCATATGTATTGATAATTTGACATGACGTATTATTGGCAAGATTACATATAAATTCATTTTCATCACGACATACCATAGTAATTATAAGGGGTTTTTCTTTTTAGTTGAATCTTCCTAGATAGGAGTATCTAATAATATGAGGTGAAAAGATATGCTATTTTCTCTGCTATGGCCTTGTCTGGTAATTGATATTTTTTATTGGCTTTGCCAACTTTTCTAATACCAATTAGTCAAGCACATCAAGTGAATATAAGAAGAGCGAGCATGCAAAAAAGTTGATTATATTGCTAAAGAAAAACCTAGATCTTCTTATGTTAATTTGGTCTATATTAATTTTTTGGTAAACTAATTAAAAACACAAATTATTAGGTATAACTGTTACACCATAATTAATGATGTAAAAATATGGCAATACATTTAAATGTTATCATTTACTTAACTAGTAGTACAATATAATAATATGTTCTTTTTATTTTGCTAATTTAAATAATTCCAAATAAATAAATAAAATTGCAGTAAATGAGAAATTAATATAGTTTTTGGCAACACTAACTTCAAATTAAATAAATTGGAATTATAATAGAGATGTTCTTTAGTTAGATGCGTAGAATGACAAAGGAGAAAATGTAGTCGGGAATTGTTGAAATTGTAAAGAAAAAGTAATTGATATAATACTAGATTCGTGACATGAAAAAGTGGGCCCCAAGCAAGTGTGATGAGAAGGAGATTTTATTTCCTTTAGGCCCAAAGGTATTAGAACTGAATTTTTACAAAGAACGTACTCCATTCTTTTTTATTTACACAAATTATACTTTTATTTGGCTACTATTACTGATTTAGATTAATATATAAGTCAAAGTTTAGTGATCATGTATGATATTGTTAGATTCATTAATTTCAATGTATATTTTCAAAATATGAACTTTTTACAATATTTACGGCTTATAAATAATTAAAGATATTAATGATCAAAACTCAGCATTAACAAGCATGAACACCAAATTGTGCAGCTTATTAAGAATAAAACTATTGTGTTGGCCCGGGCAGATGTTACCTTTTTTCTTCTTTACAATTGATATGTATTTTTTCCACTCTTGTAAATATTAATTTTTAAAAAACATAACATTTAATTTACTTTATGTTTGCAATGAATATATAACATTATGTGGATTTATGAAGCACTTAAAACATTTGGTTGAGATGGTAAAAACAAACTTCTCTTTGTAAGAGGTCGCATGTTCAAATCTAGTGGCAAACAATATTTATTTTGTAAGATGATGTAACGATCTACATGGTACATAAGATGACGTGGCGAAGCTACGTGGTGCATATATAATGAATAGCGCCACGTGTCGTCGTTCCTTTGATAGGAACACCTTTTAATATATAGTATAGATGATGTATCATATCGAAAAGAAACATATGTAGTAGTTAATAATCTAAGTGTGTCCTTCTAAGACTTAGTCATCCCAAAGGCAATTATCACAAGAAAAATATAAGTAATATGATAAGATCATATTGCAAGTTTGGTGAGGTTAGGGTCATATTTACGAGGGGGCTAAGTCTATATGGAAAGAGATATAAATGCTCAACATGGATGAGGTTATGAGGTTATTTACTATTGACGTTTTGGTTTTGATGAGGTGATCCTTGAATCTGATTGCCAAGTTGTGATCAAGCGTCTTTCAAAGAGTGCTCTATACCTTTCGGATCTTGACACCATTCTACATGATATTTTAGCTTCTTGTTCATCTTTTTCTTCTCTTGTTTGGTCACATGTCAAACGTGATGGAAACTTTGTGGCTCACCATTTAGCAAAGCTAGTTCCTTTTGGAATTGAACAAATATGGGAAAACCACTCTCCCCCGGAGGTGGCGCCCTATGTACTTATGGACATTTTGTCTATGATTTAATCTAGCTTGCTTTTCCCCTCAAAAAAAAAAAAAACTATATATACCAATTAGTTTAATATGACATTAGGATAATTGGAGGCCTACCCCCATCAACACAATCATATTTTTGATCGAAAAGTTTATCATACACCCAGGTGTATCATGAGTATGGTATACCAATGCTATTTTTTACTCATTTTGAAATCATCCAAATGAGCAAAATATACTAAATAAAGAGAATTTCAAATGAGCAAATGAGCAAAGTTTAGTCTTAGGTGTACCATGCATATGGATATGGTATACCCGGGTGTGTGATGAATGAACTCTTCATCAAATAATTTATATTTCCCCGCTTCCATTTAATTGTAATACTCTCAGTTTCACGCTTTTCAATGTAAAACTAGTTTTTGGGCCCAGGCTACACCCCTGGTAATTATATATTTCATTTACTAATATTTAACTTTAAAATGATAACATCAAGTTCACTTGGGTTAGTGGTTAAGAGTTTAGTATATATGTTTGTGATCATGAGATCGAATTTTATACAATACATTTTCTATTTTTTTTTTATTGTATGTGGATTACCTAGAGTTAAACACTCTAAGGGAAAGCGCCACTTGGCATCGTTATTCCTTGTTTAGGAACGCCTTTTAATATATTAGTATAGATTTATATTATTAATATCTTTAGTAATGTTTTGGTAAAAATTATAATAATTACTTCCTCCATTCTATTTCTATTGCAACAATTATGTTTTGCGCTATTTAACCACCACCCTTTCACCATCTTTTGTGATTTTTACGTAAAGAAAAAATATAATCATGTGGGGTCTTGTTAGATTCATCTCGATATAGGCTTTTAAAATATCAAATTTTTATAATTTTAACTAAAAAATAATTAAAGATATTAATTGTTAAAGTTATGCATTGACAAGCGTAAAAACTCAATTGTCGCAATAGATTAAGAACGGAGGAAGTAGATACTAATCAAGTACACATTGAGATGAATCCAACAAGATTTCAAATGACTATATTTTCCCATCCATATAAAACACAAAAGCTAGTTACATGAGTGATTGTGAATAGAACCAAAACTGAAAGTGTTGTAATTAATTATATATATATATGTATATATATATACACATATATATATACATATATATATATGTTGGAACATTTATAGTTTAAATGTGTCTGTTGATGATATGTGATGAGAAAGAAGGAATAACGAAAAGGCAAGTCAATAGAACGCTCACTCTAAGTAGAGCGCACGATCAAAATTGTCAGGGAATTGGAGTTTGAACCAATTTCCTTGACAGTGCTGAGGAGCGCCCGCTCCAGAGAGGAGCACTGGCTCCTATTCGTCAGTTTTCCTGACGAGGCATTTTTTTCGTGAAATGGTGTATGTCTTTTCGTATATGGTTGCGTCTTTTCTTCTGTAAGTCTTCCCTAGTATATATAGGGACATATCACATGCGGAATGAGTTAGAGAGAAATTATTTATGCTTGCTTAAAGTGTGAAATCATTCCATGGTACTTGTTTAGAGAATGATATTCTCTTGTGTTTTCTCTAAACAAAATCAAACTAGAAACTCTTGTTGGGATTGTTTCTTGTTAACAACCAAGATTCAATGTTTCTTCTTCGTATCTCATAAGTGTTACCGTGATACTCTGTTGTTCCTAGTGGGTCGGTAAATAACTTATAGGAAAGCGTATCTAATACGTGCTTGGAGTTCTAATATCCATTACTCACTTGTTTATCCACACACACCTCTAACAATATATATATATATATATATATATATATATATATATATATATATATATATATATATATATATATATATATATATATATATATATATATATATATATATATATATATACATATATAATTCCTCCGTCTTTTTTTTTTTACTTGCTGCATTTTATTTAGGCTCTGTTTGGTTGGATGTAAAACATTTTCAATGTAAAATGATTTTTCATGTAAAATATTTTACAATGGAAAATATACAATAGTAAAACTAATTTTCCTTCGGTTGGTTCAATGTAAAAAAGCTATGGGGAAAAAAAAGAAAAATGGAAGGAGAAGGGATAGGATGGATAAGAGGAGAGTAAAAGGTTGCTAAGGAGGATGGAGGAAAATGTGTATTCCCTTCTTTCTACAAGGAAAATGAATTTCACCTATACAAGAGCTTTTTGCCCTTTATGGAAAACTTGTTTTACATCCCTTACCAAACCAAACAACGGAAAATGAGAGGAAAAGGAAAACTCATTTTCAATGGAAAACATTTTACACCCAACCAAACGGAGCCTTGAAACTTATTTGGTACTTATTCAAATGACAATTTTGACGTTTATTTAAATTTTTATACGTAAGGAAAAACACAGTCATACAAGGATTTTGTTTGATTTCTCTCAATGTGTACTTTCGAACTATACAATTTTAATTTTCTCTTATAATACATAACTCAACATATTAAGGTTTGAGGTTGTGTTTTGAAAAATGGAAAAAAACATAATTAACAAGTAAAAAAAAAGACAGATGGAGTATATCGCTAAGTTAGACTCTTCTCTCACTTTCATTGAAAGACAATGAGAGGAACTATTGACATCATTCCATGCAATCCGAATATAGTAGAGTTAGGCAACTTAGTTGTGTTTGGATGTTGACCATTCGAATATATTCAATGACTTATGACTTGAGAGGTTCTCCTACAAAAATCCTATTCGAACCTAAGAATGTTTGAATATACAAAACTAGAAATGACAAAAATACTCCCTCTGCTTTTTTTTTTTTTGCTACATTGTTGTTTTCACTAGTTTTTAGGAGATGTCCATTTCAATCTTTTTTGGTGTACCTTTTGACCCCTTTTAAGCATTAAATGAGGTGGGAAAAAGGTGAAAAAAGAGAATCTTTTGGGTGGAAAAAAAGAAAAAAATTTAATATTATTACTTTTTTGGTGGAAAAAGAGAGAAAACAAATATAATAATATTACTTTTTGGTGGTAAAGTTTCAATAAGGAATGTTGAAAACAACGTAGCTAAAAAAAACAACCATTTAAGAAAAATGTAGCAAAAAAAAAAGCGGAGGTAGTACTAGCTAAAGAATATCACCAATCCATCCATGTACGTAGAATTCGTTTTTTTTGTTGGGTAGGCAATATGAATATATAATACGATGAAACTTGATGTCTTATCGACCCTCTAGTATGATCTTTTCGCAAGTCGGAAACTTTTGGCAAATTGGCAATGGTGTGAGGAAAGAATAAAGCCGAAGGGGATTTTCGCCTACAAATAGCTTGTAAAGGGGTTTGTTCATAATTCCAAGGTCATAAAGCTGTCTAATTAAGGTAGACAGTAGTGCACAAAATGACTTGATGCATACAACCCTGAATTTTTTTTGATAATTTAGTAGTTAAATTTTTTGTCCCAAACTACCTTTAACTTTCATGTTTTTGCGAGAAACTACATTATAAAAAAATTATTATCCCAAACTACCTTACTTTTACCATTTTGTTGTTGATGACCTACCTTATGTCGGTTTTTGGCGTTGACTTTTGTTTTCTCCGGTTTTTTAATGTCACGCTATATCACTTGACCTCTTCAAACCCTTTTTTAATTTTCCCCACCCTAATTTTCCCATTTCCCTGTGTGCATGCGCTTTCTCTCTCTCATATCTATTTGACACTTTGTACCACCAATCCACCATTAAATTCCTCTTCTACTTAAACAAAAATTGAAACAATCACCCTCCTCAATTTCCACAAGGGTAATTTTGTTTTTCCATAATTTTGAACTGAAAAAACAAAAGTCAATGCCGGAAACCGACATAAGGTAGCTGTCAACAACAAAATTGTAAAGTAAGGTAGTTTAGGATAACAATTTTTTTATAAGGTAGTTTCTCGCAAAAACATAAAAGTTAAAGGTAGTTTGAGACAAAAAAATCTTTATTTCATTAATGAGATTGAGGCCTTACAAGAGCAGTGGTAGGCGAGTTGTTCCCAAGAAGCAACAACTCACCCCAACTGATACAAAAACAAGATACAAAGCTTCAACTGATTTCACAAAAAATCAAAGCCAAGCTACAAATTCATCCACTCTTCTAAGGCCTTGTTTTGCCAAGGCCTTAGTGTGAGTGGTCCAATGTGTAGATACATCTTTTTTTTCCATATATAAAAGTACTACAGTAATTAAAAACTACTCCCTCCGTCCCATAATATAGTGCTTATTTCTCATTTTTTACGAGAATTAAGGAAAGTGGAACATGAATGATAAACAATTAATGTTGTGGGAAAAAAAACTGATTTTAGGAGAGAGAATGGTGTATAATGGGTGAAAGAGCATTAAATATATGACTAATTAAACCCTTTGGTTCATTAAACAAAGAAAAAACTATTTCAAGAAGCGAAATAAATGATGGTTGCATGGTTTTTTAGGCAAATCAATGGGAATTGTGGAATTAAAATATAGAAACAAGAACAACATTTTGGGACACCCAAAATGGAATGCAATCACTATATTATGGGACGGAGGGAGTATTTCTTAAAAAGACAAGTGTTGCAATAATTTTAAAGCGGAAGAAATATATGTTTTAATATATGGAAATTAGGAGTATGCTAGGATAGTACTAACTACTAACCTAGAAGCTAATTAAAGCGACCTCTACTCAATTTGACCTCTTAACGTAGCATTGGGACCAAGCAAAACATAAAGGCCAAAGCCAAAATTCCAGATTCAAAGAAACAATTAAGATGTAGGAATTCAAAATGGGGTTGGTTGGCTTTGCCAGCTTGACCATCTTGCTTGCTAAACGAATTTATGGCATCATCCTGCACAGCTTCATGAAAGGCGCTTTCGCCAATTAATCGTCCCCTCCTTCTAATCACAATTCACAGGGTAGCCACTAGCCAGTGGAGGGATAGTGAGAGAAAGTTCATGACATCAATGTTTCCCACCTCTACATGACTACATCTAGTCATCTAGTGCTAATAAGAAGTACTTCATCTTTATTAAATGGGCAGCACAAGTTACACAACACAATTTCATCTATAGTATTATTTCGATTTTTTTTTTTTTTAAAAAAACTTTTTTGAATCTTTCACTCTTTTTTTATATCATTCCCACTGAAATCTTGACACTATTTATACTTAGAGAGATCTTACCGATTTTTTTCAATTTATAAGAAAAAAATATAGTCATGTGGGGTCTTGTTTGATTCGTCTCAATTAGTACTTTATTAATATTCAATCGTTATAATTTTTACTAATATAGAATGGAATATATTTAAGTTCAAAGATGTGCATTGGGAGACGCACACAGGAAAGTGAGACGGATAAAAAATCAGAGGGAGTACTATTTCCTAATTGCTAGTAGCTTTTATACAGACTTTTAGCTTGTTTCATACAAGAATAATATGGTTCGGGCGCATTCTTTTGGGTGAATCAATTAGTAAATCGAACTATAGTGAACTAAAATTGTGCGTAAAAGAACATGGCCTTATTAGTCATAACATCTTATAGGGTTTTATTTATATATTTGTCAAGTAATACTACCTTATAAGACTAACACTTAGCGAGAACTTGAAGTGTCTTAATTTTCTGAGGTATTACCTTTTAAAGCTAAAATTATACTTCAATTGTACCTAGAGTCTAATTTTTCGGTGGGAAGTCAACATCCCAGCCCATTATTGACTTTGGTTTCCATCCATTTTTTGTAATCGTGTGTGGCTAACACGCTCTCACTCTCTAGTGAAGACTAGTGGACTAAGATACATGACACATCATCTTAGATTAGATAGGTTTGGGCACAGTTTCAGTTTTCAGCTTGTTTCAGTTTAGTTTAGTTCAACTGCTTTCCTCTCACAGTTTCAGTTTAGTTCAATTCAGTCCTAATTCAACTCGTTTCAGTTAAGTTTAGTTGAATTCAAGAGAAAATGGCCTTAATGCTATACATTGCGTGTCAAATACAATGTAGGAGGTCTAACCATTTATGCACTTAAATGAGGCATTAAATTAGAGGTGAAGATTATGACTAAGTTCTACATATGCATATTAGGTAACAAAACCTACACTCATACAAGTTGTCAATTTTAGCGTTACATCAACCATACCTTCTTATCAATATCTAAGAGTCATTTTAGCACATACAAAATTCACGGAATTTGTAGATATAATAAAATTACAAAATTAGGTCACAAGCAATATGAGATCACAAATCATAGATAGGACAAGAATTGAGACTGTTGACATTAATTTTTGCTTATACATAAGATTCCTTTTTTGACATGAAAAACTTTTTTTTTTAACAAATGGCCTATACTATTCATTTTCTTATGTAAAATGGAAGTCCATTGAGTATTTCTTTTAATAGTTCTAATACATAAGTTCGATAGATTAATAATAAGCATTAAACACATTAATTTTGAAGTTTATGACAAGAAAAACGTGTCAACCGGTATTATTAGTACTTTTAATATTTTCATCTTCCAGGTCTGTTCAGTTGACCTTTATATATATTAATATTCTGTAAAAATAATTTTAGTTCACACTATGAGAGAAAACATTAGTCAATTAGCAAAATTCAATCGAATAATAGAATAAATCCATTTCAATCATTAAAGTTTAATTCAGTTAAGCACACTATAAATTATACAAGGTTTTTTTAACTTCTTATATACTTCGTGATTTTGTATTGGAGTATAGACAAACACACCATTATTCCATCTTTCATAAATTATAAACTCACCCGAACATCGTAATCTCTAAACTACCAAATACTTGTCTCCATATTCAACAATTATTATCCTCGTCAAAAGACCTTCACTAAATATGGACACTGAATAATGGCACCACATAATCTAGATACTCAAAGTCAACATCAGACTTATCAAGTCACACTAGTCAAACATTAAGCAATTCAACATTACTAAACGCTAAAAATACAATAAACAATATTTCCCCTTAATATTCCTTAAACATTCAAAAGTCAAAAAAAGAAGAAAGATAAAAACTCCATAAAATAAGGTCAAACAAAAACATACAAAAAAAAACCCAAAATAGTAAATTTAACAAGCAACAAAGGGTAAAACAGTAAATTCACAACTGGCGTGCTTTAACTGCAGAAAAAAGCTCCATCTCTTTCTCTCTCCTCTGAAACACTCTGTAAATATACAGTGTGCCCTCTTTCTCTCTCCTCCCTAGTCTTCTCTTCTCTTCCCTGCACATTTTCTCTCTCTTCTTTCTCTCTCTACATTTCTCTGCAAAACGTGTGTAAATAATATTTTGGAGGGAAAAATTTTATCTTTGTTTTTACATCACCCAGAGAAATTACTATAAGTATAAATACAGAGAAAAAAAAGAGCAAAAAAAATTGTTTGAATCTTGAGATTTGGGTCAGAAGAAAAAATTTCCAAAGCTCTGAAATTTCAGAGGAGAGAGAAAGAGAAGAAGTAATGGTAAAGGCGGCTAAGAGTTAAATACGTGGTGATGTGGTCTGAAAGTGAGATGGGTTTTGAGGGGACATGTTATTTATTACACCCATATGTAAAAAGTTAGGAAATTTAATTGATTTGGTTGGTATTTTTTGGTTTGGATAAAGAGAAATTGAGCTGGGTTTTTGCTGTTTCTCATTGAGTTGTGTTTGGAGAGAGAAAAACAGGGGGAAAAGCAGGGGATTTGCTTGTTGGTGAGGGTTTTTGAGAGAAAAAAGTAATTGGGTTTGTTTGTTTAAGGGAGAAATTTTGTGGGTTTTCTTTGTTTTGTGAGAATATTCAAGATTTTGTTGTGGGAAAATTTGTCTATTTAATTTTAGAAAGAGTAGTTTATCATTCTTTCTTTGAGTGAAGAAGATGAAGTTCATGAAATTGGGTTCAAAGCCTGATACTTTTCAATCTGATGGTAGCTGTATCAGGTAATTTGTTTCATCAAACTATTTTTTATTATATAGTTTGACTAATTATGGAGTTATTATTATTACAACATGTTTTTCTCTTTGCAAAATTGTTCATTTTCTAGATTAACTATTGTGTAAAAACTATTGTGCATTGTTATGCTTCTATGAAAAAGAAAGCTCATTTTAGGGAAAATTCTTTTGATTACTATACTTTGGCTAATTATGAAGTTATTATTGTTGCAACATGTTTTCTCTTTGCAAAATTGTTCATTTTCTAGAATAACTATTGTGTAAAAACTATTGTGCATTGTTATACTTCTATATGAAAAAGAAAGCTCATTTTAGGGAGAATTCTTTTGATTACTGTGCAAACATGTAAATTTTTGTGGGGATAAATTTCAGTGGCTTTAAATGGAGTGTGATGTAGCAGATGAAAAAGTTTAGTGCATGTTTTGGTCATGTCAGTTTGTTCTTTTGCATACCACAAATTTGGGCAGAAAAGTGAGGACTGGACTAGACTAGACTAAGGAGGGTTTTAGAAGGGTTAGAAAGAGAGTCAGGTGAACTCAGGCGTGAGTTTAGTTTTTGGTTTTTTGGGTGCAATTGGGAAAGTGGTCCAGTCATGTTGAGCCATTCTTGAATATTGATGATGGTGGTCCTAAACTCCAAATTCCAAAAGCTAATGAATTGTCATATGGCTGTAAATTCAGCCCCACTCCTTTTTCTGCTGACACAAATGTTGCTCCTTGTGTGTATCATAAATCTAGGGATCCCTTCTAAATCATGGGCATAAAATGGTTTTTTTTGGGTGTGTAGGGCTTAAACAATAATGTAAAAATGGATATGAAAGTGCAGAAGATTTTCCGTTCATGCAATGGTTATGCTACGTGGTGATGCAATCCTCTCGTAACCTCGGAAAAGGGGGTTTGGGGAATTATATAAAATAAAAAATTGAAAATTATTTAATTGGGTAATAGGTAAATAGTTGTGCCTCAGAGGATATACAATGGTTGCATAGAAAATTTTCTGATAAAATTCTACGATTTTAGTGTGGGAAATTATTTTATTTGGAGGTAAGGAGGGGGGAGTTTTCGGTTACATAAGTACAATTATCTTTTGCATGTGCAATTTTTTATCTTTTGTGAGTAAAAGACCCAAAATATGTGTAATATGGGTTTTCATCATGATTTTTTTGGTGACACATATGGTTGAAATGATGATTATACCTTTTATCTAATTAAAGTTGGCCTTAAATGAAGGCCTTTGCTTCCCCCACCTTGCTACCAAAAGATGGAATATTGATTAGTTGGTTGTTTTGTTTGTAATGTAAGATTTTGTCTACCAACTATCTTCTATGATATTAGAATTGGATTTTTCAAAGTCCTCTCAGTGAGGATCAAGGAGGATGTGGGAGCCTGAGTGCCACTCATTTTATGAGTGTAGCGAGGTTCAACTTCCATACATCTGGGATGGTCGAATAGTAGACTGTTTTAATGCTTTTACTATGGCGTAAGTGTAAAATGTGCTATGCATCCTTCAAAATAATGGGTCATATTTGATTTTGGTTTGCTGATTTAAGATGGTTTGTCAAAATCTGTAATGGTCTTGATGTTAAAGTGCATTGCTAGGTTTTCCTTACAAAGTATTTCTACTAATTAATATCACAAATTATCAGTTTAAGATAAATATATGTATTAAATGATTAAGCATGATAAAAGTTGGTAAGGTTTGACCTTAAGATTCAGATGTAAGTTGAAATTTTGAACAGGAGGGAGGGACCGAGGGAGTAGGAAATTTCAACTACCCCGTTCTTGTAAGACTTGCAAGGCTTTAATTTTTGTGTTTGTGCATGCTCTGGGGTGGCCCCTTCTTAATTTTCCAGTCATTAAGTTGTCTGTTGTCCTTGTTTTATCAGCCAATACATTATGGATTACCATACATTATGGGGCATTGTAAATGTTTTGTCATTGGTGTGGGACGTCTGGTTTGGATGAGCACAAACTTACTGGTTCAATAACTTATCTGTTGGTTGTTTTGGTGCTCCAATAATGTTAGTGGGATATCCTGGTATTAGGTCCTCTGGATTGAAAGCCCAAGTATGACGGCACTACTTTGGAATTCTACGAGCAGTAAAGCATTACCGATGTGCCTAATGTTATGTCTTTGATTGAAAAGTTTATATAACTAATGACTTGATTACCATTTCCTCCATCCCATAATGAACGAACATTGCCATTTTAAAGTGTCTTAAAAAGATCTTCACACTCTATTTACATTTCTTTTCCCTTCTCTCTTTCCCCAACACTCTTACTTTCTTTTCTGTCTACCTAGTTTCAACTTTTATTTCGTATTATACTATTTCCTTGGATTGCAATTAGTTGTTGCATTGTCTTAACCCCTTATAATTGAAGATATCACATGAAATTACAAAAAGTCCCCTCATGGAATTATATTACTTATATTTTCTCTCGATCACTTAATTTGTTGTCTCATATTAGCAATTTTTGGCCATTAACCAGCACTATATTAGGAAAGATGCTAACTTTTACCATACATCTTTAATATAGTATATGTGGATATTAACCCTAATGGGAGCGAGCATTTCTTATCTCCGTGCCACTTCCAATTGTGATACTTATTTTAGGACAGAAGGAGTACTTGGATCCTGAGTTACTAGTAATGAAGCCTCTTGAAGTTCCATTTTTGTTGAAAAACATGATAATTTTTATGTATAGTGGTGTTCCACCCATTTTTATTCTTGCTCCAAGCCTCCAAAAAGGTTGTCACTGAATGATTGTTGTTCTCATCGTCTATTTAATATTGAGAAAACTGACTGCACCTCTGTCGTCCAAGTATCTGTCCATGACAATACCATAGACTCCAAATGTTTTTGAATATGGATGTATACCATCTCTTCTTGCTTTCTTCTTCCCTTTAATTTTTTGTCAAAATTGATCTTTGACTTAATATTATATTTTGAGGGAACTCTTACCTCAAAACTAATGTGGCTAATTGACTTTAGGATGGAAATTATTAATATGTTTTCTGTAGAGCTTCATCGTCTTAGCCGATAAAATTCTCTGCCCTAACTTTCTCATTACCTGTCCTTGCAGATATGTCTCCTCTGATCTTGCCACTGATGTTGCTGTAAATATCGGTGAAGTGAAGTTCTACCTTCACAAGGTATGAACTCAGTCTTAGCTGAATGAGATTTGTTTAAATGGGTGCTTTGTATTTCTTGATCTTTTTTTTTTTTTTTTTTGGCTTTTTGTTCTTAAAACAAGACTCCTCTTAAGTATGCAAAGTTTGGAATAAAATTGATGACTCTTTTGAGTTTCTGTTCTTATCTTTTCTGAAGTCATAGAAATAATCAAACTCCTCACTGAACTTTTTTGTTCATGTGCCTCTGCAATGCATTTCACAGTTTCCTCTACTCTCAAAGAGCAGCCGCCTCCAAAAGCTTATAGTGAAAGCCGATGAAGAAAAAAGCGATGAAGTTGATTTGGCTGATTTTCCTGGCGGGCCAAAAGCTTTTGATATTTGTGCCAAATTCTGCTATGGGATGACTGTTACTCTCAATGCTTATAATGTCGTTGCTGCACGTTGTGCTGCGGAGTACCTTGGGATGACTGAGGATGTAGATCGAGGAAATCTCGTATACAAGATTGAGGTTTTTCTGAATTCCAGTATATTCCGCACTTGGAAAGATTCAATCATCGTCCTTCAAACTGCTAAATCTCTATTGCCGTGGTCTGAAGATCTGAAGATTGTGGGGAGATGCATAGACTCAATTGCATCCAAGACCTCGGTAGACCCTACAAAAATTACTTGGTCTTACACACATAACAGAAAATTGGCTATGCAAGACAGAATCATTGAGCATGATACTATGGAATCAGTTCCCAAAGATTGGTGGGTTGAAGATATATGTGAATTAGATGTCAACATGTACAAGCGAGTTATGATTGCTATAAAGTCAAAGGGAAGAATGGATAGTTCTGTGATTGGGGAGTCTCTGAAGATCTATGCTATCAGATGGCTGCCAGATTCTATTGATGCTTTGCTCTCTGATCATCATATCCAAAGAAATAAATCCTTGGTGGAAACAATTGTATGCTTGTTACCACCTGATAGATCGATGGGTTGTTCTTGTAGCTTCTTGCTTAAGCTATTAAAAGTTGCAGTTCTAGTTGAAGCAGATGATTCAGCTAGGGAAGACTTGGTGAGGAAAATTAGTATGAAGCTTGATCAGGCATCAGTGAAGGACCTCTTAATCCCAGCAAGGCCTCCCCAAACTACTGTTTATGATGTTGAGCTGGTTTTATCCATTGTGAAAAGATTCGTGCTGCAGGAAAAGAGCTGCTGGGATTTAAACATTTATGCGAATAACGAAAAGGGTGAACTAGAGTTAGGTCTAAACCATGGGTCTTGGTTGAATGTTGGTGGACTGGTTGATGCATATCTCACAGAAATTGCTTCTGATCCAAATGTGACTCCGTCGAGCTTCATTGAATTGTCAAGATTGGTACCCGAGTCAGCAAGACCAATCCACGATGGATTGTACCGGGCTATTGATATGTACTTGAAGGTATGTCTTTTGCAATGGCTTATTGATATATAAGCTGAATTATGATTGAACTTTGTTTTTTTCAGCGACTGTTTCATTGACTCCGTCCGTTAGTCTATGGAATACGATTGTCTCACTTGAGAAGATCAAGAAACCAATAAGTTGCAAAATTACCATTATATTGTCCTAATTATTGCTAAAGAATGGTAAAAACCTATTCTATCTTGTGGCCCCTGGGTGAATTACCCACTAGAGATGTGAACATTAGCGCTTAAGTGGAGTCCAACTCGGCAATAGAAAATATATATTTGCAATTGTCGGTCTCTAACGGGTGAATTACTATTCCGTCGTTGTAATCATTTCTAAAGAAGCATGATGTGAGAAATGTTATTTGTGCAATCTGAGATGTGCTGGACTGCTTGTTTGTGAATTTTTAAGGAAATCAAAGGAACTTTTCTGCCTTTTTCTTCTTGTTTTATGCCATTTTTGTCATCGTTTGTTAGTGATATTAGTTTTGACTTTGGTAATTAGCATTTAACACTTATGCTTCTTGTTAAGTAATTGTGTTTCTGTCGTTTTCAGGATCATCCAGACTTGACGAAAGCAGAAAAAAAGCAAATATGTGGGCTGATGGATGTTAAAAAGTTCACTATGGATGCATCAATGCACGCAGCACAAAACGAGCGGCTTCCACTCCGAGTTGTGGTCCAAGTTCTGTACTTTGAGCAGATGAGGTCGGCTAGCACAACTCAAACCCTTAATAGAACTTCCAACAACACCTCATCTTCCACACCCAATGAAGAGGAAGAATGGGATCAAAGAACCTTAGAAAGCTGCAAATCACTGAGGAAACAGATAGACAAAGTGAAGATTGAGGACAATGAGGAAGTTCAGAAAAACGGGAAAATCATGGCTAAGAAGAACAACAGTAAAAACAGTCGGAGTGGGGCCCAGTTACTTCCGTCTCGATCAAGGAGGATATTCGATAAGCTGTGGGGTATAGGAAAGGGGAACGGTGAGAGCAAGAGCTCTGAAACGAGTGGGAGTTCGCAGTCACCAACAACTTCAATAGTTCCGGGTGATACCAAGTCTTCTGGTTCGAGTTCGAGACACAGGAGGCATTCTATCTCTTAGAACCTGATATGCTAAGGAGATCTGATGAACTTTAAAGTGTAAAAAGATGTAGGATTAACTTTTTCTTTTTGTGCTTAGTTAATGGGTTATATGTTTAAAAAAAATCAGGGAATTGAGGTGATATAACTAACAAAAAGGCCCTCTCTAAGTGCAGAAAATGTAATCAGTTCCTTTTGTAAGTGCCTTTTATGATGCCACCAACTTGGGCCCTAATTTATTGTTGTTTGAATTAATTATTTTCTCTTAACAGAAAAAAAGGAAGAGAGACGAGAGATTTAGGGATTTGCATGATACTATATACTATGTTTTTAACCATGCTTTTTTCTTGCCAACCTTCCAAAGTGACCCAGACTGTCGAGAGTAAAAGATTGAGCTTAGCTTAATGTACATATTGACACGTAAATATAATATGGAGTTATGGACTAATGAAAGATACAAGGTGGTCCCACAAGTGTGTCTTATTCTGTCGTTTTTAGATTTGGCACAAGTCAGAGCATTGTGCTTTTGTTGATCCCTTTATTCTAGTCTTTTTGTCTCTTTCACATATTTTCTGAGTAGATCTTTACCAAACCTTGATTACACTAAAAAAAAAATTTAGTGTATTTCCTTTTTACCTACTTTAACTAATTGTAACATCTTTAATTGAGTAGCAATGGGAATTGGAAGAAGAAAAACGTTTACTTAAAATTTGGTTTGGTTTCCACAACTTAGTTTGGAATCATTCATATATTCAGATGATTGAGTTTGCAATTATCACAATACAGGAAAATGTACGAAACGACAGAGGCACTGAGCAAGCATGACACATTATGGTACTATGTGTGCGACGTTGTGGCTTATGTTTTAGGTCCGCATTGTTGTATATGTGCAGAAGCATGGCTTGGCACGACACGATCCAACACAACAAGCATGTGGGCTATGCTATGATTCTTACTTTTGAGTCGATTGTAGCAATTTTTACCTCTGTGTAAACATCTTCCAATGCGTTACTTCTCACCCTATTCTATTATCATCCCTTCCCAATATTGTCTCCTAACTATAGTTCATAGTTCATCCACTTGTATAAAAATTGCAAAAGTAAGCCACAAATCACACTTTTAAAAAAACTCGTGCATTGCATTGGATCAAATAATTCATTACTAAATCCATACCAATATAAAATTAAAGAGGCGATTGTACATGAAGCATGTTAAGAAATATTGAACCCGCAACCTTCAATGAATAATATAAATGATCCTTACCATCAATCCTATTGATGTCAAATATATTATAAATAGATTACAAGTCAAAATTAAGAAATAATAAATACGACAAGAAAAGAATAACAATCCAAATAAAGAATATATTTCACTTATTACAAAAAAATAAAGCTAAATACATACATTCTCCTCCACAAATGTATCTCCCACTCTTTAGTTTATGAAAATTTTATCATTTCTTGTTACTCTCTCATTCATCGTTACTTCATTTATATCTACAATAATTTGTAATCATCATTTTATTTTATTGCACATTGACATGATTATTGATTAATATCCCACAATTACACGGAACTCGAAAACTCATGAACCAGTAAAAAAAAATGAAAGTATACTAGTCAATTTTTTAACTACTACTTGTTGATAGCAAAACATTAATTTTGTGTTTCGACCAAATAGTACTTGGTCTAATGATAAGGTTTGTATGTCGTAACTCGTAAGTCGCAACCTCAAGGTTGTGGGATCAAACCCTAGAGGCTTTGGGGGTGGAATTCCCTTACCTTAACCCCCACTGACAAAGTGCCTTACCTGTGTTGGCTGTGTAGTTGGGTTGAATTAACTTGTGTGAAGTACTGGTTTAATAGGGCACTTCTCCTTTCCAATCTAATTTTTTTTTTATCTTATGTTTGGGCCGTGTAAGGTGTATCCAATAAATTTGGGGTTCTACAAAAATCGCTCTCAATGATTGAGATTTTTCCCTCATTAACACACATCAGAAAAAATGATGGGCCTAAAAGGCGAATCCAATAATTATGGTTTGGTTCAAGTTCCAAATATAATACGGGCCTTCCTACTACCTTCATCTACATCGTTATCAAAGCTTTAGATTATTTTTTCTCTCATTGAAACAAATCATGATAATTTAAGCTTAGTTCATTTCTTCTTCATGAAACTCACTATTAAAACCCGGGAGAATTGGAACTTTCAACAAGTCAACTTGTAAATTGAGATTTTCTCGGGATTTTAGTCATCAAATATTCAAATTCAAACAAATATCCAAAATTACTTTGACCTCCAAAATCTAAGCTAAAATGAACTACCCATATAATTTTTCAACCTCACAACTCAACTTCCAGTAACTCTGAGATAAACCCAGAAGAAAAAATCCATAAATTTGAAGTGGGTATGAAATTGTTTATGAAAAAGATGAAATCTTTAGTAGTAATTTCAATTGTGGTCTTCTTGTTTGCTTCATTTTCTCTCTCCTCATCATTGTCATCGACGGGGAAGGAAGAATGCAAGGCATGGCTTGTTCAATCAATTCCCACCGACATGCCTGAACTCTCTCTTGTTCCTGGAGTTCTTTCCACTGGTAATTTTTTTTAATTAATATTCTTAATAATTATATTACTTTTAGTTATTATTTTAACTGTTTTTTTCATTCTTGAATGTAATTTTGCTGATGTGATACATTAATAGTATGATTTTGTCAATTTTGTTAGACTTTATCTGTTACTAAATTAATGCAATGTTTAATTTTCATAGTTGAAAATATATTGTGAGACTAATCCAACAATGTTTAACATAATGACATTTGTTTTTATAAGTTGGTAAATAAATATGATCAAAGTTAGTATAGATAGTGTACATGTCAAAGTGTTGCATTTGTTTACAAATGAGAGGAGATATTTATCAGTGATCTGAATAATGAGAGCAAGCATTTGGTATACTATTTAGCCATTACTAGACTATGTACTAGCATTAAGCCTATTACTAGACTATGTACTAGCATTAAGCCTATTAGTCTAAATACTGTTTTCAAATGTGTGTAAGACTGCGTCCTCGAGTCCTGATGACCAGTTTAATCTTGTTTGAGGGCTTATTAATGTTTAATTGCTCTCTTATGATCCATTAGGCACCCGGTATGGATACGGAAACATAAGTTCCTACCTAGTATTGTTAAGCTAGTTCACAAGTGTACATTGTAGCACATAGCAATTTGCACAGTTCTAGGTCATAGTCCAGGCCTTTTGGGGTGGGGTTGTGTCTAGTGTCAATTAAGCTTGTGGACTTCATTATTAGGCTATTTGCTGGATCAAAGGGCCTGCTAGGTATCTTGCTTTGCTATTAATTTCCCTCTGCATTTTTTCTTGTTTCCCTAAAATTAGGATGTTATTGTTTTCGTTGTTTTGTGAAGCTATGGAGTGGAACGTGAGCATTCATTATATCTTAATGATTAGATTTTTTTTCAATTTAATTTATTGATTTTGAGTACAGATTGTTGCATCTCATAAAGTACATTGCAAATAGAGCTGGCAATATAAATAGAAGTATATTGCTATGTATAAAGATACTAAGGGGGGATTTACAAGACCTTTATTCTCAAGAGTATTCTAATCAAGTCCTGATAGTGTAGTTGTGTAGGGATTTGACATAAGCTTATTTCATTTTTGTTCTTGAAGCACCTGCACAACTTATGAGCTCTATAGCATTCATTTTCTTTTTTTTTTCTTTTTCTTTTTTGCATTGATCTAGGGAATATCATGGTCACTCTGACCTTTGATTTTGCTAATAACACTACATGTTACACACTTTCTTAGCTGATGTCTTTCGGTGGTTGGCCGGCAATTCAACTAAAAAGCTGGACATTATGGCACAATATTGGCAATTGGTTGCTGGACCTGATAATCCTCTTTCGGGGGATTATGGGTACTCAAAAGAAGATATGCAAAGATACGGAGCTCAAGAAGGTTTTAGTGTATATAAAGCTATTGAAAATGCTGCTGACCGCAATATTAAAGTCAGGTATATGTTAATGTTCTTTTCTTCGTTCAAGGAGAATATTGCAAACTAACATACTAAACTCACTTGTGGTTATATTTATATGTATTCCACTATAGGCTTTTGCAGCATTCGGGTGTATCTCCTGATTATACCAAAGAGCCATCTGACCTTGCAACAGAAAGACCAAATGTTGAGAGTGTTACGTTATTACTTGGCAAATGGTGGGGATCTGGCATACTCCATGCTAAAGTTTGGATATCTGACGAACGTGATGTTTACATTGGATCTGCCAATAATGATTGGAAATCTCTCACTCAGGTTTTATCAGAACTTATCTGTGGTTGCCAATCTATGCTCCACCTTTTCCAAATTTGTCAGTCTCTTACTCCTCTTCTCATATAACATGTGCTCACAGTGATTCTGAATCTGAGTAGGTGAAAGAAGCTGGCATTTATATTGCTGATTGTCCAAGTATCGCCAAGAAAGTTGAGGTTTATTATAACAACTTGTGGACCCTCGGTTTTCTAAATGCTTCAGCACATACGAGAACAACATGGGACCAGCAATGGCAGCTTAGTAGAACAGTTCCTTGCTGGTCGCATTTTGTCACTCCTGCTGAAAGATGCAAGTATGATCACGAAACTAAATTTTCTGTAGATTTTACACAAATTTTGCCTCTTTAGTACTCCCTTTCTAAGGAAGAAATATGACGTTTATGAATCTTGATGTCGCAGGTCTCCTCTTCCTCATGATTACGTCTTCGTTAAGCATGTAGCTGGCTATCCTTTGCTGTCAGACCCCTATATGTTCCAATTGCCTATTCAGACTCCTGGATACAGCACAAATTCAACCACTCGGCAGTCCTCCAGTTATCTCTCTTTTGCTCCTCCTGAGGTGATTGGGTGAAGTTGAAACTTTTTGTTGGCTTTTTAGTTGGGCTTTTTCAAAATGCTTTTTGCCTACTATCAGAGTCTAGAGGTGTTGGTTTCCCGCTTTTTTCTTTCCTTTTCTTGAAATTATGGAATTGCACAAATAACTTGTAGCATTGCAAGTTGAAACTAAAAAGTGAAAGGAGTGGAACAACAGTGATGTGGTCCTCTCCTCCTATTGTCAAGGTTGAGGGATCAAAGCTCATGCTAAGCAAGTTGAGATTTTTCGCTTCCTACCCCTCTCTTGGTAGGGGCGGGCCTCATTAACTCTTACAGAAAAAACTGATTCTGGTTGCGTTGAAGTGCTTGCCAGTGGATGTGAAATATTTTCTTCCTTTATTTCTTTCCATTTATTCCATGCCGCTCTTCTATGTTATTTGATGCCTTTTTCTTCTTCCCCAGTTTAGGGACTGTGGAAATTTGTATTTTGCATTCGCACCTATGCCAAATCCATAAGTTTATTTCTTTTTGCTGTAAAAAGCTGTTTGGTCTTGCATCTTTGACTAATTTTCAAATAATGTTGCTATAATATTGTTTTCAAATGCCTCACGTTCCTATATGTGATAATTTGGTGCTTCCTTTTGTTTTGTGTATTTTCAGTAGGCTAATATTTACCTTATTGTGATTTCTCTATGCTGTAGCTCTCCTTTGACAAGTTTCAAACGGATGAACAAGCATGGTTGGATACTATAACATCTGTAGAAACTGGAGGTACTGTTAGGATCAGTACGATGGATTGGCTTGGTCAGTCTCAATATACTAAGCAAGCTATTTACTGGTCTACTCTTTCTTCTGCTATATCAGAGGTATATCCTTATCTTATCCATGGACTTCGGAGATTGTGGCCAATCCTTTGCATCTGTGGGTCTTATTATTTGATGTTTCCCTCTTCCTTTCTTCTTTAGCACAAACCAGAGCTGTAAATTTGTGTTATATCATGTTCTAGCTATATTTTTCAGTCCCTAACAACTTTTTGCTGTTGAAAGACCAAGAAATATTTACTTGTTTCTCAATTTTGTTTGTTCTCAAAGTTTGTGTTCTTTGTAGTAGGTGGTCCTGCTATAAGAGCAACAGTCAAGCTCTTTATGACATGATTACATGAATTGACATGCTTAAAGCTAACTCCTTTACATGATATTTCTTTAAACTTGTACATATTTATTACTCTTTGATGTTTATCTGTTTGTATTTTTTTTAATCATCTCATTGAAATAGGTGGTCTTCTCGAAGAAGGCAACAGTAAAGATCCTTGTGGCACGATGGGCGCATTTTATAAACAGTACAGACCAATATTTGAAGTCTCAACTATACACTAATGTCTTGTGCCATTCATCGAAGTATAACCACTGCTCAGGCAAAGTAGAAATCAAATACTACGAGGTGCCTGGTTACAATTCAACAGGAGCAGCCCTTAGCAAAGGAACTAAAACAGGTAACCTGTACCCTGGCTATACAAGGGTGAATCATGGAAAATATGCAGTCAGTGATGTCAGAGCTCACATTGGGACGAGCAATCTCATATGGGATTATTTCTACACAACAGCTGGTGTCAGTTTTGGCACGTACAACCCTTCTATAGTTTCCCAACTTCAACAAATCTTTGATGCCGATTGGAATTCCCCATATGCTGTTCCTGTTGAGCCACTGGAAGAAGGAAATTCTTATCCAAGCTGGTGAGATTTGTTCCTGTTGGAAGCGGAGTAAAACACTGATAAAACAGATTCCGGAGGACAATTCAAAGTTTTTGACATTTTAATTGCAGGTCATTCTCCTTTTGAAAATAGGTTGATTATATTTTCATTTTTACTGCTTTTAGTTTGGACTGTATACTTGATTTAGGGATCTTAATCCCTTTATATCTGATGAATTTGTTTCCTATAACATTTGGGATGGCTGCAAGTTGCAAAGTTATTGTTACTTTCTGCATTTTTGCTCCTTTTTGAAAGATGAAATCAACGATGCTGAAAATATACTAGCAGTTCTGTTCTTTTTATTTATCACCAAATTAGAAATGTATAAAAAGGACATCATCTCTTCAGTAAAAACACCACGGAGGTGAGCCTTCAAGGTCTCTTATAACATTTTATTTACGAAGCTCAATGAAATTCAAGTTCTTTTTTGATTGAAACATTTGACTCCAGCTATACAACAACCATGTTTTTTTTTTGAGGGCGGTATTGACGTGAACAAGCTCTAACCTCAACAATCTGTTAGTTTCTTGCTTTTATGGTACACCACCAAATTGCCGAAGGAACTGTCTTCCAAAGTGCATCAACCAATCGAGCCTTTTTCAATCTGCTTTTATGATGAACCGATAGTTTGCTATGGTGTATCGACTGATGCTGTAGTCATTGTTCCAATGGTAATTCTGATTAGGTTTTAGCATACAGAAAATTATGATCAGCAAAGTGGGATTTTCATTTGCTCCTTCCTGTCATTTATGATTCTTTACTCTGGCTTCTATTGGCATCTTAGCATCTACAAGACTACAACCACTTAAGACATGATATTACAGTCTTAAAGGCCCTTTCCATAGTAGTCCACCTTAATATTGCCTTTTCTTTCGAAAGAGTTGCCTAAGCTTGCATCACAGGTATTTTGAGTAAGAGCTCAAGTCGTGTTTGTTTTTCTGGTTTGCTGTTAATGTTGGATCAAAATTATATACTTTGATTTCCTTATTAAGGTGAACCGCTACGGCGCTACTGTTCGTTGTAGCATCATTGCTTCAATTGATCATCGCTACATAATTAACATGAGACAATCCCTTCGGCTGGGGCTGCTGCAATTAGTTCCCCCAGGCCAATCTTGTTTAGTTTCAGAGAGAATGTCATGCAAATACTTTTCTGTGCAGATACTACAAAGCCAATACTGCTGTTTCCTATACAATTTTTTTCAGTACCCTTGAGAAATTTCTGTTGAGTTCATTTGTCTATGCTGTAAACTTGTGATTTGTGAGCTACGTGATTATAGGAGCTAAAGCCATATTTTCTGATACATTCAGGAAGGAATATATTCATAGGTTTATTATCGAACGTTATGACCAAAGGTTAGGATTACAGATTACTAAAGAAGTTCTTAGAACTTCTTCTGAGATTGAGAGAGAACACAATTTGTATTCTGATTAATACACTGAGAATTACAGCAAGATTGACTTATATAGGACAACTTAATGACATGTCCTAACCAATCATAGAGGAGCTTACAATCTTACAACCAATCACAATTAAGCTGACGTGTACAGAGATATAAACTCTTAACATAATATAACAGACTGCTAACTACCTACCTAACCAGAAGCTGAGCTGGCAGTAGCTTGTTGAGGTGAGGTGAGCTGAGCTGAGCTGAGCTGAGCTGAACTTGTGAGTTGGTTTTACCGAGAGCTAGAACTTGGATTTGCTTGCATCATATCTTCATTACCCCCCCTTAAAGCTGGAGGATGACTGAAATTCAGTCATACCGTGCTTAGAAATTAACATAGAATGCTTAGAAGAAGACAATGGCTTAGTGAAAATGTCATCTATCTATTCTGAAGTGGGACGATAGGTGAGTACAAGCAAGCTTTCTAGGACCTTCTCCCTTGTAAAATGGCAATCTAACTCTGCGTTTAGTGTGTTCATGGAAGACTAGGTTCAATCCAATATGAAGAGCACTTTGATTGTCACAATCAAAGCGACATGCTTTAAATTGAACACATTGAGCTCTTGGAGTAATCTGACAGTCCAAGTAACCTCTGCTGCTGCAGCCATTGCTCTGTATTCAACCTCACTTGAAGATCTAGAAACTGTGGATTGTTTCTTATATTTCCAAGATATCGGAGAGTTGCCAAGCAATAGAACATACCCAGTAGCAGACCTTCTGGTGTCAGGGTAAGATGCCCATTTTGAATCTGAGTAGGCTTGCAAAGTCAAGTGATCAGTGGCTTTCAATAGGATACCCTGACCAAGAGTGTGAGCAAGATATCTCCCCAAGTAGAAAAAAAATCTGTAACAATCTTGATTATTCGAGCATAACAATTGCTCCCAAAGTGCCTTCCATAGCAAATGATACTATATATTAATGAGATTTTTGCAAGGACTGAGAGAGCATCAGGAACTTTCTACAAAAAATTGAGAGAGAGCAATGCGAACGTTATAAGGTGTCAAACATAAAGTAAAGCAACTGTGGGTTGAGAGTACAACTTAAAGAAGTTATACTAGTTAGTGTTAAATAAGCAGATGTTTGTGCATTTCAAAGAGTTGAGATTCTGGATTTCTCTGGCTGGATTTCTATAAATGAATGTTTAAGCAAAAAGCCACAAGAACACTCGAACTAACAGTCCGGGCTTATATGAACTTCCACAATTACTTTTCTCCTGCAGCCTTAATTTCGAACTAGATCACTATAAGACATGTTCTACTGTAAGAATATAAAGATTATAACTACAAACTACCCACATGGATAGATTACCCACTCCTAATAAACCATTAGAAAATAATTATTGACGCTGAGTTTGATTTCTCCATTCATTTAAATTCTATTAGTAGTGGGTAAACCATCTACTGGGTAAACCAAGTTTCATCAGAATACTTAATTGATAACTTCCTTTTGCATCTGCTCTTAAATTACTTGTTGTGCATAGAATCTGAATTAAAAAGGCTAGGATTAGGATATGATACCTTTGGAAAACAGGATTAATCTCTGAACAGCGCTTGAAGATCCAAAAGGTCAAATATTAGTCTACCAGGGTCGAGGGGTCTTGGGACTTCAGGGAAAATTGAGGATCTTCTTGTCAAAATCAAGCAGAAAAAAAATATACAATCAGATATATAGGATCTTGGAGCTTATATATATTCACAATAGAGTAAAATTATGAGGCGAAGAAAGAAAATAATAGAAGCTTTACCAGTATACCCCAATTATCCAAGATGAATGTTGGGGATGTGGTCAATAAGATTGCAATCTTCGCCGTTGGGCTGCTTACATCTTCTCTCTAGCTTCGGGCATTCCATTATCTCAAGCTGTAACAGAGACTTGAGGTTTGGAAAATATTCTGGAAGTTTTTTTAATTTTGGACAATGTCGAATCACAAGCCGACTAAGTTGGGTGAGCTGCCCAATTGACTCTGGGAGGACGCTCAAGTTATAAAGCCAACCAAGACAGAGCTCTTTAAGTGTTCTGAGGCAACCGAGGCCCCTTGGAAGAGGTTCAGGCTTGGTGATGTTTGTCACTGTCAAAGACTGTAGATTATAGAGGCCCTGCGAAGCCACTCCTACACTGTCATCACCATTCTTCTGAACGTCATTCATCATATCCGCCCAATCCAATTCTTCAGTACTCTCGATTTGCAGTTCCTCCAAGACTGAAAGATTGTGCAATGCACGCGAAATATCTTTCAATCGACCACATGCTTGAATTTTCAGTTGTTTGAGAGAATTTGAAGATTCTGCAAGCACATTGGTCAATTCTTTGCAGTCTCTGACAGTTACCACCTGCAAAGAAGATATAGTGATTGAAAGAGACTCTAGTTCATGAACTGAGTTGATGTGCAGCTCCTTGAGTATGGGAGATGCTGATGAAGCTGAAAATAATGATGCTGGCGATTCCTGGGTACTCAGGATATTTTTTAGCAGCTTCCCGTGGATGTCAACTGCCTCAAGCGTCTCAAGGCGTGGGACCAGAGGCATTAACATCAACTTTGGGCAACCACTTATCTTCAGTTCTGAAAGACAGTTGAAAATCTTTTGTGGAAGATGTTGCTTTTGTTGGTGGCAATCAGGATTATGTTCCTCGACCTTTGACCACCCTTTTAGTTGTGGCAAGTTAACCAAAACTAGAAATTTTAAGGATGGGAAGCATTCTGTGAAAGAAGAACTAGGCTTACTTATATTTTCACAAATCTCTATCCACTCCAAGGCATCAAGGTCTCGGAGTTGAAGGGACACAAGGGTATTAGTTGAGACGGAAAACCAATCCATCACCAATTTTGGAAAATGCCCTCCCTTCCAACCTTGAACTGCTAAGCTTTTGAGAGTGGATGGGGGTTGCAAGAATTCAAACTCCTTGGCAGCTTTATCCCCTTCGATATCAGGAGTAGGTTCTCCATTCAAAGATGACCACACGAGCGACATGTCATCTAGTTTCATGGCAGATAAAAATTTGCGGTTGTTGTCATCTATATTTCGAATGATTTCGGGAGCAAAACCACTATGGAAGTTTAATTTGTACCCATTGGTCCCTAAAATTTTATCGTAGTCTAGCAACATGTATTTTGGGCGGCCTTTTTTATAACAGATCTTTAGTTTCCCAGCAAGATCCGTGAGATTGGATAGTGCACCTAACCCGTTATTCGGTCCTACTATAAACACATCTAAGGTTTTAAGTTGTGTTAGTTCTCCGAACCTAGGTGGGAGATCAATTAATCTTCCTCCAGTATACAAGTGCCTCAAACCACGCAATTTATGAAAGCTATTAGGAAGTTTTTGAATATTAGTGTGCCGAAGATCCAAAGTGCTCAAGTACTTCAAATTTGTTATACACTCCGGAAGAGATTCAAAGGAGATACCAAGTCTGAGGTACCTTAACTGCTTCAGCTTCCCCATAGAATTTGGACAGATTCTACAATTGAAAATGGCTAAATCTAGAGCTTGTAACGACTTCAGATTTACCAAGATGTCGTTGATGTTACGAATAGTGATAAGCCCATATGTTTCGCTAGTGAAAAAAAGGAGAGACTTCAATTGTTTGGCATCATGCATCCAGGATGGTGCTTCCCAAGAAGAGTCAACAATAAAGCTTACATGTTCAGCATGAATTGCCTGATCTGCTGACTTATCTAGTAAACAGTAATTATCAGTTACTAGATGCTTCACCACCTCATGCATCAAAGCATGTACATTGTAGCAGATTATGACACCATTTTTATCTATTTTGCTAATTTCAAAGAATTCTGTGACAATAAGTTCCTCAAAAATATCATCAAATGTTTTTCCTGATGGCACCGCATCAAGGAACCCCTGAACCTCCCAAAGTTGTTGCAGTTCTAACTTAGTAAATTTGTAGTCAAGTGGGAACAATGAAGAATAAGTCAAGAGTGGTTGTATATAAATGTATTCATCATTTGGTTTCTTCATTAGGTCCACAGCTGACCAAATATATCGTATGGGATTGCTTACTCTTGTGCAGAAAATATATTTGAAGTACTCCCACTTCTTTTGATTAGTAGATTGAGAAGAAAGAATGGAAGCTATGATTTTTATGGCATGCAGATCATTGGCACACTTGTTAAAAATTTCGAGACTAATGTTTACAAGATTGGGGTTTCTGTTCTCTTCGGCTATTCCCCTGAATGCTAAATTCTGAAAATAAACTAGACACTGATTCGGGTGAACTGGATCTAATAGATAGGGCGCCGGCGCATCTTTAGGCATTGGCAATCGGACGAGGATGTGAGGTTCTAGAGATATGGACCTGGAGGTGACTATTATCTTGTTTCCACGAAGAGATTTAGCAAAAGTAAGCAACAAAGGCTCTAACATTTTAACCCATTTCGAACTATCCTCATTTGACAAGTCCTCTAATACAAACAAACATCTTTGGTTAGACAAACTATATTCAAAATTGGAACCAAGCTGCTGCATGTAAGAATCACATTCGTCTATATTTCTCTCAGGATACCCGCATAAATTCATATGAACTTTCCATAGTATCTCTTTGTCACTACCAACTCCAGAAACATCTAACCATATTTTCTTGGTGAAATGCTTTTCAACTCTTTGGTCATTATAAACAGCGCGTGCAAGATCAGTTTTGCCAGTACCAGCTACTCCAAGAACAGGAAGAACAGACACATGATGATTAGAATGATTTGACAGCAACAAACCAACTATCTCCTCTCTCTCCCTTGCTCTGTAAATCGTTGTTTCTACCTCTTTGACTAAACTCGGCCCCCGACTATTCGGATCTTCAAAATTGGGAACGTCCTGAAGAACTTCCTTTCCCAGCTTTCTCAAGTAATCTTTACTATTACTTCCTATTAAATAGAGAAAAACAAATTTGCATTACAATTTTACTTCTTGTTTGTTGTAGCAGGTTAGCAGCTGTAAATATATCTTAGATACTACCTCTGTATTTATGGACTCCCCCTAGATTTTTATTAATTTACTGGCTTTTCTTTTTGGATTGTCATTTACGCCATCTGGTTTTATTTAGTTTACTCATTTTTTGGGGCACACAATATTAGGAGAAATAGGTATGTGGGTCATACAAGGAAAGAAAAAGTAATAATTTATTGGTATATTATATTGAAGTTAATGTTACGGGCTAAGAGAAGTAGAGTGAGAAGATCAAGATAATAATTAGGGGTGTTCATAAGTATTTGATCCGGCCGATACCGATCCGTGATCCGGTCGATCCGATCTGATTTTTTGGATATCCGATCCGCTTTTTTAGTTTTCGGATATTTTGGATCGGATACGGATCGGACTTTTTCAATTTCAGATATCCGAAACATGGAAAATTTCGGGTTTTTTCGGATATCCAATCCAAAATATCCGTTTTCAAGGCCGGATATCTGATGATCCGAAAATTATTTTTTGAACTTTTCCTTTGAAAATTTCAAATTTTTTTAGTTTTCGGATATCCGATGATCGGATCCGATCCGAATTTCGGATAATGAACAAAAATGTAAAATGAGAAAAACGTAAAATAAACATAAAAAAAGTTAGATGAGCAAAAACGTAAAATGAGCAAAATATAAAATGAGCAAAAACGTTGTCAAATGAGCATAAAAATATTAAATGAGCAAAAAACATAAAATGAGCAAAAACATTATGAAATGAGCAAAATATTCGTAAAATGAGGAAAAATGAGTGGTTCTCACGGTTCTCACCATAAGGGTGGTTCTCATATGAAATTATATATATATATATATATATATATATATATATGTTTAAAAGAGGAGTATGTATAGATTGTAAATGATGATTAAACTATCACATTTCATTTCAAAGGTCATGTATTTGATTCCTAGTAGATATACGTTGTTAATATTTTTAAATGAGATCATAAATATGTATATTACAAGCTTGAGAAGAGTCTTATGTGACACCTTTTATTTGATATACGGGAACACTTTTTATATATTCGTATAGATAAATTAGTGTAACTTAAAATTTTAGAAACTACTTCCTCCGTAACAAAATAGATGTTACACTTTTACTTTCACGTGTGTCGATACAGTATTTTGACCATTCATAACTTTAATTGCGTATTAGTAAAAATTATAAGAAGTTAATATTATGAAAATATACATTGAGACGACTCCAACAACATATCATATATATCATATAGTAACGATTGATTTTTATCTAAAACTAAAAAATATATGGTCAAATGTAGTAGGTGAACAGTGCAATTTTTAAAGTGTAACATCTCTTTTGTTACGGAGGAAGTATATGAAAACAAAAAGGACCACTATGTGATATGGATGGCTTTAGTCCACACTAATATTTGTGTGGACCAGATCCACGCAAGACTAGCCCTCCTTCAATGACCCACTTATCTATTTTTCCTAGAACTTTGAGCCCAAAATGAATGGGTAAACAAATAAAAATCAGATCGTATTTTACCTACTTTGACTGTGTGCGTCTGCCAATACGCTTGTTTTACCTTGTTACCTTAAATATTTTTTATTACATATAGAATTATAACTTAAAAAACTACTCGTTGAAACAAATCAAATAAGATCCACATGACTTTATTTTTTCTTAAGAATTTAGAAGATTCTCCTAATGATGAATAGTGTCAAGATTTCAAGTGGGTATGATAAACAAATACAAAGGGAATAGCTGAATTACTGAATACAAAATTTCTTTTAGAAAAAAGAAGGGTTTGGGTGCGTTACGTGCTTACCTTGAAGATCGGCAATGATTATCTCGTTGACAAGGAACTCCAGTCTGTTCAATCCATATTTGAGCCTTTCCTTCACCTCTTTATCTAAACATCCAAACCCAGCCATTTCTTTTACTTTCTCCCGTGCACTTTTCAGCATCCAGTCGATATACCTCAATCTCGTACCAAGCTCCGATACTTCAAAATCTCTTAGTTTATCACGTAGTATACTAGCACGAGTAATAAGATGGGTTACTTGATCCAGCTCCATGCCTTATTGTTTTAATTTCTATCTTTTTTATCCCTCTTCCTTCTACTTGTTTTTTAGTTGAAGTGATATCTCCTTTTGATCCTAGTGTATTGTGATTTGTGAATGATTTAGTTTTAATGCAACTGAGATTGTATATCCAGAAGATAGAAAGTCTTTAGTTGTCTGGCTGCTGGCACCTTCAATACCGCTGCTCAAAAAATTAAATAAATTTAAAATGCCCAATTGAGTGATTGACCAATTAGATACTACTATCTATCATTAATCAATATACAATCACCTGACATTTAATTAAATGTCTGACAGGATCCAATAGGCCAATTCATACTCAACCCAGCATCATCCATCATTACACTCCACATTGTGCCACACACATGTCCCCTGCTGAATAAATTTTTCAAGGAATCAAGTAGGGGTGTGCATCAATCCAGGACCGGTAGACTCGAACCCAAGGTATTGGATCAGTTTGGACCTTTTAGAGATTTACAACTTTAAAATTTAATTTTTCTAATATTTTTATTTAAATTAAATTGTATATATATGCATATTGCATAGTTTACACATTATAAAATTTAATATTGTATTAAACATATTAAACTTTAATATTTTAAATAAAAAAGTATACCTAAATTTTTTTTTTCCACAAATATTGATTAAAAAAAATTAAATTTTCAAAAGATATCAAGTCGTTGGTCATAACCAGAAATTTTTGGGTTTAGACCAGACCCGACTGTGATACTAGAATCTCTGATTTTTATGACCCGAGGATCAGTTCACTTCCGGCCCGAATTTACACACCCCTGAACCAAGTGTCACTATATTTTTATGGAAACCAAATATAGTGAAGCATACAGAAAATATATGATATCTTGTCAAAAAAATTGATATTAGTGCTATATTATTTTATTCACCTAATTTTCAGATCTTATAAGAAAAAATAAGTTTAAATAAGGACTAATAAGTTCAGATAAGTTTAGTTCAATAAAAATAAGGTTTGACACACTCAAAAAATAAGGTCGTTTAAGTTTCGATAAATTCCGTTAAGCTCAGACAAATTCAAATATAAACAAAAATAAGTTGAAATGAACAAGGTCATAATCTTCACATAATTTATATGTGATCATAGTATGTAGGAATGTCAAGATAATGTAAAGTAGTTGATATTATTAATTATATGCATACCTTTCCATAATTTATAAATTTAATCAATTATTATATTAATCTATTAGTTTTTCCAAGATTTTCCAATTACTTAAATTAAAAATAGATAAAGAATAATAATATATTTTTCAAAAAAAGAATATATTATGTAGATATCATATTTAACTCGTGTATTTTTAAGGTAAGATGAAGCGGGTTCACTTGAGAAGGGGGTTAAGGGGAATTTCTCAAATGAGTCTCATGATGTTTGATCCCTAGACCTCAGGGATACAAGGTGGGAAGTGAAGCTATTACTCCACTACCTCAACCTCTATTTTAACTTGTGTATCACACATAACAAAAGTCTAGTATCTAGTGTGTGTATATATATATATATATACATATATACATATATATATATATACATATATACATATATATATACATATATACATATATATATACATATATACATATATATATACATATATATATATATAGCCGAATAGATCCGCTGAAGAATCGACACTTGGCTCCAAGTGTCTGTATTATAAAGGAAACTATATATAGTATTTAGATATCAAATATATTCGACAGCTAATCATACAGAAAATTTTCATAATATAAATGTACATATAGTAGTAATATTAAACAGGAATCTTCAAATTATATGAAAACGTGTTGAAATCCTCTAGAGTTTCAAAATAACTCTACACTGTAGAGTTTGTTAAATATCAGTCGTTGATTAAAAAATCAAAGGCTTGTATTTTCTTTCCCAATCATCCCCCTTATTTTCCCCCCGAATATCCTACCCATATCTTTTCCTTTCCCACTAATCATGAGCCCTTGATTTTATAATATATGGTCAGGATTCAACTCTACTTTGTAGAGTTTTCATAAAACTCTAGAGGATTCGGACCCTATGAAAACTGTAGTTGATAGTACTAATCAAATAAAAAATTTCCATAATATCTAACTTGCACTAGTACAAAGTTGGTCTAAGGTAACACATGTAGGGTAACACTTTTCAAAATTCAATTTTCTCAAATATATATGTAACACTTTGGTAGCACTTTATTAATATGTAACACTTAATGTAACACTTTTTTTATAAGTAACACTTTGATGTAACACTTTTTCAATTGAGTAACATTTTAATGTAACACTTTAAGATAGGTAACACTTTTAAGTAACACTTTGATATTTGTAACACATTTTAAAGTAACACTTTATAATATGTAATTTTTTTAGAGTATAAGTAATTTTTTTTAAATGAATAAAGTTTTAAATATAACATTATGATTTTATTTTTAATTAATATCTTATAGAAGTAGTTTACTTAACAAAACTCATATTAAATTAATTGAATGATCTCAATCCATCAAAAGAAATTGCCTCAATCCCAAATTTTATTGGTGCTTTATCAGCCCCAAACAAAATAAGTCCAAAAACACAATAATTTTCAATTCTCACTGGTCTTCTAGGTTTACGTTCTTGAATTCGTTCACCACCTAGAAGTGGCTGACCCAGCTAGGTATATGGGGTACAACTATATCCCCAAATTCGAAAAAAAACAGTTTAAAAGAAAAAGAAAAAGGCACGCTGGAATTACGACAGGATCCAAGGCACGTGATTTCATTCAATCTCTCACGCTCCTCTCAATCTCTCTCCTCTCTCTTAATCTCTCAAGCAAACGAAACAAAACGTGACACTCAATTCTTACCGACAACCCACGTCCGACCGACGGGAAGATCAAAGCGGCAGTCCGGCAGAACCTAGAGGTCACGGCGTCACGCGGGTGAGGAATTCGCCGCCTTCGAATTTCGAAGTTCGACTCACAGACCTGAGACCACAGTAAGTTGTGTTAGGGTTTTTATTTTTGTGTTTCAAATTTTTTTTTTTTGGGCTTATTTTTTGAGTTTTTTGTCAAAATTTATTGATAAAATCTCCTTTATGCATGTAAAATTGTAAATGCTCTGCAACTCTCTCACATTTGTCTTGGTATTTTACTTAGTTCATGTTGACTTGTTTCTAGGGTAAATATATTGATTAATTGGGTTTGCGACTTTCTGTGTATTTTCCCTTCTTTTCATTCTTGCCATGATTTTCCCCCCAATTTATGGGTTTTTCTTCAAGTTGAATTTGAGTGTGATTTTGGTTAGTTATAGTAATTAATTTGGGTATATAATGAAATTTCTGCTTTTTTTTTTGTGCTTTGTTTGTCACAATTATTGTAATCAATTTTCTTCTATCTCTTAGTTATGGCAGCAAACTTGAGTTATTAGCTGGGTAGTTGGTCATTGGATCGATCCTTGGTGTGCTCATGACAATTTTTATTTGAAATATATCAAAACTTTGGAATTTGTAATGATTTGAGAGGATGATGTGCACCTTTAATTCATTTACCACCGCTCCAAAATCCAACGGCTGCCATTGGCGTTCACTCTTCATCATTCTTCCAGGCGGTTAGTTTTGATTCGAATTTTATCAGGCCTTTAAATATTATTGTTCGAATCTTTTTTGTTTTATTTGACAAATGATGTTCAGTGTATAATTTCGGTAAAGTTGCTGAATTTGTTTGTGATTGATAAGTTTATTTGCTATTGTATTGGGTTGTTCTTATTTGTAATAGAATTGAAGATTTTAATGTTGCTATTGTATTGGGGTTTTTTGCTGGTTAATTGAATGAGTGGAGGCGTTTCAGAAGGAAGGAGGGTTGAAGGCTGCTGCTGTGGTTCAAAAGCTTGATAGAGTGGGTGCTCAAGTTGTTAGCGGTGTCCCAGATAAAAAGAAGATTAGGGGTATGTTTTTTTCGTAAAGCTTTGTGTATTTTTGGATTAGTGATGATTAGTCAGTTTTTTTATGATGTGGGGAAGGGAAATAATATATACTTGCTGTAGAAGATTACTTTTTGTAGAATCTGATAAGCATTGAGCTCTCTCTCATAACATTATAGCTGAATTGAGATTTTCCCTCCTGTATGTTGAAGATGTTTTATTGATGCGAAATTATGATGAGACACTGTTGAATTTCTTTATTTCAGATGATTTAAAATTTATTGGAGTTTTGATGTTTTTTATTTGTGGGAGAGGGGGGGCGCTGGGAGTATATGAGCGACATACATCAATATGCTGCTGCAGGGGCTGGGAGTATATTAGCAACATTAAAGCTAATATACTGGCTGATTGATTGCTCTTGTGCTGGCAAATCTATTATTACTTCTAATATCGTATAGCTGAATTTAATTATTTATCCTCTATGTTGCAATTTCTCTTGCATTGTCATTTGAATTATCTCAATAGTAACTAATCTAGCTTTCTTATTTCTTGTAAGAAGTAAGATCAATATGACCGGTTATGAATAGCACAAAGCAAAATCAAAATTAAGGAAATGGGAGTTACTACAATGGCTAATGAATTATTTCATTCAAGAAAAAGTAAAAAGCAATCTAAGAAGGTGGTTGAAGGTACTATTGAGTACACTCTTGGTTGAAGGAATTTTTTTATTATCATAGTCCATGTTTTCATAATCAAAGTGAATAGAAGCATCAATCTTTGTTTTGTCAGACTTGCATACAGATAATACACAGAATATGACATCAGTTTAGTGCATACATACTATGAAGAATTTGTAAGAATTATACTCTTGTTTACTTGCTTGGTGCTATTAATTTTTCCATTCCTTTCCCTCCATATGTATTGTTGGAGTCTTGGATATAGACTCTTGAGTCTTGAATGCTAAGTATTCTCTTGCTCACTTCAGTAATTTGGTGCTCTTGATAATTGAACTTTTTTTTTTCAAACCAAAAGAACCTATCTTTTACCATATTACCAAGTATATCACTAGTTCTATTATTATATAAGACTTTAAAGATTCTATTTTTCTGTTCTTACTGCAGGATGATGAAGATAATGGATTAGAGTAGCAAGTAGGCATGATGCTTCGGGAAATATGCATGCATGGATACGCGATAGAATTGAAGACGAAAGAAAGAAATGACCTTAACTTAGGTTTATTTTAGGAGAATCATATATATTATGATTGGATTTTCATATTAACTATTTATATTTTGAACACAAGAGTATGTTTTCAATTAATGAAATACTACTCTTTGGCTCATTTTTGACAATGATCATTGAGTATTTATACACATTTATATCTTTAATATCATTCTATTTTCTCTTCGTTTATTACGTTTATAAGTTTTATTATTGTTATCATTGTATATTTGTCGACAAATTAATAATATTACTATAAGACATGTGAAATAGAATTGTTATTATAAAGCTAGCTAATAAGAAGTGTTGCCTAGTGTCTAACAAAGTGTTACATATGCCGACTTAATATGATACATAATATCTAATAAAGTGTTACTATAATTCAAGAGATGACATAGAAAATGCTACTATAGATGAAAAAGTGTTACATATAAAATTATGAGTAACACGATAAAAATGTTACATTAGTGTAAAAAAGTGTTACGTTAGAGAATTTTGAGTAACACTTGAGAAAGTGAAACATTATCATTGGAAAGTGTTACCTTAGAGAATAGGTAGCACGGGCAGATGTTTCACTTACAAAAGTGTTACCTATTGCCTAAAGCAACACATTTAGGCCTTTAAGTAACACTTGTGGGGTGATACTTTAGGTCAATTATGCACTAGTGTTGGATTCTACGATCTAACTTGGGGGATAGTCCAAGTCAAAGCTTTTTCCAAGTATTATAAAGTTGCTAAATTTCTATGTATAATTATGTCTCATTTTGGTGAGGGGGATAGTGTGCTTGGAAACATGACTATCTCTTTGCACTTGAATCTGGCGTGCTTTGAAAATGAAGATATTCAACAAAACTATTGTCTTTTGCATGCTTGTCTTAGATGTTGACAGTAGCAATGTCAAGGCCCTTTCTAGGAGAGGAATAACCCTTGCTAAGTATGAGAAATTTTAGGATGTATTTATTGATTTACGTTCAGCGTGGGAATTAGAACCAAAGAATAAGGAAATTTGAAAGGATTTATAAGTTCTTGAATGTATGTTCTCAAAAAATTTGGATGATGCAAAGGGAGAAGATAACCAGCTGGGTAGCTGCATTATGTTGAAGTCTAGGACTTTGAGTGATCATGTACCTTTCCCAGAGTCAAACTATATCAATCTGATGAAGCATGTATCAAAAGGAAAAAAAGTGTTGGAGAATGCAGAGGGGACTAGTTCTTCGAAGGAAATCTCGCACTCCGTCCAATTTAACTATCCGCTTGGCCTTGGTCTAGGTCTTCATCCTCCACAAAAGGAGGGTATAGCTAAAGGTGATTTTACAAGCAAGGCTTCTGCGAAGGTGACATCAAGTTGTTGCGACAAGGACGTCCATCTTCAGAATCAAACTGCAACCAAGAAAGATGATATTGGGATGAACTAATCTCCTGCCATTGACATGACGCAAAGTGAGGTTGTAGCTCCTCCTCCATCTGCCGCTGATTTCGAATCGAATTATCTTGTTCTCCAAAGAATATAAGATTAAAGTCTCCCTGCCATATTGATTATGTGACTTATCTCCAAAGAAATAAATCTTCTCAGTTCCTTAATATCTCCCGGGAAGATATAAAAGATTGCTACAAGGAAAAGAGTTGCACTTCTATCAATCTTATTCTAGGTTGATATCAATTCGTATCTTAAAAACAAAAAACCATATCAAGAAGGAGACTCCCCACAAACAAGATTTGAGGGAAGTAGAGGTGTTTAATATGTGACTTCAATGGAGAATGTGAGTAGTTCAATTAATAGGTCAGGTCTTAAGCAGGAGGATGTAGAGATGCATGAAGTTTCAGCCTGTGAAGCAGCCCAACATAAGGTAGGCGATGTAGAAAAGCTAATTTCAAGTTTAACGAGCAACATTCATGTTCATCAATTATCCCAATGGTGTTCTCAAAAAGGAAAGCAACTAGGGAAGCAAGGATGAGAGCGCTAAGGATTGTCAGGCCTAATATATGTTCAGGTCGAGGTGCCACTAGTGTGAAGCTTCAAAGTATCGTCCCCATCGTGTTGGTTGTAAGCGCAAGTTAGTAAGGTCTATTCCCGTAGATGTGATTCCCTCCCCCTTTTAAGAAGCGTATTACTATTGTCATATCTTGTAGAATATGTTGTAGGCTTAATGTATCAACCCATGAGATGACTTGATGTCACTCGTCAATATTCATGGGTTAACTTGTATTTTATTTCTTGTGTCATTGTGTGTACTTATTGCCAATAAAACAAACACAAAAGTGTGTCCAGGTTTGTTGAGTAAATTAGCAAGAGGGTAATCAAATTATGTAGACCGTGTTTTAAGGCTAAAGATTAAAGAAGGGCTCAATGGTGCTTGGTATGTTTTATGGTTAAGTTACTAATATATATGTGTATATATATATATATATGTATATATGTGTATATATATATATGTATATATGTGTATATATATATATATATGTATATATGTGTATATATATATATATATGTATATATATGTATATATATATATATGTATATGTATATATATATATATGTATATGTATATATATATATATGTATATGTATATATATATATATGTATATGTATATATATATATATGTATATGTATATATATATATATGTATATGTATATATATATATATGTATGTATATATATATATATATATATGTATATATATATATATATATATATATATATATATATATATATATATATATATATATATATATATATATATATATATATATATAATCTAAGGCAAAAATATGTCATGTTGTCACATGTACTCTCCCCTCCCTCATATGTTAAGACTCAAACCCATAACCTCTCATTTGAAATACAAATGCACTAACCAACTAATCTATAATTTCATATTGGTCTTTGTGGAGTTTTTTTGAAAGACAAGATGATATTTCTGTTTTTAAAATAATTAGATACAAATGTATATATTAATAATATGATGCTAATAATAGCTTGTCCTACTTTTCAGTACTCTTATATCTAAAAAGAACTTTTAAAAGTTTTATAACCTCTTAATTTACACCATTATTACACTATTTAATTGCATCAGTTATATTCTTACATATTAACCTAAATTTCAAAAACAAGATTGTTTTATAGTCTCTGTGATCAATTATATATTTATGTATATGTACTCTTTTGATGCCGAGGGTATATTGATCAATAATTCTTATTGTAATTTATTATGTAGAAAATTTCTAAAGAACCGGAAAATTATTTCACGTGTACACTCCAATGTCTAAAACTTTTTTTTTTCCCAGTTCTCTCAAATATTTGATTTAATTCTTTAAATTTACATTGGTAAATTATCCTGGAATCACCTTGATCAACAACTAGTTGATACTTCTATTACTTAATTAGCCATCTTCTTGGAAGGAACATGCAATAAATGGTTTCTGTTAGATGCCAGCAGAGAGTTGCTGGCTTGTTGGGAATCTCTAGAAGGCAACTTGCTTCCGGGTCAATACAAATTACTCCCTCTGTTTCATTTTAATCTACACACTTTGACATTTTACACTATTCATAAATTTCACTTTGACCATCATTTGTGATTTATACGCGGATGAAAATATAGTCATGTGGGATCTTGTTAGATTCATCATAACATGTATTTTATTAATATGTACTTTTTATAATTTTTACAAATACAAAACTAAAGATATATGTCCTCAAAGTTTTGCATTGGCATGCGTGAAAAGTGTAAGTGTGTAGATTAAAATGAAACGGAGGGAGTACAATGCAGAGTATTGCTGTGCCAGTTTCTCACGACTACAAATTTTTTCCTATGTTCCATAATATATATTTTCATTATTCTAATCTTCTTATCTCTCAAGAATTGAGGAAAGTGAAACTTATCATGATTTATGTATAATTATATACTTGTATTAGAATCTAAATGTTTTTTTGTTTGACAAATCAACATTAATTGAAGTATTTAGTATATTGTAGATTGTTCAGCTAATAAAATTAACTTAAATGTACATATATAACCAATGGAATTTCATCAAATAAAATAAATAAAGTAGAAAGATTTGTAATAAGAACATTTTCTAGGACACCTAAAAAGAACAACGAGAACTATATTATGCAACGGAGGGAATCGAGTTTGTGATTGATAGGCATATGGGGCACCTAACAAAGATAATTCCTAATTAACCTCCTAATTATGTAGCAGAGTAAGTCAAAGTCACAGAAACAAACAATTCCAAACACTAGATAGCTTTAACTCAATTTAACTTAACAAGTGACAACAATCACGGTGAAATGGATGCTAAACTAATACTAACCACTAAACTATTGCAACTAACAATAACACACGGAGGTAAATGCAAATAATATAGCCATCTAAATTTAAGTATCCCCACTAGCACGAATAACACATAAATAATTCCAATTCCAATAAATAAGATCAATAGTCCAAAAGGAGTAATGCACCCGAAAAATACCATAGACCTCTCTCAAGTACCTATGGCTACTCTAAACAAGCAATCATACGTATTTCTATGGAATCATGAAAGAAAGAGACACTAAACATGACAACACAAATAAAATCTTAGTAATCCTATCTACTTATATATTCTCGTAGAGATATCCATACTCTTCATTGAATCAATAAATCCATGTAGATCCAGCTCTCATTGAAAACAAAACATAAAGAATCAATTTAATACCATCTATCCCTAGTATGATAATGAAATTAAACACAATTCAATCAAGCAAGAACAATTGAACAGTTTAAATTAGGGTTAGGGAATTTTCAAGCATCAATCATTGTTAGGGTTCAATTTAATCCTAGATTATTGGACTACTTACTCATATTGAAGTAACAAAGCAATTAAGGAATAAACAAGAAGACATGATGATAAATAAAGAGAAGGAATTACAAAAACTTAATCTTTTATTTGAGTGAAGATAATCCAAGGTACCCAAATTCAAGATCTAGAAGTTCAACAACATAGTTCTCTCTAAAAACATGATAATAAAACCTACGTGTCGTGATAGAACAATTAAAGGAATATTTATAATTTCCTAAAATAATAAAACCTACAAAATAAAACATGAAATGTATGGAACAAACCAACATGGATGTGTCAATAATAACACAAACTTGTTTACATGCTATTACATAGGATCCTATGAATAAATAGCTACTGCCTCGACAAAACTAAGGTGACACAGACGTGTCACATATGACACAAACATCTCGACCTGTAGCATGTAATTCTTCCGCTTCTCATACAATTTCTGCCTTATAGAAAAAAGGGCAATACAGACGTGTCAAATTTGACATGTTTCTTGCAAATTTTCCTTCGAGTAGCTATTGTCCTCTGCCAAATGAAATGACATAGATGTGTCACATATGACACGCCCGTGTTAACATGCTCTTAGCCCAATCTCTAGCCCATAGTCAACTACAACGGCCCACGAGATAACAATAATGTTTTAGTTATCCTAAAAAAGTCATTTAAAGACAAGGAAATAACTCGTAATGTAACATGGAACTAGATAGAACCAAATGAATGCAAATTAGTCCTAAATGCTCTAAAACTAAGTTAAATGAGACTTAATATGCATCTAAAATATAAATTATTATCTTCTTATGATCACTTATTAGGATTAATGGCTTATCTAATACTCCATCCATCTATTTTTTCTTCTTGTTTTAACTATGTGCATTTACCAATGCACTTTTTTAACCTTAAATACTTCCTCATTTCGTTTTAAATGCAACAAAAGAATATTTTATATCTCACAAAAATACCCCTTTGTTGCATTTAAAACGAAACGGAGGACGTATCTTTATTCATTATAGATTAGTAAAAATTATAACGAATATAAATAAAGCACTGATTGAAAGGAATCAAACAAGACCTCACATGATTATATACTTTATTATATGTTGAGAATAATTTATAAGTTTCTCTTTAGTTGTGAATAATATCAAGATTACAAATAGAAAAAACAAAAAGAAACCAAAAGAGTACTGTAATTAGAAGTACTTGATGAACTATTCAGTTAAGGCCCCGTTCTTTTGAACTTATTTTGACTGAAATTAAATTAAATTAAATGAAATTAACTGAACAAAACTGAAATTAAATTAACTGAACTGAAATTAAATTAACTGAACTGAAATTAACTAAAATGAATTGAAATTAAATTAACTGAACTGAAATTAAATTAAATTAACTGAAATTAACTGAAATGAGAGAAACTGAACTGAATTGTATATTTAATTTTCTAAAATAATAATTATCGATAATAATCAATAAGTATTAACATAATATTATCAATACTTATTATTGTTATTATTATTATTATTATTATTATTATTATTATTTATTATAATTATTAATATTATTTTTTATTATTTTTTATTATTATTAGTATTACTTTTTATTATTATTATTTAATAAATAATAAATATTAAATAATAATAATAAAAAGTAATACTAATAATAATAAAAAATAATATTAATAATTATAATAAATAAAAATAATAATAATAATAATAAATAATAATAATAATAAATCATAAATCATAAATCATAAATAATAAATAATAAATAATAATAAATAATAATAATAATAAATAATAATAATAGTAATAATAAACAATAATAATATTGATAAAAATAATAATAATAATAATAAATAATTAATAACAAATAATAAAAATAAAAATAATCATAATAAATAATAATAATTATAATAATAATAATAATCATAATAAATATTAAATAATAATAATAATAATAATAATAATAATAATCATAGTCATAATCATAATAAATAAAAAATATGTTAAAACATTGCATAAGATTTAATTTTCAGTTTAGTTCAGTTAAAAAGGGTTCGAAGAGGTCAAGTGATATAACGTGACATTAAAAAACCGGAAAAACAAAGGTCAACGCCAGAAACCGGCATAAGGTAGCTGTCAACAATAAAATGGTAAAATTAAGGTAGTTTGGGACAACAATTTTTTTATAAAGTAGTTTCTCGCAAAAACATGAAAGTTTGGGAGTAATAATAATAAGTGTTGATTTTTTTATTATGTTAATACTTATTGATTATTATCGATAATTATTATTTTAGAAAATTAAATATACAATTCAGTTCAGTTTATCTCATTTCAGTTAATTTAATTTAATTTCAGTTCAGTTAATTTAATTTCAGTTCAGTTAATTTAATTTCAGTTTAGTTCAGTTAATTTCAGTTCAGTTAATTTAATTTCAGTTCAGTTAATTTCAGTTAATTTAATTTAATTTAATTTAATTTCAGTCAAAATAAGTTCAAAAGAACGGGGCTTAGTTATAAAAACTTATGTTTTTTTGGACGTTCAACAACATAATTATGGATGTACAAAAAAATTAATGGGCGTAAAATGCAAAAACCATTATAGATATGCAAATATAGTTTTTGGATGTACAAAAGAAAGTCATGGATGAGTAAAATAGATTCTGATGTACAAAACATAATATGGTTATACTAACATAATTTTTGGACGTATCAGATGTACAAACTTAGTTTTTGGATGTACAAAATAAATGATGGATGTACAATCACAAATTTTAGATGTACAAGAAAACTAATGGATGTGAGATACAAAGAGTATTAAGGATGTGTAGATATAGTTTCCGAATGTATAAAAAAAAAATCAAAAGGATGAACAAAATATAGTAGGAATATTTCCTGAGGTATCCTTGAGATATGACATAATTATCAAAATACCTCTATGCTCTGTTTGGGAAAAATCATTTCATTTCAAATGATGGGTAAATTTACCTGTTTGAAAATCCAAAACATTTGGATTTGGGCCAATTCCTTACCGATATGAAAAACAAGCCATTATTAGAATTTGGGAATGCATTCAAATTACAAGTCATTTCAAATCCTCCAACACAAGCTCATACTTCTTATTCTCTCTCTTCCTTTTAGATCATGAAATTGTGTCATGTGTTGTGATGTAAAAATCATAGCCTCGTACTCATGATATTTTAATGATCTAATTTAGGTCATGCCATGACAAAATACTGTTTAGATCATAAGTCATGAAATGAGTTACGGAGAAAGTGAAGGTGGAGCCCACATATAAAATGTATAATTTGAAATTTGTAACTGAATATCTTAAAAACCATAAAGTAAAATAAAATAAAAAAATTTACCAATAGTCATAATTTCTTGAGATCTATAAATCGACATCCATTTTTGTCATATTTTGATACACTTTTTTAATTATTTATTTTCTCTTTAAATTTTATATATTGAGTATTTATTTTAGGATAATGTTATTTTTTCTAGTCAGGAGTGGGGTGCATTTGTTAAAATGGGTCATGAGGCATGAGCAAATCAACATTAGTAAAATGAGAGAAATTTGATGCGAAAGAGGGAGGACAATCATGACATATCTTTTTAAATCATGAGTGACCATACTCTAAGCAAATCCAGATTACGCTTATTCAACATTCTCATAATCTCATTTCCCAAGTCTCACCAAATCTTCTATTTCCTTTCTTTTTCTTCCATATGCTATATTTCCTTCCACTTCTTCAATGACAACCATAAGATCAATCGGCAAACTCTCTAAATCTTATGTGTTTCATATTGTGGGTGAAGGTTCAACCTCCTAATCTCTATTATATAAGTGAAGGAGGAGGAAGATGGTGTCTCCTCACAAAAAGTCTAATAAACCCTTAATGATTTAAACTGCCATATATATTAAATAGTCTTTTCTTCTTCCTACTTGCCATATATATTGAACAAGTTAATAATGGAATTGAATTTCAAATTTCAATTAAATATCAATTAAATATTAAATTAAGGAGAATGATTTCCTCTTCTTAAATATGTGTGAAAAACTCTGATAAAAAATTAAATTGACAATATAACTTGACTGAAACAATCCATACAAAAAAAAAACTTAAATTTCATATTAATAATTATAATGACAATATTTTAAAACCTAAATGTTGATTATATATTATTCAGTAATCTCTATCATATAAATCAAACTCTTTCACTTTATTAATATTCAACGATTGAATCTAATACACAGATTCTTCCACTTTATTTGAGCACACAAGCTTTCTTCTGCTTTGTATTTCCTTCATTTATATAATAGAAATTTGAATAATGATGAACAAATAACTAAAAAAACCAATGAAACATTGCTTTAAGAAAATATATATTTAAAAAAATTAAAATCACTATAAATGTCTGTTCGAATCAAATCTTTTGTAGTACGGATGAATAACTAATTGAGAAAAAGAATATTAATATGACACACGCATAGCGTGCAAAAAATACTAGTTGCAATTAAGTAAACTCAAAACTCTGTAGCCAAAATTTCACCCATGATAAAAAAATTTAAATTGGAGCTTTTATTGTTTTCATTTTCTCAACATATATGGGGAATTTTAGTAGAATACGACTGAAGAGTATTTTTTTTTCTGGGCCTCCTGTTGAGAACCCGTGGTAAGAAGAATTTCCTTTGGGCTGCCCTCGCAACAGGGTCACTCACCCAGAGGCCTAACAAACCCCAAACTCCCCTCCACCCCAACAATATTAAAATTTTGCTTCCACCAAGATTTGAACCTTGGTCTCCCATATGAGAGATAGGAAGCCATACCATTAGACCCAAGGGTCCTTAGTACGATTGAAGAGTAATTGAGATAGATCAATTTGACACAATACAAAAGATATACAACTCTTTTGAGGACAAGTTTTCCTAATATGGAAGATTTGCTCTCCTTTGGGTTTGAGTGGAATAGTGGGTTAATTGAAATGTACGTTTATGTATGAGTTCATTCATCATTTATGTTTTCTAGTTGATTTTATTATAAAATAGAATTGCTGAATTTTTTTTGATTCGTAATTCCATTGACTGTCCAAACAACATGGTGAATTAGAAATTATGGATTTAGAATTCTCATATTTTCCCAAACAAGTGATTTGGAATTTTTCGTAGGAATTTAATTTCCAGAATTGAAATATACTTGTTCTCAAACACAACTTTATTGAAATTTGAAATTCAAAATATTAGGTTTCAATGGTAGATGAGAAAATTATTGTACTTAAATTTTCGTCTATAGTAAAAATATTTTGAGCAATGTGTCAAACCTAAAAGGAATTAGAGGGATTTTTAGAATAAGAGGGTTTTAAGAATTGTGCCAAACTTTTTTTTTTGAACAGGAGAATTATGCCAAACTTAAGGAGTAACTCGGGAAATTTCTCAATATAATATGGATGTATTACAACTTTTACCACTAAATATATAAAAAAAGGAATTCAGGGGAAATAAAAGGAAAAAGACTCAAAAAGAATATTCACGGGTATATTTTGCCATTTAATCTTTAATTTGTTCAAAGTCGATCTCGCACATGCCAAAACCACTTACATCTCTATTCTATATGTCAACCCATGACCCTTTGGTGTCCACCCTCTTTGCCCAAATTACCCCTAACAACCAAACAAAATTACTAATTTCATTCTCTCATTTCTTTTAAGAAAAGAGAAAAAGAAATCCCTACAACTACAAAACAGTTACATCTATACCAGTAAAAACAAAAAAATAGAACAATAACTTGAATGACGATTAAATTAAAAACTTACCCAAAATCACTTACACACGATGTCACGCACGCATCGCGTGCAAAAGATACTAGTAATTACATATGCATTCTATTTTTCTAGACTTCTAGTACACGACTACATGTGCACGCAGCACGACGCGAATTAAAAACTGCCGAAGGTGGTCTTGGTCTTTCTTTCTAGTATCTTTTGCATGTGATGCATGCATGCCATCATGTGTATGTAATTTTGTGTAAGTTCTAATTTAATCGTCATTTAATTATATTGTTCTATTTTTTGGTTTTACCGATGTAGATGTAATTGCTCTGCAGTTGTAGGGATCTTTTTTTTTTCTCTTTTCTTATGTTTGGTAGGGTTATTTGGGTAAAGAGGGTCGACATTAAAAGATCAGGAGTTGACATATAGAACAAGATTATAAGTTTACCCAAATTAAAAAAAAATTGACCCATTACACCTTTTGTTAATCATTTTGTATAATTTAGAGGCTACTATCACAAGATGCAAATATCAAACATTAATTAGGTCAATGATCAATGAGTAAATTAAAGACATAAGGTGACGCTAGTATAATCAAGTATTCAGTTAATTTATAAATTATAATCGATAGTTATACAAGAAGAAGAAAACTGCTACGGTTATAATAAGAAAAATGCATCATCTCAGAGTGCAGAAATTAATTTGTGAACAACCACTAGTCGACAACCACCAGTCCACCATCACCCAATATTAACTATTTGATTTTTTTTATAGATAAGAAAAATTACAATTAGGAGACCCTCTTCTAGAAGGGAACACAACCTCATTGATTTATGTTTACAAGCAATCAACATTAAAAAAAAATAGTACAGTATGTGGGAATTGCTATCGCCTAGCAAGACGACTGGGGAAAATCTTTTGCATTGCTGTAATTTTGATAATCCTTAATACACAGAATTATGGTTGTATCATCTGCATAAGATTAGGATGATAATGATCTTAACATAGCTTTAATACCCGTTATTTGCTGGGGGCTCTGGGTGTCTTGGGACAGAATTAGGAACTTCCCTGCCAAAATTTTACCAAGAAAAGAAACAGACAGATAAGATATGGATATCATAGTGCAACTGCAGCTTTAGAATCATAATAAAACAGCAGTAAAAAAGTTCTAAAAGATTTAAAAAAGCTATACCCGTTTAGGCAATTCACCAAGATCGATGTCAGAGATGTGTTCAATAAGATTACAATCTTCACCATCAAGCTGCTTACATTTTCTCTGTAGCTTCGTGCATCCTCTAATCTCCAATTGATTCAAAGACTTGAGGTTGGGAAAAAACTCCGGAATTTTTCCCACTTTTGGACAACATTGAATGACTAGCCGAGTAAGCTGGGTGAGTTGTTCAATCGACTATGGGAGGACACTTAAATTGTAAAGCCAACAGAGAGAAAGCTCTTTAAGTGTTCTTACGTAACTCAGGCCGCGTGGCAGAGGTTCGGGCTTAGAGATGTTTGTCAGTGTGAAAGACAGAAGACTCTTGAGGCCTTGCCAAGCAGCTCTTTCACTGTCATCGCCACTTCCATCAACGTCCTCTTTTTTATCCCCCCAACTTAATTCTTCACAGCTCTCGATTTTCAGTTCTTCGAGGACATTGAGATTGTGCAATGCACCCAGTATATCTTTCAAACTGGGGCAAGCTCGAATTTTAAGTCGTTTGAGAGAGTTAGGAGATTCAACCAGCACATTGGTTAATTCTTTACACTCTCTTATGGTGAGAACCTCTAAGCAAGATATAGTGATTGAGAGAGACTCTAGTTTATGAACAGAGTTAATATGTAGCTCTTTGAGTGTAGGAGACGCGGATGAATCTGACGATGATTCTGCCGATTCATGGGCATTCAAGAGATGTTTAAGCAGCTTCTCGTGAATGTTAACTGCCTCGAGTGTCTCAAGGCTTGGGACCAGAGGCATTGACATCAGCTTCGGGCAACCACTTACTTTGAGTTCAAATAGGCACTTCAAAATCTGCTGTGGTACATATCTGTGTTTCTCATGCTTTTCTTGTCGCCGTTTATCATCACGCTTTTGCATCTTTGACCACCCTTTCAGTTGTGGCAAATTAACCAACATAAGATACTTCAAGGACGGAAAGTATGCAGTTTTTGAAGCAGAAACCTTACCATCATCAACAAAAATCTCTATCCACTCCAAGGCCGTGAGTCCCCAAAGTTGAAGGGACCTAAGTGCACGAAGTGAATTGAATGATGGAAGATGTTGGCAATTATGACAGTCTGCTATTTTTAAGGACACGAGATTCTTAAGTAAGATTGTGAACCGATCCATCGCCCATTTTGGAAAGCTCACTCCCTTCCAACCCTCAACAACAAAGCTTTTGAGAGTCGAAGGAGGTTGTAAGAATTCAAACTCCATGGCATCTCTCTTCTGATGAACATTTTCACTTGATTTTTCTTTCCTAGAAGACCAAGATAATGACAAATCTTCTAAGTTATTGGTTGTTAAGAATTTTGCATTTACCAGTTCAGTGTGCTTCTCACGACCTTCTTGGTAACGGATCTTCAGCTTCCCAACAAGAAATTTCAGTTCAGCCAGTGCATTTAGCCCATTATTCTCTCCTATTATGAACTCGTCTAAGTTTTGTAGATATTCTAATTCCTCAAACCAAGGTGGCAGATCAATGAGTCGACATCCAGTATACAAATAGCGTAAGTGCTTCAATTCACAAAAATTTTCTGGTAGTTTCTTTATGGCAGTGTGACGAAGATCTAAAGTTTGCAAGTTTTCCAGGCTTATTATGCACTCGGGAAAAGATTCAAGGGAGATACCAAGTCTGAGGTATGCCAACTGCTTCAGTTCCCCTATGAAATCTGGAGAGCTTTTAAAGTGTACCATTACCAAATCTAAAGCACGTAAAGCTTTCAAATTTGCCAAGATCTCATCAATGTTGCCAATACTAACTGAGTCACAATATTTGTTAGGGAGAAAAGAGAGAGAATTCAACTGTTCGGCACAATGAAGCCAGGATGGAACTTCCCAAGTAGAGTCGACAATGAAGCTCGCATGTCGAATGATGTCAGCATCAACTGCCTTTGTAGGCTTATCCAGTAAACAATACCCATCTCTTGATAGATACTTCACCACCCCATGCATTAATATATGTGCCTTATAGTAGACTCTGTCACCAGTTTTATCTGTTTCCCTATCTTCAAAGAAATATCCCATAACAAGAAGTTTCTCAAATTCTTTATCAAACTACTCTTTTGTTGCGTTCACACCATGGGTCCCTAAGTGATCCCAAAGCGGCTGCAAATCAGCCTTACTAAATTTATAGCCAAGTGGGAACAAGGATGTGTGAGTCAATAATTTATCTCGGTTGAATTTTTGTATTTCGTCTACTACTAACTGAATAGATTCTACAGGATTCTCTATGCTTGCGAGCAAAGCATTGACATACTGCCATGTCTCTAGATTAGTAAATTCAGAAGAAAGAATGGAAGCTACGATTGTTACGACGTGTAGATTATTGGCACACTTGTTAAAAATTTCAGCACTAATGTCTATTAGACGCAGATTTCTATCCTCTTCTGCTATCTCTTTGAATGCTATGTTCTTAAACAAAGCCATAGACTCGTTTTGGGAAAGTGATTCTAACAGGTAGGGTGCACCTTTAGCCATTGGCAATCGACGAAAGGCACGATGTTTTAATGATGTCGATCTCGAGGTGATTAAAATTTTGCTACCAGATTTACAATTAGCAGAGGCATGCAGCAAATAGCTTAACATATCAAACCACTCCCCACTATTCCCTTTTTCTTTTTTCGTTTTTGTTTTTTTGTTTTCTAGTTCTTTAGAACTGACAACAGACAGGTCTTCTAACACAATCAAGTATTTTTTGTCATCTAAAAATGTTTTTAATAAGTCTTGTTGTGTAAGATGTGTGTATGTAGTAAGAGTTAAATCAATTTTAAAATTTTCAACAACTTTAAACAGTAATTCTACACTATTAGACAGTCCAGAAATGTCTAACCAAAGTTTCAATTCAAAATGCTCTTGGACTGTATGATCGTGAAAGACAAAGCGTGTAAGACATGTTTTTCCGGCACCGGCCATTCCAAGAATAGGAACAACCGAGACACCAGCAAGATCTGGATCCTGATCTTGCAGCAACAAGCTTTTAATATACTCACGCTCACTATTTCTTTCAAATATTATGCCTGCCTCTTTCACAAAAGACCGTCCTTCGTTAACCGGATTGGCAAACGAAGGCAATGTTAGCAGAACATCCTTAGCTAGTTTTCTCAAGTACCTTTTGTTTTTATTAAATCCTCCTATCAGTAAAAGATGAGAAAACAAAGAGTTGATGTCACAACAAGGTTTAGTAGTACCTTGGCCGTATGATTGGAATCTCCACGTCTCAAAGATAAGGAACTCCACCCTGTTGAGTCCATATTTGAGTTTAATCTCCAGCTCTTTGTCAAAAGCTCCGAGCCCGCCCATCTCATTCAGTTGATCGGACGCGCTCGAAAGCATCAACTTGATCTTCTCTAGTCTGGTCATTATTAACCTTCGTTGATCGTTTCCAACAAGGTAAGAGTCTGCTCCCGCAAACAAATTATCAGCTCTACGGTAAAGATTGGTTACAGTATCCATGATACAAAGTTTCCAGGTTTCAACGATTTGGTAACGAAGCAATTGTGATGTAGTATTTTAGTGGAGAGGCCTTTCTTTTTTCTGTTTTCCAAGAGGGTATTGTGATTCAAATACCCAATGCACCTTGAATAGTTTCCCAAGTGGGGTTTGGGAGGTTGGCCGACTGGCTAATTGAAAGGTTGTTTAATGTTTGATAAATTCAACAACGATAGTATAATATAGAGTCATGTGGGGATACAGCTGCACCCATTAAAACAAAATAGAAAAAGAAGATGAAAACACAATTAGAAAATTTTAAACAAATAATACAAAACAATATGCCATGGTAATGAAAACACAATTAAAAAAAGTTGAGAGGTTGAACTCAGTAGCAGATGAAGCTACAAAATTGTTTTTTTTTTTTAAAAAGTTCCCATTTAGAGGTTGACCGAGTCCAAGGCTCCAATCACTCATTGATAAACTACTTAAAGTGTAGATTTTTTATTTGCATTGACAATGAAGCATCACAAGATAGTCCAAGTACTCATTGTATACAATGAGATGTAGGAATATATAGATGCATATAGCGGAATTTCAGGAAACAATTTCCTAACATCTATCATAGGATCGCAAACATAATCAAACATATGAATCATACAATAGGGATTAAATATCAAACCTTTGTAGCGTGATTTCCCTGTTGTATGCAAGCTTTGAAGATCCGAGAGCCCCAAGTGTTGCTCCTCTAATCAGTCCACGAGCACCAGTTGAACACCAACGTTTGCTAGAACGGAAGAGAAGAAATCTCTTGCTTTTAATGGTATAGGCGCCGGTTATAGGGAGAATAGATTTAGGGTTTCTCTTTCTCTCTCTAGTGAAAAGAAACTGACTAATGGATTTTATTACCTAAACCCTAATATTATATCCTATATATAATAGAAGAGTCATAGGTTAGTTAGGAGAACTAATTCTCCTCCTATTCTCCTTTGGACCGGCCCAATCCTAATCCTAAATGGATTTGGATTGCTTTGTCCAACTTGTGCTACAATGTGTGACCTCATAGGATTAATCTATTTTAGTTATAGGCCCAATCAATATTGTCCTATTAATCATATTTATTCTCTAGCAAGTAAATACGATTACTAAAATAATTAACTTTATTATCTTCATAATAACATTCCTATTTATATTTAGTAATTGCCGGAATGTCTAAGGACATATTCCTTCAATCTCCCACTTGTCCGAAGACAAGAGCGCAATGTTAAATTCCTTAAGTCACTTAATGTCAAATTTGATAACACAATGTTATTCTCAAATTTTGTTCCTTGATCGCTGAGTTCGAACTGCTCAAATAAAGATTAACTCCTTAATCCTATTCCGCATGGCCATGCAATTTTCCAGTTCTCGCTCATCAAGAGGCCCAGACACCATTCCTATTTAATAGGAGGACTTATCCATTCTTGTATAACCATAACTCCCACTCAATTCTTAGCCCACCTGATCACTGCCTTTATAACCTCCTTTTACGGCACGGCGTTTAACAGTGTCAAAGTTAAACTAATTATATTGTGGTTATTAAGACATACTCATGTCTAAGGAATCCACTAAATATAGTAGTTTGATTCTACTTTTAGAATCTAATTAGGTCAAGTCTCAATGTATCAACTATACATCCATATAATCAATTAGACATCTCTATGTCTCCATAGCCCATGGAACTGCGCTATCAATTAATTATATACTAGTCTTTTAAATAAATCACTTATGTCCAATTTAGTGATTTAGACTAGGGACTTTAAATAAAATGTGATTTCCGTTCACTTTATAGGGTTCCATTATCAAAACGTTTTCGATAATCCTATTTGAAAACACAAATTATTTGGACATTTTATTTAATACTAAACCAAACAATTAAATAAGAACGGAATTTTTATTGATAAACATTCAAAGCATAATAAATGTCTTTACAATTGTAAACATGAAGTAAACAACCTAAAGCCATTCTCCCATATGCTTAAGCCCCATAGATCTAGTATGACACTCATGCTTAGGTTGAGCAAGCGGTTTAGTCAGAGGATCTGCTACGTTATCCTCAGTATGGACCTTGCTTACTTTCACATCCTCTCTTTTAGTTTTCTATCTCGAACCTTTCAAGAACCTTATCTTTATAAGTCTCTTGACTAAGTTCAGCCAGCCTTTACGACCTATCTCTATAGATCTTTATTCCCAATCTGTACTCAGCCTCTCCTAGGTCTTTCATAGAGAAACAATTTTTAAGCCATTCCTTGACTGACTCAAGCATGGTCTTATCATTTCCTATGAGAAGTATGTCATCCACATACAAGACCAGAAAAGTAATACTACTCCCACTTAACTTCTTGTATACACAAGATTCCTCTTCATTTCTGAGAAAGCCAAATTTCTTGACTGCCTCATCAACTCTGAGGTTCCAACTCCTTAATGCTTGCTTTAGTCCATAAATGGAGTTCTTAAGCTTGCATACCCACCCCGGGATTTTCTAGATCTTCAAAACCTTGAGGTTGTGTCATGTACACATCCTCTTTCAAGAACCCATTCAAGAAAGCGGTTTTGACATCTATCTGCCATATTTCATATCTTGAAAGGCAGCAATCGCAAGGGTTATCCTAATGGACTTCAGCATGGCTACGGGTGAGAAGGTTTCATCATAGTCTATACCATGAATTTGTTTGAAACCTTTAGCCACCAACCTTGCTTTGAAAACACTAATGTTTCCATCCTTGTCTGTTTTCAACTTGAAAATCCATTTGCATCCAATGGGTTTTACCCCATCAGGCAAATCAACCAAGTCCCATACTTGATTTTCAGACATGGAATCCATTTCAGATTTCATGGCCTCAAGCCATCTTTCGGAGTCTTGACTATCCAAAGCATCTTTGTAGCTAGTAGGCTCTTCTGATTCTAAAATCGTTATTTCAGAACTTTTAGTCAAAAGGAAATCAATATATCTCTTTGACGGAATGATGGTCCTACTAGACCTACGTTGGGGAACAACAGAAGAAGTTTCTACCTCCATTTGTTGCTCATCTCGAACTTCTTCGAGATATACATATCTCCCACTTGTTTTTCTGGAAATAAACTCCTTTTCCAGAAAGACACCATTACGAGCAACAAACTCTTTGTTTTCGCTTTGGTTGTAGAAGTAGTATCCCTTAGTCTCTTTTGGGTAACCCACAAAAAGACATTTATCAGATTTGGGTGAAAGCTTATCAGAAAGTAAACGTTTTACATAAGCTTCACAACCCCATATCCTTAGAAAAGACAATTTTTGGAACGTTTCCTGTCCACATTTCATATGGTATCTTTTCCACTACTTTGGATGGTGCCTTGTTAAGTGTGAATGCCGCTGTTTCAAGCGCAAATCCCCAGAATGAAATAGGAAGATCAGCAAGACTCATCATGGATCGAACCATATCAAGTAGAGTTCGATTCCTTCTTTCAGAAACACCATTTAACTGTGGTGTTCCTGGCGGAGTCCATTGTGAAAATATTCCACAATCCTTCAAATGATCACCAAATTCTTGAGATAAATATTCACCACCACGATGGATCGTAATGCCTTAATTTTCTTCCCAAGTTGGTTTTGTACTTCATTCTGGAATTCCTTAAATTTTTTATAAAGGATTCCGACTTATGCCGCATGAGGTAAACAAATCCAAATCTGCTCACATCATCGGTAAAAGTAATGAAGTAACTGTACCCTCCCCTAGCCAACGTACTCATGGGTCCGCACACATCTGTATGTATGAGGGCTAAAAGGTCATTGGCCCTTTCACTTGAACCTGTGAAAGGAGACTTTGTCATTTTCCCCATCAAGCCAAACTCACAAGTATCAAATGATTTGAGAATTCCATCTTTATGAAGTTTCTCAATGCACTTTGAGCTTATGTGGCCTAATCGACAATGCCATAGGTATGTAGGGTTTGAATCATCTGCTTTATGTTTCTTGCCGTCTATGTTATAGATGTGGGTTTCTAAGTCTAGCACATATAAACCATTTGATAACTTGGTTGAGACATAGAATAAATCATTTAAATAAGCAGAACAACAATTATTCTTTATTTGAAATGAAAAACTTTCCGAATCCAAAACCGGAATCGAAACAATATTCTTAGTAATAGTTGGAACATAATAACAATTATGGAGTTCTAAACTAAACAAGAAGGCAAAAGTAGACTACAATCCCCACAACCAAATCAAGAACTCGTGCTTAAATGCCCACGTGGAGGTCCACTTTTCCTTTGCTCAACATTCTACTTCTTTTTAGTGCCCGCACATTACAAATAATGTGAGTTCCACATGCGATATCAAATACCCATGATGTAGAAGTAGATAAGTTAATCTCTATAACATAAATACACGAAGTCGAAGCACCGGTCTTCTTATCTTCCGAGATACTTGGGGCGTTCCTTTTCCAAGTGACCAATCTTGTGGCGGTGGTAGCACTCATGTAGTGCTTGCTACTTTTGCCTTAGGAGTGGTTTGTGGCTTAGAAGTATCATCGGTGGCAACAACCTTGCCCTTGTTCTTCTTATTAGGAGCCCCTTTCTTCTTGAATTGCTTGCCCTTCCTAACCATAAGAACATCCTTATGTTCGGGTTCGCAGTGCAAGCTCCTTTCACCTGAGTTAGCATACCATGCGGCTCTTGCAAGGTAGCCTCCCCTCCTTGCATGTAAAAATTCAACTCAAAATTTTGAAAATTTTCGGGCAAGGATTTGATCACAATATCGGTTGCCGCTTCGGAGGGTAAGGGAAGCCCAATTTTTCCATGATCCGAAAATGTCCAATCATATTGAACACATGCGGACCAACGGGTTTTCCTTTTCCCAACTTGCACTCCAACAACTTACGGTGAGCTTCAAACCTCTCCAATCTAGCATTCTTCCGAAACATAGTTTTCAATCTTGGAGGATGGAGTAGGCATCCAGACCATCAAAACGCTTTTGAAAGTCTGGCTCCATGCAAGCAAGCATCAGACATGTTACTTGCACAGAATCAGCCTCTAGGGTTTGCCTTGTTCTCTGTTCAGCTATAGTAGCATTTTCTCGCAGGGGTTCAGGGAGAGGATTGTCAAGAACTTTTTCTCTTCCTTCAGCTCTGAGAACGATTCTCACGACCATTTCCCATTCTAGGAAGTTATGTGCATTCAGTTTGTCCTTTTCGAGTAAATAGCGCAAATTAAAACCGGGAGTGTTGTTGTTGTTTGAACGAGACATGATAACTACAACAAAAGAATATTTAAGCAAGATCCAAATAATGTTTATCAAGAAAGCAATAATTAAACAAATTTTAATTACTACTACCCTTTATTCAAAATGAAAGTCCCCTATTGAATAAAGAAATAACCAAGATCCCCTCCCACTACAATCAAACGGACTTTGGCCCTGCCTTCAATTTATAGTAGTTGAGGTAAGTAAACACTTTACTAATTATAACTAATTATAATTCTTGGTAGACAGGTTAACAACTCCTTGTTTACTCCTATCTCTTAGCTTCAAAACCCAAAACTTTGTCTTTTGATGATTTTGTTGAGTTAAACCAAACATTAACATGTAAGTTTCAAAAACCTACCCTACTATCCCCGAATTATGAGCAACACCACGCTTTGGCGAGAACCTATTACTCATGATCTAAGGCTTTATAGGTGTTGTTTGGGGAAAGCGATTAAACTCAATATTACTTTTGGGGACCTAAGTTTACTAATATGGTCAATTAATAGTGAACACATGAATCAATTAACCACAAAACAAACTTAGAAGCAAGCATTTAAACAAAATAAATGCAAGAGATTACTATAAGCAATAATTAAAATGAGCTAGTATGGCCCCTATACTTAGGAAAATAACTAATCTTCATGAATCCTCCCTTGAATCTCCATGGATCACCATCCTTGAAACTCCTTGGATCCTCATGCTTGATTACATAATTTGAATTAAATATATAAATAACGAAAATTTAAAGTTACAAAAATACAAACGATTCGTAGATCGTATTTAAATTACATTCAAATATAACGATTCGCAGATCGTATTTAATTTTACATTCAAATTTAACGATTCGCAGATCGTAATTACTATCCTAATTTGGGCCATACTAGTCATATCATGCAAAACATAATATCATACATATTACATTTAACATCCACGCATTTATAATATCCAAATAAAATAAATACATACTATTTATTTATTAACAATTAATAAGCAAATAAAAACTTTCCATAATAATCATAAAACTTAACAATTAAGCTAGTAATTATTTAGGAAACTTTATTATTTTAATTCAATTACTTATCTAGATATGGCAATAATCTTTATTATTCACAAATTTGCAAAATAGGAAACTTTTGGATTTATGCTCAAATTAGGAAAATCAGATTTTCCTTAAAAAAATTTTTTTTTTTTTTAATTAAAATCAAACGTTGACTTGTTGACCGTTGACCAACGAAGACAAGGCCGGTCAACAACACCAACCCAAACCACCCCGCTGGAAACACAAAACCAGCAAAGCTATTAATTGCTCGCCGAAACAACCGAGTCACCACGTCATCACCACACCAAGCCAGCAGCACGCCAGCCAGGAAGCCAGCCAGCGCGCCGCCGGCAGTCGCAAACCGCACCTCGACAGCAGACGCCGGCAGCAAGGCTGCCAACGCCCGCATCAACAGTTCGCTCGAGCGAGCGGGGCCGCGCACGTCGCACGCGGCCGCCCACCATCCCCACCTGCCGCCCCCGCCCACGCCTTTATTCCGGTACCCCTCCGCCAGCCACCGTGGTTCCACCGTCACCGGTGGGCCACCTAGCCATGGTTGGCTTTCCCTTTTAATTTATGTAACAATTTACAAAAATTAAACTAAAGTAATCTTTATTTAACAATTAATTAAAGATTTAGGAGATAATTAGGTTATAAAATCCGAAAAATTATGGCAGAAATTTTGAATCAAACAACAAATCTTAAACAAATTTTTAGAATTGTTGATATTAGATTTGAATGAATAATCTCCATTAAACGTTAAATCTAACAAGAATTCAAAATTAGGGTAAAAATTCAAATTATATCCAAAAAATTCAGAAAATTAACAATTAAATTCCGAAAAATTCGAAAATAACTTTTAGGGTGATCTACTGAATTATCTTAACAAATAAAATCCAATATTTTAATTGTTATCCTTAAATTCTATGAATAATCAAATTAAACATAAAATTTAACCAAAATTCATAAATAATATGATAAAATTCGAAAATTAGTGGGAAAAATAATCAAATTATTTTCAGCCATCATATTATTCTAGATCTATGAGGGTGATGAACATTAGATTTATTTAACAAATTAAAAAACAAATCTTTAATTGTTAACAAATTATTTCAATGATTAATCGAATTAAACATAAATAATTTTTAAATCTAACAAAAATATTTATAAAAATCCGAAAATTTTAGAGTGAATTAAACAATTTATTTCGTCCCTCATATAGAAAAATCGGAACTTTATAAAATTATTTGAGCATAAATCACAATTAAATCAAATATTTACAATTTCCAATAAATTAATATCAAATATCAATTTTGCAAATTCAAGCCATAAATAAATCCTCCCTTAATTGAATAAAAATAATAACTTCGCATACAATTATATGATCATATGAATATTATGAATTAGGCAAAACTGATACCACTGTAGGAATATATAGATGCATATAGCGGAATTTCAGGAAACAATTTCCTAACATCTATCATAGGATCGCAAACATAATCAAACATATGAATCATACAATAGGGATTAAATATCAAACCTTTGTAGCGTGATTTCCCTGTTGTATGCAAGCTTTGAAGATCCGAGAGCCCCAAGTGTTGCTCCTCTAATCAGTCCACGAGCACCAGTTGAACACCAACGTTTGCTAGAACGGAAGAGAAGAAATCTCTTGCTTTTAATGGTATAGGCGCCGGTTATAGGGAGAATAGATTTAGGGTTTCTCTTTCTCTCTCTAGTGAAAAGAAACTGACTAATGGATTTTATTACCTAAACCCTAATATTATATCCTATATATAATAGAAGAGTCATAGGTTAGTTAGGAGAACTAATTCTCCTCCTATTCTCCTTTGGACCGGCCCAATCCTAATCCTAAATGGATTTGGATTGCTTTGTCCAACTTGTGCTACAATGTGTGACCTCATAGGATTAATCTATTTTAGTTATAGGCCCAATCAATATTGTCCTATTAATCATATTTATTCTCTAGCAAGTAAATACGATTACTAAAATAATTAACTTTATTATCTTCATAATAACATTCCTATTTATATTTAGTAATTGCCGGAATGTCTAAGGACATATTCCTTCATGAGAAACCATCTAGAGCTCTGATTATGCAGACTTTAGGAATTTAGAACTTGTATTTTATAATTATAAACTAATATATTTACTATTTACCATCTAATCTTAAGTTTATAACTTGTAAGTGGATTCTCAACTTCTTGTCACCAAATGGACATATCATTCATGTCTAGTAAAGGGTCATCTAATATTATATCTGATTTTACAGAAGCAAGCACATGATCATCCTCTTGTTGCTGGGAATCTAGTCTTAAGTTTTCCTGGGCATATTTGATTGTACAAAAAAGAACAATGCTGGACAGAATCACACCTATCGCCAATTCGCCATGTTATATGGTCTTCGTGACGCTTTTTATCCAATGACTAGTGTGAGCACAAGACTTATACTTCCTCGGTTTCTAAAATAAGTGAAACACTTCTCTCTTTTATTTATTTATTTCAGAACCGAAGAAGTATACACCACACTACTCCCGAACCTCTGCTTCCCTCCTTTCTCATCATAATTCACAAAAAATAACATAAAAATATACTGGGCAACTGAGAAAAACGGAAAACAAGATTTTCACAAGCAGCCAAAAAAAATTGCAATAAAACCCATTAAAATTGACAAGCAGCAAGAACCAAAGAAAGAAATGAGAAAGGAGAAATAAATAAGCATAAATTGGCATAATTCAATCATAATTAACTCATTCTAGCATAAATAGGTACTAAATTATTTACCATATCAAAGAAAAATAAGAGAAATGTACCTAAGAAGTTGAAGATGCAAACCCTAGCTACCTTGAGGCGAAAACAACCCCGAAGAAGCCGAGATTCTAGTGACAAGCATATCTGAGAGGCGATTTTGAAAGACCAATTTTGAGACTTGTATGAGAGAGAAAGAGTTCAGAGTAGTGTAAACTGACACTAATGGAAAGAAGAAAGAAAATGAGTAGTACTGTTTTGTGGTATTTTTTCCCTTTCTTAAAAATTTCTTTTATTATTATGGGTTAGATTAATATATGCACTTGGTGATAGACTGATAGGTAAGAAAAACCCTCTACATCACCATTCAATATTTCTTGGCCTACTAGAGGTTAGGGGTGTTCAAGAAAACCCGACCTGAACTACCCGACCCGAAAACCCGCTGACCCGTCCAAAAAAAGTCGGGTCAAAATCAGTTTTTTTTTTGGGTTTTATCGGGTCGGGTCATGGGCCGCGTATACGGAAGAAGCGGGTACCCGATACCCGGTTGGAGTTTGATTTTGCGGTTTTCTAACTAGGCCACAATAACAATACATGTTACAACACACTACACACTACACGGCCCAATAGCCCATTAGGAACTTACGAAAAAAATCACAGAACTGAGAAGTGAGAAGTTGAGAACCCTAACGTGTAACGTCTCTGCCATTCGCAATTTCGCACTCCACAGTCGACAGACTCGACACAGTCTCACACTCCACCGCACTCTCACGACACAGTTGATTATTGAAGAACTAATCTTTTTATGTTAGTTTTCCTATTGTACCCTTTTCTTTTATTGGGATCATTGATTATTTTATTTTGGTGACCATCTTTTGAATAACTTGCTGATGTTATATGTTGTGTCACTTGTGTGTAATGTGCACTTGGGTAGTATATCAGTGACTCAGTGTCACTATGTCAGTGGCTATATAAAGTGGCCTGCAAGTTTTGGGCTTTATTTAAGAAGTTTTGGCTTATAACTCGAGAAGGCAGTGGCAGTGGCAGTGGCAGCTAGTAATTGGTAACATTAAAAAAAAAAGAAACAAGCCGAGTACCCTATGACCCGTCCCGGAAAACTGGGTACCCGATAAACGGGTACCCGGTTTTCCCGGGTCGGGTCATGGGCCGGCTTTCCAAGTACCCGTATATGCGGGTACCCGCATATCCGGGTACCCGAAAAGCCGGGTACCCGGTTATGAACACCCCTACTAGAGGTGGCTATTGGGCGGGCCCAACCGGACCCAGACAGGACCGGACCGTCAACAACCCGGACTGACCCGAAACAGGCCAAAATCGCTTCAGAATCAGCCCGGAACCGTGCAAAAGACTGGGCTGGAGTGGGTCAAATGGTGGAGAGAGGGAATTGGACCGGATTGCCCTCGAAATCGAACCATGGACCGTGGGCTGGCCCGCTTGGAGACCATGGTTTGAACTGTCCTGAGGACCGTCAAGGACCGCGCCACGGAACCGCCTTAGAACCGTCTTCAAAAACGACTGTGTTCGTCTTCCTAGAGGTCCAAAAAATCATCACAATTTCCTGCCTTCTTCCAGTTTCGTCTTCGTGGAGGTGTGGTCGCTTCCTCCTGTTTCGCCTGCGTTTCTCCGGTGATCGGTCCCCGCCTCCCTCTTTGATCCACCCCAATTAGTGTTTTGGGTGAGGACCGGTGGTCCGCCCCCGGACGATCGGGCACCTTGAACCGCATTGAACCGCGTTATAGCTGGGTTCGGGGTTGACAATCGCCCCCACGACCACGAATCGGACCGGACCGGTCAAGTAACCGATCCAATTCAGGTTCACGGTTGTATGAACGGGTCCGGCCTTGGAACCGACCCTGAACCGACCCAGCCCGAACCGTGGCCAGCTCTATGGCCTACTATCATCAAAACTACTTGGCACTAGGTCCAATGAGAGTAGGATCGCTTAGCCACCCTATTATTATGTATTCTATGGTAAGTGAAATTTGTTGCTAAATAATAGTAGCAAGTTAGAAATTAACAAATATTGATTTAATTCCGTCTACATGCTAATTTTGGGTTACATAAGCTTAACAACCAATATAAAACCGTTGCTAAATTGTGCATTTTTTTATTGTTAAACAAAATTCTAACTTTAGCATAAAGAAAAAAAATTGAGATTAAATCTCTAAATCAAATTTCTCTTTATCACCCTTTGGCTCAATATGCGTTTGGTTAGAAGAGAGGAAAGTGAAAGGAATCAAGTAAGAATTACGAAAGGAAAAGAACTTCAAACTCCCCAATTTCCCAAAATGTTTGTCTGATAAGAAAAAGGGTTACAAAAGTTGAACCCTTCTCCTCCCTACCCCTCCCTACCCCTCCCTGGCTCCCTCTCCTCTCTTTCTCTCACTTACGCCGGTGCCGGACTTCTCTTTTCCGTCGCTCTCAACGACTTGCCGATGGAATTCGGTGGCTAGGGATGGTTTTGGGTGTGACGACGTTTGGGCTATGGCGGCCTGTGCTCCCAGAAGGATTTTCGGACGTCTCTCCAAACTCTTATAGGTCTGGTGGTTTCAGGTGTGACATTTGGGCCATGGTGGTCGGCGGATTTCAATGGCGGGGATGGTTGTTTTGGTTGGTGAAGGTGGGGGTTTCGTCGGTTGGTAATGGCGGTGGTTCGTGGTGCTCGGAGTTTTGGGTATAAGGGTTTCGACGGGTGGGGTTGCGGGAGTGGGGTGGAGTTGCAATTGAGAAAGTTTAGCTTGAGGTTCAAATAACCTCCATTAGAGAGTTTAGAGAATACTACTTTAGTTGCAGAGAATTTCGAGAGATAGATAGAAATGTTTAGAGAGAAGAAAATGAATTGTATTGTAATTGAATGAATCAATCTAATTACAAGAGTATGAACTATTTATAGCTATATTACAACAGAAGCTAAACTAACAGCAATAAGCATAAAATGGGTATTCTAACTAACTATGTAACTAACTAATCTGACGTGGCAGTTAGTTAGGATTTGTTGTAAGCTGAAATCTGTTCAGCTTGTGAGGATACTTCAACATCCCCCCTCAAGCTGGAATCTGTAAGAAGCATTCCCAGCTTTGATAAGAGTGTGTTAAATTGAGAGGAAGGCAAAGCCTTAGTGAAAACATCAGCCAGTTGATGTTTTGTAGGTAAGTGTGAGAGTTGTAAGAGACCTTCCATAACTTTTTCTCTAGTAAAGTGACAATCAATATCTATATGCTTTGTCCTTTCATGAAAGACATGGTTTTTAGCAATATAGATAGATGATTGATTGTCACAATATAGAGTAACAGGCTGGAGATCAGAAACTCCTAGCTCAGTCAACAACCTTAATACAATCCATGTGATTTCAGAGGCAGCACTGGCCATAGCCCTATATTCAGCTTCAGAGGAGCTTTTAGACACAGTAGCTTGTTTCTTTGACTTCCATGAAACAGGGGAATTGCCAAGTAGAAGCAAATAGCCTGAGATAGACCTTCTGGAGTCAAGGCATGCTCCCCTGTCAGAATCAGAGAAAGCTTGGAGCTTTAACTCAGCACTAGCATGAAGTAAAATGCCATGGCCAGCAGTGCCAGCAACAGACTTCAATGTGTGATGAAGAGCATGCATATGAGAAGTTCTTGGATCATGCATGAATTGACTGAGAGCTTGGACAGTGAAGGAAAGATCAGGCCTAGTATGAGTAAGGAAGTTTAACTTCCCTACTAGGCATCTGTAGATAGCAGGATCAGGTATAGGATCACCTTCATTAGCTGACAATTTTAAATGCAAAGGGAGAGGTGATACTGTAGGATGAGAAAGATCCAAGTCTGAGGAAGAAAGGAGCTCTTTAGTGAACTTCTTTTGGGTCATAATAATGCCAGATGAGGTTCTGTTAACTTCAATGCCTAAGAAGTAGTTGAGCAATCCCAGATCTTTAATGCTGAAAGCAGTATGAAGGTGATGTTTAAGAGCTGTAATGCTATCCTGATCAGTACCAGTTAAGAGAATGTCATCAATATAGACTGCTGCAATTGTGATATGATTATCAGTCTTCTTAATGAAGAGACTATAATCATTTATTGATTGAATAAAACAGTGATCTTGAAGAGCAGATCGATAGAAGCTTAGCAGACCATTGTCTGCTAGCTTGCTTAAGACCATATAAAGACTTTCTAAGTATGCAAATAGATCCAGGTGATAAGCGTGTCGCGCACCTAACAAAGATAATTCCTAACTAACCTCCTAACTATGTAGCAGGGCAAGTCAAGGTCGAATCCACAGAGACAAACAGTATTAAACACTAGGTATCTTGACTCAATTTAACTAAACAAGTGACAAACAATGGTGGAAAAGATATTGAACTAATACTAACACTAAACTATGATAACTACTAATAGCACACGAGGTAGAATCAATTAATAAAGGCATCTAGAATTAAGTATCCCCACTAGCACGAGTAATACATGAATAGTTCCCATCCCAAATAACATAATCAATCATCCAAAAGGAGTAATGCACCCTAAAAATACCAAAGATCTCTCCCGAGTACCTATGGCTACCCTAAACAAGCAATCATACCTATTCCCATGGAATCATGCAAGAAAGAGACATTAAACATGGCATCACAAATAAATTCCTAGTAATCCTATCTACTTATTCCCATAGAGATATTCATACTCTTGATTGAATCAACAAATCCATCTAGATTCAATTCCCATTGAAAACAAGACATAAGGAATCAATTCAAAATCACCTATCCCTAGTATGATAATGAAAATAAGCACAATTCAATCAAACAAGAACAATTAATCACATCAAATTGGAATTATGGGAGGGATTCATGCATTAATCATTGCTAGGGTTCAACTTAACCCTAGATTATAAAACTACTCACTCATAATTGAAATAACAAAGCAATTGATAAATAAATTGAAAGACATAATAATAATAAAGGAAAAGAGGAAATTAGAAAAACTTAGTCTTTACTTCAATGAATCAATCCCAAGCAACCAACTTGTAGAAATCAAGGTTCAATAATGGAGTTTACTCTCCAAAAAGCTCTCTAAAAAGTAGTACTATCTTTTCTAATCATCAAAAACTGCCCAAAAGTATGTTTAATAAAACCTAATATTGTTTACTAAAACTAGAAAAGGAAACAATTAAAGTCGCGGAAATCAGGCGAATAACAGCTTGCACGGGCAAGCAGAAAACCGCACGGGCGTGCGCTATGTCGCACGGGCAAGCGAGATCTCGCCTGGGCGTGCACACGAGACAGAAGGTTTTGTTGATTTCGTTCCCAGATCTGCACGGGCAAGCGGGATCTCGCTTGGGCGTTCGCCTTGGTGGATGGGCAAGCGAAATCTTGCGTGGTCCCGCGAAGACAAAATTCTTCAATATCATCATTCCTTCAATCCCAAAGCATTAAAACTCATCTTCTCGCATCCGGAAACCGCCAAGTAGACCATCTACGAACCATGTTAGTTTCGCTTAGTCACAATCGGCCTCAAGAACCTGAAAATCACATAAAGAGCCGAAAGTATCTCGAAATAACATAATGGTTCAAAAGAATGTTCAAATCATGCAATTAGACCTAAGATGCACTAAAATCTAAATGAAAATGAGACTTAAGACCTACTTAAATGCAACTAAAAACCGACTTATCAAACTCCCCCAAGCTAAACTATTGCTTGTCCTCAAGCAATCCAAACTAAGAAATCAAGGAAGGAGTTCAATAGCCGCCTCAAGCAAAGGATTCATGTCAATTTTCAAAACCAATTCAAACATATTTCAAAGTTATCATGGTAGAAAACAATCAAACCTCATAGTATAACACAAGGAAAAGCAACCATCTTACCACAAGTTCTCCCCTAAGCTTGACTCAATCATGAATATAGTAGCCCTCACTTTAGTCGTGCACAATATCTCTCATGTGTATAAAAAGGGTCAGATGATCGCTCAAGGCTCCATTCCATTGACTATATCCTACCATAAGCTTGCATATCTTCTCACTCTCTACCGCTACGGGACTACGTTACATGCAAAGAATCATGAGGACTTCATACGGGTTGTAACGAAGGCTTAAGGTATGGGTATGGAAAGTTTTTGGAAAGTGGTGCTCAAAGGGGAAAGTGAAGCTTTTCAAACACCTTTGACAACAATTACCAAACTCCAAACACAAACATTTCAATTGCACTTCAAATTTTTTTTTTTTCATTAACGAAACCATAACTCCTCAAATAGAAACTCCAATTTCCTTTTATTGTAAGCCATAAATCACAATCTTTTTTTTTTTTCATTTTGTTTTTTCTTTTTTCTGATTTCTTTTTTTTTTCGAAGGATTTAACCAAAATCATCTATAGAGGAAATTAATAGGAGTATTAAAAGTAACTCTGAGGAAATGAACTCAACACAGATCACGAGCTCTAACTAAGCATTATATCACATCAAACACCACAACAAATCTCCAATATCACAACTTAACTATCATCAACATAGCTTCACAATCCCCTAGGTAGGACAAGGTAAAGGGTTAGAGATGTAGCTAACAAAAGAATCAGGCTAGGCTCACAAGGGTGACAAAAAGGAGTAATCGATGTAGGTGGCATTTGGCTATGTAGCTCAGAAATCAACAATTGCCTCAATCATATTCAATGCATAAACAAGTCAATGCAGTTTCAAGGAGTATCAATGCAAGTTCTAGAGAATAGTCGTCAAGGAAGAGCATCACACACAAAAGAAAGAAGACTGAAAAGATGTCAGTCTATAAGGCATAAGAACATCCTCACTAGGTTGTAGCTACCAACACTGATCAAATCGCACATAGGAGAGACCAATCTTACCACAAACCAATCAATTCCTTGTTAACTATGAGATTCTCAAAAACATTTTTTTCTATTTTCACAAGCACATGCATAGATCTTTGCTATCATTGGGGGACTACTCCTAAATGCAACCTAAATGCAAAAACTACTACGCAAATGATATGCAAGATGCATCCTAAAAATGAAACTATATGCAAAAACGGGAAATAAGGAATGCCTAAATGATGATTAATATGTACACATGGTGTGATATATATCCCTCCCCCCAAGCTAAATGGCACAATGTCCGCAATGTGCAATAAAAAGCATGCAAAGAGAAGGGATAAAGGAAACTCAAGGATCAGGAGGAGCATCATGCATGGGATGATCGCTGGAGCTGCCCGGTGTCCATCCTTGCGATATGTGCCAGGCGCGAAGATCGCGTAACAATTCGGGAACATCACCAAAGGTGGACTGGAAAGCCTGGTACTGAGAGGTCATCACATCCACAGAACGCTGCATAGCGGCAACAAAATCGGTGTGAGACTGATGGAGCAGTTGAACCTCTGTACGAAGGCTCCCAATATCTCCTCGGAGCGCATCAAGGTGGTCAACATAAGGGGGTACTGGAGGCTCGTCAGCCTGAGTAGACGACCCTGGAGCATGGCTTGGCTCGCCGCTCGGTTCCTCAATAGGAACCCAAGGAAAGTCAGGAGCAAAGAGCCAGTTCTGCGGGTCGTAGATGACGGTGCGCTCCGGGTTTGGAAGGTAAGCATAGGGACGTTGCCCAACCTTCCAAACATACCCCTCTGCAGTAACCTCATTGGCTATCCAACCCATGGTCTGGAAAGCCTTCAAATCAAGTCTCGTGCTGCCGGGTATGACCTGCTGACCTGTCAAATCAACACCAAAGGAAAGAGCAATCACAGAAATCATACCACCTATAGCAATTTCACCCCGAGACTTGGCAACCTCATCAAAATGATCCATGAGCCAAACAGCGGGGTTCAAGAAACTAGCTCCATCTACAAGACACCACAAAATAAAAAGCTCACGAGAGGTGACAACCCTTGCACTATCTCCCCTAGCAAAAAGAGTCAAAGAAAGAAAGCGATGGGTTGTGCGGAGGCCGGGGCTAACAATCCCAGAAGCCTTAGCACGCTGGGGATAATAGACAGCTTGACCAGTGATCAAGTTCCAAAATGTATTATCATCAAAGCGCTCAGGTCGATTAGAATGGGGGCCATATGAACCCTCGGTAGGCCAACCAAAAATGGCATTTAACTGGTTTCTGTTCAATTGCCTAGACTCGTTCATGAGTTGAAAGGAGTTGGAACGAGGGTTCTTAGTGGTAGAACGAATGACCTCTAAGGTAGAGAGAAATTCCAATGTAATGCGCTTGTAAGAGAGGACATGCATGTTGAGGAATTGTTGCCAACCTACAGAGTAGAACAATTGTTGGAGGTCGCCATCTATTCCTAGTTCAATGGCTATTTCAGGATCATAGAAGCGAGTGGCGCGAAGGCGACGACCACTAAGGACACGAAAGCGCTCTAGGTGAGCCGCACAAGTGAATTGAATGCCTAGGGTGTCCAAAGGAGGTGGTTCAATGGCGGGTGGAGGAGGTGGATTGGAGGGCACATTGGGGGAGGGGGTACTGGTGTTTCTGAGATGGGAAGAGGAAGTGCGTCGGGCCGGGTTCGCTCGAGAAGATGGTCTAGGAGGCATGATGATCACAACAAGGTAGACACAACCAACAAATTCACAACACAATTTCCAACTAAAGAATGCCTACGAACTTTCTCAATGCAAATAGTTCAATATCAAGAATAACAATAGCACCAAGAATTCAACTCCACAAGTAATCAATGCCCCACTAAAACTTCAAAAATTTCATGCACTAGCCAACACAAAAATGTTCAATATTGAGCAAGAAGACCAGAAAGTACATCCAACAAGCAAGTATGCAACCCACAAATCAATGTCAGGCAAATAGTGCAATGAATTTCAAATAGAAAAATCAAAAACACTATAAGATGGAAAATAGAGTGGAAAGAGTATACCAAACTTGAGGTGGGTGTCTAATACCCGCAATTGATCTGTTCTTCAATTCCAAAAGGATTAGAGATGCTTCCTTGCTACCCAAATTGCTTCAATTTCGAACCACAAACAAATCCCCAAATTGATTTCAAAGTTAGGGTTTTCAGAATTTTTGAATGAGAGAAGGGAGAAAGAAGGAGGGAAAGAGGAGAAGAGGACGCGTGACGGTCGCCGGTGGGGCGGCGCGTTTTCGCCGGTGGTGGGCCGGAAAATGGGGGGCGGCGAGGATTGGTGGTTGTGGTAGGGTGAGAGAGGGAGTAACGAGAAGTGACTAAGTGAGGATGAGAGAGATGAAGGAGGAGGTTCGAAAATGTTGAAAAGGGAGGAGAGAGAAAAACCCGTGAAAAGGGTTTAATGAAGCTGTACGCCAGGTCGCACGGGCGTGCGTCCGTCATTTTGGGCGTGTGCAAGTTCGCTCGGGCGTGCAACTCTGCAGAATTCCTCCTCCAAACTCTCTGCCTCGACCGCACGGTCGAGCAGGATTTCGCTCGGGCGTGCGGTATGCCTCTTGGGCGTGCCATTTCTCGCTCGGGCGTGCAGATCTACAGAATTCGGCCTCCAACGTTCTGCCTCGACCGCACGGTCGAGCAAGAGTGTGCTCGGGCGTGCGACACAACGAAAACGCCAATGAACACGAATTTTTTTTTTTTTTTAGATTAAACTAGAGGATTAGCAAATAAAACTATAAAAGAAATTAAATAAATCAATAAAAATCTAAGAAAGAAAAAGAAAAAATAAGAGAAAAAGATAGAAAATTGGGTTGCCTCCCAATAAGCGCTAATTTTTAAGGTCATTAGCTCGACCTCCTCATTGATCAATCACATGAAGGAATAGAGAGTACGATGTCAACTCTCTCAGCAATGGGATCTCCAGCTCGGTAGTGCTTCAATCTGTGGCCATTCACCTTAAAAGTTCCATCTTGGCGGTTCCATAATTCCACCGAACCATAAGGAAAAACCTTACAAACCTTGAATGGACCCGACCACCGCGAACGGAGTTTACCAGGAAATAGCTTCAGACGGGAATTAAAAAGAAGAACTAAATCTCCTTCCTTGAACTCTTTTCGCACAATACCCTTGTCATGCCATCTCTTGGTTTTCTCCTTGTACAACTTTGAACTCTCATAAGCATCAAGCCGAATTTCATCAAGCTCAATAAGTTGAAGAAGTCTCTGCTCACCCGCCGTTTGAGAATCGAAATTGAGGCTCTTAATAGCCCAAAATGCACGATGCTCTAATTCAACAGGAAGATGACATGCTTTCCCATAAACAAGGCGATAAGGGGTGGTACCTATAGGAGTTTTGAATGCCGTTCTATAAGCCCATAGTGCATCATCAAGTTTTGCTGCCCAATCCTTCCTCGTTCTCGCAACCGTCTTCTCTAAGATGGTTTTGATCTCGCGATTAGAAATCTCCACTTGACCACTAGTTTGTGGATGATATGAAAGACCCACTCTATGGTGCACACCATATTTCTTGAGCATAGCTTCAAACTTGTTCTCCAAAAAGTGCTTGCCTCCATCACTAATCAAAACCCGTGGAATGCCAAATCTTGGAAAAATAGTTTTCTTGAAGAATCTACTAACCACACGAGCATCATTAGTAGGAGAAGCAAGAGCCTCCACCCATTTGGAGACATAATCCACAACAACCAAAATGTACCTGTTCCCATAAGAAGAAGGGAACGGTCCCATGAAATCCACACCCCACACATCGAATAACTCAACCTCAAGGATGGTGTTGAGAGGCATATCATTTCGACGGGAAAGATTTCCCGTCCTTTGACAACGATCACAAGAATGTACATAATGATGAACATCCTTAAACAAAGTAGGCCAATAGAAACCACATTGAAGAATTTTCGCTGCAGTTTTGTTAGTACTAGCATGGCCTCCACAAGGTAAATCATGACAATGAGATATAATAGGTGATACCTCATTTCCAGGAATACACCTTCTAATCACCCCATCTGCACAAGACTTGTAAAGAAAGGGATCATCCCAAAAATATCTCCTCACCTCCTTAAAGAATTTCTTCTTTTGTTGTGATGAGTAGCCATGAGGAATAGTGTCACTAGCCAAATAGTTGGCTATATCAGCAAACCATGGGATCTCCGTAGTGGCTAGAGCTAGGAGTTGCTCATCGGAAATGTATCGAGCAATTGGAAGATCCTCATCACCTTGAATATCAAGGACAAGTCGAGAAAGGTGATCGGCAAACAACATTTTCGGCTCCTTTCTTGTCCCAAATCTCCAAGTCAAATTCTTGTAGCAACAAGATCCACCGAATCAAGCGGGGCTTAGCATCTTTCTTGCTCATCAAATACCTTAATGCCGCATGATCAGTGTGAATTATCACCTTCGACCCTACCAGATAAGATCGAAACTTCTCCATTGCATACACCACTGCTAATAATTCCTTCTCAGTTGTGGCATAGTTCATCTGGGCTGGATTAAGAGTCTTGCTTGTATAATAGATGGCATGAAGCTTGCCATCTTTCCTCTGACCCAGTACTGCCCCCACTGCATAGTCACTAGCATCGCAAATAATCTCAAAAGGGAGATTCCAGTCAGGCGATTGAATTATAGGGGCAGAAATAAGAGCTTTCTTTAACCTATGAAAAGCCTCAGTACAAGCATCAGTAAACACAAAAGGGACATCTTTGCCTAAAAGTTCAGTTAGAGGTCGAGCAATTTTAGAAAAATCCTTTATAAAACGGCGGTAAAATCCCGCATGACCAAGAAAACTCCTTACTCCTTTGACAGAGTTAGGAGGTGGTAGACGCTCAATGACCTCTATCTTTGCTTTGTCGACTTCGATGCCCCGATGAGAAACAACATGACCCAAAACAACTCCTTGTTGCACCATGAAATGACATTTTTCCCAATTGAGAATCAAATTAACTTCTTGACATCTATGGAGCACCTTTTGTAAATTTGCAAGACAAACATCAAAGGATGTTCCATAGACGGAAAAGTCAATCCATAAACACTTCCATAGAGTTCTCAATAAGACTTGAGAAAATTGCCATCATGCAACGCTGAAAAGTGGCAGGAGCATTACATAATCCAAATGGCATCCTTCGATATGCAAAGGTGCCATAAGGACATGTAAAAGTAGTCTTTTCCTGATCACTTGGATGAATAGGGATTTGGAAAAAACCTGAATATCCATCCAACCAACAGAAAAAAGAATGTTTTGCCAACCGTTCCAACATCTGATCAATGAAGGGGAGGGGAAAATGAGCTTTTCGGGTGGCCTTATTCAATCTCCTATAATCAATATACATGCGCCACCCTGTCACGGTTCTAGTGGGAACTTGCTCACCCTTGTCATTCTTGACAACGGTCATGCCTCCTTTCTTTGGGACTACTTGAACAGGGCTAACCCACTTACTATCAGAGATAGGGTAGATTATTCCTGCATCAAGCAATTTGAGAACCTCTTTCTTGACTACTTCCATCATATTTGGATTGAGTCGTCGTTGAGATTCTATAGAAGAAGCATGTTCGTCCTCAAGAATGATTTTATGCATGCAAAATGAAGGATTAATGCCCTTAATATCATCAAGGGATATTATCTCAGATAACCCTGACTTATAGGCCTTTTTCCAATATAACACTGACTTTGGCAGGCCTATCTCCGATAACCCTGAACTTGATTTTTGTCATTAAACTGGACGGAATTAGTCACGGCGGTAACTAGACCATAACTGAGTTTGACTTTTGCTAAATTCATCTCTTTCTCTCTCTTGTTCTTCATCACTTCTCAAGCCCATATTGTTCATTAAATTTAATCGGTCAATCTCTGAATTCTACAGCGTTGTCCTTTTTAGATCAGCCTTGTGAATTTCAATTTATTTTCACAAAGCTAGTGGAACTTATAGAACCCAATCTATTTTTAAAAAAAGATTGACATGGTGAATATTGTTGGTTATGGAACTAGAGTTTGCAGCCAGCCAAGTTTGACAGTCTTTCTTGAGAAATTTGTCTAGCTGTCTTTTGCTTTGACTACATTTGTGAAACTTCTTCTCTTCTTGCAGATGCGGCTCTACTAATGGTGCCACGAGCACCAACAAAGTGGAGGCAGGTCCATCACCCCCAAACTTGAGTGCTCGTATGATACCTAAGAATGAATTAGACAAGACTTCTCTCTCTAGGGATTTCTGGAATTAATAAGGAAAGATCACTACATAAAGGAAATTCTAAGTATGTATTCGCTCCAATAGTTCAGATGCAAATTTCCCTCAATTGGCGATCCTAAATTCCTAATTCTTCTTGTGCTGATCTATATGTTCTTGTGTTACCTCTGAACTTCATAATTGTAGGTTAAATATGCGTGAAGATCCTCATGTCTTGAGCCCTAGTTCCATTACAAAGGAAAAGTCGTCAAGGACTCACAGAACGGGCCCTGCGTCTATAGGAAATTTATCTCCTAGCTTCTCACGAATATCTAGAACAGCAGAAGATCGGGAGCAACCCCTAAATGTGAACAAACTTCATTCGTTGATTTCGTCATTTCGTGCCTAATTAAGTGATTTCTTGAATTAGATTTTGTGGTTTTTTGTTTTGTTTTGGATTAAACAATCTGGAGAATTGATTGAGAAAAAAAAAAGAGAATGATGGGCTTGAGAAGAGATGAAGAACAAGAGAGAGAAAGAGATGAATTTAGCAAAAGTCAAACCAAGTTAGGGTCTAATTAACACCGTGACTAATTCCGTCCAGTTTAATGACAAAAATCAAATTTAGGGTTATCGGAGACAGGCCTGCTAAAGTCAGGGTTATATTGGAAAAAGGTCTATAAGTCGGGGTTATCTGAGATAATATCCCTATCATCAATGGTGTACCCAATGACATTCTTGTATTTTCTCAAAACAACAAGTAGCTTTGCAATTTGAATGTCATCAAGTTCAGCATTAACAATAATAAGGTAAGTATCATTAGGACCCATGAATACATATTTCAAAGTAGAGGGGAGAGGTTTCAGTTCTACCTTAGGAGGCGTAGTACTCTCCTTAGTTTCTCCCGAGCTCAATATCTCCTTGATAGGCTTTTCAGATTCAATGGCTCGTGTCTCCTCTAGAAGTCTCTTGTATTCCTTGGTTTCCCAATCTTCCTCATCAGCACTACCCATCAAGACCGTTTGTAATGAATCATCAAGTTGCAAACTGAAGGCATTGGCTTCTATCACCTCATCAAGAGCATCCACTCTATAAACAGTTTCTCCCATTGAAGGAGAATTCATGGAGTTTGTGAAAGTGTACTCTATCTTCTCATCACCTACTTCAAAGGTGATCTTACCCTTCTTCATGTCAATAATGGCTCCAGCAGTGGCCAAAAAGGGTCTCCCAAGGATTTTGGGAACTTGTGCATCTTCTTCCATCTTCATGACAACAAAATCACATGGAATGAAAAATTTACCAACTCTAAGAGGAACATCTTCAAGGATACCAAGTGGAAACTTGACTGTTCTGTCTGCTAGTTGGAGAGAGATGCGTGTGGGTTTCAGTTCACCCATGTTGAGTTTCTTGCAGATAGACAATGGCATGAGACTAACACTAGCCCCAAGATCGCACAAAGCATTCTTGATAGCAATATCACCAAGTTTGACTGGAATAGAATAGCTGCCTGGATCTCCTAACTTTTCTGGCAGCTTGTTCTGCAAAATAGCACTACACTCAGCTGTTAGTGAAACAGTGACATTCTCTTTCAATTTTTCTTTTGTTAGAGAGTATGTCTTTCAAAAACTTAGCATAAGAAGGCATCTCAGAAATAGCATCCAAGAAAGGGATGTTGATGTGCAGCTTCTTCAAAATATCAAGGAACTTCCCGTATTTCTTCTCAAGTTTTGCCTGTGCCAATCTTTGAGGGAATGGAACAGGTGGCTTGTATGGTGGAATAGGGATGACAGTGGGTTCCTTTTGCTCAGTCTCTTTAGCTTCCTCTTCCAAAACTTTCTCATCTTGATCTTCTTCTCTCAACCTTATAACCTCTTCTGCACTTGTCTTTTGCTCAGTCACCTTCTTCGTAGGCTCTTGTAATTCCTTACCGCTCCTCAATGAGATGGCATGGATATGCCCCTTAGGATTTGGTTCAGTTTGCCCAGGGAGTTGGCCTGAAGGTTTAGAAAGATGACTAATTTGTTAGGCAAGTTGGGTCATCTGATTCTCCATCAACTTATTATGAGCATTGATTTGTTGGAGAGAGTTGTTGAAGAATTCATTTTGCTTGGCTTGATATTCAACTTGCTTTGCTTGAGAAGAAGATAGATTCTCCATGATACTCTCAAGGTTGGATCTAGAGGATGAGGAGGAAGAGTTGAAAGGTGGTCTTTGTTGAAAACCGGGTGGTTGGGAGTAGTTGGTGTGTGGAGGTTAAGGTTGGTTATTTTTATATGAGAAATTGGGATGATTCTTCCAACCTTGGTTATATGTGTTTGAGTATGGGTTGTTTTATGGTCTTGTGTTTGTGTTTAGGAGGGCATTGGCTTGCTCAGATATCATGCCCATAGTGTTGTATTGACACTCATTCAATGAATGGCCCTGCACTTCACAAATCTCACAAATGGGTGCTATTGGTCCGCTACTCAATTGATCAACCTTGGCCGCCAAAACCTGCACAGTGTTAGTCAAAGTAGCAATAGCATCAACCTCATACTTACCTCCCCTTTTAGGGGCTCCACGAGATACACTCCAGTCATTCAAATAGTTGTTGGCAGCCATATCATCCAACAATGTCTTAGCAGCTTCCGGAGTTTTGGCCATGAAAGTACCGCCAGATGCGGCATCAATAGAACTTCTAACCTCATGCTTCAGACCATTGTAGAATGTCTGAATCAATAGCCACTCAAGAATGCCATGGTGTGGGCATTGTCTTTGCAAGGCCTTGTACCGCTGCCATTCCTCATAGAGAGATTCCAATTCGTGTTGTTGAAAACCAGATATTTCATTTCTGAATTTGGAAGTCCTCATAGGAGGGAAGAATATGTAGAGAAAGGCCTTCTTCAGTTCTGGCCATGTGGCGATCTTTCTCACTTCTTCTTCTTTTAACCATTCCTTTGCTTCGTCCCTGAGAGAAAAAGGAAAAGCACAATATCGAATCAGATCATCAGAAACATTTGTTAGTTTCAAAGTATTACACTTCTCTAGAAAGTTAGCCAAATGATCAGTAGGGCTCTCTTTTGGTGCTCCCGCATAAGAGTCCTGTGAAATAAACTGAATAAAATTATGGCTTAAGCTCGAAGTGTGTTGCATTGGTGGTTGGCCTGGTGATGGTGGTGGTGGTCTCATCGGGCATAGCATATTCCCGTAGAGACTTTGGTGGTGTTTCATCTCCCATTGTTGATCTTTGTTGTTGTCTTCTTCGTTGACCTCCTAATCTCCTTGCTGTAGCTTCAATCTCGCGATCAAGAGTAGCTAGATCTTCTGGACCCTTGCTACGAGTGCGCATGCAACAAAGAAGACTGAAAGAAAAGAGATCAAACAACAAACAGAGTAATAATAATCGAACAAAAAGAAGTTTAGCTAACTAAATCAAAGATAAACTAATCTAATACCGTTAGTCCCCGGCAACGGCGCCAAAATTTGATAAGCGTGACGCGCACCTAACAAAGATAATTCCTAACTAACCTCCTACCTATGTAGCAGGGCAAGTCAAGGTCGAATCCACAGAGACAAACAGTATTAAACACTAGGTATCTTGACTCAATTTAACTAAACAAGTGACAAACAATGGTGGAAAAGATATTGAACTAATACTAACACTAAACTATGATAACTACTAATAGCACACGAGGTAGAATCAATTAATAAAGGCATCTAGAATTAAGTATCCCCACTAGCACGAGTAATACATGAATAGTTCCCATCCCAAATAACATAATCAATCATCCAAAAGGAGTAATGCACCCTAAAAATACCAAAGATCTCTCCCGAGTACCTATGGCTACCCTAAACAAGCAATCATACCTATTCCCATGGAATCATGCAAGAAAGAGACATTAAACATGGCATCACAAATAAATTCCTAGTAATCCTATCTACTTATTCCCATAGAGATATTCATACTCTTGATTGAATCAACAAATCCATCTAGATTCAATTCCCATTGAAAACAAGACATAAGGAATCAATTCAAAATCACCTATCCCTAGTATGATAATGAAAATAAGCACAATTCAATCAAACAAGAACAATTAATCACATCAAATTGGAATTATGGGAGGGATTCATGCATTAATCATTGCTAGGGTTCAACTTAACCCTAGATTATAAAACTACTCACTCATAATTGAAATAACAAAGCAATTGATAAATAAATTGAAAGACATAATAATAATAAAGGAAAAGAGGAAATTAGAAAAACTTAGTCTTTACTTCAATGAATCAATCCCAAGCAACCAACTTGTAGAAATCAAGGTTCAATAATGGAGTTTGCTCTCCAAAAAGCTCTCTAAAAAGTAGTACTATCTTTTCTAATCATCAAAAACTGCCCAAAAGTATGTTTAATAAAACCTAATATTGTTTACTAAAACTAGAAAAGGAAACAATTAAAGTCGCGGAAATCAGGCGAATAACAGCTTGCACGGGCAAGCAGAAAACCGCACGGGCGTGCGCTATGTCGCACGGGCAAGCGAGATCTCGCCTGGGCGTGCACACGAGACAGAAGGTTTTGTTGATTTCGTTCCCAGATCTGCACGGGCAAGCGGGATCTCGCTTGGGCGTTCGCCTTGGTGCATGGGCAAGCGAAATCTTGCGTGGTCCCGCGAAGACAAAATTCTTCAATATCATCATTCCTTCAATCCCAAAGCATTCAAACTCATCTTCTCGCATCCGGAAACCGCCAAGTAGACCATCTACGAACCATATTAGTTTCTCTTAGTCACAATCGACCTCAAGAACCTGAAAATCACATAAAGAGCCGAAAGTATCTCGAAATAACACAATGGTTCAAAAGAATGTTCAAATCATGCAATTAGACCTAAGATGCACTAAAATCTATATGAAAATGAGACTTAAGACCTACTTAAATGCAACTAAAATGTTAGAGTAGGTCTTAAGTCAATCAAGGAAATGAGAAAGAAACAAAATATGCAAACAAAATGAGAAATTGAAATCAATCAAGGAAAGAAACAAAATATGATTGACCGAATGAAGATTAGAGCAAGAAGAAATCAAATAGAACAGGAAGAATTTGATCAGAAATGTTAGAGTAAGAAAGCACGCAATTGATCAGCAGAATTCAAAATGATCAACGAATTTTAGCTATGAATTAGAATATAAGCAAGATTTATGCCACAACAACCTCAGATTCATAAGAATTCATCTCTGTTTCACAAGAATTTCTACAGATTTTGCAGATTTCAAGAATTCGATTAATATGAAAGAATCAATTTAGATTTTGCAGAACTTACTGATGTTTCTGAGATTTGATAGAATGAATTGATCTTCAAACAATGATTAAGCAGATTCGCTGTTGTGATACCATGATAAAATGTGAGCAAGTTTAGCTTGAGGTTCAAATAACCTCCATTAGAGAGTTTAGAGAATACTACTTTAGTTGTAGAGAATTTAGAGAGATAGAGAGAAATGTTTAGAGAGAAGAAAATGAATTGTATTGTAATTGAATGAATCAATCTAATTACAAGAGTATGAACTATTTATAGCTAGATTACAACAGAAGCTAAACTAACAGCAATAAGCATAAAATGGGTATTCTAACTAACTATGTAACTAACTAATCTGACGTGGCAGTTAGTTAGGATTAGTTGTAAGTTGATTTCTGTTCAGCTTGTGAGGATACTTCAACATGGTGTGACACTAGTTGTTTCAAGTATAGGGTAGACGACTTAGGTGCTCAACCAAACGCCCCTCTAGTACTTTCTCCATCTGAATTTATTGTATGTTCTAATTTATTAAATAACTTTCAGTAAAATAAATAAGTTCCAACTTTAAACGCTGATAACTTCTTTATTTCGTATCGAGTTGGAAAACTACTTAAATAAATTCTAACAACGAACTTAAATAACCCCTAATGATGTATGGAGAGATATGGATTTTTGAAGTGGACCCTTGTGCAAATCATGAAGTGCACTTGGTGATGAATTTTGCTTTTTTAGCTTGGTCCTGCCTTGTTTTCTTTATCTCTATTATATAAGCCAAGGGGAGAGCAACGGTGTCCTCCTAAGAATTTACATATTCACCCCTCCACAACATAAATATTACAATCCAACTACACCCTCCAACAGTAAATCAAAAACTATTACACGCATAAACTTGCCAAAAAAATATTCAATCAAATCTCTATTAAACCCAAATGGTCAATCACATTAATTTGCCAATAAAAAAAGATTCAATCAAATTAAATTTACATCCAATCAACTAAAAAAATTCATAATCAAGAACTTACCAAAAATTAATACCACAGACAATAAAAAAAACACGGCATTCCCATTACAGAGACAAACTCATTCTCAAATAAATTTTTCCATAATACAAAATCAATTACAAACACAAACTCCAAAAAAAATTCAGTTTTCTTCATTACTTGGATATGCAATTTCATCACTTATACTTATTTATTAAAATATTTTTAAATACTATTTGTAAGTATTTAAATATTTCTTACTCACCAAATGGAGGTGAACTTAGATACGTACTTTTATAATTTTATTTTTGATTATTTTATTACCGAGCAATAATTATGCCCAAAATATCACCGGCACGCATAGCGTGCATAAAAAGCTAGTTACTCATGTTCTCAGCCTTAGCTTCTTGTTTCATTCTTGGGCTTTCACAAGTGCAACGTGAAGTCTTACTTAATGAAACCTTCAAAGAGCACCAAGAAAACATGGTTAAAGGTTTCAAAAAATGAGCAAAAAAGACAAATATCTAAAAATGAGTTACAATTAAAAGCGATGCAAATTAAGCAAAACAAAGTTGTAAAATATAAACAAGGAAGAAAAAGAATTCACAACACGGAAAATATCACTCACAAGTATATCTTAAGCATATTTTGGGAGTGTTTTTTAATGCTTTATGATGATATTATTTTTTTAGATTGGTAAGGAAAAGTGTCCTATTGGACCGAAACCTCATACAGGTCAATCCGACCTAGCATGTAAGATCCTTTGGGAGTGGGAAAACTAAGATAATTTCACCCCTAAAGTGCCACTAGTGAGGTTTAAACCCAACAACGATGCTATTAAGGTTATAGATTTGTATAATGATGATCTTATATTCTATAATTGTATGGATGATTATACTTTGATTAATATTTGGAGCATGAAGGAAGCTTGCATGCTATTTGGATTTCATCAAGACTTGATTACTTGATGATATGTGATTATTTTCACTATGGAAAACATGGAAATTTAGCATGATTTGTGGACTTGTGGTACATGTTATTAATATTTCTAGCTATGATTATTTTGAATGTAACCATTTTTTCCTTTTTAACCATTATAGTATGTAGCAGTAGTGGCCTTTTTTAGCCATTATAGTATGTAGCAAGTAGTGGCCTTTTTAACCATTATAGTATGTAGCAAGTAGTGGCCTTTTTTAACCATTATGTAATTGACCTAATATTTGATTGACTTTGGCTTAAATGTAACTATTTTTTTTATTGCATAGCCAATCAATCTTCCAAAGAGATCACATTTGGAGGAAAAAAATTTACCATGTAATATCTTAAAAAAGGATCACCTTTTTATTTAAATGGATTAGTATTTAACTATTCTCACATTCTCATATAAGAAGTGTGCTCACATAAACTAAAATAAATCACATTTTCTATACATGTTGGTTAAAAATGATTACTATAGAGTCATATAAGAATTGTTCATGTGAGATCACATTGTCTATACATGTTGGTTCGCTTGAGAACAATAATCCTCATATGAAATAAAAAAAGCACTCTGTAGTTTTCTTTTTAACCGATATGTAATTTGTTATGGTTATATACTTATATTGTAACTAATATTTCCTTAATTAAAAAAAATACATTTTCAATAAAAAAAAGTTACTATGTAACAACCTGAAAAAGGATTACATTTTTCCAACTCATGACTTATAATTATATTGTTCTCACGTTCTCATATAAAAGTGTTCTCACTAACAATGACAATATACAAGAATCAAGGTTGACCTAACTGGTTGGAGGCCATCCTTACACCCCTGTGATAGAGATTCACTTTTTGTCCCGTACATTAGGAACCCCAAATTCCCTCACTTGTAAGGGATCTTCATCTTATATAAAAAATTTGACAATATACGAGGAAATGGTAAATGCAATAACTTTTCGCCCCAACTACTTTTACAATGAATAAAAAGCACGACAAACAATAAGTTTCAATCACCAAAAGAGCTTAGTCACAATTATCTAGTTTGGATTTTCCAAGATACCTAAGTTAACCACTTTTGCACCATAAAACACTTGGCTCATTATCCATTTAGCTTTACTTCAGGGACTGACTTGATGGCTTGATCTGCAGTCTGCACTTAGTGGCCAAAAAAGCTAAATTCCTTTGAAAAGAGTAACTTGCAACATTTTTTTTATTGACGGGAAACTTGCAACATGATAACATCTTTTTTTTTTGGTATTTTTCATGTGATGGGAAAAGGATAACTGATAACTATTATCCTTTTTTTCTTTTTGCAGGAAATAACTATCCTTAACAAGCTCAGAAAGTACATAGGTCAATGCTACCTGCAAAAGAGTAACAAAAAATGGTTTTCAAGCTAACAGCAAAAACACTATATTCAAATCATAACCAACCTTAAAATGGAGAAATTCAGAAATAACAATGAATAGATAAAAAGCTCACCCATTGAGTAGATTCAACCAAGATAAACATTGGGTATGTGTTGAATTAGAGCCCAATCTTGGCCATCAGGTTGCTGACATCTTCTTTCTAGCTTGACACATTCCTTAATCTCGAGTCGACGTAAAGACTTGAGGTCAGAAAAGGTTTGGGGAAGTTGTTTCAGTCTTAGACAGTAACGAATCTCGATATGTTGTAAAGCTGAAAGCTGGCCAAGTGATTCAGGGAGATGTAGTAAATCAGGCAAATATCGAATAACGAGCTGACGAAGCTGAGTTAACTCCCCAATCGACTCTGGCAGCACCTTCACTTTATGAAGCCAGCAAATAGAGAGCTCCTCCAGTTTTGTGAGGCAATCAAAGCCCCTCTGCAATGGTTCAGGTATTGAGAAATTTGCCAATTTCAACGAGCGAAGACTCCGCACGCCGAGCAAGGTGATATAGCGAGTTCCATGAATGTTACTCGCCTCCAGGTGACTCAAGACTCGGCATTTGAGGCATATACATCGGTTCGGGGCAGCCGCAAACTTGGAGATCGAAAGGCGAGGGAGAGTTGAATATGGATCACATTGTTGGTGGTTAGCATCATGCTCCTCCACCCTTGACCATCGCTCTAGTTGTGGGAAATTAACCGAACTCAGGTACTCTAAAGACGGGAAGTATAGTGTTTCAGATGAAACTGTACTATGATCATCACCTGTGTCTATCCACTTCAAGGACTTAAGTCCCCAAAGCTCAAGAAACTTCAGACAATCAAGCTTACTGAAGGACGGCAGATGTTTGCATCGATTGTTGTCAGCTATATGTATGGAAACAAGGTTACTTTGCAAATAAGATTGTGGAAACCTCTCCCCCATCCACCCTGTAATTGCTAGGCTTTCGAGGTTGAGGGGGAGCTGCAATAAGTCTAACTCCATGACATCTTTCTCTTTGACAAGATCAGAACTAGGGGGTTCGCTGTTGGAGGATGATGGCCATTCTAATAGCAAGCGATCTAGCTTGGAGCCCTCTAAATTTGTTGGGTTCTTTTCTAATGTATGCTCCTTGCGATACAAATACCGAATCTTTAGCTTCCCGACAAGATGAAAGAAACGAGTTAGTGTTTCTAACCCGTTCTGTCCAACTACAAACACATCCAAGGTTTGAAGCATTTTAAGTGCTCCAAAACTAGGTGGCAGATCAATCAATTTATCTCCTGTATACAAGTGCCTCAAACGAGAGGACAATTTATATAAGTCATGTAGAGTAAAATACTCTATATCAGGTTGAGCAACACCTGAAGAGTAGAAGGATATTTTTTGGTGATGAGTTGAAGTTCTCACCTTTGAGTATGTATTATGTGTGTCTCAATGTCATGACGGCACGCAGCCCTTTACAGATATTATATACAAGGGATTATCAACAACCCTATGTCTAGCTGTACATAAGACAAAATAAGAGATTGCCTTGGATCAAACAAAGTGTATTCCTAAGGCTGTCCTAAAGATGAGGGACCAATTAATGGTCCTAAGGTGGGCTGTATTGAATGTTTGGGCCTTTTTTTCTACACTCCCCCTCAAACTGGGAGTGGTGTGATGGTTGAACTCCCAGTTTGGACAAGATGAGCTGATGTTGAGCCACAGGTAAACCTTTGGTGAGAATATCAGCCAGTTGGAGCTTGGATGGGACATACACAGGTGCAATTGCACCACTGTTGATCTTGTCTCGCACAAAATGGCAATCAACCTCTACATGTTTGGTTCTTTCATGATGAACGGGGTTGATGGCTATGGATAGTGCTGCTTGATTGTCACATTTAAGAGTGACAGGTTCCATAGAGGGGAGACCCAAGTCTTTTAGAAGTTGAGTCAACCAAGTCACTTCACATGTGACTAGAGCCATAGCTCTATATTCTGCCTCTGCTGTAGAACGAGCCACAACCTGTTGTTTTTTGGATTTCCAAGACACTAGGGAGTCTCCAATTAGGATACAAAAACCTGTAGTAGATTTTCTGGACATAGGACAGCTTGCCCAATCACTGTCTGCATAGGCAGTGAGGATTGCACTTGATTTAGCTGCTAGGAGAAGTCCTTGACCAGGTGCACCTGCTAAGTATCTCAGTATTCTTTTAGCCCCTTGCATATGTATGGAGGTTGGTTTCTGCATAAACTGACTGAGAGTGTGGACTGCAAATGCTATGTCTGGCCTTGTGATGGTCAGATAGATAAGCTTACCTATAAGATGCTGGTATGGACCAGGATCAGTAAGTGGAATGCCCAGCTCATGTGTGAACTTGAGATGAGTGTCTAGAGGCAATTTGAGGGGTTTAGTATGCTGCAATTTGTGCTCTTTTAAGAGATCAAGCGTATATTTTTTCTGTGATATGAATATACCATCATGATTCCTGCAGATTTCAATCCCCAAGAAATATCTCAGCTGCCCAAGGTCTTTCATGTTAAATTGTGAGTGAAGAAAAGCCTTGGCAGCATTGATGAGTTGCATATTGTTGCCTGCAACTAACAAGTCATCCACATATATCAGAATGATCACAAAGTCTGTGTCTTGTTTCTTTATGAACAATGAATAATCTGCTTTGGATTGAACAAAGCCATCACCAAGTAATGCTCCAGACAATTTTGTGAACCATTGTCTGGGAGCTTGTTTGAGTCCATACAAGGACTTTTTGAGTTTGCACACAGTGTGAGGGAACTTGTCTGTGTATGGATGCTCCCCCTGTCCCACTGTTAGGGGCGTGTTAGGTCCAACATAGCCAGTAGGGACCTTGATATAAACATCTTCCAATAGGTCTCCATGGAGAAAGGCGTTTTTGACATCCATCTGAAATAAGTGCCAGTTTTTTATTGCAGCTACTGCCAGCAAGGATCTAACTGTGGTCATCTTGGCCACTGGAGCAAAGGTTTGCTCATAGTCAATGCCTTCCTTTTGTCTACACCCAAGAACCACCAGTCTGGCTTTTTCTCTTTCTATCGAGCCATCTGAGTTGAACTTAGTCTTGTACAGCCACTTTGTGCCTATAGCTTTTTTCCCTGCAGGCAGTTGAGTGAGATCCCAGGTTTGATTTGCTTCCAGTGCTGCCAGTTCAAGGCTCATGGCCTTGACCCACTTCTCTTGTCTCACAGCAGTCTTGAAACTCAGTGGGCCTTGCACTTGGCTTGTATGTGCTAGGAAAGCCATGAATGATGCAGGCATTTCCATTCCAGCCACATTTGAGGCCTGTGTCACTTCAGTGCTTGCACCACTTCTTGTGTTGCTTGTGATATAATCCTGCATCCACTTGGGAGATGTTTTGACTCTCACTGATCTTCTCATGTCAGGTTCTTGAGTTGCCAGCTCAGGTGCTGTTTGTTGATCCTGGTTGTCATCAATGTTTGCTGGTGTGGCAGTGTCATGTTCAGCATTTTCTTTATTTTCATCATCAGTTGGATCTTCTTCCATCATGTCTTCCTGGATGAATTCACTTGCTAAGCTGTGATTGTGCTGCAAGTCAGTGACATTGTGATACATATCCATAGGTACATGTTGAGAATATTGAGAGTTAGCAGCATGATGACATGGGTAAATGTGCTCAAAGAACTTCACATCCCTGGAAACAAATGTTTTCCCATTCATAATATTTAGTAGTTTGTACCATTTTTGTTCGCTTGGGTACCCAAGGAACACACAGGGCACACCCCTTGGACTGAACTTGTCACTTTGCTTGCTAGGATTATGAGCCAGAGCAAGGCATCCAAATGCCTTCATGCCCCTGTAATCTGGTTTTTTATCAAATAATTTTTCATATGGACTAACATTACCTATCACAGCACTAGGCAATCTGTTAGTTATGTACACTGAGGTCAGCACACACTCACCCCAGTACTTTAAGGGTAAGTTTGCTTGCATTCTCAGGGCTCTAGACATTTCTAGAATGTTTATGTGTTTTCTTTCTGCTCTGCCATTTTGTTGTGGCATATCTGCACAACTTGTTTGATGCACAATTCCCTTTTCATGAAAGAATTGTTTGCATTTCCCTTCCTTGAATTCTAAAGCATTGTCTGATCTCACCTTTTTTACAGTTCTGCCAAATTGGTTTTCAACAAAATTGACAAATATCTTGAACACAGTTATGGCATCTGATTTGTGTTTCATCAAATACACCCAAGTTGCTCTTGAGTAGTCATCTACAATGGTTAAGAAATATTGAAAGCCATTGCTTGTCTTCACCCTGTATGCACCCCATGTGTCCATGTGGACCAGGTCAAATGGTGCATAAGCAACACTCTTATTGAGCTCATATGGCAGCTTAGTAAACTTAGACATAGGACAAATCAAGCACATTTCATTCATCTGATCTGAATTGTGTGAAACACATCCAGTCAATTTAATTTTGTTCATAGGAGCATGACCTAGTCTGTTGTGCCATAAAACATGTTCATTCAAACTACTCTTAACTTGATTACATCCTTTAACTACAGAACATGAAATGCTAGTTCTGTTTTTTCCAGCTACTACTACTCTACTTTCTTCTCTGCATTCTTCATCTTCCTTCCTTCTCTTCTCTTGACTGCTCACCACCTTCACTTCTTTCACAGGAACATCCACCAAGTAGTAGATTCCATCAACAGCTTTACCAAGTCCTCTAATTATCTTTGAAAGACAATCCTGAATCACACAATAATCAGGATAGAATATCAACCTACAGTCATCATGCTGAGCTAATTTGTTTACAGATAAAAGGTTGTGTCTGAATTCAGGCACATAAGCAACTTCTTTTAGTACCATGGAATTTTTTAACACTATGTCTCCAATGTGAGTGATCGCAGAGGTCTTACCATTTGGCAATCTGATTTTGGGACAATTTTTAGCTTCTTTTACATTTATCATCTCACTCATGTCAGAGATCATATGATCTGAGGCTCCAAAATCCAAAATCCATTCATTCAAGCACTTACTGACATTGTGACATGTGGCCATACCTGAGAAAGCAGCATCAACATCTTCCTCTGATTCTAAATTGCCCTTGTTTCCTCCTGAGGATCCTGGGAGCAGTTTCAGCAGTTGTTCAATTTGCTGAGGTGTCAGCAAAGCTCCTTCTTCCCCAGTTGTTGCATTTGCTGCTGTTTTGTGTTCAGTGTTCCTATACCCAGTGAACTTGTTCTTGTTCCACCTCTGGTCATTGTAGGTCTCTTTCTTCACATTTCTTTGATTGTTTCTAGCTAAGGGATGGCCCCTGGGATATCCAATCACCTGCCAGCATTTTTCAGCAGTGTGGTTGTTTCTTCCACACACCTTGCAACTCTCCTCATAACTTCCTCTATTTCCAAAGTTAGGTTTTTCACCCCCTCTGTAGAACTTGCTATATATTCATAGCTGATCCCTCTATGCTGAGAGCACTCAGGTTGAGTATTTCTCTCTGAGCTTCTTCATGTTGAAGTGAAGCACATGCTCCTTCCACAGTTGGCTGTGGGCTTTGCATTAAAAGTTGGCTCCTTTGAGATGCATAATCATCATTTTGACCATTCAGGAACTGAAATAGGTGTTGTTCCTGTTGTTGCTGTTGTATAGCTTGTATGAATGCCCCTACCTCTGCTGTCACTTGTGTAATAGGTGGATAGTTGTTCAAATCTTCAAGTTCCACCCACAAAGCACTCAACTTTGTGTAATATTCATTAATAGGCATTCCTTGTTGTTTGGTTTCATACAACTCTTTGCTGAGTTTGTATTTGATAGACCCATTGCTCACTGTAAACCTTTTCTTTAACTGCACCCAGATGTCTCTTGCAGTTGTGTAGTACAGCACAGATTTCTTGATAGCATCACTCAGGGATGCATGGAGCCAGGATATCACAACATTGTTGCATGTGTCCCATAGCTCTTGTTTCTTGGTGTCTTCCTTTTCCCTGGTCACAACTCCAGTAACAAACCCCAACTTTCTTTTCCCAGCAAGGGCTATTTCCATAGACCTTTTCCATGATCTATAGTTGGTTGTGCCTTGCAGTTTTTCTGAGATGCTCATATATCCTTCATTTGGATGAAGATACAGAGGACTTGTGACTTCTACGCTGCCACTTTCCTTGTCTTTGCCTGCCATAGCAGTCTTCAGATTGAAAGATTGAGACTTTGGTTTGAGAAATATTAAAAACTGGTGATTTTAGTCACTCAGCTCTGATACCATGTAGAGTAAAATACTCTATATCAGGTTGAGCAACACCTGAAGAGTAGAAGGATATTTTTTGGTGATGAGTTGAAGTTCTCACCTTTGAGTATGTATTATGTGTGTCTCAATGTCATGACGGCACGCAGCCCTTTACAGATATTATATACAAGGGAATATCAACAACCCTATGTCTAGCTGTACATAAGACAAAATAAGAGATTGCCTTGGATCAAACAAAGTGTATTCCTAAGGCTGTCCTAAAGATGAGGGACCAAGTAATGGTCCTAAGGTGGGCTGTATTGAATGTTTGGGCCTTTCTTTCTACAAGTCACTTGGTAATTTTCGAATCATAGAGCCTCGAAGGTCTAAAGTCTGCAAGAATTTTAAGTTGATGATAGACTCTGGAAGAGATTCAACAGAGACACCAAGACTTAGGTACCTCAAGTGAGTCAGCTCTCCTATTGCATTCAAACAGCTTCCACAATTCATCAGAATAGTTACATCGAATGCTTGTAGTGCCTTGAGACTTGCCAAGATTTTTTCGATTTCAGGAATGTTGGAGTTTTTATTAGAAACTTTAAATTTGCTTCAAAAGAATATGAAGAGTCATTTTTTCCTTTTGTCCCACATTGAAAGAATATAAGAGAAGAGTAAGGTTTATAACCATTACTCTTCCTCTACCCTTTGAGTTGAGTAGCAATGAGGCTTTTAGTGGGTAAGTGGTGATGTGTGGCCGCCCGCCCGGACCGGGCCATGGGCCATGGGCTTTAAACTTAACTTAACTATAGTTTTGGGTCAGAAATATGTTGGCATTTTATGACCGTTTTTATCAGTTCTTAAGTTGGCCATTACTCTTCCCATTATGTGACCGTTTTTCTCCTCAATTAATCTCTCTTTTATGTGACAGAAACACAATTACATCTTCTCTCTATATTTCTCCTCGATTTTTCTGGGCAATACTCAAGATCATTCTCAATCTGTTTTTCTGTCAACACCGGAAACGTAGAGACCGTGTATCCCTGGAGGTTGATTGCTGTGAGTCCGTGTGTTGTTACGGGGCAAGTTCAACTTTAGGGCAGTGATCTTCTCACGCCACGGTGGTCAGTTAAGTTTATCAATTTAGTTTCCAGTTTTCGTTCCTACAAGGAATAGTAATAAGCTCGCATGCTTTGCTAGGGAGAAAAAGAAGAGTCTTCAATTGTTCAGCACGACATAGCCATGAGGGAGCTTCCCAGGAAGACTCAACAACAAAGCTCAAATGTTGAATAATCTGAATATAAATATTATCATTTGTATCCATATCCACTAAACAACATTCATCTTTTGTCAAATGCCTCACCGCCTCACGCAGTAAACCTTGTGCCTTGTACCATGTTCTCACACCAGTATGATCTCTTTTGCTCTCTTGAATGAAGTATTCTGAATTCAGAAGCTTCTCAAAACATTATCAAACCTTCTTTTGAATGCGTTCATTGTGAAAGGCAACGCGAGCAAGAGAATAATCAATAGGAACTACCAGTATAGAATCAGGATATGAGTCCTCCACCAGCAACAAACTTGTAATCCCCTCAATATATCTTTCTATTATGAGTCTTAAATAGACTTTTTCAACTGAACATGTCTCATGCTTCTGAAGATCTGAAAATAAAAGTGAATCCCGGATCAAATCCTTTGACAGCTTCCTGCAGTGTGCTTGATCAGTTCCTAATTGTGAAAAAAAAAATTACTAACAATACTTCCCATATTAAAATCAACAAGTTGTTAGGGTTGTAATGTAACATCTTAGTCGCAAAGATATATACATATCCCTTCCACTCTTGTCTCTTGCAATACTTTGTTTCTTTTTCAAATTCAAAGTTCATCAACTTTGATTATATTATTTTCAACTAATAGGTTTTATATGTTTTAGAACTCCATCCATCTTTTATTAGTTCACCTCATTCCTTTTTTAAAGTCAAAGTTCGTTTAAATTTATCATATCAAGTATTATTTCTACTAATATACTATAACAAAAAACATTATCATCAATCATCATCATTGGGATTTGTTTTAATGCGTAGTGGATATAAGATATTTACTTTTTGTAACTCGCCTTTTAACCCTTGTAATACATGAGCTAATAGATTAAGTATAAATATAATTTTACAATTATAATTTTAATAATATACTTTCACGATTAATTCTAATAATAATATGTTAAATTATGGTATTACTTCCTACGTTTTTCTTTTTCTTGCGATGTTTTGACTTTAGTACTACTCATTCATCTACTTTGACCTCAATATACTAGGTGAAACAAAAAATTATTAGAGATATTAACGATTGAGGATGCAAATTTTCAAAAACAAGGTAAAAGGAAGTTGGGTGGCTTACCTTGACGTAACCAGATTTTAACCTCGTTGTAAAGCAATTCCATTCGCCACAATCGATTTTTCACGCCGCACTTCACCTCTTCGCGTAAAACTCCACACCTACCCATCGGCGTTTCTTCAAGCTGATCTGGTGCACTAAGAAGCACCACCTTAATATCACCCATTGCATTCTCAAACCTCCGTCCATCGTACTTATCAAGACGATAAGAAACTTCAGCCACCGTTTCAGATGTTGGGGTATTGTGGAGATGGTGAAGCAAAGCTCGAAGAAGACAAGCCAAGGAGGAGCTGGGCCCGGGCGGGCAGCAGCTTCGAGCCCGGGCGGGCAGGTTTTGGGCCCGGACGGGCACCTTTCTTGAGGCCCAAATCAGTGAGATTGTGGCAAGATTTCCCCGAGCGAGCAAGCTATGGGCCCGGGCGGGCTGGATGGCCCGGGCGGGTATGTGTAGGCCCGGGCGGGCATTTTGCTACTGCCTTCGAGGCAGTTTGTTGGTGCGTCTTTGGGCCCGGGCGGGCGGGTCTTGGGCCCGGGCGGGCGATTCTTCGAGCCCGCCCGGGCAGCCCAGATCTGCTCGTGTTTTTTGCGATTAAGTTTAAATCGTGCCTGTTGGATTGCTTTTATTCCTTGGAGTATAAATACCCTATTTTCTGATTTTAGAGGGTGTAGCACACATATCTCATTGTTCAAACTTTGAGCCTCATCTTTTCTAGGGTTTTAGGAGAGAGAGTGAGTTTGGGAGAGATTGTATGTTCACCATTGATTCTCCATTGTTTCCATAGTGCAAGTTTGTGGTTTTTCTCCCGGAGCTCGGGTTTCCCACGTTAATCTTGGTGTGTTCTTTCTTGTTTTCATTCCTTTTTGCATTACTTGTTTGTTGTTTCAATTTCACAATTCTTCTTGATTATTGTTGATTATTGCACAATCTAGTTAACACTTATTTCTAAATCACAACAATTGGTATCAAGAGCAAAGGTTTTAACTTGGGGGAAAGTGATTTAGTGTTGTGTTGGTAAACTAGGATTTGTGGTTGAAAAATCAAAGTTTTGGATTTTTTGGTGTAGAAAAATCAAATTTTGAATTTTTGGGTAAACTTAATAATGGAAGAAGGGAAATTGAGGATTGAGAGGTTTGATGGTAAAGATTTCGGATTTTGGAAAATGCAAATGGAGGATCTTTTGTATCAAAAGAATCTTTACTTGCCTCTTGAGGGAAAGAGACCAAGTGGTATGCTTGAGGATGAGTGGAAAGTTCTTGATAGGAAAGCACTTGGAGTTGTGAGATTGACATAATCCCGGAGTGTGGCTTTCAATGTCAAGGATGCGAAAACAACGACGGGTTAATGGAAACTTTGTCAAGTATGTATGAGAAACCATCGGCTATCAACAAAGTATACTTGATGCGTCGTTTGTTTGATATGGAGATGGTTGATGGTAGTTCGGCCGCTGAACACATTAATGAGATCAATTCGGTTTTGGGTCAATTGTCTTCGGTGGATATCAAATTTGAGGATGAAGTGAAAGCATTGATTTTGTTGTCTTCTTTACCCTTGTCATGGGAAACTATGGTGACCACCATTAGCAACTCCTCCGGCAAAGAGAAGTTGAAGATGATGATGTGAGGGACTTGATTTTGAGTGAGAGCATTCGAAGGAGAGAGTCCGGTGAATCATTGGGTGGTGCATATAGTAGTGAAAGTAGGGGGAGAATGAATCAACAAAGGGGAAATGCAAGTCATGGAAGATCGAAGTCAAGGGGGGCATGGTAAACCGAATGAGGGAGCTCATGTGGTGTATTGGGGTTGTGGTGATGAAGGACATTTGAAGAGAGATTGTCCAAAGAGAGTGAATGGGAAAGGGAAGAAGAAGGTTCAAGATAGTGATGAAGAAGAAGATGCATCAAATAACTTGATTTCGGAGTATGACTCCGATGTTTTGATGGTAAGCATGGATGATCCGGAAAAGTTGGTTGGGTGCTCGGGATCATGGGTCTTGGATTCGGGTTCTTCTCATCATTCCTCACCATGCAAGGAAGGTAGTGCAAGTCATGGGGAAAGGTGATGTGAGTTTAAAACTCACTCATGGTGGCTCGTTGGAGTTGAAGGATGTCAAGTTCATCCCAAGGTTGAAGAAAAGCTTGATATCGGTGACTCAACTTGCTACATCGGGTCACAAGGTTGTGTTTGATGGTGGTTCTTGGAAGCTTGTCAAGGGAGCTATGGTCATAGCTCGGGGGACAAGATGTGGAACTCTTTACACCATGGGGAGCACAAGAAAGGGGCCCGGAATTGGGGTGGGAACTTCATGTAAGGTGTCGTTCGGTCGGAAACCTATCGATAGTGGGCCAAGGGATGAGAACCGCGGTGAAGCGGTATCCCGGTGGCAAATTGACCGGTAAACGCACAAGGTGAAGGGCGGCACACAAGCATGTTGTGCCGGAAATCCTAAGTGGAGCAAAGGGTGTTTTGTTCGGGTGGGAGCAATGTGAGTTTGCTTTTAGAACAATGAGAAGCTTCTTTGGCTTAGGTGGTGATTGCTTTGTTGGGGTTGGATTAGACCTCAATGGTCTTCCTTGGTTGGAGAGGAAGTGGTTGATCTTCCTTGGTTGTAAAGGAAAGGGTCTTCATTTGGTTGTTGTGTCTCTTAGATTAACTGACCTCCAGGGTTAGGAGGGTGTGTAGGTTTGTGTAGGGATGTTACAATGATTTGGAGGTGTTGTTGTTGAGAATCAAAGTCGGTGTTGACTTTGATTTCTTTGTATTGGAGTTGGTGCAAACTTCAATGTCATTTCCTTGGTGTAGAGGAGATGTGTTTTGTCATGGGGGGGTGCTTAGGCTAGGTGGGAGCATGATGGTGATGCTCGGGATTGCATCTAGGTGGGAGTATGACCGTGATGGGTTTGGAGAGATCTTGGATCGGGGTTGGTTGAAACCTCGATGTCGTTTCCTTTGGTGAAAGGGAAGCGGGATTGGCTATGGCCAATGTATGGAGAAGTGATGGTGATGGTTTCGGGTATTTATGGTAGGATGTTCTCTTGCTTAACCCGATCTCCAGGTGGGAGATTGTTAGGGTATTGTGGAGATGGTGAAGCAAAGCTCGAAGAAGACAAGCCAAGGAGGAGCTGGGCCCAGGTGGGCTGGACATGGGCTCGGGCGGGCATCAGCTACGAGCCCGGGCGGTCAGGTTTTGGGCCCGGACGGGCACCTTTCTTGAGGCCCAAATCAGTTAGCTTGTGGCAAGATTTCCCCGGGCGAGCAAGCTATGGGCCCGGGCGGGCTGGATGGCCCGGGCGGGTATGTGTAGGCCCGGGCGGGCATTTTGCTACTGCCTTCGAGGCAGTTTGTTGGTGCGTCTTTGGGCCCGGGCGGGCGGGTCTTGGGCCCGGGCGGGCGGATGGGCCCGGGCGGGCGATTCTTCGAGCCCGCCCAGGCAGCCCAGATCTGCACGTGTTTTTTGCGATTAAGTTTAAATCGTGCCCGTTGGATTGCTTTTATTCCTTGGGGTATAAATACCCTATTTTCTGATTTTAGAGGGTGTAGCACACATATCTCTTTGTTCAAACTTGGAGTCTCATCTTTTCTAGGGTTTTAGGAGAGAGAGTGAGTTTGGGAGAGATTGTATGTTCACCATTGATTCTCCATTGTTTCCATAGTGCAAGTTTGTGGGTTTTTCTCCCGGAGCTCGGGTTTCCCACGTTAATCTTGGTGTGTTCTTTCTTGTTTTCATTCCTCTTTGCATTACTTGTTTGTTGTTTCAATTTCACAATTCTTCTTGATTATTGTTGATTATTGCACAATCTAGTTAACATTTATTTCTAAATCACAACATCAGAATGTATTTTTTCAAACTTGTCATAAAGAATCGAAAGCTCAAATATATGCTCCATTTCTCGTTTCTTCCACTTCTCTCTCTATTAGTGATTGTAGTTCTTTTGTGTAGTACTAGTAACTTTTAGCTAGCGAGTATCAAGTTCGGCTTCTGAGGCCCTCCTTTCACTCCTTTAATAGGGATTTGATTCTCACCTATTGCGAGAAGACTACCTATGGTTATTTTCCCTTCTTGCGAGAGAATTCTCCTTATTTTAATTATATAAAAATGGTAACTTCTAGTTAGCCCCCCGTGCGCAAGTGGGCATGATTGCAGTTCTTCTGCGCAGTACTAGTAATACATCCATGATATGATGATAAGAGAGTCGTCGTCATGTTCATCCCCCGGTATCTACGCCAAGTCAATGCGAATTTCTTTGTTGTCTTCTTCCTCAAGTGGAATTATATATATACTCCTATATTAAATTAACCCCAAAACCATAGCATTTTACTCAAATTTGTACATGTTCGTATCACTCCTTGATGATTTTAGTTTCTTATTTAGAGATTTTTAAAGATTTGTGTATTACTGATACTCTTCCTTTTTTATAATAATCGCAACAAATTTCTTTAGAAGATAGACTCGGATCATTTATTGTGTTATTATATTACTCTCTTAATTTATCGTTATATTATAGTATTAAAGAAGACGTGCCTTCTGATAATGGAATACTAATTAATGCAAGGGAAATTGGGCCACTTGTAGTGTACTTTTATTAGAGAAAAGTCAGAATACTTTATTTTTAGTCTAACCACTTTATATATTTGCATTATTCACATACTTAATTTTAACCTGACCATTGTCGATGATTTACACTTAAATAAAATCATGCTTACGTGATGCTGTCTAATTAGATTTGTCTCAATATATATATTTGTAATTTTATAATTTTTACTTTTTAACAATAAAGTTATAAATGGCCAAAGATCCTTTTAGTAAGCGTAAAAGTTAATTTGTACATAATATCTTCAGGCAACCTCCTACTAATGGGAATATTCAAAATTCTCTCAACTTCAAATGGCAAAATATGTTGCTGTAGTAACTCAACTTTCCAGCACTTATTGATAGGACAAATCAGAGAACCCACCTCCATATCTTGCACCGCATTCCCTCTAGGTGTCAGAACTTTTCGGGAATGAGGACCCGGCAACCAAGGATCATTCCAAACCTGAATTTTTTCCCCGTCTCCAACTCTCCAACACAACCCTTTTCTCACCACCCAACGGGCTTCCCAAATACCCCTCCAAGTATAGCTTGGTGTTGAGCCAAGAGGCGCATCCATGAAATCTGAGTTCGGATAGTATTTCGCTTTCAAAAGCTGTTCAATTTAACTCCCATGCTTCATAGCAAGTCTCCATGCTAGTTTCCCCAAAAGAGCCTAATTAAAAAGTTTCATATCACGAAAGCCAATCCCACCCTCCTTTTTCGGCTTACAAAGTTTCTTCCATGACATCCAATGAATTTTTCTCTCTCCATTTTTTTGCCCCCACCAAAACTGAGAAATAAGAGCTCTAATCTCATCACAGAAATAAGATGGAAACTTAAACACACTCATCGCGTAGGTAGGAAGAGATTGGTCCACTGCCTTTATCATGACCTCCCTACCAGCTTTAGATAGAACCATCCCCTTCCATCCCTGAAGCTTCTTCCAAATTTTCTGCTTAACACCCCGAGTAATCACCTTCTTTGACCTCCCCACCACAGTAGGAAGCCCAAGATATCGATCATGAATATCAACCTCCTGGACTCCCAAAGCACTAGAGATGTTGTTTCTTCGAGCATTCGGGACCCCGCCACTAAATGAGATTTTAGTCTTATCAAAGTTAACTTTTTGCCCCGAAGATAACTCATAAAGACTCAAAGCTCGAGAAATGGCCTACGAATCCTGCACAGAAGCTCTGGAAAAAATGATACAGTCATCAGAAAATAATAGGTGATTTACAGACGACGTTGTAGGAGCAATTCGAATCCCCTTCAGAGAATTATCTTCCTCTACTCTCCTTAGTAAGTGAGAAAAAACTTCAGCACACAAAATAAAGAGATACGGAGAAATAGGATCTCCTTGACGTATTCCTCTGTTCGGTGTAAAATCAGAAGTAGGCTTCCCATTAACAAGAACAGAGAACGTAACAGAACGAACACATTCCATAACTCTGTTAATCCAGCCAGTATCAAACCCAAATCTCACCATAATAGCATCCAAAAAGTCCCACTCTACCCTGTCATAAGCCTTCGACATATCTAGCTTCATAGCCATGCAACCCTTCTTACTCTTCAGCTGCTTCATATGATGAAATAACTCAAAAGCAACAAGAATATTATCTGTAATCAGACGACCCGGGGTGAATGCACTCTGATTAATAGACACTATCTTCTCAAGGAAAGTTTTCAGCCTATTAGCTAGAACTTTAGAAACAAGCTTATATACAACATTACTGAGAGAAATAGGCCTGAAATCCGACGTAGTCACCGCACTACTCTTTTTTGGGAAAAGAGTAATAAAGGTGCTGTTCAGATGGCTCGGAATCGGGTTGCCCCGCAAAATGCCCAACACCGTCTCTGTCACAGAATGCCCAACAATATGCCATTAAAAATTGAAAAAACATGGGACACATACCATTGGGGCCCGGGGCCTTGATTGGGTGCATTTGACCCAACGCTTCTCTAACTTCCTCCGCGGTATAATCAGCTTTCAGATTGGTATTCATGTCATCATCAACTCGAGCCTGAAAATCCTGCAAAGTTTGCGTGATTAATGGAGGGTTCGACGAGTCAAAGAGATGCTGAAAGTAAGAGACAGCAACACGTCCCACCGCTTCATCCCCAGTATGAACCTCGCCACTTTCATCTTTCAAAGCCCGAATTTGATTTTTCCTCCGTCTACCTGAGGCGCGTTGGTGAAAGAATTTGGAATTCTTGTCACCTTCTTTCAACCATAAAACACGAGACCGCTGTTTCCAGTACACTTCCTCCACCGAAACAAGCTTCGAAATATCACGTAGCAAATTTCTCCTCTGCTCTAACTGAACCAGCGTGAGGCCCCCCTGATTTAATTTCTTGAGAACTTTTCGTTTCTTCTTTAACTCTTTAAAAATTGGCCCGAAATTGTTGGCACTCCAATCCATTAAATCTGCAGCACATATCTCAATTTTTGAAGACAAATTGCTGCCACCTATCCACGCATTTTCAATGACCCCCTCACACTCCTCCTCCGTTGTCCATAATTACTCAAACCGAAAAGGTTTACTCCCAAGAGTAACGTTGCTAAGCTGCTTCCACAACAACAACTTGATCGGAGCATGATTCGACCACTCCCTATTAAGGTGCCACAAGTGACTCTCAGAAAAAAGGTGTAACCACAAACCATTCACAAGGGCTCTATCAAGTCTACATTGGATATTTTCATCGCCCTCCCTCCCATTATCATATGTAAACTCATACCCCGAGAAAAGAATATCCTGCAACCCACACAAATCAACAGCCCCTCTAAAGTTACTCATCTGCCACTCTGCTCTGTCATTTCCTCCCTTTTTCTCATGAGAAAACAGAATCTCATTAAAGTCACCAACACAAAGCCAAGGAAGATCAATGTGCGCAGCTAAGGTTCCTAACAAACTCCAAGAAAGATGTCGATTCTGCACCTCCGGCCAACCATAGAAACCCGTGCACCTCCACTCCTCCTCTCCTAACCCCTCTCTCACAATCACATCAATATGGTGAACAGACATGGACTGCAGGTCAAAAACAATATATTTCCTCCACAACAGCGCAATCCCACCAGATGGACCCACCGAATCCACAGCTAAACTATGGAAATCTCCCAATCTATCTCTAACTCTAGCAAACTCAATAATACTCAGCTTCGTCTCAAATAAAAATATCATCGACGGGGCCTCTCTTCGGATCAAATCCCGAAGACTTACAACTGCAGAGGGGTTGTCCAGCCCTCTACAGTTGAAACTCAAGATACTCATGAGGCTCGGTGGGCCTACGATGTTGCAGACCTCGCCTCTCGCCAACTAGAATTATCATCATTCACTCAAGCTTTCTTTACACCTACATCATCATCCATTTCAATGCCCCCCCTCCCTGCTACGCTTACCAATCTCTGCAGCCACAACCTCATCATAATCCACCCCTTCCGTAGCATCAACCTGCTCACGAGCAAGTTTCCTCCATTTCCTCCCCCCACCAAGTTTACCATGGGCTATGACATTATTCGTAGCAGTGACATCAGATTCGTCAAAAGGGACTATTGTTTGCTGCCCCACCCTTACGTCAGTCTCATAATGCACCTGCACAAGCTCATTGTCCCCCTCATGCACCTCACCCTTATACTCCTCCTCACACTGCTCCACCACCCCCGAGCACTCATGAACCCCACCATTTTCAGCATCTACTTTACCTTGAACCATAATCTCCCCTCCCTCAACTTCACTTGATTGAATTAGCGGGGCTGCCTGGCCTTCCCCTTTGGTCTGGTCAGTAATGTTACTGGGCAGACGTCCCACCTCCTTCTTCCACCCCACAAGCTCCCCTTCAGTACTCTCCCTCGAAGGTTTCACAGGTTTGGTGACAAATAACACCTTCCAACTCGCCTTTACTTCTTCAATTTCCTCGAGCCTCTTCTGTGAGCCTTTGCGAGGTGTGGCACAAAGGTATTTACCCCACCCCATGCTTCTCTCATCATCCTCATCATCTACATTGCTGCATTCCTTTTCTCCATGACCAATCATACCACACAAAAAACAAAAAAATGGAAGTCATTCATACGCAAAGGAAACCTTAATCACACGTCCATCCGTTCCTTTGATGCTTTGGAATCGACACAACGGTTTGGTAACATCCATCATTATTCGAACCCTACGATAATTATCTAAGTTTATAGTATCATCCTCAATGTCCATCACAAAGCCTAGGTTCGAAGCAATAGTTTTGCAAATAGTCGTAGATCGACAATTGAAGGGCAGGACGGTCTTTAATTCGAATCCAAAAAGGCGAATGTGTTAGAATTACCTCGGATGGTTTCTCGTTGCCAACAACTTCATTAAGAACCAAAAGTTGATTATCGAAGCACCAATGGCGACCCTCCATAACCTTCTCCTTATCCCTCCAATGGAAGAATTGGAAAAGAAAAAGATTTGGCCCTATCAAACGAATCACAAGCCTCTTCGAAACAGCCCACACTTGTGCCATCGTTCTCTTGAAAGCCTCAATATTGAAGCTTCAATCAGTGATCACACGCCCCACCAATAGAAGGGCCATCTGATCCTTTCTTTCCGTGTCTTCTACAATCCCAACGTCAACAACATTGGATTCAGCATCATGAATTTTTAAATTTTGGCATCTCGAGATTAATTCGTCAGCCATGATTAGGGTTTTCACTCACGCTAACCCCTAGGGTTAGGTCAGCCTTTCTCACGAGGAGAGAGTTCTTTCTTTCAAGAGATGGAATTAGTTCTAGTTCATATGAACATTATTTTTTAAAGGTTCGCAATGCATTATGCTTACTACATAGTACGCTGTTTCTTAGCTTTGTTATTTTTAGCATTATTATCATAATTATTTCTATTAGTATTACTATAAACGCTTATCAAGATGATTCCATGAACAAGTTATTAATTTTATGCCTCTTATATGACTAAAGTTTTATAAAAATTATTATTCTTTTAAAGGAGTATTATTTCCGAAGGATTTTTATTAGTTATATGATCTTTTATGATCGTAATTATAAAGAGGCAACAACTTGTTATTTATTAGCAAGAACGGTAGCTATTATATTTTACTCATGTACTGTTTGTATTAAGTCATGTGGACAAGGTAGTTTCCCTCGTAATAGACTCATTAAGGAATACTAAACTTGGGGGGTGTACACACTTTAGGAAAAGTACCTAGGCAAGGAAAATGAGTTTTTATAAAAGTTATATACTTTATATTATATAAGTATTACAAGTATCCAAGGAAGGTTTATAAAAATATTTTAAACGTTTAATAATGTATTCAAATTTCCGCATATACATGTACTCAGTATTTTTATAGACACGCATTTTGTTTGTTTGTTTTATGGTTTTGTCCCTGTGATGACCCTATTTTGGTGAGCAGAATTTAGAGGTTGATTGGATGCATACTTCACATGGGGGAGCTAGTGAGGAATAATAAATAGTTTAATAGTTGTTATTTTATTTCCTATTTTCTATTGTCATAGTAGCAACAATAAAGTTTATATTAATAAAGAGAAGTTATTATTTCCGCTACATTATTAAAGTTTAGTTAATAGTAGTATCTTTTAGCCATTAACGTTATCACGTGGTGGTAATACTCTCAAGTTTCTCAAGATTTTATATTAAAATATATTCTTTAAAAAGAGAGAAGTTTGGGGGTGTTACACTTACAATTCCTACCGTCAATATTCCTACAGCTCCTAGAAAGTCATCTAGGTCTCGTATTTTACCTACCAAGTTCAGTGATTTTATTCTTTCTTCTAAACTACCTAATAAACAAACAACTTCCTCTTCTAGTCTTTCTTCTTCTTTTAATGTTTTCACTGAACCTACCTTATCTCACCTTACTTCTGATACTTAGTTTGAATAATGTTCTGTCTACTCCTGAACCTTCTCATTATGATCAAGCTAAGACTGATCCAAGTTAGCTCAAAGCAATGCAACAAGAACTTGAAGCTTTGGAACAAAATCAGACTTGGAAACTTGTTCCTCTACGTGCTGGTAAAATTGCTATTGGCTGTAAGTGGGTTTAAAAAACCAAATTCAGACCAGATGGTTCTATTGAAAGACTGAGAGCTAGGCTAGTTGCTCGAGGTGATAAACATATTTTGGGGAGTGATTTTTAATGCTTTACACTAGTGCATAATTGGCCTAAAGTATCACCCCAAAAGTGTTACTTAAAGGCCTAAAAGTGTTGCTTTAGACAATAGGTAACACTTTTATAAGTGAAACATCTGCCCGTGCTACCTATTCTCTAAGGTAACACTTTCCAATGCTAATGTTTCACTTTCTCAAGTGTTACTCAAAATTCTCTAACGTAACACTTTTTTAAACTAATGTAGCATTTTTATAGTGTTACTCATAATGTTTTTTGTAACACTTTTTCATCTATAGTAGCATTTTCTATGTCATCTCTTGACTTATAGTAACACTTTGTTAAATATTATGTATCAGTTTAAGTCAGCATATGTAACACTTTGTTTGATATTTGGCAACACTTCTTATTAGCTAGCTTTATAGTGTAACACTTCTATTTCACATGTTTATAGTAACATCCTTTAATTTATCGGTACATATAAAATGATAATAATAGTAAAATTTACAAACATAATAAACGAAGAGGAAATAGAATGATATTATTGATATAAATGAGTAGAAATACTCAACAACCATTGTAAAAAATGAGCCAAAGAGTATACTCAATCGAAAACATACTATTCTATCCAAAATAAAAAAAGTTAATCTGAAAATTCAATCATAATATATATATATATATATATATATATATATATATATATATATATATATATATAAATCTCTCCTTAAATAAACCTAAATCAATCTTAAGGTCATTCTTTTATTCGTCTTCAATTCCATTATCCATGTATGCATGTTTCCCGAAGCATAAGACATACTTGCTACTCTAATCCGCCATTGTTTTCATCATCCTGCACTAAGAACAAAAAAAAACTTCAAACTCTAATATGATAACAGAACTAGTCTGTCAAATAAAAAAAGAACTAGTGATATACTTGGTAATATGGCTAAAGCAAACTTGGTTATATGGTAAAAGATAGGTTTTTCTAGTTTGAAAAAAAAATTCAAAATCAAGAGCACTAAACTAAAGTAGTAATCACTGAAGTGAGCAAGAGAAAATTACTTAGCATTCAAAGACTCAATAGTCTATATTCAAGACTCCAACAATACATATTTAGCCACGGCAAGTCCTAACCCCTAATTTCACTTCGATATGAACACTTAGATTTGGTATGCACTACCCTAAACCTTGTGACAATTGTCGTTTGTTGATAGCTAGTTAGTTCATTATTCTTTTCGGATACCTTGTGGTTTTCATCCACTCGGTGCAACAAACATTATGTACATATAGCAAATCATTTGATTGGAGAAAAGTTGTACTTAATACTTAAAAGTTTAAAATAAGTTCATAATAGCAAGAACTATTAATGGTACCAAGAGAGTGAGAATCTTCACCCAATACTTTCTAATTTGGTGTATTATTATAGTAAATATTGCGTGTTTGTTAATTAAGCACATGCGACGCTAATGATAATTATGAGAAAAAAGCATCGCAAGAGGCACATGGAGTCACACAGGTGGCAAAGAAAATAATATGGACTATAATAATAAAAAATACATGTTGAAGCTCTTTATCATTCGTATCTCTAGAAGGATGCTCTGCAGCGAGCCTATAACATAAACTTTTAGCAACTTTTCGTAATGCCGTTGTCAATAACACTCTGCAGCTTTATCGCTACACTAAAGCTCGTCCGCTCACGACTCCAAGCACATAAGAAGGGGGCAAGTGTGGCACAAGCAAATTTTATTTTACCCGAGATGAATAAGCTATTGATGGAAGCAAAATGCGGATCACTTTTCATCTTATTTGTTAGTTACGGGATGCCGTACGCTTCAACGTATTAGTGGAGTGTTTCGGACAATCTCGGTGTATTTGTCGTTTGACCTCACGCGTCTTGCACCATATTCGATCTAGTCAAGGTTATGCAAGTGTGGGGGAAAGAACAAGAGGGAGAGATGATCAACTCATGTTTAATTTTTTCACACTAGGAAAACCTCTATTTGGAAGAATGGTGTGAATCTCTTCACCTGTCTATCTGAGAAGTCCATCATGTAAGTTGCACAATCTTGATGATGTATATCTAAAAACAACACAAAACTAATTGAGCCCTTTATTAGGAAGCACTATTTGGGATGTTTTACTTCAATGCCTATAAAGAGGCTCCTGCCCATGATAGGGTAAGGGAGTCCCATGTAAGCAACTTACCCTTGTAACTTGTAAGTTGTGATGACTGATGAGAGAGAGGTTGTCTCCAAATGACTTTGATTTGATATGCATATATCTGTCTGCTACTTCACAAAGAGAAAAAAGTGTAGATATATTTCACTGTTTTATAAATCATTATAATCCAAAACTGAACGATATTGAATAAGAACTTTAGAATCAGTTGGTGCATTAAACACTAGAAGATTCTCTAACAAACCAATTGCTAGAACAATCTTCCAATATCCAATTACATATGTCTATATTGGGAAAGGCAATTAGCGTGATTCTTAGCTTGTTGGTAAAACATGTTAATGACGAGCTTGAGAACTATATTCTCCTCAGTATTCAGCTGGTTGTGGAAAATATTTTACAGTGGACAGACTACTAAGTTCACAAGCAACTGACATTGTTTTGTAATAAAAGATTATAAAAGAAAACTTATGATGCATAGTTGCAAGGAAACAAGGTGATATACAGAAGGAGAAAAAGTAAAAAGAAGGGTACATTGATTCAATGTGACGAGTTTATTTACACAAAATATCATGTTGTGATGCATATTTTTGGATGTATAGGCTGACCTGACTTACAAGGTCAGTATGGTGTCAATTCCGAAGTAGATTTCGTATATCTCGCATATGATCCATTCCCGGGCCGAGTATTAGTTTAAACCTCACTATTATTGGTGATTCTCTCTTGTTCATGGCATGGGAAACTTTTCATCTAAGCCTGGCTAATGCAGGGGACCAACCTTATCCTCCCATCAGGTTCACTTACACAAGAAAGAGAAAAAAAAAGCCACAGTTCACTCACACTCTCACTCCCTGACCTTGGAAAATTTACTCAATTAGAGAGGCTTTATTTAAGTAATAATTCATTTTCTGGTGTGATTTTCCCCTCAATTTGGAGCTTAAGAAAAATGGTGGAACAATTATGAATTAAGGAAATCGACCAACATTTTACTTAATCAGTATTATAAACTTAAAATTGCAGACTTTGGGGTTGCCAGATACACAGAAAATTCTCCAGAAGGGTCTGAGTTTAGTTGTTTGTTGGTACTTAATGGCTGTCTTGCTACTGGTATGTTCTCTATCTTCTGCACTATTGCATTATGTATTCTCATATTTGGAACTAGAATAAACAACGTCCAATAATAACCAGTAGAAAATAATATTCCCATATAAGAAAAATACTAGAGAATCAACAAAAATAAACACTATAGAATTAGTATAAAGCATTCTCATGCCTTTCTTTGTGTTTTAGGTCTTTTTTATGTTTTACGCATCACATTCTGAGTTCAGTAAAATTTATTAGAAATCAACAACACCATAAGAGAAAAAGAACACTCAAAATTCAGCCCCCCCCCCCCTCACAACAACCCCTTGCCAGCCCCCCTTGCACACCTGCATAGCCTGTCATCCGCCCCCTGCCAACCCCGTGCACCTGCACAGCCTGCCATCCATCAGATCCCCGCACAAAGAACCCCCGCCCGCCCCCTGCATAGAACCACCCCGCCACCCTCATCCCCCCTTCACAAAGAACCCCACCGCACAACAACCCCGCCACCCCGCGCATTCGCACGGTCGACATACGCCCCCGCCACCCCCGCGCACTGTATGCTGTCATACGCCCCCTGCGAGCCCCCATGCACTCCGCACAGCCCCGCCATCCGCTCCCCGCACTGTCTCCCATGCACAGCCTACCCCCCGCAGCCCATCCCCTCCAAGACATAACCCCCCTCCCGGGCCCCCGCCCCTCTTCACAAGACACCCTTGCCCGCCCGGTCGGCCCCCGCACAACACCCACCCCCCCCACCGCATGTTAAGCTAAGCTAACAAAGACTAAGTCTTAGAATACATTCACCTTTTTTTCTTTTTTTCTCTAATTCACCCTTTGTCTCTCTGTTGTCGTCCCAGATTTTCTTACACAACTGCAAATCATGAAAGTAAGGTTAACATTCTTCCCACAAGACAACCTACTGCAGTTCTAAAGTTTTAAATTAACTTCTAAGGAAATAAAAAGACAACTGGAAGTTCCAACATATCTAAGCAACAATCATTCTTACCCTTAAAGCAAAATCGAAAGTTATAGTTAAATCTTACCAGATCTGAAAGTGTAAAAACCTCGCTAAATCATCACCACAACAATAAACGTTAATACTCAATAAAGCATTCCGCATAAACAAATCATACAAAATATAAGCACCTCTATATAGTAATAGAATCGCAAGTAATAAAGACATAATCTAAATCCTTGAAAGAGCAGTAAAAGTATTTATTTTTTTCCTTCCACTAAAACTACACATGAAATTTAACGACGTTTATAACCATTCTAGGTCAATACACTAAGGCAAGTCATCAACTTGAAATTACTAACCACTGAATTTCTAGTGCAATAATCTTAGTTTAACCCATCAACTTGAAATTACTAACCACTGAATTTCTTTTTTTCTAATTAGTATACTACGTAGCTTATATTAGAACTAAGAGCAACGTACACAATACAGCATGCAACATTAAATTTTCGAACAAATCAATATATTTTTTAATGAATCAAATAAATCAATGCATCAAATCAAACAAATTGAGAACCCATTACCAAAATTATAAATTGAACATGATAAATTATCATATAAACTAATATTTTTTGAACAATTAGAATCAAAACTAACCAATTAAATTCTCTAAACGGTGAGCGGTGTTGAGCGAATTAAGGAGTGCTGGTGATCGAATATGACTGGAACGAATTAAGGAGATAGGAAATTAATGAATCAAATCAAACAAATTGAGAAACCATTACCAAAATTATAAATTGAACATGATCAATTGTAAAAGAAAACTAATATTTTCGGACAATTAGAATCAAGACTAACCGATTAAATTCTCTGATCGCCTGGAAGAATGACTAAGATTGAACGCTTGTGAGCGGTGGTGAGCGAATTGAGGCGTGGTGGTGATCGAGTCTTGACTCTTGACTGCAACGAAGTAAGCAGAGCGGTGGTGAACTGAAACCTAAGCAGCAGTAAGTTAATTGGATTTGAAAATAAGAGTTTAATTCTGTTTGGCTGCTGATTAAGCGCCAAGAATAGTTTTGGGATGAGTATCAATTTTTATTAAAGTTGACTGTCTATTTTGTTATTTTTTTTTTGGTTATGGGGAGAGTAGTTTTTATTTTTTATTTTTTGACAAGATGGAAAATCAGTTTAATTTGTTGAATGCATTGCTCCTATAAGAAATAATGCAAATTAATTAAGAAAATCATAATATTATATTAAAAATTGCACTTATACTCTAAGAAAATTACTTATCTTAAAGTGTTACTTACAAAAAAGTGTTAGCGTAAAATATTACCAATATGTAAGTGTTACCTATCTAAAAGTGTTACATCAAAATGTTACTCAATTAAAAAAGTGTTACTTCAAAATGTTACTTATTGAGAATGTGTTACATTAAGTGTTACGTATTGATTAAGTGTTACCAAGGTGTTACATATATATTTGACAAACTTAAATTTTAAAAAGTGTTACCTCATACATGTTACCTTAGACCAACTTTGTACTAGTGTTATGATGATATTATTTTTTTAGATTGGTAAGGAGAACTGTCATATTGGACCGAAACCTCATAGAGGTCAATCTGACCTAGCATGCAAGATCCTTTGGGAGTGGAGGAAACTAAGAGAATTCCACCCCAAAGTGCCTCTAGTGGGGTTTGAACCCAACAACGATGCTATTAAGGTTAGATTTGCATAATGACGATCTTATATTCTATAATTGTATGGATGATTATACTTTGATTAATATTTGGAGCATGAAGGAAGCTTGCATGCTATTCGGATTTCATCAAGAATTGATTACTTGATGATATGTGATTATTTTACCTATGGAAAAGATGGAAATTTAGTATGATATGTGGTGCATGTTATTAATATTTAAACCTATCAATATTTTGAATGTAACCATTTTTTCCTTTTTAACCATTATAGTATGTAGCAACTAGCAAGTATTGTCTTTTTTTAACCATTATAGTATGTAGAAAGTAGTGGCTTTTTAACCATTATGTAATTGACCTAATATTTAATTGACTTTGGCTTAAATGTAACTATTTTTTAATTGCAGAGCCAATCTTCCAAAGAGATTATATTTGTTGGAAATTTTTTTTACCATGTAATAACTTTAAAAAGGATCACCTTTTTATTTAAATAGATTAGTAATTAACTATTCTCACATTCTGATATAAGAAGTGTGCTCACATAAATTAAAATAGATCACATTTTCTATGCATGTTGGTTAAAAATGATTACTATAGAGACATATAAGAATTGGTCATGTGAGATCACATTTTCAATGCATGTTGGTTTGCTTGAGAACAATCCTTAAATGAAATAAAAAAGCACTATGTATTTTCTTTTTAACCGACATGTAATTTGTTTTGGTTATATACTTATATTTTAACCAATTTTTTCTTAAATTAAAAAAAAAAAACATTTTCAATAAAAAAAGGTTACTATGTAACAACCTAAAAAGGGATTACATTTTTACAACTCATGAATTATAATTATACTGTTCTCACGTTCTCATATAAAAGTATTCTCGCTAACAATGACAATATACAAGAATCAAGGTTGGTCTAACTGGTCGGAGGCCATCCTTACACCCATGTGATAGGAATTCGATTTTTGCCCCTTGCGTTAGGATCCTCAAATTCTCCCACTTGAATGGGATCTTCATCTTACATAAAAAAAAATTGACAATATACGAGGAAATGGTCAATGCAACAACTTTTAGCCCTAGAAAAGCACCATACACAATAAGTTTCAATCACCAAAAGAGCTTAGTCACACTGTCTCAGTTATAGGAATTACATAGTTTGGATTTTGCAAGATACTTATGTTAACCACTTTCTCACCATAAAATACGCGGCTCATTATCCATTTAGCTTTACTTCAGGGACTGACTTGATGGCTTGATCTGCACTACAGTAGTGGCCAAAAAAGCTAAATTTCTTTCAAAACAGAATAACTTGCAACCTGATAACACCTTTTTTTTGGGTATTTTTTCATGTGACGGGAAAAGGATAACTAATAACTTTTATCCTTTTTTCTTTTTGCAGGAAATAACTATCCTTAACAAGCTCAGAAAGTACATAGGCCATATTGCAATTTGCAAGGGGTCTTGAATACTGAAGAGTGAAGAGAAGATGACAAACCTACCTGCAAAAGAGTAACAAAAAATGGTTTTCAAGCTTACAGTATTAAATCTAATTTTAACATAAAAACCAACCTTAAAATGGAGAAAATTCATAGATAACAATGAATAGATAAAAAGCTCACCCAATTAGTAGATTCACCCAAGATAAACATTGGGGATGTGTTGAATTAGACCCCAATCTTGGCCATCAGGTTGCTGACATCTTCTTTTTAGCTTGACACATTCCTTAATCTCGAGTCGACGTAAAGACTTGAGCTCAGAAAAAGTTTGAGGAAGTTGTTTCAGTCTTAGACAATAACGAATCTCAACATGTTGTAAAGCTGAAAGCTGGCCAAGTGATTCAGGGAGATGTAGTAAATCAGGCAAATATCGAATAACGAGCTGACGAAGCTGAGTTAACTCCCCAATCGACTCTGGCAGCACTCTCACTTTATCGAGCCAGCAAACAGAGAGCTCCTCCAGTTTTGTGAGGCAATCAAAACCCCTCTGCAATGTTTCAGGTATTGAGAAATTTGCCAATTTCAACGAGCGAAGACTCTGCACGCCGAGCAGCTGATATAGTAGAGTTCCATGAATGTTACTTGCATCCAGTGATTCAAGACTCGGCATTTGAGGCATATACATCAGTTCAGGGCAGCCGCTTACATGGAGATTGGAAAGGCGAGGGAGAACTGACCATGGATCACATTGTTGGCTGTCAGCATCATTCTCCTCCACCCTTGACCATCGCTCAAATTGTGGCAAATTAACCAAACTCAGGTACTCTAAAGACGGAAAGTATGGTGTTTCAGATGAACCTGTACTATTATTTTCAGTTGTATCTATCCACTTCAAGGACTTAAGACCCCAAAGCTCAAGAAACTTCAGACAACCAAGCTTACTGAAGGACGGCAGATGTTTGCATTGATTGTTTTCAGCTATATGTATGGAAACAAGGTTACTTTGCAAATAAGATTGTGGAAATGTCTCTCCCATCCAACCTGTAATTGCTAGCCTTTTGAGGTTAAGTGGGAGCTGCAAGAGTTCTAATTCCATGACATCTTTCTTTTGGACAAGATCAGAACTAGTTGGTTCGCTATTGGAGGATGATGGCCATTCTAATAGCAAGCCATCTAGCTTGGAGCCCTCTAAATTTGTTGGGTTCTTTTCTAATGTATGCTCCTTGCGATACAAATACCGAATCTTTAGCTTCCCGGCAAGATGAAAGAAATGAGTTAGTGTTTCTAACCCGTTCTGTCCAACTACAAACACATCCAAGGTTTGAAGCATTTTAAATACTCCAAAACTAGGTGGCAGATCAATCAAATTATCTCCTGTATACAAGTGCCTCAAACGAGAGGACAGTTTATAAAAGTCTCTTGGTAATTTTCGAATCATAGAGCCTCGAAGGTCTAAAGTCTGCAAAAATTTTAAGTTGATGATAGATTCTGGAAGAGATTCAACAGAGACACCAAGACTTAGGTACCTTAAGTGAGTCAGCTCTCCTATTGCATTCAAACAGCTTCCACAATTCATCAGAATAGTTAGATCCAATGCTTGAAGTGCCTTGAGACTTGCCAAGATTTTTTCGATTTCAGGAATAGTAATAAGCTCGCATGCTTTGCTAGGGAGAAAAAGAAGAGTCTTCAATTGTTCAGCACGACATAGCCATGAGGGAGCTTCCCAGGAAGAATCAACAACAAAGCTCAAATGTTGAATAATGTCAATATGACTTACATCATAATATGCATCCATATCCACTAAACAACATTCATCTTTTGTCAAATGCCTCACCGCCTCACGCATTAAACCTTGTGCCTTGTACCACATTCTGACACCAGTATGATCTCTTTTGCTCTCTTGAATGAAGTATTCCTTATTAAGAAGCTTCTCAAAACATTCATTAAACCTTGTTTTGAATGGCGGCACGTACTCAAGAAACCCCCGAACCTCCCAAAGTCATTTGTAGTTCTACCACATTAAATTTATAGTCAATTGGAAACAAACAAGAGTAGGTCAATAATGGACGTGCATCCGCATCAAGTCGTTCCATTAAGCCTACTGGCCGAAAAAGATTGTACAGGATTATTTACACATGAAAGCGCAAGATCATTGAAATACTTCAGTTTCTTCAGATTAGTAGGCTCAGAAGAAAGGAGGGAAGCCATGATACTTGTGGCATGTAAAATATTCGGGTGGAAGTCAGGGTCTACTACTAATCCGGCACTTGAGGTGATTAGTATTTTGCTTCCAGGTTTACAGTTAGCGAAAACAGACAACAATGGCTCTAACAAATCGAACCAATTATTTCCTTTTGGACAACCCTCCTCTGACAATTGATCTAATACTAGCATCAATGTTTTGTCACCCAGTTTTCTTTCTAACTCAGAAAGAAGCAACTTCAAGCTCTTGGATTCATGGACTTCAAAAGAAGCAACTTCAAATTGTGCTTCTTCAATGTTAGGGGTTTTTATTTTAATACCGCAAGTGTACGGTGTCGTAGCACATACGGGTCGAACTCAGGGAGGTATAAGATTAACCACTACTTGATTTTAGATTATGAAATAGTTACACAATCCAGAAATGAGGAAGAGTCTATGAACTAAAGGCTAAACAAACGACAGAATATGACAAACTATATGGATATGATAATTAAAACACTAAGATTAAGTATCACCACTACTATGAATTGATCAAATCATAACTCACTTCCCAATTATTCAATTATAGCTTAGGTAGGAATGACATTCCCTTATGATTTAGTAATAAAGCACAGCTGCGAACCGAAACTGAATCCCAAATCATACAACAATACCTAAAGCTCACTTTCGTGATAGAAAAAGGCCTAACTAACATGTATGATTCCTATTTTCATGGCTTACATACACAATTAGAAGCATTAAGAGCCAATGTCAATTAAATCCTAATTCCAATTCTCACCTATTTTCATGGGAGAATTTAAATCAATGACAAGATTATCCGAACTAAGACCCAACTTTCGTTGATGAACTTAATTAATGAAATGATAATTTAGCAAACAAACATATGATCCTAATTTCTATTCCAACTTTCGTTGATAATATAAATTAGGGTTAAAGTAAGATGCAAAATTGACTACAAACTCAATCTTGTCAAACCCTAAGCATATAATTCAATAACATGGGAATTGGAGCAACAATCTACATGATCAATCCACAATAGGGCTCAACTTAATCCTAGATAGAAGTACTACTCACTAATCATGGCGATAAGAACGATAAGCATAATTGAGTACATAATTAAATAGAATAAGAGAGAGAAGAGTAAAACTTATTAAGATTGCTTGGATTGTAGAAGAATCCCAAAGTACTTGATCAAATTCGTCTTCAAACTCCAAGCTTTTGCATACAAAATGAAAGCTAGGGCTAAAACTCTAAAATGAAAATCGTGCATAAAAACTGCCCACCCAAAAAATAACATGACTCCTAAACATAAAAGCGAGAAAATAACATAACGGACGCTGCCCGCGTCACCGCGAGTCGCGCCTATTACCGCGAGTCGCGTCAATGACCGCGAGTCGCGGTAAGCTCTCGGCATTCCACCGCGAGCTGCTGCCAACGCCGCGACTCGTGGTGGAACCGATGTCTCTTTTCTTCCTTGGACTCTTCAAGTGCGGCTTCCAACATAATTGGACCTTATAGGAAATCCAATTACTTCCGTCTTGGACCTAGCATGGTGCCATTAAACCTCTAAATGAGCCACAAATGCATACTCCTCTCATAATTTCAACATTTCTCATCAATTCCTATCACTTGGGTATAAATCTACTCAAATTCATCCAAGTCACAACATAATATCTCTCAAAATCTGCCAAAATAACAGTAAAATGTGGACTTAACAAACTCCCCCATGCTTAGACCTTGCTCGTCCTCGAGTAAGCAAGAGGCAATGAACAACTAGATAACCTCACAAGGCCTAAAACATGCACCAACAACGAATAACGATCCATGTCCAACATCAACTAACATCCACTCTAGCGCCCCTCTCATCCTCCATAGTAGCAACTAACCTACACCTAACTTCGCTACTCTTAAGCATACTTCCCCCATGCTCAACCAAAAATAAAGTCATGTGTGACCATGTTCTGAAAAGATCTCAAAGAACACTCACACATCTACTACGCACACCCACCATCAAGCCACAAATCACAAAAATATATCGAGTCAATCACAAAGGGTCAAGTTGACACCCCTATGCTTGAACTCATCAATCCTCCCTACAATCGAATCTCCAACATCCTCAAGTGAGACTTACATTTCACACACCAATCATCAAGCCTAGTCCTACCCAAAACACTCCTATACTCCTCCATCCTTATGTCAACCACGCCGGCAAATGAGATGAGTAACTTTTCTCTCTTTTCTTTTATCTCTCATTTTGCCTAGGAGCCCTTTCGGGTTTTCATCCTAGCCACTCAATTTTTTTCTTTTTGCTCACTTTCTCACCCGCTCGAATTAGCCACTTTTTTTGCCTAGGTTGCCCTTTCGGGTTTTCAACCTAGCCGGGCCCCCAATTTTACCTAAGCCGCCCTTTCGGGTTTTCAGCTTAGCGGGTCAAAATTCTTTTTCATCATTTTTTTTTTTTTTTTTTTTTTTTTTTTTTTTTTTTTTTTTTTTTTGAAGAGTAAGAAAAGAGTATATGAACAAGCATATATACAAGTGATGAGACATCCCCTCCCCCATGCTTACACAAAGCATTGTCCTCAATGCAGAAAAAGGACAAAAATGAAAGAAGGAAAGGGGAAAGCACTCACCAACTAGGAGCCAGAAGGCCCGCCAGGGTCACGACGTGATCTCCTGGAGGCACGCTCCTCCATACGCTGTTGTCGGCGCCGTGAAAGCTCGACCTCGGGGTCTGTATATGTATCGGGGTAGGTATGGAGATGAAAAGTGTTAAGTGAAGTCATCATGCAATAGATAGCGTCAAGCTGGTCCTCAGTCCCATCTAGGCGAGATGAGAACTCATCCTGCCTCAAAGAAAACGCTGTCATCCGCTCCTCATATGATGCAAAAGGAGGAGGGACATGTGTTTGAGAGGACCCAACTTGGCCATCATGGCCACCAATACCTCCATCTTGAGGAGTAGGCTCCTCCTCATCCTCATCCTCATCAAACTCATCTTCTTCACCATCTCCATCATCCTCATCATCCATAACATCCACCAAGTGACCTCCCCGACCCCGGGTTTGCGAACATCGCAACCGCTGATACTCAACACGCACTACCGCTGCAAAAGCGGCGTCAGGGGTAAGGAAAAAGTGCTCTGCTGTGGCATTGGGAGGAATGGCCACCCGAGCAGGTTGAGGTAGGGTCATGAAAGTGACATGCCTACCTCCATAAAGCCACACAAAACGGCCCTTCACCCCTGCAAATGAGATCATCTTTGCACTAACCATCTTCGACAGATCATACAGGTAAGAATCGTCGGTCAATACTCGAACATTATCATTCGGTTGCACACCAAGGTGCTCAGCAATCAAGGTGATCATGCCACCCACACTGATCTTGCCTTTCTGCAGCTTAGAAAGCTCAAGACATCGAGCTACCCAAATTTCAGCTAGATCAGGCGTACCCCGGCCTGCTGGTGTCATAGACCATAAAACTTTCAATTCTAGGCTAGGGATGTTAGTGGGTTCCCCTTGCCCAAATACGGCCATAGAAAGTAACCGGTGCACATAACGAAGAGGGGGGTGGCGCAAAAAGGAGCTCTTGTCATTAGGAGTCTTACGCAACTGAGTGAGTGCGTGCCAAAAGGTATCCTCATTGTACTCATTGGTGCGGTGGAAGTTCACGGCGTTCAAGTTCCGCCAACCAAAAATAGCTTTCAATTGTGGCATAGTTAGGCTATAGGGTTTGTCATTAAGGTGGAATTCCTCGGTTTTTTTTAGAGTAGAAAGGAATTCTAGGGTAAAACGCTCATAGGTTGGTGCCCATTTGCTCACAAAACCCTCGAGCCCAATTTTTTGAAGTAGTTGGGTGACTGGCTCAGCTAACCCCAACGTCTCTAGTGCGGAGTAATCAACGAACTTAGTAACCTTGATGTGACGGTTAGGCAGCGTGAGACGCGCCCAACGCCCACGGTGCTCAGCTGTAAGGTTACGAAGTCCCAAGGTGTCTACCCTAGAGGTTGATTGAGAGGTGCTAGCTTCTCCTGTTTTGGTTCGTTTGGGTCGGGGTGGCATGGTTCACAAGGATAAGGGCTCCCAGTTCAACAAAAACAAACACAAGTACTCCAATCCACACTCCAACAACAACCAATCCACAACAAGGCACAAAAATACCAACCACAATCCAATTATCCAACCAACAAGCACCAACAATCACCGAAAACAATCAACCACAATCATATATATCCAACCAACATAATTTCAACAATCCTAGATATGAAGCTAGAACAAGGAATTCAAGCTATATCAAAGGAAGGTAGGAATGTGAAATTTATACCTCTAGAAGATCAAGGGATGCACTCCAATGCCAAATTTACCAAGCTAGTGCCCAATGTGGTTGATTGCACTCTCCAATTGCACCAAATAAGCCTCAATGCAAAAACCCCCAATTTCTAGGGTTTAGGATATTGGATGGAGTTTGTGTAATGTGTGTTGAAATAGGGTTTAGGAGAAGGTTGGGGTGGATTTTTGTAGTAGAAGGGGTTGAAAAGAGGAGGAGGGTGGTGAAGATATGTGGTGGTGGTGGTGGTTGATATGGTGGAGGGAGGGGAGTGAGATAAGAGAGAGGGACGAAAATTTTGTTGAGGGAGAAAGGCAAAGTCGAGAGAAAAGAGTGAGGGAAGAGAGAGAGAGACGCGGGTTTAAAACCCGCTTCGACTTACCCTGGAAACCGCGAGTCGCGGTAATGACCGCGAGGCGCGGTTTGTGCCGCGATGCGCGGTTAAGGCCGCGAGTCGCGGTAAGCTCTCGGCATTTCGCCGCGAGCTGAGGCAATGCGCCGCGACTCGTGCCTTTGAAGGTGTGCTGCAGCTTCTTTTTCCACCTTTTTTTTTTTTTTTTTTTTTTTTTAGAGTAACCTATAAGCACAAGCACACCAAAAACAAACAAAAACACATTAATGTAAACAAAATCACACAAAAAGAAAAAGGGACAAAAAAAATGAAAAAGAAACAAGTGTAGAACTCGGGTTGCCTCCCGAAAAGCGCTCGTTTAAAGTCAATGAGCTCGACTCCTTAAAATCATGGGGCAGTGGGTGGAAGAGATAGGCAATAGACGTGCTTGCCTTCAATAGGGTCACCGGTGACATAGTGCTTGAGGCGACTTCCATTCACCTTGAACGAGCCACTTGCTTCACTAGTGACTTCCACCGAACCATAGGGAAAAACCTTGGTGACCCTGGAATGGTCCGCACCACCTAGAACGCAGCTTGCCTGGAAAAAGCTTCAATCGGGAGTTGAATAGGAGGACGGAGTCTCCAATGTGGAACTCTCTCCTCATGAGCCGCTTGTCATGCCACTTCTTAGTGCGCTCCTTGTAAATGCGCGAGCTCTCATAAGCATCTAAGCGGAGCTCATCAAGCTCATTCAATTGCAAAGCTCGGCGTTCACCCGCTCGATCAAAGTCATAATTAAGGCACTTGATAGCCCAAAATGCTCTATGTTCTAGCTCAACGGGCAGGTGACATGCTTTTCCATATACTAAACGATAAGGCGTGGTACCAATAGGAGTCTTGAAGGCCGTCCTATACGCCCAAAGCGCATCATCTAACTTAAGAGATCAATCTTTTCGCGATCTAGCCACGGTCTTCTCAAGTATAGATTTGATCTCCCTATTTGAAATTTCAACTTGTCCACTTGTTTGTGGATGGTAGGAAAGACCCACACGATGTTGCACACCGTATTTCTTAAGAAGAGCTTCGAACTTACGTTCAATAAAGTGACTTCCTCCATCACTAATCACAACGCGGGGGACACCAAAGCGGGGGAAAATTACCTTCTTGAAGAACTTGGAAACCACACGAGCATCGTTCGTTGGAGAAGCCAAGGCTTCTACCCACTTAGATACATAGTCAATGGCTACCAAGATAAACTTATTCGAATAAGAAGATGGGAATGGTCCCATGAAGTCAATACCCCATACATCGAATATTTCAACCTCGAGAATGAAATTGAGAGGCATTTCATTTCGGCGTGAGATATTCCCCGTGCGCTGACATCAATCACATGCCTTGACAAAACGGTGGGCATCCTTGAACAGAGAAGGCCAATAGAACCCGCATTGCAACACCTTTGCAGCGGTTTTAGAAGTACTAGCATGGCCCCCACAAGGCATATCATGGCAATGAGACAGGATAGAGGTCACCTCCTCTTCCGGTACACAACGGCGGAGGACCCCATCCGCACAAGATTTAAAGAGACAAGGATCATCCCAGAAATAATATTTGACATCATGAAAGAACTTCTTGCGTTGATATGATGAATAATCGGGAGGGGGTACTCCACTAGCAAGAAAATTAACAATGTCGAAGAAACCAAGGAGATTGACCAATTGTAGTAGAGAAAATACCAAACAACCGATCATCGGGGAAGGAGTCATCGATTGGAAGATCATCCGCTCGGGCGTCCAATGTGAGACGGGAAAGATGGTCGCCCACAACATTATCGATCCCTTTCTTATCCTTGATCTCCATGTCAAACTCTTGGAGAAGCAATATCCAACGAATCAAACGGGGTTTGGCATCCTTCTTGCTCAATAGAAACTTGAGAGCCGCATGATCCGTATGCACGATCACCTTCGATCCCACCAAATAAGACCGGAACTTCTCCACTGCAAACACAACGGCTAGCAACTCCTTTTCGGTGGTGGTGTAGTTCACTTGAGCACCATCTAAGGTTTTGCTAGCATAGTAAATGGCATGCATCTTGCCATCACGCTTTTGCCCCAACACAAAGACCCACGGCATGATCACCGGCATCGCACATCAACTCGAATGGAAGAGTCCAATCTGGAGGTTGAATAATAGGGCCGAAATCAATGCACTCTTCAACCTCGTGGAAAGCTTCAAGACAAGCATCGGTAAACACAAATGGAGTATCTTTGGCTAGGAGCTCGGTCAAAGGCCTAGAGATCTTAGAGAAATCCTTGATAAAACGGCGGTAGAACCCCGCATGACCAAGGAAACTCCTCACCCCTTTTACATTGATCGGGGTGGAAGCTTCTCTATGACTTCGACTTTTGCTCTATCCACTTCGATACCCTTATCGATACAACATGACCCAAAACTACTCCCTCTTGTACCATGAAATGGCACTTCTCCCAATTTAACACTAAATGGACTTCTTGACACCTACGCAACACTTTTTCAAGGTTTATCAAACATGCATCAAAAGAAGGACCATAAACAGAGAAGTCATCCATGAAAACCTCCATAGAGTGTTCTATAAGCTCAGAAAAAATAGCTATCATGCATCGTTGAAAGGTTCTTTGGAGCGTTACATAGTCCAAACGGCATCCTTCGATAAGCAAAGGTGCCATAGGGACATGTAAAGGTCGTCTTCTCTTGGTCACTTGGATGGACGGGGATTTGAAAAAAACCGAAAAATCCATCCAAGTAACAAAAGAAGGAATGTTTAGCAAGACGCTCCAACATTTGATCAATGAAGGGAAGAGGGTAGTGATCCTTACGTGTGGCCTTGTTCAACTTACGGTAGTCGATGCACATTCTCCACCCAAAGGATGACGGTGCGAGTAGAGATGAGTTCACCTTTTTCATTCTTCACAACCGTCATGCCGCCCTTTTTGGGAACAACTTGAACCGGGCTTACCCACTTACTATCAGAGATAGGGTAGATAATGCCGGCCGCAAGAAGTTTCAAAACTTCTTTCTTCACAACTTCTTTCATATTAGGATTAAGGCGGCGCTGTGACTCAATAGATGAAGCATTTTCTTGTTCTAACAAAATTCTATGAGTACAGAAAGATGGACTTATCCCCTTAAGATCATCAATAGTATACCCAATAACACTTATGTACTTGCGAACAAGACATAGCAACCGTTCAAGTTGAGAATTATTAAGTGCACTATTGACAATAATGGGATAGGTTGAGTTTTCACCCACAAAAGCATATTTTAACTGAGAAGGGAGGGGTTTCAACTCTACCTCAGGAGGCTTAGAACACTCCTTAGTTGTGGCTTCAACTCAGTAGGACCGCGATTGAGGGACTGTCGGGCGCACAAACCAGTGCATCATCTAACATCTTCTCATATGCCATAGTATCTTCATCACAAGCCCCATTGTTGTTTAAGCATCGTTGAAGAGCATCATCATCCGTACTCTCCATAGGTAAATCTTCTTCCCATCTCTCAACAACATCTACCCGGTAACAAGTGTCTCCCAAAGAAGGAGCATTCAACGCCTTGTGCAGCTCAAATTCCACCTTGTCTTCACCCACAAAGAGAGACAATTTGCCACTTTTCACATCAATCAAAGCTCCCGCAAAGGGCAAGGCATGGTCTACCCAAGATAATTGGCGTATGCACATCTTCTGGCATCTCCATGACAAAGAAGTCACATGGAATAGTCAATTTGCCCACTTGGAGGGGTACATCCTCCAAAACACCCAAAGGGTATCTGATAGACCTATCCGCTAGTTGTAGAGAGACGCGGGTAGGGCTAAGGTCACCGAAGTTAAGCTTCTTGAAGATAGTGTTAGGCATGAGGCTTACACTAGCTCCAAGATCACAAAGTGCCCTTTGAATAGTCACGTCCCCAATAGAGCATGGAATGGAGAAACTTCCAGGATCACTCAATTTTGGAGGAAGCTTGATAAGAAGAATAGCACTACACTATTGACAGAGTTCCACCGTAGAAGCTTCACAAATTTTATGCTTACCGGACAAGAGTTGCTTCAAGAACTTAGCATATGTAGGAATCTCAGAAATAGCCTCAAGGAACGGGATGTTAAGGTGCATACCTTTCAATAACTCAAGAAATTTCCCGTATTTCTTCTCAATTCGAGCCTTGCCCAACCGATGAGGGAAAGGAGCCGGCTCAACATAGACTCGGGAAGGCTTTGGTGATGCTTTCTCAACCTCCTCAATGGGGTCCTCCTTATCAACTACATCATCAACACTCTCGGAAGTGTCTCCCACAACCTTTGATGGTGTCACAATTAACTTGCTAGGCTCCTCTAAAGTTTTTCCACACCTCAAAGTAATTGCACTTACATTTTGGTGACCCTTTGGATTCGGTTCCGGCTGCCCCGGAAATTGGGGTGGTCCCTTTTGAAGTTGAGTCACCTGTTGAGTCACATGGGACATTTGTTGAGCTAGTTGCGCAATTTGAGTGTCGACTATCTTGTTATGAGCATCCATCCTATCAAACTTCTTGTTAGTTTCCTCGGAGGTAGCAAGGAGTCTCTCGAGCAGGGAATCAGTATATGATTTTTGAGGAGGTTCTTTGAGAAGGTTGACCTTGTTGTTTGTCTTTGGAACCCAGGAGGATTGGAATTGCGTGGTGCTTCGAGGTTGGTTGTTGCTCCAAGAAAAATTCTCATGATTCCTCCAACCTCGGATTGTATGTGTTTGAATAGGGGTCGTTTCGAGGTCGAGCATTACCATACACAAGATTGGCTTGCTCTTGCTCTACAAAATCCATGTCCCCATAAGTAGAATTTGCATTATTCCCTTGAAAAGCATTCATCTCGGCACTAGGACCAACTGATATATTCCTGATCTGTTGAGATAGAGCGTCAACCTTACTAGAGAGTGAGGTTAGTGCATCAACATCATACTTGCCACCTTTCTTAGAAGTAGACCAATCACTAGACCAATGGTAACTGTTAGCAGCCATCTCCTCAAGCAAAGCCTTGGCTTGATCGGCCGTCTTACCCATGAGAGCACCACCGGCCGCAAAGATCAATAGAGATTCGGACTTCATGAGTCAACCCATTATAGAATGTCTGAATAAGGAGCCATGTTGGGATCTCATGATGAGGACACTGCCTTTGTAGATCCTTGTATCGTTCCCAAGCTTCATAAAGTGATTCACCATCCAACTGAGTGAAGGATGTGATTGCATTGCGTAGCTTGGCCGTTTTCCCAGGAGGAAAGTACTTCTGACAAAAAGCTGTGGCTAGTGAAGTCCAAGTTGTGAACTTGTTTGCTTCATGACCCTTCAACCATTCTTTTGCTCTGTCCCGCAAGGAATAAGGGAACAAGCGGAGGCGAAGAGCTTCATCAGAGGCCCCATTAATCTTCACTGTATCACATTTTTCGAGAAAAGCATTGATATGTTCATTAGGGTTCTCCATAGGACTGCCACTGAACTGATCTTGTTGTATGAAATGGATCAATTGGATCTTGATCTCAAAGTTGTTGGCATCAACAGTAGGCCTGGCAATGCTAGATGTAGATGTGACATCCGGCATATTATATTCGCGAAGAGGACGAGCCATTGGTTCTCTCCGAATATTTTCCTGCTCCCTTCTTCTTCTCTCAGCGTTGAGTCTCCTAGCTGTGGCTTCTATCTCGGGATCAAAGACCACGTGATCTACAGATCGCGATCGCCTGCGCATTCGGAAACAACAACTAGTGAAGAAATGAACAAGGACAAAGGTAACAGGTGTAATCTATTAAATCTATAATCAAAATAATTCTAATCCGTTACCTCCCCGGCAACGGCGCCAAAAACTTGTTAGGGGTTTTTATTTTAATACCGCAAGTGTACGGTGTCGTAGCACATACGGGTCGAACTCAGGGAGGTATAAGATTAACCACTACTTGATTTTAGATTATGAAATAGTTACACAATCCAGAAATGAGGAAGAGTCTATGAACTAAAGGCTAAACAAACGACAGAATATGACAAACTATATGGATATGATAATTAAAACACTAAGATTAAGTATCACCACTACTATGAATTGATCAAATCATAACTCACTTCCCAATTATTCAATTATAGCTTAGGTAGGAATGACATTCCCTTATGATTTAGTAATAAAGCACAGCTGCGAACCGAAACTGAATCCCAAATCATCCAACAATACCTAAAGCTCACTTTCGTGATAGAAAAAGGCCTAACTAACATGTATGATTCCTATTTTCATGGCTTACATACACAATTAGAAGCATTAAGAGCCAATGTCAATTAAATCCTAATTCCAATTCTCACCTATTTTCATGGGAGAATTTAAATCAATGACAAGATTATCCGAACTAAGACCCAACTTTCGTTGATGAACTTAATTAATGAAATGATAATTTAGCAAACAAACATATGATCCTAATTTCTATTCCAACTTTCGTTGATAATATAAATTAGGGTTAAAGTAAGATGCAAAATTGACTACAAACTCAATCTTGTCAAACCCTAAGCATATAATTCAATAACATGGGAATTGGAGCAACAATCTACATGATCAATCCACAATAGGGCTCAACTTAATCCTAGATAGAAGTACTACTCACTAATCATGGCGATAAGAACGATAAGCATAATTGAGTACATAATTAAATAGAATAAGAGAGAGAAGAGTAAAACTTATTAAGATTGCTTGGATTGTAGAAGAATCCCAAAGTACTTGATCAAATTCGTCTTCAAACTCCAAGTTTTTGCATACAAAATGAAAGCTAGGGCTAAAACTCTAAAATGAAAATCGTGCATAAAAACTGCCCACCCAAAAAATAACATGACTCCTAAACATAAAAGCGAGAAAATAACATAACGGACGCTGCCCGCGTCACCGCGATCCGCGGTGTCCACCGCGATCCGCGGTGTCCACCGCGAGTCGCGCCTATTACCGCAAGTCGCGTCAATGACCGCGAGTCGCGGTAAGCTCTCGGCATTCCACCGCGAGCTGCTGCCAACGCCGCGACTCGTGGTGGAACCGATGTCTCTTTTCTTCCTTGGACTCTTCAAGTGCGGCTTCCAACATAATTGGACCTTATAGGAAATCCAATTACTTCCGTCTTGGACCTAGCATGGTGCCATTAAACCTCTAAATGAGCCACAAATGCATACTCCTCTCATAATTTCAACATTTCTCATCAATTCCTATCACTTGGGTATAAATCTACTCAAATTCATCCAAGTCACAACATAATATCTCTCAAAATCTGCCAAAATAACAGTAAAATGTGGACTTAACATTCAACCACTTTCCACACTATATTTGTTATACTACTGAGTTCAGAAATACGCACCCAGCATTTGATATCGAAATGCTCTTGAATGCGTTCATTGTGAAAGGCAACGCGAGCAAGAGAATAATCAATAGGAACTACTAGTATAGAATCAGGATATGAGTCCTCCACCAGCAACAAACTTGTAATCCCCTCAATATATCTGTCTATTATGAGTCTTAAATAGACCTTTTCAACTGAACATGTCTCATGCTTCCGTAGATCAGAAAATAAAAGTGAATCCCGGATCAAATCCTTTGCCAGCTTCCTCAAGTGTGCTTGATCAGTTCCTAATTGTGAAAAAAAAATTACTAACAATACTTCCCATATTAAAATCAACTAGTTGTTAGGGTTGTAATGTAACATCTTATTCGTAAAGATATATATATCCCTTCCACTCTTGTGTCTTGCAATACTTTGTTTCTTTTTTAAATTCAAAGTTCATCAACTTTGATTATACGGTTATTTCACCATATACCCCTGACAAATCAAGAAATTCACCATATACCCTCAATGTTTCAAAAATTCACCATATACCCTCAATGTTTCAAAAATTCACCATATACCCCTAAGTTTCCGAAAATGTTCACCAAACACCCTTTTTCTAACGGACGTTAGGTTGCCGTTAATGTTATTTACAATATTGCCATCATTAACCACTAATCCCTAATTCTAATCCTAATACTAACCCTAACCCTAACCCTATCCAAACCCTAACCCATCCTCCCCTCCCCCAAACCCTAACCACCCGCCCACCACCCCTCCCCCCCCCTCCACCCCACCACAGCCCCCCACCCCCTCCACTCCCCTCCACCACCGCATCCTCCCCCACCCCTCCCCCTCCACCGCCGCTACCCGTCCCCCACTACCCGTAGATTCCCCCATCCCCCTTTCCCTTCCCCGTCGATCTCCCCCTTCCCCTCCCCCTTCCCCGTCGATTTCTCACACTCTCACAAGCGCCTTTCACCGGTATTCCTTAGCTCGCCGGAGCTTTGCTTCCTCGCCGCTACTTTGTCTCCCTCTTCCCTCGAAACTCTCCCTCTCTCTCCTTTCTTGTCGGTGTTGTTGGTGCTGTTTGCGCCTCACACTTAACATTCCGACCGCAAAAAACAAATTATCACCACTCGATCTAATTCCGGTAATTTTTTGGGAGAAGTCCGACGGGAAATCTAAAGGTTTTGAGTCCTTGATGAACTGGGCTGTTGCGGGGTTGCCGTCTGCGGGGAGGGAAGGAAAGGGGTGTAGGGTTCTGCTTTGGGGGGGGGGGCGAGGAAAGGAAGGGGGTGGGGTGGGGGCTGCGGGGATGGCGGGGAGGGTGGTGGTGGGGGGGTGGGGGGGGGGCTGGGTTGGGGTAAAGTTGTTAGGGTTAGGTTAATTAGGGTTAGTGTAGAGGTGATCATGGGCCGGGCCGGGCCGCACAAAAAAAATTTGCCCATTGTGCGGGCCGGGCCCAAATCCGGGCCAAAAATTTGTGCCTAAAGCCCGGTATTTCTGGCCGGGCCGAGCGAGCTTTTGCGGGCCAAAACGGGCCGGGCCCAAAATTTAGACAAAAAAGTGTTTTTTGGCTTGTCCAAAGCCCGCCCAAAAAAAAAAATTTTGGCCGGGCCGAGTTTGCCCGCGGGCCCAAAAAACTGCCCAAACCCGCCCAAAAACAGGGCCAGGCCCGCGGGCCGGGCTGGAGTTGATCAGCTCTAGGTTAGTGTTTGGGGATTAGGTTAATTAGGCATTAGGGTTAGGGGTTTGGGTTAGGGTTAGGGGATAATGGTGGCAAAATCGTAGATAAAACTAACGGTCAGTTAACATCCGTTAGCAACAAGGGTGCATGGTGAACAGTTTTAAAAACTCAGGGGTATATGGTGAATTTCTGAAACATTGAGGGTATATGGTGAATTTTCCAATTTGTCGGGGGTATATGGTAAAAAAACCGTTGATTATATTATTTTCAACTAATAGGTTTTATATGTTTTAGAACTCCATCCATCTTTTATTAGTTCACCTCATTGCTTTTTTAAAGTCAAAGTTCATTTAAATTTATCATATCAAGTATTATTTCTACTAATATACTATAACAAAAATTAACATTATCATCAATCATCATAATTGAGATTTGTTTTAATGCGTATTGGATATAAGATATTTACTTTTTGTAACTCGCCTTTTAACCCTTGTAATACATGAGCTAATAGATTAAGTATAAATATAATTTTACAATTATAATTTAAATAATATACTTTCACGATTAATTCTAATAATAATATGTTAAATTATGGTATTACTCCCTCCATTTTTTTTTCTTACGATGTTTTGACTTTAGTACTACTCATGCATCTACTTTGACCTCAATATAGTAGGTAAAACAAAAAAAACTATTAGAGATATTAATGATTGAGGATGCAAATTTTCAAAAACAAGTTAAAAGAAAGTTGGGTGGCTTACCTTGACGTAACCAGATTTTAACCTCGTTGTAAAGCAATTCCATTCGCCACAATCGATTTTTCACGCCGCACTTCACCTCTTCGCGTAAAACTCCACACATACCCATCGGCGTTTCTTCAAGCTGATCAGGTGCACTAAGAAGCACCACCTTAATATCACCCATTGCATTCTCAAACCTCCGTCCATCGTACTTATCAAGGCGATAAGAAACTTCAGCCACCGTTTCAGAATGTATTTTTTCAAACTTGTCATACAAAACCGAAAGCTCAAATATATGTTCCATTATCGTTTCTTCCACTTCTCTCTCTATTCGTGATTGTACTTCTTTTTTGTGTAGTAATAGCAACTTCTAGCTTGCGAGTATCAACTATGAAGGTCGGTTTCTGAGGCCCTCCTTTCACTCCTTTAATAGTGATTCGATTCTCACTTATTGCGAGAAGATTACCTATGGCTATTTTCCCTTCTTGTGAGATAATTCTCCTTATTTTAAATATATAAAAAAGGTAACTTCTAGTGAGCCCCCCGTGCGCGAGCGCTCTTTCTGGGCATGATTGCAGTTCTTCTGCGCAGTACTAGTAATACATCCGCGATATATATGATGATAAGAGAGTCGTCGTCATGTTCATCCCCCGGTATCTACGCCAAGTCAATGCGCTATATTTCTAATTGCCTTGTCTTCTTCCTCAAGTGGAATTATATATATACTCCTATATTAAATTGACCCCAAAACCATAGCATTTTACTCAAATTTGTACATGTTCGTATCACCCCTTGATGATTTTAGTTTCTTAATTAGAGATCTTTAAAGATTTGTGTATTACTGATACTCTTTCTTTTTTATAATAATCGCAACAAATTTTTCAAGAAGACTCCGGTCATTTATTGTGTTATTATATTACTCTCTTAATTTATCGTTTTATTAAAATATTAAAGAAGACGTGCTCCCTGATAATTGAGTACTAATTAATGTAAGGGAAATTCGGCCACTTGTGTGTACTTTTATTAGAAAAGTCAGAATACTCTCTTACTTTCTTTTTAGTCTAACCACTTTATATCTTTGTATTATTCACATACTTAATTTTAACCTTACCATCTCAATGATTTACACTTAAAGAAAATCATATTTACGCGATGCTGTCTAATTAGATTCGTCTCAATATACATATTCGAAATGTAAGCTTTTATAATTTATACTTTATAACAATAAAGTTATAAATGGCAAAAGATCCGATTAGTAAGCCTAAAAGTTAAATTGTGGACATTAAAAGAACAAAAGTAGTAGACAATGCTAAAGAAGATGATAGATAGCGACCCTCAAGGGAGTAAAAATTAGTAACAAGATATTAACGACCCACATATATATTTAGTGAATTGGAGAAATTATGTTTGGAATAGACTCAATGTTCCTAAACATAGATTTTGTGATTGGTTGGTGTAAAGCTGATGATCCAGCTGCTGATCGTCATGCTCATCAAACTAGCTCAGCTCTCACACACTCAGATATTCAACATTAGTTTGTTAAGAATATTTTAGTTAGTTAGAATCATGTTAGTCTTTCTACTAGTTATAAAACCCTTTTGTATATAAGCTTGTAATAGCTAGACTTTTGGCTCATAATAACATTCTTACAGAATTTTACTTTCTCTAAATTCTCTTTTCTCTCTGATTTTATCTCTCTAAACTGCTAGTTTTCTCAATTGGTCATGAAGGGTAGGTTGCCTACCACATTTAGATTGGCTCGTCTTGGTATTAGTGGCTCCAATGAATGTGTCATCTATGGGGATATGGAAGAAAACTGAGGCTCGTCTTTATTGCAAGTTTAGCAAGCTTTATGTTGCTGCAATTTGCAGTTGGATTGGGATTAGAAGTAGTAGTGTTTTGATGTGCACAGAATTATCAGATGGATTAGTAACAGTAGAAAGACTAGATTTCAGAAATGGGCTTGTTATGCAACGCTTGCTGGGTGGATTTATGAGATTTGGCAAAGTAGAATAATGAATTTTGGAATCAGATGATCCCTATTGTCCAGCATGTCATTAAACATATTAAGGGTGTGATTAGACTAAGACTTTTTGTAGTCTGCCAAAAAAAACTTTCAAGAACTAATAGGAATGGTTCTATACTCTATAATTTTTTCTTCCCTTTGTTTTAGTGTTGGTGAGGTGGTGTTATTATGTTTTCAGCTGTATAGCTGCTGTTTTGCCTGCCTTGGGTTGAGGGGTTCAACCTAGTTGATTTGCTCTCCCTTGGTTTGGCTTTAGGTTGTAAATTCTTTTTTTTGGGTTAATACATTCTATAATTACTTAGCAAAAAAATAAGATATTTGCAGGTCATTGCCATAATAGGAAGTTTTGTAATTGTTTTGGGGCCACCCAAATATGGGAAGTACTATTTTAATTATTTTGAGACAAACATATTATATGCTTAAATAGTTTTTACTAACTACACCATTTAATTTGTGTTGTTTTCACAATCTCAAAAACACAATTTTGACCATAAATATCGTTTATTACATCTTACTAAAGAATAATGGACATTTGATCATAATTGGAATATGTATAATTAGAGTTTAGACGAATCCGGCCAATAAGATCATAAATGATACTATGTATATACATATAAAACTAAATTCCATAAACGTATGTGAAAGTTGAACTCTAGAAAACAAATGTTGCAAGTAACAAAACAATAGGAAAAGTATTATGAATATATATAGGATTTAGAATTGGTAAAACATGTACTTCAAGAGTTTTATTTTAATGTTGTAATATGCTTCTTCATAGTTTGGACCGTAATATTATTTGATCGTTATTATCTCGAATTATATAAAAATATGCTATGTAACAATACACATTGAAACAAATTATTACTAGTTGTATACATTTCACGGACTTAATAACCAGTATATAAGTATTGCAAGTAATGTATGAACAAATCTAACAAGATTTGCATTCGCTAGTTTTTGGGCGAGATTGTGTATAAAACAAAATTAAGGCATTAGGCCATTTAGTTACATCATTTAATACTTAATAGTAGCATTATCTAAGCCGGGTTGGCTTAATAAGTTTTTCTCCTCCAACAAACGACCAATAGAGAAACTAAGGATGTGATCGCTCCGAATAGCTCTCCATCTGGCTGCTTTCGCATGTTGATCTAGCTCCCTCACATTTTGATTCTCCTTAAAGGTACCCTAAGTTCATCAAATACCAAATATAAAAAAATGGTCACAAATAAGTTTATGAAATATGATAAAAAAATTTCCAAATTTTGACTTAAAAGTAGGCAAGTAAACAAAAAATTTATACTAACTTCCGAATCTAAATAAGTGCAACAGTTTGACTTTCACGCTTGCCAACGCACAACTTTGACTATTAATATTTCTAATTATGTATTTGTAAGAATTATAAAAAGTTGATATTATGAAAATATTCATTGAAACGAATCCAACAACATTTTATATGATCATTTTTGTTTTTATATATTAATAAAAAAAATATGATCAAAGTAAGGCGTGTGAATAGTGTAAAAGTCAAAGTGTTGTAAACTTAAAAAGAAACAGAGAAAGTAATACTTTGAAGTTTGAACTTATGAAACCTCACCATTAGAATTCTTTGCCTCTTCCCACACACCATTTTCATCACACGGGAAGAAGATGAGATTAGGACATCCAGATACCTCGAGTCGAGTTAGTTCAGGAAAAAACTTCCTGAATTCATCCCAATCCATGCGTAGATCAGGCAAGTATCGCAGACGAACCGTGTGTACACAACGAAAAGCATGCATCTCCATACCCAAATCCCAAAGTCGGCCTCCTCGAATGTAGAGTTTCTCTAAAGAATTTTGTGAATCTTCACTAACTAGCCTTAGCAATCGCGACATTGTGTTCTCGGGAGCAGCCTGAAACTCCAATTTCTTCAGGCTCTTCGGAAATCTTCCTGAAGCGCTTGCACTCGGACTATCAACAGAACTCCACACCCATGCGATTCTTAGATTTTCGAGCTTCTCCATCGCATACAGTGTATCAAAATCTTCACTTGTTGGGAAGTTCATTCTTCTAGTGCGGATAGTTAATTTTATGAGCTTCTTAAGCTTCGATAAATCACTAAACAACGCACATGTAGATGCATTTTTTCCATTCTCAATTCCGTTTCCCACTTGTGGATCTTCAGGATTAATTACAAATCCCTTGAGCACTCTAAGCTCAGTAAGGAATTCAATTCCTTTGGGGATGTAATCGAGAAGGTAACACTCGGACAAGTCCAAGTGCGTGAGTTGTTTCAACGAATCGATCCCCTTCGAAAGAGACTCCAAGTTAGGACATGCTTTTAAATCCAACACCTTCAGATGATCGAGCTTGTAAACTAAATCAGGCAATTCAACAATTCCTGATATCCCTTCGAGGCTTAAGAAAGTTACTTGACCCATGTGCTTCGTCAAAGCTCTAAGGGCGTCGATGTCTTCAACCATTATGTACCTTTTGGGATTATGATCCCAACTACCAAGGTGTAGTACCTTAACATCCTTCTTCCTTTTAGATAGCCGTTCGAATGTTGTAGCACCAAGTGTATTCTCACTTATGTTGAGCATCATCGTGCCCAGCACCTTTTTGCTATCTTGCTGGTTTATATTAGTCTTGGAGCGGACAAGCTTCACAAGTGAACCTTGTCGCGCTAGTTGTTGTGGTGGTTGTTGTTGCTCTTGCGGCGATTGTGATTGATCCATTATGGAAAAAGAGCCATATGGTTCAATTGTGACCATTCTCTTTTCGTTAATGATCATGGAGCGCGCAATTTCATTCATCTTGTACCTATTGCACAACTTTTTATTGGCAATAGCGCGCTCAATGAATCCTTCAGCCACAAGATTGGCCAACATTTCAGGACCCTTTAATGGATCAGAAATTAATTCTAGGCCAATCCATAAATGGATCGCTTCTCTCTTTTTTATCACCTTTCCTGCAGAGAACAAACAGAGGGAGATAAGACAGTTCCTCTCTTCATCAGTAAACCTTTGAAACTGCTCAAAGTGTGGTTCATCATCCAAAGTGGAAGCTTCATATTGAGCAGAATCACCGGCTGGTGACTTGCTACGCTCGAGTATCGAAGCAGATCCGACAGCAGAGAACTGCTTCTTGGATTTAGAGTCATTGATAATCTTAGCTAGATCTTCATATTTGGGGGCATTATTTATGTCAAGTTTGATCAGTTTTTGTAGGGTGGCTTGGATTTTTTCAAATAATTTAGGAATGATATTTTCAGGAAAAAAGGATGGAAGTTGAGAACTTTCGAGTTTTTGCAGTATTTGCTGAACCACATTTCCAACATTTTCATAAATTTTATGAAGGTTCTCTTGCCTGGAAGTAGTAGAAATCTCTTTTTTGTGTTGGCTTTTGGCGTCGCGAAGTAGGCTGGCAAGAGTTCTACCATTTTCGACGAGGGAAGAAATTAGAGGATTAATGGTAGAAGAAGCCGCCATTGTAGACAGCTAATTGCTGGTTTTGGTGTGAATTAGGGAGTCAAAGGAAATGGTAGGATGACATAGCAAAAGATGATTGAATTTTTTTGAAGATGGAATTAAGTATGAGTGGGTGGCATCCAACTTTCTTACCTACTTACTCCAATTTATTTGTGTTTAATGATAATATCTTTGCTAATTCAGGTTTATTATACTCAGTTTTTAAACAATTTCTCCACTTCGACTTCCCCAAATATTACAAAAAGTTGATATTTTAAAAATATCCTGTTAAAAAGGTTTATCGAGGCACTGGATAAGGAACATATTTTAACGCAAATTAAAAGTCATCAAATACAAAAATCACTTTGAAAGAGTAGTATATAAAACATTTTTGGGGTAGGTCCTACTTAGGTGCCCTGTAAAAGAGTGTTCCGCGTTAATGTAATTTATCTTACCAAAATCGTAAAAAATATGTGAGTTAGAGAATAGAAAAGGCAAATAAGTATATTACTCCCTCCGTCCCATAATATAGTGCTTACTTCTTTTTTTGCACGGGAATTAAGGAGAGTGGAGGGAGTAATAGGATCTTAAAAAAAAAATTATTTAATAAAGTACTTTTGTCTTGGAACTACTCCCTTAGTTTTGTTTTCCTTTAAAAAAAATCAAAAAACAATAAATGTTCCTTGGAATGATGTAAAGTAATAAATAGATGCACACATTTTAAAAGAAAAAGTAAGGTATTTTGGAGAATTTGGGTAAAGATTAAGGATATTTTAGTCTAAATAAATTGATAAAAATAAAATAGACACAACATTTTGGGACACCCAAAAAGAAATGTAAACACTATATTATGGGACGGAGGGAGTACTAAATTACAAGGAAAGTATTGTCTGTTTCACTGCTGGCATCTGCTGGCATCTGCTGGAGATCATGGTTGAATGTTGATGGTACATTACTACATCGCCTTAATATAGTGAACATTATAATTTACAAGCCAATAGGCAATAAGTAGGTCATAAAGTCTTGAAAATTTGAAGTCGTGAGAAACAAGTATATTACCAATTTACACGGAAAGTATTGTCTGTTTCTCTGCTGGCATCTGCTGGACATCATGGTTGAATGTTGATGGTACATTACTACATCGCCGTAATATAGTGAACATTATAATTTACAAGCCAACAACTTTTAATTATCGTATTAGTAGGTCATAAAGTCTTTAAAATTTGAAGTCGTGAGAAACAAGATGCCTCCTACAGGCTCCTAGGGGTTTCCTAACAAAGTTTAATTTATTGCATGTTCTTACCAATTATGCTAATTAAATATGTTGTAATTAGTAACTTAATCATAAACAAACCAAGCATTATTAGATACTCATTTAAATCTTCAGCCTAAAAAAGGTCCTCATTATTTTACCTTGATTACGCATTCAACTATCATTCATCGTGCTTTTGTGTTCAACTTAGTCAAATCTGTATTGTAATGCATATACGATTGATGTCCTTATGGCGGAGATACTTGGCATAATCGGAGGCCTAGCTTTGGCCAAACGTGGAGGGTTTGAATATGTGATAATCCTTTTCGGACAGTTTGCAGGCCATTAATCTAACTTCTTGTGATACAATATATAATGATGTGTATTGTAATGTGCTTAAAAAATGTCGGACATGCAAACAGGAATTCAAGGAAGTCAAGTTCGCATTCGTAAGGCGTGAGAAGAACAAGCTTGCGGATTTTCTTGCTCGCGATTGTAGAAGGAATGTTAGGAATCTAAATGTTGTTAGGGATTTACCCCTTCCCCCTAATGATTGTACGGACTTATTATTAGCGGATTGTTGTAGGCTGCCAAGCCATAACTCTGGTTAAGTTTTTCTATTATGCCATTTTAACCAAAAAAAAAACTTAGTCAAATCTACTATAGTTTCTCCTCCCTCTAGCTCACTTTTTTATCTTTTGGGTGAAATACAGATAATATTTAATTAAGTCATAGCAGAGAATATGTTCTAACTTCTAGCTCATTTTAAAAACAAAACTTATTGAAGGGGAAAATTGTCAAAAAAAATATCTTTCATATACTGAATCGTTCAAATAGCTATATTTCGTAAATTTTTCTCTAATCACTACTTTTAAGGCTTATAAATCGATACCTTAAAGTTATACTCCCTCCGTTTTCTGAAATCTTACTTTTCATTCCAATCCGTTCTGTAAAGTTTACTCGCTTTATATAATTTCTATCTTGAAAAAAAAAATTATTAGTTTATTGGTCTATGACCCACTTGTGTTTCCCAATTATATTTAAATGGACCCAATTATCTTTCTCGATCTCTCCTCATACATTCCTATTTATTTTAATATAAGTGGACCCAAATTATAGTCTCTCATATTGTCTAAGATACTGCGTCCACTTAAAAATGGAGGGAGGAACAAGAATGCATCAATCAAGATGCTTTTTCGAGGGAAAAAACTTTATCTACCCAAATTGCCAACAACCCACTACTAATAGAAATAAATAAATAGTGGGATCCAACTCATCAATTCTAATAGTATTTAAATGCTCTATGTCTAGTGGGTTAACTACCCACCGGGTAGATGTAGCATTGCCCTTTTTCGAGTGATCCATCAAGATGCTTAATCATAATTAAATTACAATGAATTATTCTAAACAACGAATACATTAAGCTGGCATTATCAGTCTTTTTTTAGAAACATCGTGGCTGATGAAAATCAATACCAATCTGAATGCATTTATTCAACTGTCATCTTACTAACCTTTCATTAAAAATGACCAAGACTTTCAATCGTAATTAAAAATTATAATCATGGTTATGCACATTAACAAGTTTGGAAGAGACATTCTTCTGACTTACCCACCGGGTAGACAACCCACTACTAATAGAGTATTAAAAAAATAATTAGTATGTTGAGTTGGATTTCATTATCACAACCCTCAACAAGTCTTTATTAATAGAGTGGGTAGTCTACCCGGTGGGTAGACAAAGTTTTTTCCGTTTGGAAGTGGGATTATCATGTTTGACGTTGACTTCACATAAACTTGGAAGCACCTTCACTGATCAAATCACCTACACCTTGTTTCTTCTGCAAACATTAAAAAAAACGAAGAAGAAACAACATTTAGAATTAAGCCACAAATATAATGGAAAGCGCAAGTAATTTAGCGAGGGTAAAAAATTTGTTTGAAAAATGGGATGTCCGTGTTTTCATATTAGCCAGTTTGTTTATCCAAGCATTTCTCACATTGCTTGCACCCTTTCGAAAATCAAGTGCAAGTACATGGCTCAGTTTCCTGATTTGGCTGCTGTATTTATCAGCTGATGCAATTGGAGTATTTGTAATTGGGCTGATCTCCAGCAATGAAGGTGATACTCCCCAAACCATTGAGCTACTTGTGTTTTGGACACCATTTCTTCTGTTACATCTTGGTGGTCCAGACACAATTACTGCTCTGGCTTTAGAGGATAACGAGCTATGGAATCGACACGCTCTTCAGTTGGCTACTCAGGTATCCATCACTGTTTATGTCTTTTTCCAATCGTTTCGAGAAAACAGACTGTGGATACCTGCAGTGCTTATGTTTGTGGAAGGATTGATCAAATATTTCGAGCGAACCTGCGCTCTGTTTTTCGCTAGCACAGACAGTTACAGAGACTCCCTAGTGGCTGAACCTGAACCTGGGCCTAACTATGCCAGGTTAATGGAAGAATATAATTCCGCGAAAGGGGCTTATATTCCTACTGATTTCGAAGGTAAAGATGGGCGTTTAGAAGGCGGTGCAAGGTCAGACGAAAGAGATGGCCTAGTCGAAAATGATCAAAACCAGTCTGCAGCTGATGATCGCGGTGACCCAACTGGTGTTGCTAACTCTGATCTAATGCTGACACCTGATGAAACGAATGTCAAAGAAGCTCATCGCTTCTATGAAATGTTTAAAGCCCTCCTAGCAGATGGGTTTTTGAGCTTAAAAGATCGTAAAGTAAGTCGCGACTTTTTTATCTCTAAGCCTGTGGAAGTCGCTTTCAGGATCATCGAGATTGAGCTCAACTTAATCTATGATGTTTTCTATACAAAGCTATTTTTGTTGCAACGAAAACGAGCTTTTGCTCGAGTTTTCTGTCTTATGTTCGTCATTGCATCCCTATTGATCTTCTCATTTAAGGACAAAAGCAAATACAAAACTGTTGACATTGTAATAACCTTTGTTTTGCTTGGTGGGGCCATAGCTTTGGACATATGTGCTGCTCTTATGTTTCTATTGTCAGATTGGTGGATCATTATCATTTCCTTTGATGGCAAGATGAAAAGCTACTTCCAGTGGATTATGGTTGTGTTTCTTAGGTGGTCAAGAAGAGCAAGACAACCCGGTCGTAGAAGATGGTCTGAATGCATCTCAAAGTATAACTTGCTAAAACGTTGCTTCAGGACGCCTCCTTCATTCTTCAACTTCCAATGCATCATTAGTATAAAGCGAATCAGAGATATTTTGCTTGGATTTATGTATGTGGAAAGACACAAGGTCCATGAAGAACTTATCAATTTTGTCATAACAGAGCTAAAGAAGAAAGCTGAGCTAGCCACCGATATAGAGGTAGCCAAGGAAGTATGCTCTTCCAGAGGTAGTTTAGTTTTAGAAGACGATTATTTCCTTGCTTCGGATTGCATTAGCCCTTGGACCGTAGATGTTGATTATGACGAAAGCCTTTTAATTTGGCACCTTGCTACTGACATTTGCTACTGGACTTCCACTGAAGATAAAACATCAAAACATCGTAATATCAGTAAAGCGCTTTCAGACTACATGTCATATCTGTTACTGAGGCAGCAAACGCTGGTATCCTCAGTAGTGGGTATGGCAGATACGCGGTTTGAAGACACTCGTGCAGATGCGAAGAAGTTCATGAATAATAAAAGCATTAGCATCAGCTGGTTTGCAGATCCCTGGTGGACTGTGAAGCGATTCATGTGCAAGAAATTGTGTTGTCGAACCATGTCAGAGACAGACGACAGTCCATCTGTCAGAGTAGAAAATCAATTCTTTATGAACTTCAGTAAGAAGTTGCTTGAAGTAAAGGCAGATGTTCAGCCTATTGTTGCCAAGGGTGATAAAAGTAAATCTGTGCTTTTTGATGCATGTCGTCTTGCTAAGCAGCTAGAAATGTTTGGAGAAAAGAAATGGGAGATAACCAGTAAAGTTTGGGTGGAGTTGCTTTGTTATGCTGCTGTTCGTTGCTCGCCAAGATCGCATATTGCACAGTTAAGAAAAGGTGGAGAGCTTATTACACTGGTGTGGCTGTTTATGGCTCATCTTGGCTTAGGCGAGCGCTTCCTGCAAAACCAGGGATTCGGATGGACTAAGCTTATTATTCAGAAATGAGCACACTGCTGAGTACTTGCAGTTGCAGGCTTGCAGCTGTTATTTCTGGGGAACATTTTGTTTATGGTCGTCTGCCCCGATCCCTTCCAACTGTATTTCTTTGTAATACTTTTTGGCTAGTTTTGTAGTAAATTTTACAGCTTTGGTTTCATTGACTCAAAGCATTATGTACTGTGATTAACAAGTGTATTATCACTCAATTTCTGTTATATAAATTCTCCTTTGATTTTTTTGCTCTAACACGAACTTGACTTTTAAATTTCTCATGCATTTTTAAAATTTACTTGCAACACCGAAGTATGGCACAAGAATTTAGAAGAGGAGAGAGATAAATTGAAGGATCACCATCTTGTTCCCTCTCAAATCTTACTAGTTACTCTTATGCATTTGCTGGTGAAAATTTATTACCGCGGTGACAAACATGACTGTCATTTGTTTTTTGTTGTCTTTTTGTTGATAATGAGGAAGCGTTTCAGAGACAATTGATGAAGAAAGTTTTCTATTTTATGCTAATCAAAATAATAGTAACAAAAAGGATGATTGGCTTATAGATAGCGGATGCACAAATCATATGACAAAGCAATCTGATATTTTCACCAACATTGACACATCTCGTTAAAATCCCTATCAAAATGGGTAACGGATCAATGGTGAAGTCCGAAGGCAAAGGCACAATTGTTTGTTCGGACAAAACCGGGGACAAGGTTTATTAAAGATGTTCTTTATGTCCCTAGCTTAAATCAAAATTTACTTAGTGTTCCTCAAATGATTCAAAATGGATATTCTCGTCCATTTTAAGGATGAATCATGTGCAATATTGGACCCACAAAAAATCAAGTTGCTAATGTTAAAATGCAACAGAAATATTTTCCTTTAAATTGGCAATATGAAGGGAAAGAAAAGGTAATGCAAGCTCAAGGAGATGAAGCTACATGGCTATGGCACAAACGCTTTGGTCATAGTAATTTTCAGAATCTAAAACTTCTTTCACAGAGAAATAAGGTGAAGGGTATACCAGTTATGTCAAATATAATTGGTGTTTGCAGTGGTTGTCAATTGGGAAAAATGACAAGACAACCATTTCCAAAAGGACTTGCACGAAGAGCGACAAATAAATTACAGCTCGTACATACAGATGTATGTGGTCCAATGAGAACTCCTTCTCTTGATGATAGCAGGTATTTCATCTTATTCATTGATGATTATTCTCGAATGACATGGGTTTACTTCATGAAAGATCGTTCTGAGGTCTTTAAAACATTTAATAAATTCAAGAATTATGTTGAGAAAGAAAGTTCTTCACAAATCATGAATCTCGGAAGCGACAACGGCACAGAGTATACCTCATCAGAATTCAACAAATTTTGTGATGAGGAAGGTATACATCATCAACTTACTGTTCCATATACACCGCAACAAAATGGTGTAACTGAAAGAAAGAATAGAACTGTAATGGAGATGGCAAGATCAATGCTCAAGGATAAGGGAATGCCTAACAAGTTCTGGGCAGAAGCAGTTTATACTTCCGTATATCTTCAAAATCGACTCTCTACAAAAAGCAATAGAAGGTCGAACACCAATTGAAGCATGGACGGGATATAAACCATCTGTAAGTCATTTAAAAGTGTTTGGATGTGTATGTTATACTCATGTACCTGCACAAAAACGTCATAAGCTTGATGATAAAGCTGAAAAAGGAATTTTCCTTGGCTATCACTAGTGGAAAAAAACGGAAGGGCTACGGTCAAAACAGCCCTAAGGGCTGCGTTTTTGGCCAGCAGCCCTTTCTGTAGCAGCCCTTCACTAAAAGTGAAGGGCTGCGTTTTTAAACCGCACCCTTCACAACGAAGGGCCGCGGTTTAGGCCCAAAAACGCAGCCCTTCCATATTGGAAGGGCTGCGGTTTAGCCCAAAAAACGCAGCCCCTTCCATATTGGAAGGGCTGCGGTTTTGGGCCTAAAACGCAACCCTTCGTTGTACAAAGGGTGCGGTTTTGACTCAAAAACCGCACCCTTGTGACCCAAAAAAAGCAAAAAAAAAAAAAAAAAAATTCCATTTTTTACTCCTAAATATATCAATAAAATCGAGAACATCACAAATTTTATGAACGCAATTTCTTTAGCATAGCAAAAATAGTATGCACAAACTTTCACAACATCCCAGTATCACACACATAAAACATAGAACATCAAAAAAACACGAACGAAATCCCGATATCACAAACAAAAAAACAGAGAACAATAGGTGTGTAAATTTAGTAAATAAAAATATACAATACATACATTATTTGGTTGCTAAACCGATATCAATTTATAAACCCACCGTATCGTATGTTAAATTCGATACAAATCTATCTTTTCATGTTGAAGCATATTGCAAGGCTTAGTAAAAGCCCGAGCATTGCATTATCAATATGTTGTTGTTTTTTTGGTGATATGCATTATCAATATCAATATGTTACCTAAACTAATTATATGGCTAACTCTACAGATCCCCTCACATATTTTCACTATTATCTCATAATAAGAGAGCGAAATCAAAAATATTGGACATTGGACAATACAATCAATTCCATCAAAGATTTACAGAAATCGAACCAAATAAAAATTAGCGAAACGACGAGATCTAGGCAGCGACGGCGAATGCATGTCGAAGAAGATTCCGGCGACGTTGGTGCGCGCGACGAGAGCGAAACGAAGCTTCAATTCCGCTCTTTGTACGACGTGTTGTGAGCGACGTGATGGTGCGCGACGAGGAGGAGACAGGACAGAGAAATTCGAACAAATCCTTCAAGGCGAACCAAAACTCGAACTCGAACCAATCCTTCAACGTAATTAGGGATATTTTGCTGAAATTTTAGGGTTTTTTAGGCATTAATCGTGAAATATAGGGTTTAGAGGAAAGAGGAAACTGGAAAGAGAAGAGGAGAGAGAGATAAAAAAACTAAAATGACGTGAAACTGGAAGGAAGGAGGAGAGAGAGATCCCCTCTTTGTGCGACGGCGTAGAGAGAGACAGGATGAGTGGGAGAGCAGAGGAAAGGGAACCCTAAATCCCCTCTTAGCTTTGTGCGCGCTCCTTTTTAAATTGAAAGCCCAACCCATTAAGGGTCGGTTAGCCCAAAAACGCAGCCCTTCGTTACACGAAGGGTGCGTTTTTGGGCTAACCGCAGCTTCCTTCAATAAAAGGGTCTGCGTTTTACTTGAAAATCGCAGCCCTTCATACACGAAGGGCCGCGTTTTCCAAAAAACGCAGCCTTTGCAAATAAACCCTTCCTTTTTATCCCCTAGTGTATAGCTCTCAATCTAAAGGATATAGGGTATATAATCCATATACTCATAAAGTTCAAGTTAGTAGAGATGTAGTCTTTGATGAAAATGCATCATGGAATTGGGAGCAAAATGACATTAACAGAAGGTACGTTACGACACCAACAATTCATCAAGAGCGCCCTACACCACCAATATCAACTCCAGTTGATCGGACTGGTCAACATTCGCAGGAGGAGACTGATAATAATACAAATAAATCTGACTCTCACGGATATGACTATGATAGTTCTACAGATTCACCTCCTAGAAGAACTCGGAGAATTTCGGACATATATGATAATACTGAAAGAATTCCGGATCTTGATTTGGAACAATGTGAACTTTGTTGTCAAGCTACGCATGAACCAGTTAACTATGAGCAAGCCTCTCAATATGAAGAATGGAGAGCTGCTATGGAAGAAGAAATTCGCATGATTGAGAATAACCAAACATGGGAATTACAAGACAAGCCACCTAACAAAGATGTCATTGGTGTAAAATGGATATTCAAGACAAAACTTAATCCAGATGGTACGATTCAAAAGCACAAAGCCAGACTGGTAGCAAAAGGATATTCACAACAATTTGGCATCGATTATAATGAGACATTTTCCCCTGTATCAAGGCAAGATACGGTTAGGGTAATACTTGCTCTAGCTGCACAACAAAGATGGAAAATTTATCAACTCGATGTTAAATCTGCCTTTCTAAATGGATTTCTTCAAGAAGAGATCTATATTGAACAACCTCTTGGTTTTGTTGTGAAAGGAAAAGAAGACAAAGTATTAAGATTAAAGAAAGCTCTATATGGGCTCAAACAAGCTCCACGAGCTTGGTATAGTCGGATTGATGGTTACTTTACCAAACAAGGATTCAAGAGGAGTCCAAATGAAGCAACCCTATACATCAAGAAAGATGGGTCATACATTATAATTTTATCTCTTTATGTTGATGACCTAATCATTACAGGGAACAATTTATCTATGATAGAATCATTTAAGCAAGATATGATGAGTCAATTTGAAATAACTGATCTAGGCTTAATGAATTATTTCCTTGGTATGGAGATTAAGCAAACAAAAGAAGGGATCTTCATAAGTCAAAAGAAATATGCACAGAATATCTTAAGAAAATTTAAGATGGAAAATAGCAAGCCAGTATCCACTCCTTTAGCTCAAAATGAAAAGTTGAGCAAAGAAGATAATTCAGAAGATGCTGATGTTAAACAATATAGAAGCATAATTGGGAGCTTATTGTATCTAACTGCTACTAGACCAGATATGATGTATGTCGTGAGCATGTTGGCAAGGTTTATGCAGAAACCAAGCCAAATACACCTACAAGCAATTAAGAGAGTTCTTCGTTATCTAAAGGGAACCTCAGATTATGGAATATGGTACACACCTATTAAAAATTCAGAACTAATTGATGATATGAAAAGTACATCAGGATACGTGTTTTCACTTGGAAATGGCGTATTTTCTTGGCTAAGTCAAAAGCAAGATACTGTGGCTCAATCAACTGCAGAAGCCGAGTATATTGCAGTATGTGCAGCAGCAAATCAAGCAATCTGGCTAAGAAGAATCTTAGCAGAAATGGGTGAAGTTCAAAAACAACCCACAAAAATATTTTGTGATAGTAAATCTGCTATTGCTATTGCTAAGAATCCAGTACTACACCGAAAGACTAAACATATAAAAATAAAATATCACTTTGTCCGTGAAGTTGAAAGTGCAGGGAAGATCGGCCTTATTCATTGTACTACTGAAGAACAAATTGCTGACATATTTACAAAAGCTCTTTCGAAAACAAGTTTCGAGTACTTGAGAGAAAAGCTTGGCGTTCAAAGGAAGTTCTTCAAGGAGGAGTGTTAAAATATTGAAGACCTTCCTCATTTCATCTATCTTTAGCATTTGATAACTATTAATTACTATGTTATTGTTAGAATAATAAGAACAACCTTTAATTATTTAGCATATAACTATACTATTGTTGTAATCACACTACTATATAAGCATTGTAATCATTCAAGAGACATAATAACATTATAAAGAATAATATTCAATGCATATTTATATTTATATATCTTATATTATTTATGCACTATTAGCACTATATCCTAACAAGCCCCAACATGCCTGTCATTTGTCAATTCATGTTTACTACATTACTATTCCCTTTCTGCCTATGAACCTGCTTCACAGTTTTGACTGTTGCTCAAGAAATAAAATGCATTGCCCAAGCTGGAAATGATAAACATGACTCAGTCAATGATAAGTACCAAAATAAGTTGGTTGTGCATATACAGCAAATCCAAACTAAACAAAGATGTTGTTTTGCATAAATCTTTTTATCAAAAATTACAGCTGCATGTTAGCTTCTGCTGACCACCTTTCTAAATTGTGAATGTGGCAAAAGACTAGATAAAACGTCAAAGAATGAAACTTCACCCAAACTTAAGTTATAGCAACTTGCCTTCTAGTCCCCTACTACGCTTATTTCTCCATTTAACTTTGCTTATTATATTAAAAAAAATTGGCAAAAGGAGTATGAAACTCTGAACTTTAGGTGATAATTTTTAAAAGGTTTGAAGTATTGATTAACTTGTGTAGGTCCCTACTTTAAAGGTCTTAACTTTTAGCGAGCGTGATTTGAAACTGACCATTTTTTTTTTAAATCTCACCTATCTCCTACTTCTCTCCCTTAATTAACCCTTCGATGGGACCCACGTTTAACAAGTTATAAACTATTATGCCAATTTCAAGTCATTAAGGTCTGTTAAAAGTTAAGTACACTGGTTAATCAATAGTTCAGACCTTTTAAAAATTATCACTCAAAATTCAGACCCCTATTATCAATTTTTCCTAATATATTTTTCTCATTGGTACCTTCTAATTATTTGGATTTTACTATTGGTATACAAAATAAAATTGACTTCTCAATAGTACCATTAGACTATTGTCTTCTTGCTGGTTGTGAACTTAATGTTAATTAATCAAATGTTAGTAAGTTATCAAACGTTCCTAAGTTGCAATAAATTTGTTTTGGTACCAACTCCAAAAGTCTTAGTAATAATTTAACCAAGATGTTCTCTTAGCCTGTCATTAGTATATTACAATAATGTATTAAGTCTTCCATATAACCAGTTGGCCTTTCTCTTCCAAAAAAAAAAAATTGGCCTTTCACACCATGTGAAAAACACAACCACTCCCCCCCCCCAACCCCCAAAAAAAATTTATAAAAATCATCAATCACGCAATTTGCAACAGATTGATAAGACACATGAAGATTTACTCGTATGCTTGATCAACAGGAGTTCAAAATTACAGCAAGAATGAGAGAAAGAGGACGTCTACATGAAAGGGTGGTGTTTGATGGAATGGAGTTGGCAAATATATCACATCTACAGAATCTTGCTGAGAAATTGAGTCTTGCATTAAATGGTATGCAATATGAGACAAATGTGCATCGACTTCGACTGTCTGATATCATTAACATGCTCAAAAGTGTGCACAAGGAACTACAAGAAAAGAATGGGTTTTTATGTTTAAAAAAAGAGGTTGAGAAGAGGCTCAAATATGGATTGCACCGAGTTGAGTTTCTTGTTAACGAGATAATGGCATCCGATCCACAAGGTACGCAGCCCAAATCACATCAATTCTTTTTTTCCATTTGGAATATTTCATTGGCAATCTCGTGTTCTTTTTTATATACTAGACTTTTGTGTACGTGATACGTGCGTTAATTTCAAAACTTGTCATTTTATCATACGTTATCAAACTAATTATACTTAAAATGTGAAACATTAATAATTAGATGAATATGGATATATTAATTCACTAATATAAAGGTTGAAGATTTAAAGTTTGGCTCGGTAACCAAACTACAAAAAAAAAAGTTAGTAAAATAATTGGGGTTTTCAATTTTAATTTTTCTGAGATTGGATTTCGAACGAAAAGAATAAACATAATGAGTTGCTTTGATTGAATTGAAGAGTATCGAAATTACTGATATATTATAATTTGAGTTGACAATCTATGAAAGAAATTACATCACTTTCTTTTCTCCTTTATTAGTTATTGAATTTATAAGGGTTGACTTTGAATTTTTTTAATTATGTACTTAGTATATTGATAGACTGAAAATTCATATGTGTGCATTAATTGATATATTGTACTAATGGACATAAATTAAATAATGCGATTGTATTTTTTGGATAAAATGTAACTGATTGCTATGTTTCTTTGCAAGTTTATTGATTGATTGATCTTTCCGTCGTTTCTTTATAAAACTAAATTATCCCTATTCTATATTTAGATAAATTAGGGATGCTTCAAAAATTTTAGGTGGAAAAAATGTACTTTTTCCCTTATAGAAAGGTTAAGATATTTTGTCTATTTATTTTTTTGATTGAAATATTTAATGCATACAACATTTTTAACTTGTTTAGTATGACAAGTAGAAATAAGAAAGAGTTCTCATATTGTTCTCTTTTGTAATTTTTTCATTTAATTCATTAAGGGTATTTAAGTCTTTTTAGAGGGGGACACCATATTTCTAGATAGAACAGCAAGGACAATTGATGTAGACGGGATTTGATTCCAAGTCTTACAAGGGCAATTGATGTAGACGGGATTTGATTCCAAGTCTTGGGCGCCACCTCCTAAGACTTTAGCCAACTAAGCTAGTTGACTTCCATATATGTGTACATAATTTATTTATTTTACATCGCAAAATTTGCATTAATTAAGAAATGGAATTACAACCTAATGCTATCACAAGTTCACAACTAAACATGAAACATAAAACAAACACACATTAAGGTGAGGTTCACTTGCTCTTACATACTACCCTACTAAGAAAAAACCAACTTGTTGCTGATCCAATCCAAATGAACCTTTATCTTGAGTGATTTTTAGTGGGTTCGGGTAATATGTTTCGGAGAAAAAGACCTATTATAATGAGAGAGTATCTCTTGAGAATTGAGATGTTGAACCCATATGATCTTCAGAGATAGATTGTTGCATTTCATCTTAATGTGTACATAATATTGATAATGAAGAAAATGATTGATTTTATCAAATGATCATGTATTGTTGGTTTTGTTCCTTTTGAAAGGATTTTATCACATGATGAATTTTACAAACAGTTTCTGGTAATTATTCTCTTTTGAGGCTAGGTAAGGTTAACTATTTTCATTAACCAAAAAAATGTGCATGAAAAACACAAGAAAACTATACTAAGTACTCATAAAATCACACAAAAATCAATTCAAATGGCTATATATTTTTTTGTATAAAGCATCCATTTAATCTTGTGTTATTATTTATATAATTTTGTACTCTAATCAAATTATTTAAGATTTAATCTAAAAAAAACAACAAAGGGTCATTTGATATAGTATTAATAGTAAACCATTTTCTTGGTTACCGTATATAATTAGCCACAAACACGAGATTACTAATAAAAAGTAATTGTTTATTTATTAAGGTCCATCAAAATGAATTAGCTGATTCATTACTGCTGCTACAACTCGAATCAGTAGTCGTAATTTCAACTATTTGCTTTAATCTTTTTTGATAGGAAGTAGTAGTAAACATTACTTGAAAAAGCTGGCTAAGGATGTTCTCGAGGACGTTCGACAGTTTACAAATCTAATGCCGGCGTGGAATTATGTACAAGAGGTAGAATTAATGATTGATAGACAGAGGGAGAGGGAAGACATTGTAAGTTTATTGTTGCAGGATGACTTGAATACTGATTCTGCTCCTGTGCTGCTTGTTCCTATTCTTGGAGTGGCTGGCACTGGTAAAACTGATCTCGCACGCCTTGTTTGTTCCCACTACAAAGTTATAGATCATTTCAATGAGATACACTGGGTAGACATTTCTGGAGTTAAAGATGTCACACAGCTGTTGACTCGTGTTCTTCTCAAACTCGGCTCTTACCCAAATCCGCGTAATGACATTGTTGATGAGTTGCAAAGAGTATTGGCTGGCAAAAAATACTTGCTTGCATTGGGAGACTTGTCTGGTGATCAAGATTTCTCTTTTGGGAAATGGTTTGGATTTTTAGAGCCTTTGTTGGGTGCTTTTGCTAGAAGTATACCAGGAAGCAAGATATTAGTCACCTCCAGGTCTGCATCTGTAGCAGCTGTAACGCGTCACATCTTGGTGCGACTGCAAAGGGAGGCTACACCTTATCTATTGGAACCACTTCACCTGAACGAGTCTGTAGCTTTCATTCAGAGCATAGCATATAAGGGGATAGCTGAAAAGGAGAGAAATCCCCTGCTGATAGACATTGGTCTTGAAATTTTTAACAAGTGTGCCAATAATCTAAATGCCATAACAATTATAGCTTCCATTCTTTCTTTTGAACCTAATAATTATAAAAAGTGGCAGCATTTCAATGATATTTTGCTTGCAAGAGTTGAGGATCCTGTCATATGTATTAAGTCAGTTGTGGACCTAATGCAGAAACATGATACATTACAGCCGCTCTTGAGTTACTCTTCTGTTCCGAACCCACTCTTGTCTTACTCAGCTTTGTTTCCATATGACCACAAATTTAGTAAGGTAGAACTGCAACAGCTATGGGAAGTCCAAGGGTTCCTTGATTCAGTGCCATCAATAGAAGCGTTTAATGCTTGTTTTGAGGCACTTCTTGCTGAAGAGTACTTCCTGGAAAACAGAAAAAGAGATAAAGATGGTGTGATAGTCTACTACACCGCACAGGCTTTGATGCATGAGGTAGCGAAGCATCTGGTGAGGGATAATTATTGTTTACTTGATAAGCCTACGAATCAAGTTGATACTCAACATGTAAGCTTTATTGTTGACTCTTTTTGGAAATCTCCAAAATGGCTTAAAGACTCCAAGCTATTGAAGTGTCTTCTTTTTCTTCCTCGTGAATCATGTGGGTTTATTACTATCGATAACATCAACGACATCTTGGCAAATCTGAAGTGTTTACAGGTGTTGGATTTAGCCATTGTGAATTGCAGAAATTGTCCCGATTCCATAGGGGAGCTGAAGCAATTGAGGTACCTCAGACTTGGTATCTCCTTTGAATCGCTTCCAGAGTGCATCACAAGCTTGCAGTACTTGAGCACTTTGGATCTTCGCCACACTACCATTCAGGAACTGCCTCAAAGCTTTCATCAATTGCGCTGTTTAAGACACTTGTACACTGGAGGTAGATTGATTGATTTGCCACCTAGGTTCGGAGAATTAACTCAACTACAAACCTTAGATGTGTTCATAGTAGGACAACATAATGGGTTAAACGCACTGGCTAATCTCCTGCATCTTACTGGGAAGTTGAAGATTTGCTATAAAAATTCTAATGAGAAGCATGTAGGATCAAATAACAATAGAATTATAGCGGACAAGGATCCCAAATCTTTATCGGATTTGAAGCTAGATGACTTGTCGTTAGTATGGTCATCTTTAAATGGAGAACCTGCCGCTGATATTGCAAAAGAGAAAAACATCATAGAGTTTGATTTTTTGCAACCCCCTTCCGCTCTGAAAAGCTTGGCAGTTCAAGGTTGGAAGGGAGCGAGTTTTCCACCCTCTATCTTATCCAGTAACCTTGTGTCCCTTCAACTTCGAGGTCTTGAGGCCTTAGAGTGCATAGAGATTTGTGAAGATTCTAGTAAGACTCGTTCTGCTGCCACAGAATACTTCCCGTGTTTGAAGTATTTGATTTTGGCTAACTTGCCACTACTAGCGGGGTGGTCTAAGGTACAGGATCATGATCCTGACAGCCAAGAACAAGAGCAATATGTTCCACAAAAGATCTTCAATTGTCTTTCTGAACTCAGAATAAGTGGTTGCCCGAAGCTGATGTCGATGCCTTTGGTCCCAAGCCTTGAGAAGCTGGAGGCAGCTGACATCCATGAAAAGCTACTGAAACATCTCTTAAGCACCCAGGAATCACAACCATCATCAGAGTCAACAGCATCTCCTACACTTAAGGAGCTGCATATCAACTCTGTTCATGAACTGGAGTCTTTCTCAATCACTATAACTTCTTTGCAGGTGTTAACTATTAAAGAATGCAGGAAATTGACCAATGTGCTCGTAGAATCTTTCAACTCCCTTAAACGACTGAAGATTCGAGCATGCCCTGGATTGAAAGATATTTCACATGCATTGCACAATCTCTCTGTCCTTGAGGAATTAGTGATCGAGAATTGTGAAGAATTGAATTGGGAGGATAAGATGGATGGCGTAGGACATAATGGTGATGATTGCGTAGGAGCTGCTAAGCGAGGCCTCGTTAATCTGCGCTCTTTGACAGTGACAAACATATCCAAGCCTGAACCCCTGCCAAGGGGCCTTGGTTGCCTCAAAACATTGAAGGAACTCACACTCTGCTGGCTTTATAACATGAGCGTCTTCCCAGAGTCGTTTGGGTGCCTCACCCATCTTAGTCGGCTTGTGATTCGATACTGTCCAAAATTGAAAAAACTTCCAGAAAATTTTCCTAATCTCAAGTATTTAGTACAACTTGAGATTGTGGAATGCCCGAAGCTAGAGAGAAGATGTAAGCAGCCAAATGGAAAAGATTGCAATCTTATTGGCCATATTCCCAACGTTCATCTTGGAAAACCGAAGCATACTGGTAGAGCTTCTACTATTTTCTTTCTTTGCCTTGTAGCTTCAATTGATTATGAATACAACAATGCATTTGTTACTATATGAACCAAGATCCTGGAAATCTCATTGTTACTTCTTTTTTCTTTCACTTCGACAGGAAGATCTTCGATTTTCTCCGTGTCCCAAGACACCCCTTCCCCTGGCAATTGACGCTGTGGTTTCTGAGCCATGTTGACTGTTGAGATTATAATCCTGTTTTTTAAAGGTATCATATGTTAGCCTTTTGCATTCAGATTATATGTACATCTAAAAGTTCTTATGGATGCAATGCTGATATCCTTTACCTATTTTTACTAGTTTCTTATATGATCACTTTGGTAAACCATACAAAATTTGGTCCCTGACCTTACCCTGCTAACAGTACTTTATCTTCTAACAGTAGAAGATTTCGACACGGTACTCGGAGAAGCATGCGATGTCAAGTTGCTGACTTATTGATGTGAAAATTCAAATCCAGCAGGGGGAGCGATTGTGGAAGCACAAAGGATCAGGGGTGCTAATGAATAATGATGGTTGCTTTTTTTAACCAAACGTCGTATTCTTATTGTGGTTTTGGTAAAAGCATAGTCTTACTGAATGCTGTTGTTCTACTTGGGGACTTTGGGCAACTACTCAATACATTGTAGATTTATATACCTGGTTTTTGGTTTACATATCGGTTAGCTATATAAACTTTCTGAGCTTGCTGGTTAAAATATATAACCGCAATAAATAAATGAACATTTTGTGGATAAACGTTTACTTTTTTTTAAATAAGGTAAGAAAAATAACATTAAGAGACCCTGCACTCGAGGAGAACTCCTAATGCGTCAGTTACAAGGATAGAAGAAAGTGAAGAATTATTACAAGGAGTGAAATTGCCCTCTTACATCCAAAAATTGCCCTATTTGTTTAAAAGGGCAAAATTTATTTGCCCTCAAGGTTGCCACGGTAGGACCGTTGTATTAGCCTTGTAGGGCAAAAGTGTAAAATTTGCCCTCTTTGTAAAATTTAAGGAAGGCAACTTAGATTTGCCCTATTTGATTTTACCAAATATGGCAATTGTTTTTGCCCTCTTAGCTATGCAAATAGGACAACCTTCATTGCCTTTTTGTTTTACGTACAACTATGGCAACAAAGTTGCCCTCTTTGATATAAAGCAAAGAGGGTAACATATGTGTTAAGAACATATATTACATAAAAAGGAGGGTAACCTATGTTTTTTTTGCCCTCTTTGGCTCATTATGAGACTTTATTTTCACAACGCAAACTCATTGTTACCTAAGCATATATTTATAGCGCAAAATTCAAAAAGCTCAAAGATTCATATAAAAATCTAGTGCAAAAGAAAAAAACACCTACAACGAGAAGCTCAGAACAAGTATAATATTAGTTTCTAGCTTATTCTATGGAGTTTGATTACAAAGCTATAAGCACTAAAAGTCCTAATCAGTAATGGCACGAGATCGCCAATAAACCACTTCTATTGTTGCATGGTCTGCCTCTGGCACAACCTGCAAACAAAAAAGAATGGCATATATTGAGCTCCCTTCACTGCGAAAATACTAATCAATGCAACACAAAGCTCTAGTTGCAAACCAAACCAAACAATCTTGTAGACTATCAAAATAGTATATATATGTAAAACAATTCCCTGCACAGCCCCCCTGCACTCCTTTCACAGCCCCCCTGCACAGTCCCTCCCACCTGCACAGACCCCCCTGCACTCTCTGCACAACCCCCCTGCACATCCTGCCAGCCCACCCACGCACCTGCACCCCCCTGCCAACCCCTCCACCCATGCACAGCCCCCTGAATAATAGTAATAATAAAATATACAACTCATAATATTATATTCTTAAATGTTCTAGATGTCCGAAACTACCAAAAAAACACATCATTCTTGCCAAAGCACTAATGAATTTCTAAGTCATACAAACTCTTCTCGCCATACATTCAAATTTTTCCCGACTGGGATAATATCTATGTTGTGTAAACAATTAGTTATTCATGGAATGGAGGGGATATATGTTTACATTAAAGAGGCACAAAAGTTTGTAGAAATTTACCCTCTCTTGGCCTTTTCGGCTTGGATGACTCTGAGTTTTGTTGTGGCAGCTCAGAAGATGTTGGAGAAGATTGAGTAGTCTCAATGTCTGCTGGCAGTAGCAAAGAGGCACAAAAGTAATTCTGTAAGTAAGAAGCTACTAACAGACCCAATTTTACAGCAAGGATCGAAGTTTACCCTTTAATGGATTTTCCAGCTTCGATGAGTGTTGGCTTTGCTGTGGCACCTCAGGATAAGTAAGAGAACTTTGAGTTTCGATGCCTGAAAATGGAAGAACAGCCAACTTTGCTCCATTAATATGAAAAAAATATGAAACTACCTGATTTCTTGGATTTTATTCACTAAGCAGCAGCCAACTTTGCTGAGCTATTACAAGAACAAAAAGCTAAAGTCAAAGTGTGAACAGTGAACATTTTCGCATACGAGGAAAACAAACAAAATGCGGAAGTAAAAGCAAAAGATTTGAACTGAATTCAAATATTCATAATGTGTTCAATTCATCATTGAAATTCCATTACTAGCATCACCCAGTGGTCATCATGGATTATATAATAATCTAGCTTTGTATCTGATTATCTCTTCAGCAAGGCAATTATTAGTACTTGTGACCAACACTGCCACTAGAAAAGGCTATACTTCACAAAATATTCAACTCAATTTCAAATAATTTGAATTCATCAGCATTACTTAACACTCAAAAGATTCCATAATCCAATAACGAAATCGAAACACGGAACAAAAAGCAACTCAAATTCATCATTGGACAGAAGATTCATCGCCCTCTTTTGCTTGTTCTGTGTCCTAAGAAATCTGATGTACCTTTAGTAATATAAGGAGGTGGAACATTTAAAGCAGCAGCCAACGTAATATCAGCAGTCATCTCTAACAACAACATTGTTAAAGTAATCTCTTCTTCGTCTTTTTTATAGAAATGAGCTAAGCTACAAGCTTACCAATTCAAGCACTTCATTTGTAGCATTTATTGTAGTATTAGTCATCTCACATCTGTTAACAGATTCTTTTCACTATGATCCAAAAGCAAGCAGAAATTGACTTAATTCAAACTACATATTTAGCACAACATGCTGTAATTCAGAGATGATAAAACTAATTTAAGCTAAACAAATCATAATGTCAATGTAATTTGATCCGTCATAGATCATATAACATTGAAACACAAAAACAAAAAACCGAGACAGTCAAATACCATAATATCAGAACATAACAAAAAAAGACTCGAAAATTACTTGAAAATTAATCGAAAATCTCTGAAAATGACTCGAGTTAATCAATCATACATTGAATTGGTGAAGCCAATTGCAAATCACTCAAAGATTTCTCTCGCGAACTCCCATAATATCATAACATAACCAAAAAGAAAAAAAGAAAAACATTAGGAATTCAAACAAATGTATATTGACGAGATTATCACAGTTTAATGAAGAATATTGAAAGTTACCTGACTGAGATTAGAGTTTGCTCTTGAAGATGCTGAAGAATAAGCGACTGAGTTGCGATTGCAATTTGCAAATTAGAGAAAAACGATTTGTTGCGATGATTGTAATTTCTAAGTTGAGTCGCTGCAATAATGGCGACATTGCCATTGTTAAAACCTTCACCTAGAGCAGAGAATTACTGCTGCTGCTATTCAATTTCAGAAATGGCCGAAACTCGAAACCCTAAATTGGGATTGATGTTTAATTGCGCTTGAGCTGGAGTGAAATAAAAAAAAAAAAGGGAATTGTTAACTCGGAAGGAACTACAAGAGGGGGGTGAATTAGTGTGGAACTTATCACAAATAATGCTAATTTAAAACATAAAGAATAGTTGAACTCAAAGTCAAAGAGATTTTTACGTGTAAACTTCTCGTCCCAATACAAAAAGAAAAACCACGACCTCCTCGCGATTTAAACTCTTCACTATAATAGGGAACCTCCTCTCGTTACAACCTATTACATGCGCAAGCCCACTCGTAACTCCAACTCTCCACAAGTTCCACTAGGAACTTTAGCTCTCTAGACTTAACTCTAAGTCCCTTAAGAGTTCCCACAACTCTTTACAACAGGTTTACTCAAACCCTTTACCCCTGGATAGACTTCACCCCAAGTCTACGCATAAACAATAAGAACTTACCCAAGTTCCTCACTCGAACTTGATACAAGAATTCACTCAAACCCTTTACCAAGTTCCCATTACAAGAGTTCACTCAAACCCTTTAAGCCCAAACTCAAATACATACGCTTGATAATTTGGATTAACTCTAGTATATGAAAACCGAATAATCGTAAAGTAACACAAGACTCGTAGTAACTTGGAACTCACGGAACCGACTCAAAACAAGGAATATAAAATATAATTCTTACTGTAACTTTATTCCTTAAGCCAGACCTTATGGAATGACATAAGTCAGACACTATGGAAAGACACTAGTCAGACAACTTAAAAAGAATACATAAGCCTCTATTTATAGTACGTTCAAAACTTGAGCACCACTTCCACTTATTTCTCCACTAACCCATGATCAGTTAGTTGGGTCAAACTTGGAGAAGAAGCAGTCAACTTATTGGGCACAACTTATGTCACGTTTGCAGTAAAGAAGTTAGCTAGAGTAAAAATAGAAACAAAAAGAAAATAAACTTGGAGAAAAAAGCAACGTTTTATCAAAATATAATCCAAGAGATATTTTTCCAAAACTCTGTTTTTTATTTATTTTCTTATGCAAAAATATTTTACTGAAAACTTTTTCATAAACCTGACATAAGTACATGAGTTCCTGTTCGTACAGGAACTCGCGTCTACAAGTTCCTGCAGTCAAATACTCATTGAACGTAATATAAATCTAGGCTTTTTATTTTCCAAAAACTGATAAGATAGAATTAAATAAATTAAAAGATATTAAAATCAGATTCCTAAAAATCCGATTTTATTTAAAACTATTTTATTTAAAACTTATCTTTTATTTAAAACTAAAACTTATCCTAAAACAACTAATGCATATTATCTAAAAATAATTAATCAAGTAGAGATTTATTAAGAAACAAACTCTAAATAAATCCTACAGATAATAATATGCAACAACTTAATGACTCTTAAATACTTTTGACTCTAAGTTCCACGAGTTCCTTTTGACACCTTGTTCCTTTACCTTTCACGTTTCCACATACTTACATGAATCCTAGAAAATAAACTCATACTTCTACGGTGCTCCAACTCAGGAACCGCATGTTAATAGCTCCACCTCTAGAACTCCGACGTGCTAGTTCCTTTAAGGAACTTCGCACCTATAGTTCCTGCTTAGGAACTGCCACTAGTAGAGAAATGATAATTTGCGTCGGACCTGGGACCCTCATTTGCGTCGGACAACGGTCCGACGGCACAGACCTCGTCGCAGATGAAATACAGCCATCTGCGTCGGATGGGATGCGACGCAAGAAATCTAGGATTTGCGTCGGACCCCACAAGCATGTGACGCAGATGCCCATCCCCATGCACCCACAGCAGCTCTCAGCAGCCTCATCTGCGTCGCATGCTGTGCAATATGCGACGCAGATGAGGAATTATTTGCGTCGCATATGAACAGCATGCGACGCAGATGGGTCTACTAAGCATGCTGCATACATACCCATTTGCGTCGCATGCAGGCCATATGCGACGCAAATAATTCCTCATCTGCGTCGCATATTGCACAGCATGCGACGCAGATGATGTTTTTTTTTTTTTCAAGCTTTTTTGTTTTTGTTTTCAGCTATTTTTTTTTATTTTCGAAACTAAGCAAACATTATGTTAATAATTATGAGCAGAAAATTCGGCAGAGTCTCCTTTGTAATTTGGACAACCCAAGAAATCGTTGGGAAATATTTGCATATATATAACCAAAACCTGTTCCAGTACATTTCAATCAAGCAACCAATGTTGCAACCAATGTTGCAATCAATGAACCAACAAGGTTCAAGCAACCAATGTTGCAATCAATCAACCAACAAGGTTCAAGTAACAAAATATTATGCTAACCTACAAATACATACACTAACCATCAAACTTAGTCTTCGTCGTTAACGACCCGTACAAAGTATTCCGCAAAAAGTTGTTTGAGGTCGTTGATATCATATATGGAGTATGGCTCAAGACTTGACGAAAAAGCCTAGAAATATATTAAACTAGTTAATATACTTTAAAATTCTATAAGTCTAAATAATGAATTTACAACATACATATACCTCATACAAATTCTCTGCTTCATAGTAGAAGCGGATGATTAGAAACATGTATCTCATCACGAAATAGCCGCATTCCACTCCTCCCGATTGTTGAGCACACTACACCAAATTTAAAATATATATTAGAATCGGAAAAAAAAAATCCTAATTAGAATTATAAAGTATGAAATACAAAACCATAATAGTTTTACCCGCATATATGTCCAAGACAATTTAGTTCCTTTATTTGATCCTTCAAGCCGCGTGTATTTTGTATATGCACTAAATATAGAGATTTTGTAACAATTAATTACTATAAACATTTATAAATTATTTAAAATATCATAAAATGCATGTAAACTTATTAACATGTATAACAACTATGAACTTACGTATTCAACGGTATCTTGATAGCTAAGGATCTATCTTTCTTCATCGAATCAAATATATATACCGTTCTCTTAGATAGACAAATGACAAGAAGAATCCAATGCTCCCTAAGGCATGAAGCACAATGTGATGTTTTATATATATAACCACAAGTTCATAAATATAAAACAAAGTAAAGATTAGTTGAAATAAAACATACTTTTCAAAATACGGACATAGGATGTAACGCATATATTGATTCGCTTTCATTGAACTTGCCATGTAGTTGATCACGGCATCTAAGTGATTGCGTATCATGGTCGCTGAAATCATACTTGGACACATGAAACCAATATTATTATCTCCATGCTCCTCAGACTCCTCTGCCAAGTACCTAAGATCCAAACACTTATAGTTAGGAGAAACAATACCTATAAATAGCAATGTTAATTAGTTTAGAGTTTGAGAAATCTCACATCATAAATACTTGCAAAATGGATACATTAATCCATGCTCCCGTGAGAAGTTGAAAAACATCTTGTCGTGAGAGAATGATCATATAATCTCTATCAAAGTTGAAGACGGTACCCCTCTGAACTTGCAACTGAAAAGGCTCATCTGAGGGTTTATCGCAAAATATTCGGTGCATCTCCTTGATATTATCATCCATGTCATCCAAAGGTCAAGTCAATAAAAGGATCTACGTGCATATGTGCAGACTCATCGGTGCAAGGATCACTACCAACTATTTTCTTCTTCTTCTTCTTCTTCTTCATCGCACCGTCTTTAGGTATATGTTCCTAATTCAATTTGACTTCTTTTTAATTCATATTATATATGTATATAGATTATTTCATATATAAATCAAGATTACTTAGTATACAAAATGAAGATTATTTAGCATATATAAATCAAAATTTTTTAGTATATATATTTACATTTCTTAGTATATAAATCAAAATATTAAACATAAGTTACCTGATTATCTGAGACTAAAAATACCAACTCTTTCGGCCATTCTATGAATGAACCCTCGGCTTGACTGAGTTTGATGATGTATGGAGTAGGTAGTGGAACTAGAGCTTCTGCGTAGTCTGAAAAAAAATCATCAACACTCACTCTCACGGCCGTAGGATGTGATGATGACTCCATTTGCGGATGTACGGTATCCTCAGCTACAATGATCGGTCCCGAGTTATCCGCTATTGCCAAACGACATGGAACCGGACTCTTAACATCCAATGAGAACACAATGTCATTAATTAAGTGTTTTACAAACATAATATCATAATCGTAGAAGATATAAAATAACTATATACCTGCAAGTTCACAAATGGATCATTGCCCCCCGAGTGACAGCTACTAGGATCAACTGGAGTGTGAGGATTTGTTTGATTTGGTGCTTGAATACCTAATTGCGCCGCAAAAGCCATCAACCTTTCTTGAACTATAGCATCAATCTTCGAGTTCATCTCTTGCATCGTCTGTTCTCTAACTCTTTGGCTCACTCTCGCCTCCAACTCCTGCATCTCCTCATCATCCATGCCCCTACCCTTTCGAGCAGTACTACTCCGATCAGGATCTCCCCAAAACCGATGTAATCCCAATGCTACGCCCAGCTGTTAACATACGCCCAGGACGGTCTTTCCTCTGTAGAGCACGGGATAGAACATCATCCATCCGACCTGGAACAAACTCTCCTTCCTTTTCTTTCCTTTTCCAATCATCCTGCATCAAATTCAAAAAAATCATATGATTAGTAGAATTCTAGAATACGAGTAATTAGACAAGAATTTATCATAAAATTTGAATAATTCTTACAATAGACTCTTTTATCTTTTGTGTTTCTTCATTAGGGAAGAAAAGATTTCCTTCCTTATCTTTTTTCGATCTAGCAAGAAGCCATGGCAAAGTTCGATCCGGCAAGGAGGAAATAATTGATGATGTAGATGAGTCAACAGATGATGCTGTAGAGGATTTAGGGATATACCCTTGGTCTTTCCAAACGGGAATCATCTCCGCATATGACTTTTGACCCAAAAAATGAGGATGAATGTTGGCAGCCTGAGACTTTCTTGCTCTTTCACTTTTAGCCTAATATGAAAACAAGTAACTAGTTAATATTCACAAAAAAAAAATTTGATTATAACATATTATGTAGTTGTAACGTAAATATTATATACCTTAAACTCCTTAGAGCTACGCTTTTTCACGAATTCGTCCCAAATCCCTTTCGTGATGAAAGGATAGAGCACGTACGGTTGCATATCATTGTTAGGCCCCAGCCTCGTTTTTGTGATCCATCGACTCACTAATCTTGACTTGAAATCTCTCCACCGCTTATCACAAGTAGTCAACACATCTCGTTTCTTCCTCTCATCCTCTTGTATTCCAAACTCTTTCTTCAATATATAAAATGAACCAATTATACACGATTAGTATAATAAACATGATTCAAATAAAATTAAAAGAATGGATTTTAAAAATACATAGGTTAACTTACTTTCGCATCTTCCCATAAACTATTTTTTAGGCCTTGTGGAACATCATCCCAACTATCGTACAAGATAGACACTTTGCTTCTACTGATTTCGCCGCAATGTGTCTTGTACGCACCAACATGATCCCCAATTGGACGCATCCAATCATCCCACTGAAGTACTCTTTGGACCCTGGGTTTGGAACGTATCCCTTTTGTAGGACCTCTAGGCTTGCTCACTCTTTTCTTCCTACTACCTCCATCGCTTATCTCGGTCTCGAATGTGGTCGCCGATCATCATCGGATGCATCATGCATTATGTGATCTTCCATCACTACACCTGAAACCATAAAGCATAAAGACATGTTAGAATCATCAATGAAATAATAGAAAATTATTTTAACCAAGCATAAAATATATAATTGTAGAATATTACATTAGTTACCTATTAATCACTTTTTTCTTTGACAACGTAAAATCCCTCATTATGGTCTCGACGAATGTAATTCGTGTCCAGATCTTCCCCTAATATACTTGGAATTACTACTGACGAAGCAATGACTTCATTGAATTGCTTATCGTATTCCTCTTCATCATGTACATCATCAATTCCAAGTATTCTCCTTTTTCCATCAATGACAATGCACCATTTTGAATCAACGGGTCAACCATGTAGAATACTTGTTTTGCTTGTGATGCCAATATCAAAGAATCTTCATGATGCCCTAACCGATCGAAATTGACTAATGTAAAAAAGTCATGTTCATCCTTCTTTACACCACGACGAATATCAAACCACTTGCATTGAAAGAGCGGAATCTTGAAGTCAACATAGTCAAATTCTAATATATCTTCAATGAACCCGTAGTAAGACTTCATTCTCTCAATAATGGTTCTATCGCTTCTACTTTTGTACTCTGATGACAAAGCTCCTAACGTAACACCACTGTTTTGCATTGTAGATTTGTCATCTTGTCGTTTAGTGTAAAATGAATAACCATTGATGTCATATCCTTCATAGGAAAGAACTTGCATCTTTGACCCATATGCCAACCATCTCAACGTATCTGATACATCATTTTTTGGGTCAGATAATTGGTTCATAACTCGTTCTTTAAACCAATCAACGAACGACCGATTATGCTCAATCATCAACTCACGTTCATTTTTCAATGGATACTGAACACTAAGCATCTTCTTGTGCTCATCTAAGTAAGGATGAACTTGTTTTAGATTTTCTAACACCAAAAATTCTGCTTTTCTTTTCAACTCTCCATCAAGGCACAATCTTTTTCTCCCAATGGTACCACAACCAGCAAGTCTTCCTTCATGTCTAGATTTTGGCAATCCAATTGCTTGTGCACGTGCTAAATACTGACTTACATATTCAGATACTAGGCCAATGATGCACACATTGCAATTAAACAGCAAAAACCAATCCATTCCTTAGATTTCCCTCCCCACCGCATTAAGGTATGTCCATATAAGTTTGAACATAATTCAACATATGCTTTCCCAATCACATAACCAAACAATTCACATATACTTTCCCAATCACATAATTCAACATTATAGGGACAAATAAAACAAATAAACATAAAGTAAAAGCTATAATATATATACCTCTGCTCTCAAGGAGCAGCGAAGACAAGCACAACGAGGTGAGCTTGGAGCACCAGCCGACAAGTAGAAGATGGGATATGGCAACTGCATTAGAGCATTAACCAATCCACAAATTAAATACTGATTAAGTCATAACTCATAAACATCAACTATCTAATATTAAGACATTAACAAATTAGAAATTAAGAAACAACATTAAGATTAAAGTAGAATTATTAAGAGTATTTTAGAGCACTACAAACTATATAAATTCATGAGCACTACAAACTACAAACATCCTAAATATAATCTTAAAATCTTAAACTACAAACTACAAATTAAACTACAAACATCCTAAATTAAATCTTAAAATTCAATCTTAAACTACGAACTACAATCACTCTACTAATACAATGACAAACTCCTTGATTAAAATCTAGCAAAAATAAGGAAAAAATTCAAAAAAAAAAAAAAAGACAGAAATTGGTAAAAAAAATAAAGACAGAAAATTGAAAAATCAAACATACATTGCCGGAGACGGGAGACGCCCAGCAGCGGCGGTGCGACGGCAAGAAGCGGGGGAGCACGGCACGACAGCGAGCGACGGCCATGAGCGGGGGAGCGCGGCGACGACGTTCAGCAGCGGAGAAAGAGGCGTGCAAGAGAGAGAGAGTGTGAGTGAGTGAGATAAAGAGGAATGCAAGAGAGAGAGAGAGTGAGTGAGAGAAAGAGGCGTCTGTCGCCGGCAAGGGGAGATGCCGGAGCAGCGGCGGCGCGACGTGAGTGTGTGAATTCGACGGCACGACGGCAAGAGGAGTGCAAGAGAGAGAGAGAAGAGTGAGTGAGTGTTTGTGAATTTGGCCCAACTGATGGGCGGGATACGAAAAATATTAATAAGACTCATCTGCGTCGTATGGGCCTATGGTCCGACGCAGATGACTCATAGCATGATAATTGGCTGGCCTAGGCCAGCCAAATAGGCAAATGGTTGGGCGAAGAGTCATCTGCGTCGGACGGGGCTATGGTCCGACGCAGATGACTACTATTAACTTTGGCTGGCCTGGGCAAGCAAAATAGGCAAATGCTGGGTTATCTGCGTCGGATGGTGAGGTGGTCCGACGCAGATGACATGCATGCAATTTTATAATATATAATGTACGACATTTGCGTCATAGGGAATTCTGGTCCGACGCACATAGGGGCCCTTGTTGCGTCGTTTGCGGGTGTACGTGCGACGCAAAACATGTTTATATAATTTTGCTAAGCTATGTGCGTCGGAGTTTCTGCGGGATCCGACGCACATGATCCATTTGCGTCAGTTGCTCTCCTGTGCGACGCAAATAATCAGACGCAAATCGTGATTTCTGTAGTAGTGATGCTTGTTTCAACTATGAAACTTCAGGAACTGCTCCCACTCAGGAACTGCTCCCTCTCAGGAACTACTCCCACTCAGGAACTGCTCCCACTCAGGAACTGCATATTCAATGTTCCTCTTAGGATATACCTAGGAACTGCTCTGTTTGTGTTCCTTCTCGGAACTCTTCTAGGAACTTTGTTTGTGCTTGCTTCTATAACATTTTTCTTGAACTCTTCATGCTTGGTTCCATCTTAGGATCTTACATAAAATCTAGCAGCACATCTGTATAATCAAACTTCTTCTCTCTTTGGATTTCATCCTCAGGAACTTCACTTATTGGATTTCTTCAAGGAACTCTTCATGATGTGATATATTTAACCTTTCATGACTTGTTCTATGGTAACGTAATATGCACATCTCAAACACACATGTTAGTTAGATAATCATCATTTGTTTACAATCATCAAAACACTACATGCCTCAACAATATTCCCCCTTTTTGATGATGACAAACAAATGATGCTTATCACAAATTAAATAATAAACGATGTACATTAATTCCCCTTAACAAACAAGTCATGCATGTATATGAAGGAAATATCAATATAAGATAAACACATCATACAAAGAACTTTCATCATTTAAGGATTTAGACTTAACTATGCTTGACTATAAGCATCATACATTTTCTTCCCCCTTTTGTCATTATCGAAAATGATCATCTTACACACATTTTATTTTAGGTAAATCATATACACATATTGTTATATGCTACACTTACCACCATAAAGGTTAAACACCTGTTAGTCCCAAAAGTCTCAAGAATCTCAAATTTCAAACTTAGGATACATGTACTACACAAATTTCCAACTCACAATCCAAAGACCCAACTTCAAAACCATCAAAGGAACTTGACAAATAATTAAATAAAAGTCAAGAAAAAAAATCAGATTTGAAAGTCAAGAATGGATTAAGAGATAGGACATTGTAATATCCGGCTCAAAGAATATGAAAGAAGTTTATGGAATAATTTGAGCAGAGGGAACTTGAGAGATATTGTGTGATCTATGGTTTAGACTTTTAATAAGAGGCTCTCAACAATAATTCGAGTTGATTACTTCACTTTACACTTTTGAAATCTCTGCCAAAGTCTCTTAACTGTTTCTTTATCCAAAGTAGTTGTGAGCAACATGCAGCAGCAGCTACGTACTCAGCCTCAGCAGTGGATAGAGCAACATTATTCTGTTTCTTGGGACTCCAAGAAACCATGCAGGAACCCAAAAATTGAACCATACCTGAAGTGCTTTTTCTATTTACCAAATCTCCAACATAATCAGCATCAGCAAAGCCTTTTAAATCAAAAGCACCATCTCTAGGATAGAACAAACATAGATCGTTTGTTCCTCGAAGATACCTTAGTATCCTTTTCACAGCAGTCATATGTGACTCCTTTGGGTTTGATTGGAACCTGGCACATAAACCTACACTGAAAGAAATGTCAGATCTACTAGCAGTTAGATATAACAATGATCCAATCATTCCTCTATACTTTGTTTGATTCACACTTTTTCCTTTGGGATCTTCATCTAATCTGGTGGCTGTTCCCATAGGAGTGTGATTCACTTTAGCAGATTCAAAGTCATATTTCTTGAGAAGTTCCTTGACATATTTTTGTTGGTGAATCATAATTCCTTTCTCAGTTTGTTTTATCTGTAGACCAAGAAAGAAGTTAAGTTCCCCCATCATACTCATCTCGAACTCACTGCTCATTAAATCTGCAAATTCCTTGCACAGAACTTCATTAGTAGCACCAAATAATATATCATCAACATAAATTTGTACTACTAAAAGATCAGTTCCTTTTGATTTCAAAAACAAAGTTTTATCAATTTTTCCTCGTTTGAAATCATTTTGCAAAAGAAACTTCGATAATCTTTCGTACCATGATCTAGGAGCTTGTTTAAGTCCATAGAGAGCTTTATCAAGCTTATAGATATGGTCAGGAAGATTTGAGTCGATAAATTCAGGAGGTTGTTCCACATAGACGTCTTCCTCTAAATAACCATTTAAGAAAGCACATTTGACGTCCATTTGGTACAACTTGAAACCCATGAAAGAAGCAAAAGCAATTAAGATTCTTATGGCTTCTAATCTAGCAACAGGAGCAAAAGTTTCTTCGAAATCTATACCTTCCTGTTGATTATAGCCTTTGACAACCAACCTTGCTTTGTTCCTTACGATAGTTCCATATTCATCGAGCTTGTTACGGAAAACCCATTTGAGACCAATTACCTTTTGTTTTTTTGACTTGGGTTCCAAATGCCACACCTTGTTTCTCTTGAACTCATTAAGTTCATCTTGCATGGAAGTTATCCAGTCAGCATCTTGTAATGCTTCAAAGGTGGTTCCTTGGCTCGATTATGGATAGAAACGCTTGAAAAGCACGAAGTTCCTTAGTTGAGATCTTGTCCCGAGTTCCTTTTCGAATGTTGCTTATAATCGATCCATTGGATGAGAACTTTGATGTTTCCATGGTTTGGGATGGAACTCGCTGCAGAACTGCTTCGACCGAGGTTCGGTCACCTCGGTCCTTGATCCTCATGTTCCCGCTGTTCATCCTACTCATTTGGGAACCGCGCTTGCTTCTTCGGTTCCTCCGCCACAGGAACTTCTTCATTTATTCCTGCTTCTTGGTTTCTAGGCACATCAACAATGTTGCTTGGCCTTGTTGGAGAGATTTCTTCATCTTTATCCGAAAAATGAGTTAGGCCGATTTCGAAATCTTCCCCGTTCTCGAACTACATCAACTTTGTCAGTTTCATCAAAAATAATATGCACACTCTCTTCTACACACATAGTGCGTTTGTTATAAACTCTATAAGCTTTACTGTTTAAGGCATATCCTAAGAAGACTGCCTCATCATTTCTTTCATCAAATTTTCCTGAGTTCCTTTTTCCATTATTGTGAACAAAGCACTTACACCCAAAAATTCTAAAATAAGAAATATTAGGTTTGTTTCCTTTCAAAAGTTCATAAGGTGTCTTATTTAATAAAGATCTAATCATGACTCTATTGATTATATAACAAGCTGTATTAACTGCTTCAGCCCAGAAGTTCCTTGGTAAGGAACTGGCTATTAACATGGTTCTAGCCATGTCTTCCAAGGTTCTATTTTTCCTTTCAACGACTCCATTTTGTTGTGGAGTCTTAGGAGCAGAAAAGTTATGATCCATACCTTGTTCCTTGCAGAAGTCATCAAACTTGCCATTTTCAAATTCAGTTCCATGATCCGACCTTAAATGAATTAATTGATGACCACTGGTTCTCTGTGTTTTCTTAGCAAAAGCAACAAATTCATCAAAAGTTTCATCTTTACTTGCTAGAAAAATTACCCAAGTATAGTGAGAATAATCATCAACAATCACCAAGACATATCTTTTTCCACTTCTACTTTGTATTCTCATAGGACCACACAAGTCCATATGAATCAGTTCTAGTGGTTTAGAAGTGCTTACCATTTTCTTAGGTGTAAAGGAACTTCTAACATGTTTTCCTTTGGCACAGGGATCACATATTTTATCCTTTATGAACTTGATTGAAGGAAGCCCTCTCACAAGTTCCTTGGATTTTAATTTTTCAAGCAATGAAAGACTGGCATGACCGAATCTTTTATGCCAAAGAAGTGAATCATCTTCAATGACACTTAGGCAGGTTAAGTTGGCTTTTGGAACTTGGTTGAGATCCACAGTATATGTGTTCCCTTTCCTAGTTCCTTCCAAAATAACCTTCCCACTGTCATTGTTTACAATTTGACAATTTTCAAAAGTAAAACTTACCGAGTTTCCCTTATCACAAAATTGGGAAATACTTAGCAGACTGTGCATTAAACCCTCGACTAAGAACACGTTGTCTATTGAGTGGGAACTTGACCTTCCTACTTTTCCGATGCCGATTATTTCACCTTTCTTGTTGTCTCCAAAGGTCACAGTTCCTCCATTATAGGCCTCTAGTGAGAGAAATTTAGATTTGTCTCCTGTCATGTGTTTGGAACACCCGCTGTCGAGATACCACGAGCTGTTCCCCCTCACTAGAACCTGCATAAAAATCAGTGATCAGTTGTAGGAACTCGGGTTTCCTCGAGTTCCTTTTCTTTCACCACATCAGTTTTCTTAACCCATATTTTCTTCACATAATTTTCATTTTTGACGTCCTTTTCTTTCTTCTTAGTACATTCACTTAGAACATGGTTACCATTTCCACAAAAGGAACAAGCTTTAACACTAGGTAGATCCACATATTTTTTCTTTTTCACATGACTTTTCTTGTAAGAAAAACCTAGCCCTTTTGTTCTTTTTGTTTTAGCATCTGTAACCCATTGAGGAGTTATATTAAGGGACTGTTTCTTAGCCTTAGCTATACTTAGTTCCTTTTCTAACTTCTCATTTTGTTCTTTAGCAGTAGTCAATTCAATGTTCAAGTTTTCTAGATCAACATTAAAAATTCCCATACTTATCTCAGTAGATCTTGAAGGATCTAGACTTAAACTTAGCATCTTGTATTGACTTAGTTCAACTTTAAGCAGAATGTTTTCATTTTTAACTCTTTCAAAGGACTCACTAAGTGAAGTGTTCCTGTCAAGCAAATCAAAGAACCTACTTTGTACATCTGATCTGACATTAGTTAAGTAGGCCATATGATTCTTACTAAGTTCCACAGCCTTATCACTTTGGCTTTTCAATATTCCAAAAGAGTAGTTACACCATTGTTCCAAACCTCATAACTCTTGTCTCCTTGTCTCCTGTGAAAATTAAAACTTGGTAAATTTTATGTCTTTTTGTTTGTTGGGGATTACATCATGAAGTATTCATTTATGCTTATATCTTTTGTTGTGAAAAGTTTGATTGTGTTGTCATCACCAAAACAGGGGAATATTGTTGATCCTTAGTTTTGGATGATGACTGCCTTGCAAACTTCCTGACATATTGGTTTGTTTGATAAATTGTGTTTTAGTTCCGGAGTAGGAACTTGATTGTCTAAGTGAGTTCCAGAGTTGGAATCTTGGATGGCGTGGCACTTATAATCAAGACAAAGTAATATATACACAACAACAAGATTTAATCTTCAAAATGATGTTTTATGATTCAAGTTCCTGATCACAGTTCCTCAAGGAACCGTCTCGCCGTTCTCGAGCTGGGACGAATGATCTTCGAGTTGGAGATTGAAAGAGATGGCGTAACTTCTAAGTCCAAGAGTCTGTACTTAGGATTTATGTAAGTAAATTATATTGCTTGAGTTTAGGGAACTAAATGGAACTTATTAAATGCAACAAGTGGTTTTGAAAAATATTTAATTGAGAGTTTTTAGGAAATATTGTAAATAAATAAAACAGTTTTTATTTTCAAAATAAAAATCTTTTTTGATTACTGAACAAGTAAAAATGAATTTCCTAAAGTCTTTCCTTATATTTCTCAACCACTAAACCACTTACTGTTAGTGGATTTGAAAATGTCTTTGCTTGTTCCCCAAGAAGTGTGAACGTGGAAAAATAATTCTACGTGGGTTACTGCTTCACACTTAGTGGAGGAATAAGTGGAACTAATATGAGAAGACTTCACTATAAAAGGAGAAGTCTTTCTCATTACAAACCACCAACTGAAAACATATTGTCTAAGTCTAAATCTTAAGAGTTTTCATAAAAAGTCAGTTGCATTCAATAAGAGTTCCAAAGTTCCTTAAATATCTAAGTTCAATATATTTACTAGTGTGTTTCTCATTTTGAGTTGTAATTTGGGGATCAAGGGTTGAGTGACTCTTGTAAAGACTTAGAGTTAAGTCAGTGAGTGTAGGCTTCGGAGTAGAAGCGATAGAGAGAAGAGTTCCAATAATCAAAGGGGATTATTGTGGGAACTTGAGTTCGAAAGGAACTCAAGTTGTAGAGAGTGATTGTAATAGAGTTATTGCAATAATATAGTTTTTGAGGTTTTCCCTTCTTGATAAGGTTCAAGAAGTTTCCTCAATTTTATATATTTCCATCTCTCGTATCTCTGTTTCTTTAAAGCCTTAATTCCGCGAGAAACTTTGCTAAAAGTTCCAAAGTACAATTCACCCCCCCTCTTGTACGTGTTCCATTGAAGTATCAGGAATTATGTTGCAAATTAGTAGGTGCACACGTGACACGTCCGTATGGTGAGGACGGTGCGCACGATGAACATCAAGCACTAGGTTATGAACATAAAGACCAATACCAATGAACATATAGTAACAGAGATGTACATCTGTTGATTTGACTTGTTAGCCATGTACATATGTTCATTTGACTTGTTATTCATGTATATTTGGCTTGTTAGCCATGTACATGTGCGCACCTTCCTCACCATACGGACGTGTGCACCATCTACGGATTGGAATTATGTTTTAATGTCTTTACGTATAAATAAAAAAAAGGAGCTGAGTTATTTGGCGTTTTTTTCTTTTAAATACTCCTAAGAGGGCAATTTCATGAATTTTGCCCCGGTTTGCCATCTAGTAGTGCAAAGAGGGCAAGAATTCGAGAATTGCCCTATTAGCTCTTGTCTAATAAGGCAACTTATTATAATGTTATTTTTGTTAATTTTAACAAGGGCAATTTATAGTTTCCTTTTTATCATTTTAATTAGAGCAAATTATTAGTTGCACTGTTTGGTACAGAAATCTTGCCCTCTTTGATAATAATTCTTGTAGTGAGATGATGTAACTATACGTTTTACTTGTATTCTATAGATTACAATATTACATTTTTTTATAAAGGTAAGGAAAAAGAAGGTTAGGAGACCATCTGCACAAGAGGAGCTCCAACCTTATCGTTTACAAGGATTGAATGAAGAGCTGAATGAGCACAATTTTCAATACAAAAACTAGAATCTATGAGGTGGTCAACATTGGCAATCCAATCTGCTGCTTTGTTTGCTTCCCGGTAGACATGTCGAATAGTCCAAGAAGAAAAGGAGCGGAGAGAAGTTTGAATATCCTGAATGATGTGGGCGATCTGCCAAGGGGGGGGGGACCAGATGCCTTTGATGGAGTTGATAACCATGAGGTTATGTCCATCAATGTGGAGATGAGTAATAGCATTTTGAATAGCTAGCCAGACTCCATGCTGAAGGGTTGTGCTTCTGCCACCGAGACTGAAGATGTACCAAGGTTTAATGATGCGCCTTTGACTATGTTGACGTCGGAATCTCCGATAATAAAACCTGCTGCTGAAGAAGAATCACGAACAGAACCGTCGAAGTTGAGTTTGAAAAATGGAGATGATGGAGGCTCCCAAGCCACCAAGATTGAAGAAGGGTACTTGGGAGTGCAGGGATGGAGAGAAGAGTGGAAAAAGGGGGAGCCAGAGGAATTGCAGTAATCAACTGCATTCCTAAGACTCCATTCTGAGAAAATAAATTTTGTTTTATGAAGAATCCTATGAATATTAAGTGAGTCGTTATGAAAAATGATATTATTTCTTTCTTTCCAAATACTCCAAATTAGGAAGACAAATTTAGAAGCGTAGCTTTTATTCTTTTTAATATTAGAAAAAGTATCTAATAAAGTGGCACTAGAAAAGGAATGGGGCAACCAATCATTAAGTTCTTTAAGCTGCCAAAGGGGGAGGAGCTTGGAACAATGTCCAAAGATGTGATCTATGGATTCCTCCTGGGTGGCACAAAGGACGCAATGACTAAAAGGGATGATATTTCTTTTTGCAAGGGTTGCACGAACCCCAAGACTATTATGGCAGATCTGCCATAGAAAAATCTTTAGCTTTGGCGGGATATCGAGATTCCAAATCCAACGGTGAGGCCATTTTTCCTTGCTAGGTGGGAGGTTATGAGCCAGCCAAGTAACAGACTAATTAACTGTGAATAGTCCTGAAGAACTAGGGCCCCAAATAGGTTCATCAGAGAGGAAGGCGGACGGTAACGGAATGCCTTTAATGCATTTGATGATGTGGTCAGGGAGAAGAGTTTTTAATTTGAGAAGATCCTAAGATTTATCTGGTAAAATGAAATCTTTTAATAGCGGGTTAACATCAACCTGGTTTTCATTTAACTTTAAGATGGCCATTAAGTTATCCTCTAGGCACCAGTTATGGAGCCAAAAAAGAATTTGACAACCATCTCCGATTTTCCAACGAATGCCTTTATGGAGTAATGGGCGTTGAAGTAAAAAAAATCTCCCAAATGGGTGAGTCATTTGGCTTAGGTTTGCAGTTAAAAACGATTGATTTTGAAGATATTTGTCGGAATGAGTTTAACCCAAAAATTATTAGGTTCGGTGAGAATTTTTCAACCAAGTTTTGCAATAAAGGCTTTATTCATTGGTAGAGTTTTTCTAAGGCTTAAACCCCCTTGGGATTTTGGTCTGCAGACTTAATCCCAGGCAATTAGTGGGGTTGCATTTCTTTCCTTATTTTGACGCCTTAAAAAACTTCCTATGAAGAAAATCAATAGAGGTAGTAATGTCAGGTGTCAACATAGTTGAGGCGCATGTATATGCCGGTAGGGTCTCGAGGTTGGTCTGGATCATAGTTAATCTCCCTGCTTTGAAGAGGAAGCCAGATCCCCACAAATTAATTCTTTGCTCTGTTTTTTGGACAATTTGGGCAAAATCTGCTGTAGAAGGATGGTGGGAGATGAAGAAAATTCCAAGATATCTGCCCAGAGACGAATTAGGGAGCATGTTAAAATGGCTAGCTAAAGCCACTTTACGAGGCTGGTTGACCTTTTTGGAGAAGATGATTGATGATTTGTGGAAATTAATTAATTGACCAGAGGTGGTACAAAAGTCATCGATTACTCTTTTTAGATTGGTACAAGATATTACAATAATTACATGCATCCTTGTCTGAGATGTCAGTATAGTTGCATTGCATATAGTATGATAAAGATGACTGTTGCTTGAGCTTGCTACACAATTATGATGGTTGCATTAATTTTTTGATTAAGAAATTCAATTGCATGTTAGCTTCTGGTGACTTCTTTCCTGATTTGTGAATTTGGAAAAAAAAAACCTAAACAGCTAGAGTCAAAGAGTGAAACTTAACCCAACTTAAACTTAAGCAACTTGTTTACTGATTTCCCATTATTTTACTTTGCTTCTGTTCAGCTTTTGTCATAGAAGTATTAAAAGTATCCGAGGGATGAGTTTATAAATTATGAGAAGTTTGAAGCTTTGGTTTTGGGTACTAACCCCCAAAAGATTTAGTAATAATATGATGACCAAGAATTTACTTCTTCAATGTAAACAGTCGACTTTGCTAGTCTCCATTATGTGGCCCGAAAACTAAGTTTTTTTGTTTTTGACACAAGCTACATCTGAACTAAAACAACATTAAACTGTTACATCTAAACAACTTAGCTAAATTATACGCATTTTGCACTTGGTTACGAGGGACCTTGCAAAAAGAGCAGAAACGAAAATCCTTGCCCAGGTTTAATAGATGTTTCACTGACCAAAAGAGATGGATAGCTGATGCTGGATTTGTTTTGAGAAGCTGGATTACTGCACTAGAATCTGTGAGGATCCGAATAGAGTGGAACCCTTTAGTCTTGGCCCAGATAAGACAATGAACACAAGCTAAAACTTCAGCTGCCCCAAAACTAAGTTAACACTTCTTTTGCCTGCCCCAAAACTAAGTAAAAACAGGCAAAATAAGTGTTATCTTTCCCTGAATTGAATTAATAAAAGTTAGGTTTTTACTTATATTGTAAAATCTAGAAAAACAATTAGAAATGTGGGTCAAATTCTCGATGTAAGTGAGAAAGTTGTGACGTGCTTCGAACACTATCTTAATTAAAAGCAAAATTCACTCTAAAAATAGAATTAAAGATATTAATAATCGAAGTACACATTAGAAATTGGGTTTGTTTTCTTAACAATCATCAATCTTCAAACTTTTTTACCTGATTATCCGGTTAAAGGTCACGTTGGTGCATTTTTGAAAAATAACACCCATAGTTGGGATTATTTTGAAATAAGTCATAGTTGGGATTATTTAAAGTGGATGACCCATAGTTGGGATTATTTTGATCCATTTTTCCTATTTTAAATGAGCAAAATAAGTAAAATAAGCAAAATAAGAAGAGGTCCAAATGAGCAAAAATCAACAATGACATATAATGAATGAACAATGTATGCGTCAACCCAAATTACATTATATATATATTTTTGCTTTTGGAAATTCCTCTGCTAATATCTACTTCCTCCACTCCAAAAAGAATACAACACTTGAATTTTTATGGTCTCCCCTTCACTATTTTGACCATAGGCATCTCTAATTACATATTAATGAAAATTCTCAAAAAAAAAAAAATTATAATTTGAAACTACAAATTGATATAAATTTAACAAAATCCCACATGATTGTGTTATTATTTACTCCATCTGTCCCAAAATATAATTCCCGTTTTTTTTCGTATAGTCTCCAACACGTATCTTTGACCATCAATATTTTCAGTTACGTATCAATAAAAATTATAAAAAGTTAATATTATAAAACTACACATTGAGACGAATCTAACAAAATCCCACATGAGTATGTTTTTTTTGTATATATCAATGAGAATATTTGGTCAAAGATTTAAAAGTTTGACTATAAAAACTGAAAAGAAAACTACAATTTTAGGACGGAGGGAGTACATAGTAGTGGGAATACATGATCAAAGTTTGTAAAGTTTGACTCTAAAAATGCAAGTGTTGCATTCTGAGCGGAGGAAGTAATATAGCTATGTGTAGTGCCTCTGTTTCCTAAAAATCTTCTTATTTGTTGTAGCAACAAATATCAAGGCAAGGACAAAGTCATGTGAAAGTTGGTCATTTTTGCATATATGAATAGGAGAGAAAATGTAGTTATGAGATAATGTAGTATAGATCTAACAAGTGGAGTAAGGTCGCATATATGAATAGGAGAGAAAATGTAGTTGTGAGATAATGTAGTATGGATCTAACAAGTGGAGTAAGGTCGAATAGATTCACTCATGACACACACATGGCAATTGGCATGTCTTTTGAACACCAATTGTCCCTATATGTTCAAGGAAACTAATTATTGTATGAATGAAATATATTTGATAGTCCTAAGTCCTAACCATAGGTAGTTAAGTATTAGTAAAGAGGTTGAGATGGTGGAGTAGAGTAGTAGCATCACTTCTCACCTCGTATCCTTGATGTTTATGAATCAAACCTTATGAGACACATTTGAGGAATTCCTTATCCCCCTCAAGTGAGCCCTTTTATCTTAAAAAAATGTTAACTATTACTAAAAAATTTTATAAAACTTGACATTACTAAAGTACTCATTGACAAGAATTAAATAAGACTCTACATAACTATGTTTTGTCTTATATATTGGAAAAAATTTAGAAGATTCTACGTAATTCTAGATAGTGTGTGCCAATATTAAAAAAGAAGCATATGGTTTCGAATTGTCCAAAAGAATCAAGGATAGCCTATTTGATTAGAGGCCCTCCTTCCTTCCCTGTGACACGGGGTTCGATTTCTACCCATTGCAAAATGAAATCCCTAAATTTCCCCATGTGCGATAAATCTTCATCTTAGGGAAATAAAAGTCTCGAGCTGTCGAGAATACAGGAGATGTATTTATCATCTTCTTCTGCATAAATATCTTTTGTTTGAAATGATTAAAATAATTAATTGCTTGGTTAGCTTATGCTAACTTTGTTTCCTATACTATCCAACCAAGTGTGAATGTGGAAATAATAAAACAACTAAAAGTCAGAGAGTGAAAACTTAGTGCGGCAAGTTGCCCACTAATCGTCCAATATTTTTATTTTTTTTTGGGTGAAAATGGCCTTTCCTTCATTAAATATTAAAGAGTTGGTTACAATCCCTAATAAAATAGTTCATATAGTAATTGGAATTTCTCAATTGGGATTTTATTTAGTTTATTGAGCCCCTCAAAACGAAAAATTATTGAGCGGGGAAAGACGGCAAACCGAGGGATAGCTAGGAGGAGTCCAAATCTTTACTACCCTCTCCGTCACAATAAACATATAGTGTTTGTTTCGTTTTTATACGATCTTTAAGATGTACCTTTCACTATCAATATCTTTAATTCTGACCAAGGATGTCTTGGCCTAGTGGTTAAAATTGAGGTGCTGTGAGCGATAGGTCACAGGTTCGAATCCCCCCTCCCCTTCTTTGTACTTTGTACTATATGCCACTTAATATGATCGGTCCATATTATTAGATTTAAATAAACTTCTTATTTAAAAAATGAGGTAATAATGGGAGTGTTTGGTTGAGAGAGGATTGAAAGAGAGGTCGTTTGAACCCAACAGGCTAATTTTAAAAAAGCTACTAGTAGGTGCTTTTTGAAAGAGAGGTTTGTCAATAATTTAGTTGTGTAATGATTAATATATTCTAAAATTAGTCAAATTTACTATACCTTTTACAAAAAAAACTCCACTGATAAATTATTCCACTATCCTTATTGGTCATTTGACCTAATAAAGTACCAATCAACTAACAAATATTTACCAAACACTTCACACAAACATCTAATCAAACCAGCTAATACAATCAGCTAACCGCTAACAACTAATACAAACAGCTAACCGGTAATAACTAAACTCTAATTACCAAACAGGGCATAAGTGTGGTACAAATAAATATAATAGGTGGGACAGAAGATTTTTTTAAGCAGAAAAAAAATTCATTGAAAAGTCTCCTCTTTCTCCCAATAACAATCACAATTGATATCTCATCACATAATTCACATTCACATGGTATTAGAGCGGAATATCGATCCTTGCTCAATAATTCCTTAACTTTCAGTTCTAAATTTCACAAACATCAGCTTATTTCTTTTTTCATCAAATTTTCCTCAAAATTTTCATTTTCTTGCATTTCTCACAAATTGGTCTGACTCTTCTCAAATTCGTACCAATTTCTTCTTCTTTCTTCATTTTTCGGACGAAATTTCAATCGAATTTCACAATTAAATTTCTGGGTTCGAGTTGCTACAATTTTTTTCTTCTTCTTTGATAATGGCTGAATTTTCTCAAACACATACACAATTTTTGTTGCGTGGATTAAACTCTATTTCCTTGGTCATCTTCTTCGATTGTTGGAGTTTGTTTCAAGAAAGATTTTCTACAAATTTTCTGGGTTTGCGTGGTGTTGCACGCAAGGTGTTCGATAAAATGCGTGAGAGAAGTATTGTTGCTTGGAATGCCAGATTTCTGGGTATTTGACATTCGTGAATTCTGTTTACTTACTGGGTTGCTCGTCGTTGAGGTTGATTCATCAACTTCTTGGGTTCTTGGTTCATCTGTTCTTAGAAATTCATGCAATTCCGCGTTAGCAATTTTTTGGGCTCGTGATTGTTCTCTTTTGAGTTTGGATTTCTCTGATTCTCTAAGTTTGTCGTGCTGGGTATGAATCTTGCCAATCTTGATTGTAAGTCTTTATTTCATTTGGAGTTTGGAGAGGCATTCTTGAATGTGGAATTTGTGCTGTAGTGCTGTTTTTTGTTGTTGATTGCCATTTGCTGTTGTTAGAAACGTGGAAATTGGCTATGTGCTGCGATTGACGAATAATGGTGTTTGCCTACTAGGTGCTGTGAGGAAGTTTTGTGTATAATTTTCGATTTCATTCTCTGTTTGATTTACACGTTGAATATTTGAAGTTTCTTGGAGTTTGGTTGTATTTTTTGGATGAAATTGTTGTAGTTGATGATAATTGGTGATGGTTATTGTTGTGGTGATGTTGGGATTGGTGAAATTTAGTTGTTAAGTAGTTGTTCTATTGGTTGTTGTTGTTGTTAGAGTTTATGTTTTGATGGGAGTTTGATGGGAAGCAAATTGTAGACATTGACTTCTGGGTTGGTGTTGTTGCTGTTGGCTTGTTCAACAATATCAATTTTGGATGGGTTGATGTTTGTTGAATTCTTTTTCTTTTCTTCTTCTTCTCTGAAATTCTTCTTTTAATCATCTGAATTCACATTTCTTTCTAAATTTTCTCTTCCTACTCACATTCTAAAGTTTGTTCTTCTTGGGTTATTAATCAAATTGTCGAGGTTAAATTTCCAGAGAGTTTGATTATATCCCATTGTCTTCTTTTGGTTTGCATGCTGGCAGCATGGAACCTTTTTTTTTTGTAGCCCTTTTGAGGCTTTCTTTGATGATCCTTAGTGATCTATTTTGACCCATAGTGGTCCTTTTTTTCTCAAGACCCATAGTTGGTCAAATTTGCCCATAGAGGCTTTGAATTTTGAGACCCATAGTTGGTCATTTGCCCATAGAGGCTTTGATTTTTGAGACCCATAGTTGGTCATTTGCCCATAGAGGCTTTGATTTTTGAGACCCATAGTTGGTCATTTTGTTGTGCCCATAGAGGCCTTTCTTTGTGATCCATAGAGATCAAATTTTATGACCCATAGAGGTCCTTTCTTGCCCATTGAGGCCTTTTCTCAAGATCCATAGTGATCATCTTCTTCTGTTTTTCAGCTTCTAAACACATTCTTCTTTCCCATTCTTTTTCTCTCTTTTATTTTTCTATCTCAAATCAGAGTTCTGGTGTGTTTTGTGTGTTTGGTGGTTGGATTAATTGGTGTATTTGAAGGATAGGAGGTTGGAGTTTTTTGGTGTGTCAGTTGTGTGTTTGGTTAATTTTTTTTGCAATTTTAGTGTTATTCCACGTGAAAGTTCAGTTGGGGCTGGTATATGAATTCTTTATCACCTCATCAACATTTTGGTGATTACTCATTAGGATAGGAGAGTTGCTTGGAGCTGTCCGCATTGTTTTTTACTCCATCAATCCTTGATTATTGTCAGAAATATTGGACAGCATGTGTGGTTCAGCTCCAGAGCAATCGGAAGGTTTAGTCTGCAATTTTCTTGTCATTTGTCATTTGGTTCTGGTCATTACAGCGTGTTTCAATAGATATCCAAGCAAGTTTAGTTCTCTATTACTAAACACTTCAACTGTGCCATTCTGGGACAAATTGGTGGAAGCAAGTGCCACTTGTGTTGATTAACAAGTTTCGTTTGGTTTTGGGACAGCTGAATTAGTAGTGATTCAAGGTAATGTTGAGCTCTAAAGATTATCAGAGATTTTGGCTTCTATTTTAGAAAAGTTTGGTGCACTGTGGTATTTTGGAGCATATTCTTTTTGATGGAATGAGCTTGTTGTGGTGATGAGTTTGGTACATTGACCACACATGTCCTGGTGGTATATTACTGCTTAGTGGTATATGGTAAGGCTGAAGTAATATTCATACAACAAATAAAGTTCCTATTCTACATGTTCATTCTAGCAGGTGATGAACTGCAAGTTCCCAAGTTCACACATATGCAAGGTTCTTTCTTCAATAGCATACAACAGCATCATCATTGGTTATTCACTTTCAAAGTTCAAACTGAAAATACTTGTTCAACCATTTCCAGTTTGAGGGGGGAATGTTGGAGTTTAAGATTTGGTTATTACATGTTCTACATCTTACATTGGAGTTGTGGTGTTATGGTACAGCTTGGTGGTTGGTTCCGATGGTGTTGTGGTATAGCTTGGTGGTTGGTTCCAATAGTGTTGTGGTATAGCTGCTGTGTATAACAACAAATTTTGGGGTAAAGCTTCAAGTCCCTTCTTCTCAGCTGTTGTTCAGCTATGTTCAGCTACTTGTAGGTAGCACGATGCTTTCTTCACGGCACAATCACAACAATAGTTCACTCCTATTCAAACTGAAAATGTTCTTCAACCATTTCCAGTTTAAGGGGGGGTGTTGGAGTTTAAGATTTGGTTATTGTTGTTAGTTAGGTTGTTAAGAGTTTAGTAGTATTGTTAGTTAGTTTGTTAGATGTAATTCTAACATTAGTTTGGTTACCTATTGTAATTAGTATAAATAGGTAGGTTGTAATATTCTAACATTTCACTTTTACTTCTTACATTAGAATAATATACATATTCTCTCTTTCTCACTGATCTCCCTTTCATCTTCAACTTCGAGCCAAGCCATTTTCATGGCTCCCTTCCATTTCTTTCCTCCTTAAACTGAAAGTTTAACAGTAGTAGTGTGGGGGCGTGAGGAGAGGGGGGATAACAGGAGAGAGAAAATAAAACAAGGTATGGAGTTCGATGAAATATCCCAGCTTTATGCTCTTGCTGTTAGATTGGATAGGACATTCGATAATCATTTTGCAAAAAACGATTTTTGGATGAGACTGGATTATATCACAAACATGCTGCAAACTGCGCTAAGTAAACTAGAAAAAATGTGTGGGCTTGGAAATTTAGACAAAGAAGTTGAACAACTTAATTTTGAAAAGGTAAAATATGGATTGCGACGAATGGAGTTCCTTGTCAACGAGACTACGGCATCCAATCTTCAAGGTACGAAGCCCAAACACATGTTATTATATGAAGTATGTTAGTATATATTTTTCACTTGCTTCTTTTGTTAGAAATACTAGTATCATTTACAGTTATTACAATTAGTGGTCGTTCACTCGTTTTAATATAGCATAGAAGTGATATTTCTTCAGACCTTGCTTTCTCGATCAGTATCTTCCACCATTTTCGTTTCTATAAAATTGTTTAGTTGATCATGAGAAGTTTTAATTATCTCGAGAGACCTAAAACATAGTGCATCTAATTTTAAGGGTCGGAATGTCAAATTTATTACTCCCTCCGTTCCATAATAGTCTGAACACTTTCCTTTTATGTTTGTTCCAAATTAGTTTGAACACTTCTATTTTTAGCATTGTCCCACTATTATTATATTATTTCTTTTCTCATCTTTGGTCCACACTCTACCTTTTATCAATAAAAAGTTACTTAACTTTCTCTCTCTTCTAATAAAAAATACCCCCACCAACTCCTATCACATCTACTTTTTAAATAAAACAACATTTAATAATCATAATACAACTTATCACCTTAAACTACGTGTCCCAATAAGTGTTCAGATCTATCTGGGACGGAGGGAGTATTTATTATTTATATTAGACACGTCCATGATATTAAAAAGTTGAGTGCTTTATATTTCGTAATATATTTTCAGATTTGTGCATAATTTTTATTTATTTTGGGGTGCAATCTTTATAATTACTCCTATTTCATTGTATAGTGCTTATTTCTTATTTTACGGGAATTAAGGTGAGTGGAATATAAAAGGATAAACAACTAATGTTAAGGGAAAGAATTGATTTTAGAAGAGGGAATGGAGAATAATCAGTACTAGAGCATTTTTATTTTATTTTGAAAGGAGTATTAGAGCATTTAATGTAGGAAAAATTAACACTAAAGGTCCCAACTATGGACCATTGTATTTATAGGTCCCAACTATTGATTATTCTCTATAGGACTTAAGTATGGTTTGTTCTGATTTAAAATAGGGCCACTAGGCAAATTAAACTCATACACATAAACTTCTTCTCTTCCTTACTTCTCCTCTTCAAACTTGGAGTTTCAACTTAGGAACTTTTAACTCTTCTTGCAATTTCCATTAGCAACTTCCTTTATTTGGCACCCTTATTAATATAATACTCTTGCACACATTAAACTCAAACCATGTTAATTAATTACTTTATTTGTCCTCATCAAAAACCAATTGGGTCAACAGAATTTATTTAGGAATTCATGAAATAATCATGGATCAATCAAGATGTATTTATTGCTTATTTATTGCTTAATACTCTTTCAGATTTTTAATCTAAATCTCAAAATACATTATATGGATAAATGGTATATAAAATGTGGGATATAAGATTTCAATTCGTGAGCAACTAGACATTTTTAACCACCAAACAACCTCACCATGTTTTTTACGCTAACCGAACACCAAACAAATTTTCAGTTTTTTTGAAAACCCAAAACAAAAATATAGAAACTAGATTAAGTAGTTTCCAGTTTTTTGTTGTCAGTTTTCAAAATTGACATGTTTAGTATAAGTACGACTAATTTTAAGTTTATTATACTCCTTATATCTAATGACTTTATATTCTTAAAACCAAAAACTGAAAACTGACAGCAATGGCAAACTGGTCCTAAGACAATCAGTAGTAGTAATTTCAACTTTTGTTTTGATCTTTTTGTAGGTAAACGTAATAGTAATGATTACTTGAGAAAGCTGGCTAAGGATGTTCTCAAGGATGTTCCTCTCTTGATTGATCCAACGAGCATAGGGAAGAGTTTAGTTAAAGTGGAAGAAATATTGATTGATAGAGAGAGGGAGAGAGAAGACATTGTTCAGATATTGCTGTGGGAAGACTCAAATAAACACCACATCGTATCAGTTGTTCCTATTCTTGGAATGACTGGTAGTGGGAAAACTCTTCTCGCACGCCTTGTCTATTCCGACCAAAGAATTGATGAGCTTTTCGTAAGAGTTTGGGTAGATGTTTCTGGAGTTCACAGTGACACAGATATTCTATGTCAAGTTCTTCGCCATTATAAGTCCGAATTTGATTACGATAGTATAGTCAATTATAGCATGGACACAGCCTGGCTTGTTTCCAAGTTGAGAGATGAATTTTATAGATATAAACTAAAATTCTTGGTTGTATTAGATGACTTGTCAGCTGAAGATAGTTGGACTGAACTGTTAGAGCCTTTATTGTATGCTCTTAGAACTTGTGAACCTGGAACCAAAATATTAATCACCTCCAAGTCCTTACCTTTAGACCTTCACATCCAACTGCCAGTGGCTAAAGAGGGCGAGGCCTGTCTATTAAAGCCGCTTCACCCTAATCAGGCTCTGGTTTATTTTCAGAACATAGCATTTAGGGGAATAGCCAAAGAGGATCGAAATCCCGATCTAGTGGACATTGGCCTTGAAATCTTTAACAAGTGTGCACATAATCTACATACCATAAAAAGTATAGCTTCCATTCTTTCTTCTCATTCTACTAATCAGAAGAAGTGGCAGTATTTTAGTTTTCTGTTGAGCACAGAAGTAAGCTTTCCCATAGAATATATCGGGTCAGTTGTGGACCTAATGCTGACACCAACTCCATTTAAACATACACAACCTGTCTTCACTTACTCTTCGTTGTTTCCACTTGATTACAAATTTAATAAGCTAGAGCTGCAACAGCTTTGGGAGGTCCTTGGGTTACTTCAGCAAGTGCCATTAGTAAAAGAATTTAATGATTTTTTTGAGAAACTTCTTGTCACACAATATTTTTGTGAAAACAAAAAGAAGATAAAAATGGTGTCATAGTCTTCTACACCATACCGCCTTTGTTGCATGAGATAGTGAAGCATTTGGCGAGTTATGATTATCGTTTACTGGATAAGCAGACAAAGGAAGTCGATGCTCAACATGTGAGCTTTGTTGTTGACTCTTCTTGGGAAGCTCCATCCTGGCTTCATCGTGCCAAACAATTGAAGTCTCTTCTTTTTCTCCCTGGAAAATCAAGTGGATATATTACTATTCGTAACATCAACGCCATTTTGGCAAATCTTAAGTGCTTACAGGCTTTAGATTTAGCCATTGTGAATTCTAGAATTTTTCCAGATTCCATAGGGATGCTGAGGCACTTGAGGTACCTTAGACTTGGTATCTCCTTTGAATCTCTTCCTGAGTGCATCACAAACTTGAAGTACTTGGCAACTTTGGATCTTCGACACACTATCATTCAAGAACTACCTGAAAGCTTTCATCAATTACTCTCTTTAAGGCACTTATATACAGGAGGTAGATTGATTGATCTGCCACCTAAGTTCGGAGAATTAACAGATTTACAAACCTTAGATGTGTTCATAGTGGGACAAAATAATGGGTTAGATGCACTGGCCAATATCTTGCCTCTTGGTGGGAAGCTGAAGATTTGTTATCAAAAAATTCGTGAGAAGCAGACTGTCGTGTGGCCAGATCACGATATAACTTCAGCAAACAAGGATCCCAAAATTTTGTCAGACATGAAGCTAGATGACTTGTCATTAGTATGGTCATCTTTGAATGGAGACGCTGCTGGTGATACTGAACAAGAGAAAGACGTCAGAGAGTTTGAATTCTTGCAACCCCCTTCAACTCTCAAGAGCTTAGCGGTTCAAGGTTGGAAAGGAGTGAGTTTTCCACAATTCGTGATCGATTGGTTCTCCATATTACCCAATAACCTCAGATTCATACATATATCAGACTGTCGTAACTGTCAATATCTGCCATCCTTCGGTTCACTCAGTAGTCTTGAGTCTCTTGAGCTTCGGCGACTAGATGCTTTGGAGTTTATAGAGATTGGTCAAGGTATTAGTTGTTCTTCAGTCGAAGGTTACTTCCCGTCCTTGAAGTATCTGATTTTGGTTAACTTACCACACCTAAAGGGGTGGTCAAAGGTGGAGGACCATGATGTTGACTGCCAACAAGAAAAGCATGGGAAAGGACAGTATGTTCCACAAAAGATTTTCAGTTGTCTTTCTGAAATCAAAGTAAGTGGTTGTCCAAATCTGATGTCAATGCCTCTTGTTCCGGGCCTTGAGACACTCGAGGCAGTTGACATCCACGAGAAGCTGCTAAAGCATCTTATGAGCACCCAAGAATCACCAGCGTCATCATCGTCAGCTTCATTAGCATCTCCCACACTCAAGGAGCTGCATATCAAGTTTATTCATGAGCTAGAGTCTCTCTTGATCACTATAACTTCTTTGCAGGTCTTAACTATCACAGAATGCAAAGAATTGATCAATGTGCTTGCGGAATCTTCGAACACTCTCAGACAACTAAAAATCCGATCATGCCACAAATTGAAGGATATTTCGTGTGCATTGCTCGATCTTTCTGTCCTTGAGGATCTTGAAATAGAGAGTTGTGAAGACTTAGATTGGGCAGATATGATGGCTTACATTGAAGAGAATGGTGATGACAATGTAGGAGCTATTTCGCAAGGTGTCAACAAACTGCGCTCTTTGATAGTGACAAACATCTCCAAACCACAAGCCCTCCCGAGGGGTCTCAGTTGCCTCAATGCACTTAAGGAGCTCTCTCTCTACTGGCTCTATAACTTGACTGTCCTCCCAGAGTCGATCAGGCATCTCACCCAGCTCAGTCGGCTTGTGATCTGTTATTGTCCCAAATTAAAAGAGCTTCCAGGATATTTTCCTAACCTCAAGTCTTTAATACAACTTGAGATTAAGGAATGCCCGAAGCTAGAGAGAAGATGTAAGCAGCCCAATGGTGAAGATTATAATCTTATTAGCTACATCCCCAAAGTTCATCTTGGAAAATTGGAGTATACTGGTAAAGTATTTATTATTTTCATTCTTAACCTTATATGATATTACAGTGCAGTTGCTACTTGCTAGTATTAGATCCAAAACCCTATAAATCTGATTCTTACTTTTTTATTTTGGTTAATTTTGACAGGAAAATCTTCAGTTTTCTCTGAGTCCCGAGATGCCCCTGCCCCTGACAAATGATCCTGTGGGTTTCAAGCCGTGCTAAGATTATAATCATGTTTTTCACAGGTATCATATCCCAGCCTTTTGAATTCTGATTTAATGTACATCGAACAATTTCACTGTTGAATCTCATGAATTGAATGCTGATCTCTTTTACCCTTTTTTCTGGTTTTCTTATTTTGTTTTGGTCAATGTAAGCTGATGTTAGAGCTACATAATTTACTCCCTGACCTTACCTTGCTAACAATACTTCATCTTCTAACAGTAGAAGATGTCAATACGGTCTACTTGGTCGTCTCTACTTGATCAGGGAAGCATGAGGTGTCAGCTTGCTGGCTTATTGATGTGAAAATTTAAAGCCGCATGGGGAGCCATTGTGGAAGCTGAAAGGATCAGGGGTGCTAATGATGGTTGTTTTTTGACAAAAAGTTCTTGGATTGTTTTTTGTGTCCTTGCTTGAAAGCTCTTTCTTACTGAATGTTGCTGTAGACTTGAGGCAGATAATACAATCAAACATGTCAATTGTTGTGGATATATATACCTGGTTACTTTGGTTTACCTTATATCTGTTACCTAAAAATGTGAACATTTTAATCTGTTTCTGCCATTTTTCTGGCCCCTTCTGCTCAATCAGAAGAAAGATTTGGGGTTGAAGGATACAAGACCATTAAAATGAGTCCCAAAAATGTATTCAATGCTTTTTTTTTTTGACATGGTTTTCCCTGCTTTTTATTCGTACTTCTAATAGAATCAGAGGCAAGTTCGACTTCCTGTCAACTCTCAAATGTTCCTAGGTGAAAGAAACTAGAATTGAGGCTTGAGTTTGCTGGTCAAAGTTTAATGTCGCAATAAGGAACATGCCTTTGAATTGTAAATATATGTTTACTTGTATTCCATAGATTATATCTCAGTTCGTATCTTTGTCTAAGCTGTCAAATATAGTTGCATTGCATATACTATAATACATTTCCCTCACTACGAGCCTGCTACACAATTCTGACTGTTGTTTCACTGGTGGTATGAAACAGAATGCATTGCCTGTGGAAGTAATAAAGATGTCTCAGTCAATTAGTAGTTAGGTACCCAAACAAGTTTTCTGAGCACTGTTACTTTCCTTTTACCTCACTGGCCACTGCTAGCAAATCCAGACAGCACCAGATGTATCATCTTCTATTGCATTAATCTTCTCATTTAAATTTTCAATTGCATTTTAGTTTTAGGTGACCTTGTTTCCTGATTATCCAACATGGAGAAGAAAACTTAACAGCTAAAAGTTGAAGAGTGAAACTTTTACCGAACTAACTTACAACAATTTACCTGTTGCCAATTATTGAGCTTGGCTTCTTTTCTTCTTCTGTCATGCCCAATTCATCCAAGAGATTGTTCATAAGTCAGGAAAAGTTGCAAGCTTTTGATTTAGTAATACTCTGACCAAATTTGCTGCCAATGCTATCTTATAATGAAGTTTAAAGTTTTGAATTGACGTTGCCAGTATCTTCTTACACATTATCCGGCCCCAAATTCTAAATAGGTTGATTTTGAGATTGCTATAAATTGGATTTTTGGCACAATGAGAAGAGTGTCTAGGCTTGTGAAGCTTTAAAGAGCCTCCTTCTCTTAGGCATTTCCGAGTCTACAGTCACTTCCTGATGGCTTTTGGTGCCTTACCATGCTAATAAACTTGTGTTATAATCTCTTAGAACTTTCTAGTTTTTTTTCTTTTGACACTGAAACTCGTATACAGTTCTTTTGTTATCAATACTGTTGAGGAAAACCAAGACAGAGTGAATTTGGATTTATGTACTTTAATCAACTTTTGGGTAATATCTCATCTGTAGGACCTCTTAAACTGTTTCAGTAACGCTAAAATATATCATACGAAACCACAGGTTTCAGAGGCAGACTGAGTAAGAACCCACCATGTGTTTCCAGGCCTACACTATAACTGGGCTGTACCCAACATGACAGTCAGATCAAGTAGTGCATGCCTGGATTCTGTGGTCTGAACTCTACAGTAGTACAGCACTTTCACCATCTTGAAAGTTTCCAGATACCTCTTCTAGGCTTTAGGATAAGTAAGCGTTGGATGTTGGCATTTGCTGTAATCTACGTACTCGGACACTTCATTTTTCCTCAAGTACTCATGTCGGATTCTTGACACTCGAAAATGGGTATGGATACTTTAACACTTCATTTTGGTCCAAAATCATGGAAGTTTTCATATAACACACGAGTTGGATATTTAAAACGTACCCATGTCCGAGTAACATAGGTTGTAATCACAGTAGCAAGTCCCACCAATTATATTATTGGTATGGTGGACATCGTTGTCTTGCCAACGTCTTTGACTCATTTCGTTTTGGTGAACGCAGTTTTGCCTGCAATCGGAGGGATCCACACTCCCAGAAATTTATAGCACATAAATTGGCAGGTTATGTAAGTATACTGAACCTTTCTATCTCTCTATGTTTCTAGTCAATGGTGAAAGTGAAAGCAACTGTCACTTTGTGTTGAAAATTCTATATTTTATTATATGCTGAAATTTAGACATAATTTCAACAGCGTGTTGTGAACTTTTTATTTTGTGTATAATGTCAATTTACATAGGTAATTAATCACAACAGCGCCCTTGGATCTAGGATTTTAAATATTCATACTCTTGATCCATGAGTGAGTTTTATATGTGGTTAATTACCTATGTAAATTGACATTATACACAAAATAAATTGGATGAGGGAATTTGAATGTAGAATTAAGAAATGGAAAGGACTAAAGGAGAGATGGAGGGATCTGTTTCCTTTTTTTAAAATATAAACCAAATCCTTTCAGTGCGAAAATTTAAGAAGGAAAAAAATGTATATCTACCAGTACAATAACGTATATCTTCAAAAAAATCAATTTTTTTTACTTTTTATACAAATTAAATATTGAAGTTATTAAATGATAAGATTTGTGTGTTGGCAAACGTGAAAATCAAATTGGTTCGACTAGTAGAAACAAATGAATTAGGATAATAATACTATAAACTGACTTCCTTCAGGCTCCACCAAGTTCAGTATAGAAAATAATGTATTGATTTAGTGTATCATTGTCAACTAAAGTCTAAAGCTGCCTCAAAAATATAATTAACTGAGATTCTCAGCAAGAATTTCTATTTTAAAAAATCCCAATCCAGTACATGTAATTTTCTGACCAACTTGCAGGCCTCAAAGTCAACAAACTGCAAGCACTTTTTTGTAATTCAATGAAGGGCGGCGTAAGAAAAGGAACCACATACTTCTATTACACTAGAGTTCCTTACCAGTTCCATCTTTCTCATTTACAAACATTCAAACAAATAAAAGTAAAAAGGGGTGGGGAAAATATGGCAGAATCCATTGTATCTGATGTAATTATGAAGCTTCTTGGATATTTGGGGGAGTCAGTAGTTGAGGAGATAGCCCCTTACTTCAATGGAAGAAAAAAACTTAAAGAGTTTGAGCAGTCAATGGGGATGATCCAAGCTCGACTTCTTGATGCAGAGAGGCTAAGGGAAGGTGAGAATGGAGCTATGATCAAGCTGTGGCTTAAAAGGCTCAAACGCGTACTCTACCGGCTTGAAGACTTGTCTGAAGAGATTGCAATGGCTGATGAAGAGTTTGAGGAAATTCCTAGAGGTACGGTTTGTTTTTCGTGGTTAAGTCCCTTGAAAGTGAATAAAAAACTGGTTGTAGAGAATAAGGCTATTATGGAGGAGTTGAAAGCTATCACATATCAAATGCACTCACTTAACCTTAAAGTGCAGCCTATTGATGTACAACCTTCTGTTGGTGTAGTGAATAAGAGAGAGACACACTCTTTCATGTTGGAGGAAGAGGCAATTGGTAGAGATGTTGATAAAAGGGCAATCGTAGAGATGGTTTTACAGTCTGATAATGTTGGAGAGAGGCTCTCTGTTATCCCAATTGTTGGGATTGGTGGATTAGGAAAAACTACTCTTGCGCAACTTGTCTTTAATGATGAGAATGTTCAAAGAAGATTTGAACTTAAATGTTGGGCGTGCATTTCTGAAATCTTCAATCTGGAAGAACTAGCAAGGAAAATTCTTAGATCCATAGATAGCAGTGATTGCCGTTTGTTGAGCTTGGAGCAACTTCAGTCCTGCCTTCGAAAAGCTGTCCATGATAAGAAGTTGTTGCTTGTATTAGATGATGTGTGGGATGAAGATAGAGAGAGATGGTTGTGTTTGAGGCGCTTGCTATGTGGTTGTAAAACGGGGAGCAAAATCATTGTAACCTCTAGATCAAGGGTGGTGGCTGCTAACATGGGTACAGTTGAACCCTATGCACTGGGGGTCTTGCAAGAGGACATGTCCTGGACTTTGTTTAAAAGCCTAGCATTTAAAGAGGGACAAGAGGAGAGTAATCAACATTTGACCAACATTGGCAAAGAGATTGTTAGAAAGTGTGGTCATGTTCCACTTGCTATTCGAACCATTGCTGGTCTTCTTTATGCTAAAGATACTGAGCAAGAGTGGGAGTATTTCAAGGAAACCGAGCTTGTCAAGATAGAACAATGCGAAAACAGCATTATGTCCTCTTTAAAGTTGAGCTATGATCACTTAACACCACACCTAAAACAGTGTTTTGCTTATTGTTCACTGTTCAATAAGGACTATGAGTTCAATAAGATGGATCTAATATATCTTTGGATGGCCCAAGGGTTCCTTAGGTCACTGAAGGATCTACAAAGTCCAGAGGATGTTGGTCATGGATACTTCATGGAGCTGGTGAGAAGATCATTCTTCCAAGATGTTCGAAGAAATGAGCAGGGTGAGATAATAAGTTGCAAAATGCATGATTTGCTGAATGACTTGGCAAAAAAGGTGGCAGGAGATTGTTGTGTTATTGTAGATAAGCCTACACTGAAGATTACTGATAAAACTGTCTGGCATGCAAGTTTAACTATTGGCTCTTCTTGGGAAGCTCCGTCATGGTTGCTTGCTACAAAACAAATCCGCTCTCTACTTCTAAATACCAATAGCCTTTCCTGTGTTGTACCAAATATCAGTGAATTGTTTTCAAGTTTAAGGTGCTTGCGCGCATTGGATTTACCGAGGATGGATAGTGATAGCTTTCCAGATTCCATGAGAGAGCTAAAGCACTTGAGGTACCTTGGACTTTGTGTTTCCTCTGAATCTCTTCCTGAGTGCATCACAGGACTGCAGAACTTGCAGATTTTGGATCTTCGAGAATGTCTGTGGCTTACAGAACTTCCAAGAGGGTTTCATAAATTGACCAGCCTGAGGCATTTGCATTGTAGAAATTCTATTGCCTTGACTGCTATGCCACCTGGATTTGAGCGATTAACATCTCTTCGAACATTGGACTTATTTGCAGTGAGTGAATGTACAGGATTATATGCACTAGCTAGCTTGAAGAATCTTGCTGGGAAACTAAAAATCCGCTTTTCAAAACATCATGGCGAAGTTGTTCCAGTAGACACAAGGGAAACTTTGAAGGCCAAGAAGCTAACTAACCTAGAATTAACATGGTGGGCACTGCGGAGTGGAGAACCAGCTTCTTATTCTGATGAGATAGAAGATGAGCTCACTCTAAAATGCTTACAGCCCCCACCATCTCTCAAAAGCCTACAAGTTGAAGGGTGGAGGGGCGCAACGTTCCCGAGATGGGGAATGGATGAATTTCCTTGCTCGCTCCCTAACCTTGTTTCTATAGAAATTGCAGGCTGTGAGAGATGTAAACATCTCCCACCATTTAGTCGATTGCCTCATCTTAGGTCTCTTGAGCTCTGGTATCTTGGATCTTTACAGTACATAGGTATGAGTGGCAATATTAATGAGGCTTCTTCTTCAACACCATATTTCCCATCCTTAGAGCGTCTTGTGCTCTTTCAACTGCCTGAATTAAAGGGATGGTCAATAATAGAGAATAATGTTGATGAACCCAAACCTTTTTTTCCCTGTCTTTCTAAACTTTTCATAGGATATTGCCCAAAGCTGATGTCCATCCCTATGGTGCCAAGGCTTGAGTCACTTGGTGCCAATAACATCCATAAGAATCTGCTAGAACTTCTTCTCTCTGGATACGACTCACAAACAGCAATGTGCTCTTTACCCACTCCTTCCATGTTAAGAGAGCTGCATATCAGATCCATTAATGAACTAGACATACTCTCGATCAATCTATTTTCACTAGAGTCCTTATCGATTCACATCTGCCAGCACTTGATCAGATTGATTGTGAAAGCTCCAAGCTCCCTTCGACATCTTGAAATTCATAATTGTCTTAGATTGAAAGACATATCCGATGCCCTGCAGAATCTTGGTGTTCTAGAGGAATTGAAAATTTCTGACTGTGAGCAGTTGGATTGGGAGCCTATGGTAGATGATACTAGTGTTGGAGATGTCAAATGGAGGAATGCTAATAATAGAAGCGGTGATGATGGTGGTGTTCAGTCATCTGCTTGGCGAGGTCTCAAGAGCCTCCGCTCATTGACGTTGAGGAACATCTCCAAAGTGGAGTTGCTGCCACAGAGCCTTTGTTGCTTAACAGAACTTCAAGAACTAGAGATTTACCATTTTAGTGATTTGATTGCTCTACCAGAGTGGATTGGGAGCCTCACTCTGCTTCATCGGCTTGACATTGAGTGTTGCCATAAATTGGTGACACTCCCAGAATCACTTCGTAACCTCACCTCTTTACAACGACTTGAAATCAGGGAATGTAATCTGGAGCTAAGGAGAAGATGTCAACAGCCTGATGGCGAATATTGGCCCCTTATTCAACATGTCCCCTATGTTGAACTTGACTCTTAGAATGGATTGTCACGACTGTCAAAGTGCAATCTGAACTAAAATGTGTGCCCAAAATTCTCATGTGCATGCTCGATCTCAGCGGCAGCCTGGCAGGTTCTATATAAGATCATTTGTAAGGGTAAAAGATTGGCATTAGTCTTCAAAGAATGCTATAATAACTTGGATATGTTATTGAGCCCATCTTTTTGTGTGATTGTGCTTTCATTGATTCTCTGACTGAGATTATTTGTATTACATTGAAATTACTATTGCTAAGCCAGCAAATTCCTGAACTTCCAAAAGCATATAGCAGAAACAAGCCTAATTTATTCTAGTTTGTAGATTAGATCTTGTATCTTACTAATTCTTGTGTTGGATGGTATGATTACGTCAGATCGTTTATTAGTTATTACATATAATTTCAAGAGGTAGCAGCTATGAAAAGAAAGGTTAACACTTTTTGTACTCTGCTTAACATTTTATGCTTTGTGTTTAACTAAAATTTAGTTCGATTAAATGCTTATACTAGACTGTCTGAAGGAGATCAACTGTTTTTTGTAAATGTCAATTAGAGTTGCGTTATACAATGCTACAATTCAAAGGTACTTCCTTCGTCCCAAAATATAATTCTCGTTTCTTTTTGCACCGTCTCCAACACGTATCTTTGACCATTAATATCTTTAGATACATACTAATAAAATTATAAAAAGATATTATAAAACAACACAATTAGACGAATCTAACAAGATCTCACATGAGTATGTTTTCTTGTATATATCAATGAGAATATTTGATCAAAGGTTTTAAAGTTTGACCATAAAAAATGAAACGAGAATTATATTTTGGGATGCAGGGAGTATAATTTATCTTGATTAAGATATCTCCTATTGCATAATATATCTTGATATAATAATCCAATTGTATGTTAGCTACTGGTGAATTTGTCACCTGAATTGTGAATGTGGATTTATATTTAAAAGAAAAGAAAAAAAAAGAACAATTGAAAGTCAATGCGTGAAACTTCACCGGATTTACTCACTGCGACTTGCCCACATGATTGCCACTATTCTCCAAAGGATTGCCAGTTGCCATTATACCAGACATTATATGAATTTATAAAAGATTTTGACTTGATATGTATCGTGTGTATATAAATCTAGTAATAATTAGTAATGACAAATCTGGTAATAATTAGCAATGACAATGATTATTTACTAAGATAATAAAAAAAAACTTGAATGAATTTGATACATAACTTACTGTTCACCATGTATTGTTTGATATAATCTGTTTTTATTCGATGTAATCAATTTTTGTATCATACTAGTGGTTTGGGCGCGCGCTACGCGCGCGCATAGCTAGAAGTAGTAAGATTGGCACCAATGTCAGTCAAATGGCTTATAATTTCTTGTTATTATATGAAATGTTGAACTTTGTCACAATAATCACATTTTTTTCTTGGAAAAATTGATTCTAATAATCCAACCTTTCGGTCGTTCGCTCAAATTAATCCCACCTTTTGATTAATATTTAATAATCCAACCTTTTAGCACGATCCGCTCATATTGAGCCGTAAAACCGGTAACCTGTTGAAGTTGTAAAATTAAATATTTTTATTTTATTTTGTTTTTTTTTCCTATTTTTCTATTTTCTAATCTAATCTCTCTTACCTCCCTCACTTCCTTCCTCTCCCTCACCACCTCTCACTTGCTCACCAACGCCCCCGGCGAGCACGCCCACCCCTCCCCGCAACGGCGCCACCTCAGAGAACCCCCTCCCCTAACCACCCCATGTGAGCACCACCACCCCCCCGCCCGAGAGGTTGCGACCCCTCCTCTACTCCCGCGATGGTGCGACCCTAATTCCCACCTCTGCGAACAGTTTTTCCAACCCCCTGCCACCAATGACCACCCCCCACCAATGATCGCGCTTGGACTTCGACTCCTTCCCCGAGTTTAGTCACGCATCTAATGGGCGACATGACTGTTGTTGTTGATGTCACTGCCTCTGTCGGTGATTTACAGAAGGGGGCGAAATGGGGTTGTTGGCGCGGGGGTTTGGCGGGGCTTGTTGGCGGTGGGGGGGGGGGTGTTGGCGATGAGGGTGGGGGGTGGGGGTGGGGGTGGGAGGGGCGGGGGGTTTGGGGGGGCTTGTTGGCGGTGGTGGGGTGGGGGTGTTGGCGGTGGGGGGTGGGAGGGGTGGGGGTGTTGGCGGTGGGTGGGGGTGGGGGTGGGAATGCCGGGCGATCGTGGCGGGTGGGGGGTGTGGGTGGGGGTGTTGGCGGTGGTGGGGGTGGGGGTGGGGGGTGGGAAAGGCGGGCGATCGTGAGGAGGTGGTGGGTGGGGGGTGTTGGGTGGGGGTGATGTGGTGTGGTTGTAATTATTTGTTTTAAATATTTTAATTAAAATTAAAATTGATTAATTAGATTAGAAGGAATTAGAACAAGACACGTGTTCAATAAACCTATTTCAATGGTCACCAACCTGTTTCAACAGGTCACGGCTCAATATGAGCGGATCGTACTAAAAGGTTGGATTATTAAATAATAATCAAAAGGTGGGATTAATTTGAGCGAACGGCCAAAAGGTTGGATTATTAAAATCAATTTTTCCTTTTTTCTTTTGGTAACCTCCTTTTTTTATCTAGTATTCCATATATTGTTACTTTTAGTTTCAGCCAAGAAAATTTCATTTTCCCCCACATCTTTCACTTCATATGGCCGTGTTTCCCATGTTTTTTCTCTATTTTGCAAGGAATCTTCTTTAGATATACGGTGGCAAATTATTATATTTAGAAAAAACTTAATCCCTTTATATATAATACCAAAGTTTAACAAATTAGTATTATCAAATGGGACATACCAAACAAGCTAAGTCCCACATAAGCCTCACATTGTACAAAGATGCTTTAACTAAACTAAATCTGATATTTGAACATTTCAATTTTTACACTCAAACACATGATTTGTATATCTATAATAATTTCATAGTACAATAATATTACATGATCATTTGGGTGGATATAAATAGAGTATACAAAGATAACTCATTCATCCATATAAGCTAGTAATCTACAACACAGTACAATAGTTTTGACACCCTTGGAATTTTGGCGTGGCAATTATCCACAGAACTTAAGATAGGTAGGTATCTTATAGGACATCCAAGCTTAATCCTCTTTAACTTGCACAAGAAAGAAATTCTAAAGAAATATTAGTACTAAAATGTAAGGATGTTAAATATAACATGAACAAAATACTTAATTAAAAAAAAGGAAGCATACTTGTAGTTAAAGAGGAGGTAGTGAATGCAAGTATAAACTTGAAGCCCAACTAAATTGCAGCCAAGGCACATCCTACATCCTGCTCCGAAAGGTATAAAACTTACTCTTGTTTTCAGATCCTACATCAATGTTACAATCTTAAAAACTTTGAGAGTTTAGAGTTTGAGTCATATATTCTTTAAAATTCACGTACTTGTCTGAATCTCGGTGAGCACTTCTAAGCCAGGGCAATATCCGCCATCCTTTAGGTACAATAAAGGGGGACAAAAATCAACTCTGATATGTTTGGTTTCATCTGATCTATATCTAAAACGTAAATAGCATAGAGATTGCAAAACAATTAAGTTCGGGAATGAAATTGTAAAAGACAATAAGATCAAGAATTTAAGACATATAACATAGACATAGGGAAATTTTAGGGATTACCCCCAAGACCAAACCATTAATTAATAACATTAAATACCAAAAACGGCAAAGATCGACAAGTTTTGGAAAATCAATGAAAATTAACAGCGAAGTTCCACTATAAGAACTCAACGTATTCCATATCAAATCTCAACATATCTCAAGAACTAACCAATTATCATAAAACAAAATAGTTGACAAAATACATCAACACAGATAAGTATGAATGTGAGATTGAGAGACAGAAACATTTAGTGCTTTGGACAAGAGGTGCTCTGAAAGCAAGTTTATCAAAAGCGGGGCATTCAACACATTTATATTCATATATATATATATATATATATATATATATATATATATATATATATATATATATATAAAATAAAGTATAGGTTAACTAAATAGATATCTAATTGGAGAAGGAAGAGTCAGGTTAGAGGAAACTCATCCATAGTTATCTGCCTTTGTATTGAAAGACATTTCACTAATCCGTGAAAAAACTTAATTTCTGGGTTTACCCATCAAAAATATATTTTAATGAATATGGTTAGACACTCACACTACTATATGAAATACTTCCTCCGTATCAAATTAAATGCAACAGTTTCTAAAAACGGATGTTTCAAATTAAATGCAACACTTTACTTCTTTCTATTTTGGGATATTTCCTCAGGTACCCCTGAGGTTTGGCGTAATTCCCAAGATACCCCCCACATTTGGGGAATTCCTCAGATACCCCTGAGGTTTGTGTTTGGGCTCAAGATACCCTTACTATGGACGGAACCCTAACGCCGTTAGGTTTTCCGTCCATAGTATCCCCAATTTTCTCTCTCCTCCCATTCCCCCACCCACTGCCAACCTCCCCTCCCCCAGCCACCCACTCCGGTGCCGGCGACCCTACCTCCTCCCTTCCCCATTCCCGATTCCTCACCCCCGGCGTTGACGCCGGTCAGAACAGTAGAACAGCAGCACAGTAGCACCCTAGGGTGGTTTCGGGGGTGGGTTTAAGGCTTTGGGGAAGCGTATCCGGGTGGGGAAGGGGAGGGGGTCGACTCATGATGGGGGCGGGGAAGGGGGGGCCATTTCCGATAGGGGGAAAGGGGGAAGGGGTGGTGTCGGGGTGGGGTGGGATGGGGGAATTGAGAATGGGGAAAGGGAGGGCTAGGGTGGGGTGTCGAGGGTGGGGGAAAGGGAGAGGGTGGGGTCGCCAGGCGCCAACGCCGGGGTGCTTCTTGTTCGGCCGGCGAAGGGAGGGGGTAGGGTCGCCAAAGCACCGAGGTGGGGGTGGTGGTCGCCGGCCGTCGGCCGTGGGCGAGGGAGGGGGTTGGCGGTGGGTGGGGGAATGGGAGGAGAGAGAAAATTGGGGATACTTGTGGACGGAAAACCTAACGGCGTTAGGGTTCCGTCCATAGTAAGTAAGTATCTTGAGCTCAAACACAAACCTCGGGGTATCGAGGAATTCCCAAATGTGGGGGTATCTTGGGAATTACGCCAAACCTCGCGGAGTGCACGAGGAAATATCCCTTCTATTTTTGGTAAAGATTTTGAGTGTGAAATTACACATATACCCTTACTAAAACTAATTAAGCCCCCCTTAACCTAACCTAACCAACTATACCAAAACTTCACCCCCCTCTCTCTCTCCAACACCCACCTTGACCAACATTGACCACCCCATTCCACCGTGACCACCAAACCACCACCTACTCTCACCAAGCACCACCCTACCACCACCTCACACGACCACCAACCAACCACCACCAACCCATCGCAACAACCACGAAACCACAACCCCATTCCACCGTGACCACCAAACCACCACACACGACCACAACCAACCACGGAACCACAAACCACCCATCCACTACAAAACCGGTATCAAACCACGAACTCAAACCCTAACCACCATAGAATCGGCCACCCACAAAAAAAAATCCTCATCCCACCGATTTTGGGTGGTGGTGGACACATCGGGAAGGGGCGCAAGGGTGGGGTTAGAGGTCCGAAATCGAAGGGGGGCGCGGGGTGGGGTTAGAGGTCCGAAATCGAAGGGGGGCGAAAGGGGGGGGGAGGGATGGGGGGCTCTCTTGGGCTGCGGGGGTTAGGATCGCGGGGGTGGAGGAGGGTGGGGGCCGGGGGGCCGGGCAAGGGGGGGGGGAGGGGGCCGTCGTGGCTGCTGGGTGGTTGATGGTAGTGCCTCGGTAGTCGGTGGTGGTGGCAGTGCCTCGGTGGTGGTGGTAATCTGGCGCTCCATTCCTCCTTTTTTATTTTGTTGGCCCCACTTTCTCTCTCGTACTTAACATACCCAGATGCTAAAACTTTGCATTAATCTCACCCTAAGAAATTTTACCTAGGAGTCCGTGTCAAAGGAATTGTTGCATTTAATTTGATACGGAGGTAGTATGAGCATATCATTTTTGTCCATGCCTCTATCCAATAACATAAGAATATAATACATCCCCTAGAAACTTGAAGACCACACAGCAGCAACGAACCCAAGGTGATTAGCTCCATGTTTCCAACATATAAGAAACACGGCAAAACAACATTAACAATAAAATGCAGAAAAAACAACTCACAGTTCAATTCATTCTCTCACTCTGAAATAAGAGAAGGCCAAAACGACTTAAAAGGAAATAATAGTTGATAAGAAAAACAGATAGAAATACATACTTAGAGATAAGTTAATATGTCATCCATCGCTATTCTCACTCCTGCCTCTTGCTGTCTAAAAATCCATTAATAGATATTTTCCTGAAAAATGTTAGAGCAATAACTAAGGTGAATTTTTCTTATGTGAATATATTCAAAAGCATTAAAGCAAATCAAATTTACACAAGCGATAGGAAAGATTACATAATTCGATAAAAGTGAACCTCATACAAATGATACATGCACATCCAAAGAAAAATAATGCAAATAAGACATGATTGCTATCCTAACACACAAGCACATATTCAACACCACAATTCGCTGATTTAATCTCAATAATTATCACCAATTGATCAAGAGTATTAATCCCACTTCTAATTAAGGAATTGCTAAAGCGCCTTCACATAGCGAATATTGCCAAGCATTCTTCATGATTAGAAAAAGCCATAATTTTAAAAAAAATGCTACATTCCAAAGAAGTTGTTCTCCATAGTCCATTATCATGACTTGATCTCCAATTTTCAATTATATAAGCCCTATTATAAAGCATACAAAATCATAGATTTCTCTATCAAAAGTTCAAAACCATATGAATTTCCCTCAAATTCAAGGCACTCATTTATGTTTGATAAGTGGTCAAAATTAGAAAGTACATTCACAATTATAAAATCAGATTCACTTGACCCACTAAAAAAATGTAATAAGTCGACATAAAAAATTTACCCCGCTTAAACCAGATAAAACAAATATATACCCACCTACATTGCCCAGTTCATCTTCTCCTAATCCCTCACCAAACCCTCTAGCCTTGTTATGAACAAGCACATGCAAGGAACTATCATCACATCACAAATTCACACCCCAACAAAATCAACAACCAAAAAAGGAGAATAACTTGGTATATTTTGATGGGTTTTTCTGTAGGAATATATAGATGCATATAGCGGAATTTCAGGAAACAATTTCCTAAGAAGAAAAGAACGATCTACCTTAAGAAGAAAAGAACACAAAAAATAAAACCAGTTAAATTCAGTAACTTACAATACAACATTCGCCATTAAAACACAGCCAAAAAAACATGAACTTCAAGCCCATAAAGCAGGGAAAAAGGGGAAGGTTTTAAATAAACGATTGAGACCTTTGGACATCTATACTGGTTAGTCCAGCTTGAAGGCATGATAAACAGAATTGAGATATAGCCTTCACCAAAATTGACTTAGACTTACTCATGAACATCCTTCACTATTTTTTAAGGGGTTTTAGATTTAGACTAATTTGATCTTAATAGCCAGTGTTAGGATGCCTTAGATTTAGGACCAAGGCAACCAGTAGACTTGAACTCTAATTTAGACTTAATTTTAAACACACAAAACTATAACAATCAATGGATGAAATCAATTTTTAACATGCAAATGTAACCTTCCGTAGCTATCAACTCGAATAGTTATATCTTAATATAAGGAAGCAAAACCAAATTTTTAAAAAAGGACGTTCAAGGAACATTGGCGTACCAGCTCGGCTCGGGCAAGACGGTTGACCCATCAAGGGATTCTTTAGCCAGTCAATCTAAACTCTAAAGGCAATAGTTGTAACATTTGGTGCTGAGATGATAAGTATCTCCATGACACTCAGAGGCGAGTCTCTCAATAAAGGACCGGAAATCTGGTTGGGACATACTTGTCCGACCTAGTGAGATAGATGATCTGTAAATAAAACATGGACAGGACCTTGGTTGCACTTCAAAAACCCCACTCGCTGGGAAATCATGGGCTCCAAATCTGTACTCCATGCCACAGACTGTGTGAATAAAAAGCACACATGACTACATGAGGTTTGAGTAAGCGGAAGTGAAAGGAAAGTATAAGTCAATGTCTTAAAGACATAGAGTGCACTAAGGTGATACGCGTTGATCTGGAGTTGATCTTGTCTTAGAATATGAGGCTTCAATGCGTGGATAGTGCACCCAGGTGCACAGTGAGCTGTGTGCACCTGGATCAAAACGACATGACCTTGGACAATAAGCTAACCCTAGAATCCTAATAAAGATACTTACCTAATATCATAAGGAAACTATACTCGTTTCCTTATTAGTCTAGGACTCTAATATAATATACTTACCATAACTCTAATAGGCAAAGAGCAAAACACAAGGAAAGATTAAGTCAAAAATATTGGAACATGGATTAATATCCAATGTACACGCTGGATATAGGAGGTTTGCAGCTAACTACTTTCCCACTAAAATAGGAGATAAGTTTCCTCTTCTTTTTTTTTCAAAAACAAGAGATTATAATTTATAAATTTCCTTCACCGCCAACTTTGACGTTATTTGATTGTCACATATGGTAAATTTATTTTCTCTTTCCAAAATATCTCAAGATTTGAAGCAAAAAAACCTAATTTTTTTTACCCTCCATCAATATAGATTCCACTTGTAAGTAAGAAAAAAATAAGCTGATGATGAAGAAAATAGAGAAAAAGAACATTAATTAAATTAAAAAAACATATTATATAGGTTAAAAAAATGCATAATTCAAAATCATCTCATTTCATAAAACAGAACAAGATGACAATGGAAATAAAATGTGAAATAACATACTCAATTACATTAAAAGAACATAGTTATATAGGCAAAAGGAACACATAGTTTCATTTAAAAAGAACATAGCTCATAATGCAAAAAAAAGAAAGTAAAAGAACATACCTAATTACATTAAAAGAACATATATTTTCTAGGTAAAAAGAACACATTGTTTAAAATTAGATCATTTCATAAAAAGAACATAAGTCATAAAAGATAAACAAAAAAGTAAAAGAACATATTGTTTAGGTAAAAAGAACACGTAAATTAGATATCTCATTTAAAAAGAACATAAGCCATAATGAAAAATAAATATATGTAAAAGAACATACCTAATTACATTAAAAAACATATTGTCTAGACAAAAAGAACACGTAGTTTAAAATTATCTCATTTTATAAAAAAGAACATATATCATAATAGACAAAAAGTAAAAGAGCATACAGTTTTTAAAGGGAAAAAAAATACCTAATTCATTAAAAGAATCAGAATTTTTTCCTTGAATAATGCAAAATGGGGTTTTAATTCCCGAAATATGTTGAAAGGGAAATTAATTCCCTGCGTACCGTCCACGTAGGACGGCACGCGAGAAATTTTTTTTTTTTCTTTACTTAAGTAAAACCGCTACTTGAAGTAGCGGTTAACCTTTATAAACCGCTACTTCAAGTAGCGGTTATTAAAAAATAAACCGCTACCTGAAGTAGCGGTTAATAAAGGTTAACCGCTACTTCAAGTAGCGGTTTTGTGGTACCTGGAGCAAGTTGGCGTTGACTGAAGTAAACCGCTACTTCAAGTAGCGGTTCATTAATATAAACCGCTACTTGAAGTAGCGGTTTACTATAATCCCCAAATCAGACCCTAACTTTCCCAAATTCTCATATTCGACGATTGTTCTCTCAAATTTTTTCTCCCTCTCTCTCTCTCTTACTAAGTGTATATGATTTTGTTCAGGGCACTCCGTTTACTGGTCGTACTCATGCCATTGAGGAGTATATGGTGTGGTATCGTCGCATCACGAGGTTACGCATGACAGATCCATTGAGGCGACCTCCTTCTACACACTATCAGCCTGCGTCTGCAGATGTAGTACTGGTAAGTGCCATGATTTGTAGTTATACTTTTATTTATTTATCCGACTATATAATATGTATTTTTCTTTCTATGCAGGCACATACTTTATCTGATGTTGCTCATAGGTGCAGCACTGTACTAGAGGCTGCTGAGTCATTGCCTCCAGATATGGGGCGCCGCTTGTTTGCACGTACATTGCGAGACCATGAGAGGGACTCGTGTATTGATGCGATTAGCCGAGCCGGACATGGCCACATCTTACAGGGCGTGCCTACCTCCTGTGTACATACTTCGACTTCTACACCTTCTATGTCTGCTGCCCATACATCTACCACAGCACCTTTGCTTTCGCCTCCAGTCTGTCAGAGGACCTACCGACGCCGTTCTGCCACCACTCCATCTTCTCTTCATGCCATTGCAGAGTCTAGTGAGACCACACCTAGTTCATCTAGACCTTATCAAAAGAAGAAGAGGGGGTCTTAGCACTTTCATTTGTTGTTTGTATAGTTCGTTAACACTATGTTAAATATTAAACTTCGTTTGTGATTGACATATTTTCTTAATCTTACTTATTGGATAAATGTGAATGTGGATGAACTTGGTGTTTGGTGATTGATGTGTGCATAGACTTTGTATGGACTTGGATGGAATTTGGTGTTGAAATTGTAGGTTGGAAAGCTTTTTTTTTTTTTTTATGTTTCGGCATTTGGGCCGAGTTATGGGGAAGCAACAATGAGAGGTCTTTTTTTTCTCATAAACCGCTATCTCAAGTAGCGGTTTACATATTATAGAGTGTGAGTGTGGGGAAGGTGTTGACCACATAAACCGCTACTTCAAGTAGCGGTTTACATGCATAAACCGCTACTTCAAGTAGCGGTTAATATATATAAACCGCTACTTGAAGTAGCGGTTTAATTTAAATAAACCGCTACTTCAAGTAGCGGTTTACCTGGGATAAAAAAAAAACATTTTCTCGTGTGCCGTCCTACGTGGACGGTACGCAGGGAATTAATTTCCCTTTCAACATATTTCGGGAATTAAAACCCCATTTTGCATTATTCAAGGAAAAAATTCAAAAGAATCATGTTCCAATATTTTTGACTTAATATAAAGAACCCTTTTTTCTTCCTTAAAAAAAAGAACCCTTTTTTCTATATAAAAAATTAAAGAAAACTAGCCATAAAAAACGAAACTTGCATATAACTGCTAGATTTGCAACTAGCGGATTTGTGGGGATACAACAGTTTTTTTTAAAATAAAAAATGTAGCATATTTCAAAGCCTACAAACACCAAAACGACGTAGTTTAATTCCAGGTGTATGAAGAGCTACATGCACCTGGGTGCACCTACATATTTGCGACTCCAGATACACCCAACCTTTACAAATTACAATCACAGCAACACTTCCCTCTTCTCCATATTCAACATAACTTATTCAAGCAGAATTAAAAATAGGAATTCACTAAAAAGTACAAGTGTAGACGAAAATTTGAAGAAATGGTGATGCATTTAAATTCAATAACTAACATTTTTCTCGATTTCAGAAAATCTTCAACACTTTCAAGTTCACCTTTTGCTTTCTATAATTGGAGTTAAAATCATACAACCAAAAAAATCAAAAACCAAAAATCTGATGTATAAAATCAGAATAAAATCAAAACATTAAATAAAATCAATCAGGTAAATAAAATCTTTACAGCAGAAACCCAGATCTGATTGACAATGAATTTGATTATCAGAGAAAATTAAGCAGAAAATGAGGGTATGTCCACAGAAAATTAAATCGTAAATAAATGTATCAAAACACTGGTCCATTCCTTCAATTTGAATTAGAGCAAAGACTTCGAAAAAGTACAAAAAAATAAAATAAAGGCAGAAATAGAGAAAAAGAGGAGGAGGATGTAGTAAGAGAGAGAAACCTGAAAAAGGAGAGGAGGCAGAGGCTGAGAGCATCCAGAATGGAAAGGAGGTCCTCCTCCTCTTATATTTTCTCTATCCCTTTCTCCTTTGGACATGTTATTTTCTCTTTCCTCCACCTCATTTCCCACTAACCCATCCTCTTCCTTTTAACATCTCCACATATTTTTCTACAACAAAGAGGTTACTTTACACATACCCCACAATATATTCTCTAGCTTATTTTGATAATTATAGTTTTAATTGTATGTTTCATATTATTAATCTATGTATAATTAAATTAATTAATGCCATCTTTAACTACTAACAATTATATAAGTTTGTAATCCGTAAAATAAATTAACACAATTAATGAAAAAACATAAATTGCATTTGACGAACAAATTGCAATTTATGTGGTAAAAAATAAGTGTGTCAAACTATGGCAAATTTGGACTCTATTTATAGAGAAAAATAAATTATGTTCAGTGGTATATTTTATTATATATAATTTTGAACCTAAATTATTTTTATAGCCGTTGTTAAAAATAAGTGACCGTTTGAGAAACACAAATTGCAACCAAAACATTGAAGTTGTAAGAAGTGGGCCCCATTGCACAAAAAGAAAAAATCAGAATTTGTTTTTCATTCCCACAAAACGCAGCAACAATGAGAGATATAGCTGCGTTTTGATGAAGTCCCATCTTCCTCTTTGCACGCGGGCCGAGGTGTGCATTCCTATACAGAAAGAGGAATTTGCTACATCCTCTTTACAAGAGGATCCTCTTAATGTGCCCAACAATGGTGAGGAGAGATTTTGAGGAGAGAGAGAGCTAAGAGGAGGGAGAATCCTCTCCATTGTGGATGCTCTGAGGCTGTGGTGGAGAGGAAAATCTGGAAAAGGTGAGAATTGAGAGGGAACCGGGGAAAAGAAGAGAAAATTGGAAGAATTTGAGCATTGTTGCTTAGTGAACTTCAAGTAAATGTGACTCAGTTCACTATTGATTTCTACAGTAGGTGAACTTCCTATTTTTAAAAGGTTATGGATTATGGATAATCACCTTTTGTGGAGATAGTTTTTGTATCATATAGTCTTTTTTTTACATAGTCGTTTGTATATGATATACTACCTCTATTTCTTTTTTAATCTACGTTTGAATATCACGTTTCTTAACGCAAAACTTTGACTATTAATTTCTTTAATTATGAACAAATAAAAATTATAAAAAAGTTGATATATCTAACAAGATCCCATACGACTATATTTATCTTTATGCATAAACCACAAATGATGGTCAAAGTGAAATCTATATGAATGAAGTTAAAGTACAAAATGGGTAGATTAAAATGAAACGGAGGAAATAGACGACTTTTTTTTATTGTAGTCAGTTTTTTGTGTAATATAGTCAGTTTGGGTTCACAACATTCTACCGTGAACCCAATCCACCCAAAACTTGCTCCAACAATAGTTGTCACTTGTCAGTAAATGATTAGAATTTTCCCAATTGGGGGTTAGTTTAGTGAACATTAATGAAAGGGCCAGACAGCAAAGCGAAAAGTTAGGAAAGGTCCATTGACTTTGGCCACTCAAGACTTTCTCTAATGAGGAGGTACATTACAACTAAGAAGGAAGCAATTTGTAAATTAATCCATTATAAGCTAGTATCATTCACAAACCTATATATAAGTTGGTGATTGTAGATAAGTAGGATAAAATACAGATATGGAGGTGGAGAAACTGTCCCATCTTCTTGATCTTGCTGATAATCTGCAATCTGAATCACTTAGTGTTGCTGACAATATATGCTATCTTAGGGAAGAAATAGTTGAGGTTCGTAAGACTCTGTCAAATATCATAGTGTTGGTGTATAGCAAGTCAAAGCAGAAAGTCAACAATTAGTTAGTTAGTTATAGAGTTAGTTAGTTAGTTATAGAATTAGTTAGTTAGCTTCCACTAGAAGTTTCTTAACTAATTTGTTTGTTAGAAAGATTAGAGTTAGTTACAATTGTAAGCTCTTCTTTTCTTCCCGTATAAATATCAATCAGTGTAAGATTTCATCATTCATTCGAAAAATAATAAACACAAGTTTCTTTCTTCTCTCTAAACTTTCTCTCTACATTTTCTTTTCTTCAAAGTTGAGTTCATACTAAAATGTTGAACTCGACATGGTATCGGAGCGGATCAATTGATCCTCGATAAATTCAATCAATCAATTGATCATCTTATTATGATCAAACAATTCCGCAAATCATTTCTTTCCGAAAAATTACGAAATCGGTAAAAACTCCCGTAATCGGTGAGTTTTTCACTATTTTCTTCCCGAATTCTTGAAAATCATTCAAAATCTCTCTTTGTTTTCTCAAATCAACGAGATCAATTGATCAATTGTTGATAATCAGAAGCTCAGAAGTTAAAATTCTTCTATAAAAAAAATTCTCTAAAATTTCTGCAGAAATCTACTGAAAATTACTCCAAAATTTTCATCTATTTCTCGTAATATTGAAATTCATTTGTTTCTTTCTCTGAAAATCAGTAACAATGCCAACTGAAAAGACACAAAATGCACAAGATCCTAATTCAGTATATTTTCTGAATAATTCTGATGTTAATTCATCAAAATTGGTGAATTCAGTATTAGATGGAACTTCTGGATTCAATGACTGGAAACGTGCAATGACAATTTCTTTATCAGCTAGAAACAAATTAGTTTTTGTTGATGGATCGCTTGCTAGACCTGCAGCAATGCTGAAAAGTGCGCTGATGGAAGTACGAGGTATGGTTGGGCTTGCAAAATTAGACAAAGAGGAGGAAGAAAGGATTGGATATGGATTGCGACGAGTGGAGTTCCTCGTCAACGAGATTAAGGGATCTAATCTTCAAGGTGCTCTTTGTACCTGCTTTGAATCAAAGATTAAAATAAATATTCAAGGTGTGCATCTCAAACCCCAGTTCTTTTTTTTTTTATGCAAAGCAGGTAAAATATGGAAGATCAAGTTTATCTCAACCGTAAATTACAACCCACTTGCAATATTGTCACATCGTAATAAGGAATTGGATCCTCCAATTCTTACAGGAACTAGAGAGGATCCAATATCTAGTCAACTTCCTCTCATAAATTGCTTAGAGTGGTAGAATCAAGTTAAGCATAGAAAGAAGAGCACCTTATAACCTAAATGTTGGGGGGTTGTTCAAACTCATTAGGGGAACTTTGGGAGAAGAGATCTTTTTACCTTTTCTCTAATCCTAAGTGTCTACCCGTAGGTTGACCTACAAGAAGTTCTTACTGTTCATCTTATCTATCAAAAAAAGGTCTTGGAATTTTTCATGAATACTTGTATGTCATATTTTGTAGAGAGATAAATTGAAAAAATAGATTGAGGAGGTTAAGATGAACGAGGTGGCAATGGATTGGAAGTGGGTTGGGTGGGGCTCCATTCGTGAACAATCCATCCACCATCAAATCCATCTATTACCCGATTTAATTACCCTTCACCCACATCTGATATGGATGAATCGGGTGGATCGAGTGATGAATCAGGTGGAATAAAAGTATACAAATGTATTGTCGCACTTTCACTATTAAAATAAAGATTTGAGAATAAAGTGATTCATATATTAAAATTTTGATACATCTTAATATTTGTTCCATCTATTGACAAAAAATCACAATTCAACCCAAACGTTGCAAATAGACTTCAAACTATTAATATCTATAAATTTATATGTATGTAAAATTTTATTTAATAGATATATATAATTAGTGGGTGGATGGATGGGTCGGATGATGGATCGGGTGATGGGTTAGATGAACCTCAACCCGGATCCGACTCGATCCATCAGCGGATCCATTCATCATTCATTTATCATCTGCTTAAATTTAGGTTTTTGTCCATATATTTGGATCCTATGGATGATTACCCATCGAATTTGGATGAAATTGCTAGCCCTAAGAGAGACTACAAATTAAAGATGGGTTGAATCCACGGTGAAGGTGAAAGGCAAAGTTTTTTTAAAAATAAATTTAGGCGCCGTGTTTTGTCATTTTAAAATTTGCACTAGTAAATTATAATAATTGCATTAAGAAACTATGTAAAACCAAGTATACTTGGTCATTTGATAAGACTACCTTAAATTCTAAATGTCCTGGGTTCAAATCTTGTTAAGTATGGTGTTTGAGAGTAGAGATCGTCTTATCTTCCCTAATAATCTTCAAGATATTAAAGATTTTTTGTCAAATAAGACTTAAATAAAATACCACATAAAAAGTTGTTGGCAACTTAAAATGCTTTATAAATTTCCGGCTAACAAGTCAGCATGTTCGGTTTCCTCATTTTTGCATAGTTTTCTTCTCCATCACAAGATCATTTATGACCTCTCTTCGGCAATCAGTGCTACCATCTTTCAACTAGTAGAATATATTGCATCTCCTCTTCCCCGCTTTTATATGGTCTTATAAAAAAAGCCTAGATATTAACAATACAAACTGACTTGCGTGAACCCGGTTTACGTTAACATTAGTATGCACCAGGCCAAAAGCCCTAATCATTTCTGAACAATCCACTATATCATTGAAAGACCCATTATGTCATGCAGAAACCCACTATATCGAAAAGAAAACTCATTATATCATTCATAAACATACTATAATGCAGAAACTACAATATTTCTAAACAATCCACTATATCATTCAGAAACCCATTATATTATGAACAAACTCACTATATCATTCAGAAACATATATATTATGGCTATGTTTAGTTCACCTGAAATTTACTGATCTGAACTTATCTGATCTTATCTGATCTGATCTGATCTGAACTTATTTTTTCTGATCTGATCTGATCTGATCTGATCTGAACTAATCTGATCTGATCTTATTTTTACAAAACATATTATTACTAATATTATTATTACTTTGTATTTCATTACTAGTATTACTATTACTATCATTTTATTACTATGCACAACTTTGAATAATAATAATAATAATAATAATAATAATAATAATAATAATAATAATAATAATAATAATAATAATAATAATACTAATAATAATAATAATATAATAATAATAATAATAATAATAATAATATAAAATAATAATAATAATAATATAAATAATAATTATAGCATAATTAGTTTTTTTTTTTAAAAGAACACATTAGTATATGAACATACAATTAAAAATAAAAAACTAAGGACTCTTGGGTCCAATGGTATGGCTTCTTACCTCCCACATGGGAGACCAAGGTTCAAATCTTGGTGGAAGCATATATTTCAATATTATTATGGGTGGGGGAGGGGGGGTTGAGGCTTGTTGGGTCTCTAGGTGAGTGACCCTATGCGAGGGCAACCTAGAGGAAATTCATCTCACCACGGGGTTCCCAAAAGGGGCCCAAAAAAAATTAAAAATAAAAGAGCACACATTTTAGGTAAAAAAAAATAAAAGATCTATTTAAAGAACACATTTTAAAAATAAAAGATTGATGTTATTTTTATATTGATGACATGTTTGGATTTAACTAACAACATGTTCTTTGTTATATCAATAAATTATTCTTTTTTATTATAAATAAACCTATAAATATGTATAATCATATGATCTTGAATAAAATGGTTAAATATTATTCTTATGTCGTTGTCTTGTTCTATATAAACTTTGTTTTTAAAGATAAGTTGAAATCCTTTGTAGGGAAAATTTTGAACGTGATGACAACACCATTAAGTTATCCCATGCTAATCATGTTTTATATAAACTAGTAATATATAATTTATATTATTCTACCAAAATTGTTTTAAAAAATAAACATCATATACTATTGTCATGTTCGTTACATGTACAACATAAAAAAGGACATCACATATCAAAATTATAAATTAGAACAAATATAAAAAAGAACACGTACAAATGCCAAAAGAACATTCTTCTTTTTGAACACAAATAGCTTCAAATAGTGATATCAATGACATTTATAATAATAGCAACGACATTAATAATAATTACCAATATTAATAATTAATAAGTACAACAACGACAATAATAATAATCTTTTTGAACAAATGTACTAGTAAATAGTAATATTAATAGTAATAGTAATCGTATTAAGTAATAATAATAATAATAATAATTATTATTATTATTATTATTATTATTATTATTATTACAATAACAATAATAGCATTAATTAGTAATACTAATAATCATAATAATCATGATAATAATAATAATAATAATAAGTTTTTAAATATAAGCAAAATCGAACTTATCCGGATCCGATATGAACTTATCTCGATCCGATCCGAACTTATCCGATCCGAACTTATTTTTTCTGATTTGATCTGATCTGATATGATCTGATCTGAAATAAGCAAAAAAAAGGTGAACTAAACATAGCCTATATCATGCAAAAACTACATCATTTCTGAATAATCCAATATATCATTCTGACACTCACTATATCATGCAGAATCTCACTATATCATTCAGACACGCACTATATCATGCAGAAACTACATCTTTCTATATGTTAAGCACGTGTCACGATATATACTACACAATCTACATTTTTTTGCATGTTAAAACATTAAAATTAAATCCTCCACTATACTGTATATAATTTCACTATATATTTTCCGTTAATAAATTCCACTATATTGTATATAAGTTCACTACATCTCTATAAATCTCACTATATGAAGTTAATATCAATTACCAATCCGATGCACACTAAGTTAGTGTACACCGGGTCCATTTAAGTTTTTTTATTAATAATATTAAGGTCTAAGATATCCCTAATCAATTTAGAGTGAGGCCATTGGATGATCTACAAGCTAGATCATGCGAAGAGAAGTAACTTCAACTTCAAATTTGTTTCTTTATAGGAAGGAATGCAAATAGTTACTTGAGAAAGGTGAGTAAGGATGTTCTAGTGGACGTTCCCTTGTTTACAGATCCGGAGAGCCAGGGGTGGAGTTTAGTTAGAGCAGTGGAGATAATGATTGGTAGAGAAAAGAAAGAGATGAGATTATAGACTTGTTGATGTCGGATGAGTTAGACAATAATTCTTCTAGTCCAGTGTCTGTTGTTCCTATTTTTGGAATGGCTGGTACAGGCAAAACTCATCTTGCACGCCAAGTTTACAACGATAAAAGAGTCCGACAGCATTTTGATGGCTTAGAGTGGGTAGACAGTAGGGGAGCTATGCAAAGCGCACATATATAGTATTTAGATTTGCTCACATAGTCGGCGAAAGTCGAGAGAGTAGTATTTCCACGTTGCAGGAAAAACTGAACGGCAAAAAATACTTGCTTGTATTAGGAGACTTGAACTATGGTCAAGATTTTGAGGAATGGATGAGTAGCTGGTTACAGGATTTGTTGCGTTGTTTTGCTAAATGTAAACCTGGAAGCAAAATATTATTAGTCACCTCCAGGTCCACCTCTGTTAAAGCGGAATATCGTGTCCAACTGCCAATCGCTAAAGGGGCGCCCTATCTGTTGCAACCATTTCATCAGAATGATAATCTAGCATTGATACAAAGTATAACATTTAAAGGTATAGCTGAAGAAAATAGAAATTCTCATCTGATAGACATTGGTCTTCGAATTTTAAATAAGTGTGGCAATGATCTATATACCAATAGAATCATAGCTTCCCATCTTTCTTTTGAACCTATTAGTCAGGAGAAGTGGCAGTATTTCTATGATATGTTGCTCAATACAGCAGAGGATCCAGTAAAATCTGTTAAGTCAGCTGAAAACTTGATGCGGGTGGATGGTTCAATGATGTTGCCACGTATTCCACATACAAAACTGTTCTTAAATTACATTTGGTTGTTTCCACTTGACTACAAATTTAGTAAGATAGAGCTGCAAAAGCTTTGGGAAGTCCAGGGGTTAGTTGATGCAAAGCCATCACTAGTAGGAACATTAGATGATTTTCTAGAGAAACTTCTTATCATGGGATATTTTTGGAACACAGAAAAGCAGATAAAAACGGTGTCATAGTCTACTACGATATTGCACATACTTTGGTGCATGAAACGGTGTCATAGTCTACTACGATATTGCACATACTACGATAAAAAACTTCAAGAAAATTTTGCTAACCTCAAGTCTTTAATACAACTTGAGATTAACGCAGGGGCGGATCTAGCGTGGGTTCAGCTGAACCCACAAAAATTTGGAAAAAAAACAAGGAAAAATTCTGGAAAAAAAAACAATAGGTTATAAGGAAGGAAGCGCGCTAGAGTTCACTTAGATCAACAATAGCTCAGTGGTTCTGCGTGATAACTTAATGAAATCTGTCCGCCCACGCGTGATGCGTGTCCCGAGTTCGAGCCTCCTCGACTCCTTTTTTTTTTCCAATCTGATTTTCTTTTCTCTAATTCTTTCTCCTCTCTTCGACTCCCCCTTTTCATTTTCACAAACCAAAAACCTAGGGTTTAACTCTCAAACTGAAACTCGACAAAGGCAGTAAGGCACGACGCGGCGCCACCACAAGTCCACGACCAGGCTCCTCTCGCACTCCGACGAGTCAACGACCGCCGTCCACCGGCTGCGGCATAATCGCACGGACGCATACGCATTTCTCATCTCTCCTCTTCTGTCTTCTCTAGCCTCTACTCGAATTTGTTTAGGTAATTGACTAATTTCTTTGCTTAAACTTTCATTTCATTTACCAATTCATTTAGTAATCAAGTAATGCTTGGATAGATGGTTATTTAGTATTTACAAATTAAATTATTGGAATGCTTGGATGAATTGAATTGAAATTATTGGAATGCTTCATGCTTGGATGAATTAAATTGATATTATTGGAATGCTTCATGCTTGGATAAATTGAATTGAAATTATTGGAATGCTTCATGCTTGGATAAATTGAAATTAGAGATTTAGAGTATAATTTAGTGATGTCAAATTGTCAATTGCCAAGAAAGTTGTTTAATTTTATGGTGTGTTTGGATGAAAGGATTTCATTTGAAATTCTGGAATTGGATGAAATGAGTTGTTTGGGAACCAAAGAATTTAAAATGATAGAATTGAACTAGATTCTAAAATGACGCTAGAGGCCCATGAATATATGGAATTCCAAATGACATATCTTTTGCTGTCATTTCAAATTCTTTATCAAGCCCAAATTTTCACATGCTATTACAACTCAATTTCTCTCCCTGTGCCACGTCCCTTTCTCTCTGCTATACTAGAATGCCAATGTCACAACCAGCACCAACTTCATTTTGTCATTTCTTCAGCCGATTTTCTTATCAACAGTGAAGAAACTTTCTATACTTCAAGTTCCATGGAAAGATTGATTTGTCTGAGTTAGTTTTCATTATTTATCTTTATTTTCTTGATTTAATTTTTTTCATTGGTCTCTTTGTGATTATGTTCATATTATGTCAATTTCATAATATGGTAGATGTATTCTAGTTCATCTATTCAGATTTCGAATCCAAATTCCTCTGCTAATTAAGTTTTAATTAGGAAAATGAATGGCATTTTGTTGTAATTGGAATTTTGGATTTCCAAATCTAACTCTTGCCAAACACTAGATTTGTATTTGAATTTCAACATTTCAATTTTATCATTTGAAATGAAGAAATTCAAATGAAAATCAGGTTTCCAAACACTACCTTAAGTAATTTGTGAATGAACGACTCATGAAGGATGAAAAGTTTGGAACACTTTTGGAAGTCTCAAAAGTCTTCAGCTTGTTCTTCACCAAATACAAGGGAGTCTCCAATTGATGAGGATGAACTTCAATCCCATCCCACTGCCCCTAGTTCACTGCCACCACAAGTTCCACAACAAAGTCAACAAAACATGGGTGATCAACTATTGAATGATAGTTTAGTGTGGAAAGAGTGTTCTCCTCAATGACTTATGTGAAGAACAAGTTACGTAATAGCATGGCGTGATCAACTATCAATGATAGTTTAGTCACCTTCTTGAGAGATCTTTTCCTCGAGTTAGTGATGATGATGTATTAGAATGCTTTCAAAATATGAAAACGCGTAGAATGATTTTTTAGTTTTTTTTCTTGTAATTTAAGAAGTTATTCTCGTATTTATCGGTTGTAATTCCGAATTTGAATTAATGTATTTTATTTTTAAGCAATTTAAATTGATCTTTTTTTGTTTAACGTCTCTTTAATTCCGAACCCACGTAGGGAAATCCCTGATACGCCACCTGGATTAACGAATGCCCAAAGCTAGAGAAAAGATGTAAGCAAACCCAATGGTGAAGATTACAATCTTATTAGCCACATCCCTAAAGTTCATCTTGGAAAATTGCAGTACACTGGTAATATATTTATGGTATAATTGATAATAGTGCCTCAACTTCAGGTGATAATTTTTTAAAGCGGTCCAACTATATATTAATCGTGTAGGTCCCAACTTTAGGGGGTCTTAACTTTTAAGCGGCCCTAAATGACTGAAACTAACTTAATAGGTCATATCTCGTAAAACTTGGATCACACCGTAAAGGGTTAATTGAGGGAGGAAGATTTAACTAGGTGGAGATTTTCAAAAAATCGCCAGCTTTAAGTCACCGAGGCCCGCTAAAAGTTAAGACACTCTAAGAGTGGGCCTACATGCGTTAATCAATAGCTTCAAACCTTTTAAAAATTTTCACCCAAAGTTTGCACTCCATATTCACACAAGTTAATCACTAGCTTATTGTCATTTTTTTTTTTGGTTAATTTTGACAGGAAGATCTTCACCTTTCACTGAGTCACAAGATGCCCCTGCCCCTGGCAGATGATCCTGTGGGTTGCAAGCCGTGTTTAGATTATAATCATGTTTTTCACAGGTATCATATCCCAGCCTTTCGAACTCCGAATTAATGTACATCAAACAATTTCACTGTTGAATCTCATTAATGTCGAACAACGTCAGAGACAGAAGAAAGTCCATCTGTAAGAGTGGAAAATCAATTCTATAAGAGCTTTAGTAAGAAGTTGCTTCAAGGAAAGGCAGATGTCCAGCTTATTGTTGTCAAGGGTGATAAGAGTAAATATGTGCTTTTGATGCATATCGTCTTGCTAAGCAGCTACAAATGTTTGGAGAAAAGAAATGGGAGATAACCAGTAAAGTTTGGGTGAAGTTGCTTTGTTATGCTGCTGTTGGTTGCTCGCCTAGGTCTCATATTGCACAATGAAGGAAAGGTGGAGAGCTTATTACACTGGTGTGGCTATTAATGGCTCGTCTTGGCTTAGGCGAGCGCTTCTTGCAAAACCAGGGATCCGGATGGACTAAGCTTATTATGCAGAAATGAGCGCACTGCTGACTTGTAGTTGCAGCTGTTATAAAGCATTATGTAATTTTGATGGTGTATCATCACTCAATTTTTGTTATTTAATTTTTCCAATGATTTTTGGCTCTACCATGACTTGACTTCCTAATTTCCTAAGTATGTTTATAGATTAACTTGCACTTCTAGGTGGTGCTTGCTGACCAATGTTTAGTTATAGATATAATCGATTGGCAAGTTTGCAACCTGTATTGTAGTAATTTTGAAAGATGCGAACCCTATGTAATTTTGACAACACTACTGAAGATACAAAAACTTGGTATAACCGGTGAACCGAATTAACTACAAAAAAAAAAATCAATATCCGGTCCGCTAATTTGGTTTCATACATTAGTTGGTTTTGCGATTTAAAATTAGGCAACGCCTGCTCTATATTAAATGGTAACGCACTACCTTTCTGAATGTAGTCCCGCTATGAGATTGTTAGCGTACGGGACAACAAATGGGATTCCGTGCACGATTATCTAAAAATTAGTGCATCTCTTGCTAGAAATTCACTACGACATTTTGTAGAAGGGGTGGTCGCCCACTTCGGTGACAAATATTTCAATGAAACTGACCGAATTATATATTATTAGAAAATATTTTATTTCATTGAAAATCAACTGTCCTCTATTGAAACAATAGAAGAGCCAAAGACCACACTATTATTGCTGGAAATACAAATACTTATCTTAGGCTTTCGCACTTATTTAGTAGTTCTGGAGACACGCATACATGTCTAAGGCGAAGCAATGACTACACACATTATTATACAATGCAACTATATGCATTATTGATTGATGGATCACACAAATGAATCTTCTCAAATTGCTAGCTCAGGGTCTCCAACACCACCTGCAATATCAGCAGCTTTGTTGATATAGCTCGCAACGATTGTAGAAAACAACCGATGACCGCACGTACGACTATTTGGGTCATTGAACTTGGGAGCAGATCACATCTATTTTTATGTCGCTACCAAATTCCACGTCTTGCCATCGATCACAATGGCCGGGCTAATAGTAACACATTGATTAGGCACTTGCTTGTTCGAATTATAGACATACCGTTGAGATCTTTCCCGCCTGGTCTCGAGATCTATCATTTTAGTATCCGGTTTAAAAGTTTTACTTAATCCACTATTGACGACCAGAGTCTCAATATACTTGAAGCGTGCAGCCTCAGATACCATTTGGATACTCGTAAGAAGGAATCGAGCCTCCTCCGCGGCTGACACTGGTGTTTTTGGATCATAGAAGGCTACAATTCTCTTCCGCAATTCCTGAAGCCCCAAGGGAAGGTCCTTCCTGGGGCCGCCCACCGCCTGTATATTATTATAGTTGCTGTCATATTTAAGTGTTGGTTGATTATCCTTCTGATCAAAAAGCTTAGACCTGGCAAATTTAACATCAGGCTCATTCAAGAATGTGCCTTGAGTTTGGCCACCAACACGATAAGCCACCAGATACACATTATCAACTCTTATGGCTAAGGTGACCCATTGTGCTGCGGTAACTTTAAGATCCACGTAAACATATTCCGCGCCTGCTGGTAAGGGTGCTCGCGTCACTAGCATGTTGCAAGCCTTTGTTGCTTCCAATCTTGTGCGTAAATTTGTTAAGAACTGAGAGTAGCCTTTTGTACCGCCGCTCAGGTCATATGTTACAGTAGGGTAAGCACCCAAATGAAGTTGTTCCCGCCTCGCTAACTTCTTGTGCTGATGATGGTCTCATTACAAAGATAATGCACCAAATGCATACTGTTGCAGCTATTCCGTGTGCCATCTTCATACTATTACTCTTTAGCCCTATAAGTATATATGTCAAAATGTTAAGTAAATATATTTGATATATATATATATACGTATCAGCTCATAACATGTACTTTTATTTCTTTTAGATGATATATAGAGAGGGGGAGAAGTAACGTATTTCTAACCGACATAACTTATAATAGGGCATTTGGGAAGAAACTTGGGGGAAAATAAAAGGTGTTTTGGGAAGAGTGTCAGAAATGTAGAGTCTAATTAGTGTGTTATAAGTTCTAAGAGTTAAAGATTTTGAGTTTCACAGACACAAGTTAATAAAGGTAGAGAGGAAAAGAAGAGGACAACAAGAAGGTTGGTTAATTTCCCTTTTGAACTAAGGGAAATGGAAATGGTTCGCAACACATACTTTAATACTCCCTATGTCTCATAATATAATGCTCACTTTTCATTTTTCACAGGAATTAAGAAAAATGCAATGAGTAGTATGATTTCCAAAAAATGTTTTTAATGAAGTGCTTTTTGATACTTTTGTATTAAAACTAGTTTTTTATTTTCTTTTTCCTTTAAAACAAAATTAAAAGGTAATAAGTGTTCCTGGAATCGTGTAAAGAATAAATGGGGTCACATGTTTTGAGAGAAAAGAGGGATTTTAAAAAGCTTAATAGAAATTAAGGATAATTTAATCAAAACAAATCGATTAAAAAAAAATAAAAGATAACATTTTGGGACACCAAAAAGAATGGAAAGACTATATTATGACTGACGGAAGATTAAATAATTAACGATATACTTGCCTGCAACAATAAAAATGATATACTTGTACTTAGTGGAAAAATGCTAGTATATGACAAGAATTATATTAAGACAAACATCTATTTAGAAAAGAAGTAAATGTTAACCTACAGCGATCTGACCTGGCATGTCTAATCACTAGCGACTTCATCTATAATACTACCCCTGTTTCTTTCTTTTCATCAATACAGTGTAACTTTCAGTTTGCTAAAGTAGAGCTTTGATCAATTATAAAAATTTGATATTTTCAAAATATATGTGTAGAGACGAACCTTAGAAAATTAAACATAATTATGTTTTTCTTACATATAAATAATAAATAATGACCGAAGAGAAGTATGTGATAGAAGCAATAAGTGAAAATGCAAGTGTCAAGGTTATAGTGTGAGCCATCTGTTTTTAATTAGCGTTAAAATTATTGAGAAACCGATGGAATACTTAATTTTATAATGAATTATATACTTTATTGCGTATTACAATTAATCAACTATATTTGCCAAACAAGCTTCTAAAAAACTATATTTGCCAAACAAACACCTATACAATTTAAACATCTACATGGAGTGCTAATCTATAAAAGCTATTAGCCAATAGCTAACAACTACACCAAAACACTAATAGCTACTACAATAGCTAACAACTACACCAAAACACTAATAGCTACTACAATTAGGGTTGTTCAAAGACCAGGGCGGACCGGAATCGGACCGGACCTGACCGGACAAAAGATTCCGGTCCGGTTCTGGCCGGAAGAAAATCCCGATCCGGGTTTCCGGTCCGGTCCGGTCCAAACCTCGGGAAAATTCCGGTCCGAACCAATGGGACCGGAATTTCCGATTTTTAGTATAAAAAAAAGTTTATATGGTAAAAAAGTTTAAAAGGTAGTGAAATGTTAGAAATTTAGAACTACTATTTATAAACTTTAGAAATATTGTTATATTATTAAAATTTTAATATATCTAATTTATAAATATTTTTAAATCAAATGAAAAATATATTTTTTTTTTAAAATAAAGATTCCGGTCCAACAGATCCAAGACCGGACCGGACTGAAAAATCTGAATCCGCACCTTCTGGTCCCGGGTCCAGGTCCAAATTTTTCCAGATTCCCGGTCCACCGGTCCAGCTGGTTCCGGTCCGGTCCTGGACCGGTGAACACCCCTAACTACAATAGGGGACCACTACCATACAAAGAATTTCATACCTTATTCGTCTCAATTATTTTTGTCAATTATTATCCGATCCCAAATTTTAGAATAACTAATAAGCATTCAGTATTCCTAAAATCTTTTTATTATGAAGACTAATTTTGATTGCAAAAAGAAAAAGTCTAGTTTGAATATAAGCTACACATGTGGATGTGGAAGAGAAAGGTGAAACTTTTGCTTTCCCCTTTGAAGTAAGTTTTACATGTTCAACTTTATGGTGTGATTTGAACTGATCTTTTGGTCGGCTAGATCAAACTTCAACTATGATGTTATACAATGGATCATTCGGACATTTAATTTGTAATATAATCTGGACATTATGAAATTTGTTCTGCGACATTTGATATTGACCAAACTATATAAATCTATAACAAGACTTTTTTTTTTTTTAAAGGAACAAGACAGTTATGTGTACCGAAATGAGAAAAAAAACTGAAGTAGAAGAAGGAAAGTATAGACAGGCAAAAGTAGACTCATAGGACAACTACTTGAAAATTTCATATTTCTAATTAAGAGAGAAACTTACAGCAATCCACAGAGCATTGAGGGTTGAGTACTTGAGTAGGAGGGAGACTGAATGGCAGCTATAAGTAGTAGAAACTAGAAAGGTTTGTGGGCTATGGGTGATTCAAATAAAGGATAACTATAATGATAACTTAAATAAGCGAGGGATATTGGTGGGACAATTATTTCCTCCGTTTCATAATAAGTCAAACACTTACTATTTTAAACGTTTCAAAATAAGTCAAACATACCTTAAATCCAAAAATGAAAATGGACAAAACGACAAGAAGCATCCATCACAAACTTACGTAGGCCGTTTTCTCCTCATCCTTTCGATAATTTAAAATTGTATCTTACGACTTTCGAAAGTGATGTTTATTAAATCTTGCGTTCATCCTTTATATTCGACTTATTATGAACAATAATAATAAGACAAATTTAGTGAGCATCCACACTCTAAACATATTTTAACTTTAACTAATAATGCATCCACACTCTAAACATATTATTAGTATTGCTCAAGCCAAGCCTTGCAATAATTTGCGCCTCATGAAATTAAATTATAAAAATCAAAATTTTTTATAAGAGGAAGAGAAGGAAGTGTCATTAATGACTTCTTTTAATACGAAGAACGAAACAAAAATACTGTAGATAGAAATTAACCTCTTGAATCCGCATCCAATATACACTCGATAAATCAAAACGAACACTTATAGTTAGATTTATTTATTTTTTCCTTTTTAATTTTGGCGACAACTAAAAAATCGTGCCTTATATTTTTTGGAGCCCTGTGCAGTCGCTCAACCTGCACATGGCCTTAGCCGCCTCTCGTATTGCTTATTCATCCAATAAGTCGCTGTCGTAAATAATTGTCTTGGGGACTCGTGGCCTGTCAAGTGTATCACGTGTTTCTCGTCGTTTTTTTTTTGCTTTTTTTTTTTTTTGAGGAAGTTTGTCGTGGCCTGCTGATGTGAAGCATTATGTAATTGTGATTTGTGATGGTGTAGTATCACTGAATTTTTTTACTTGACTTCTTCGTGATTTGTGATGGTGTAGTATCACTGAATTTTTACTCTACCATTACTTGACTTCTAAATTTCCTAAGTATGTTAATAGATTAACTTGCACTTGTAGGTGTTGTTTGTTGGGGCCATGTTTAGTTATAGATAGGGGATGTTCAAAAAACCGAAACCGAAAAAGCTCGTCTCCTAAAACCTGGCCTAATGCGTGGTAATCGTATCGATTAAAAAAAATTGACAATATGCATTACCGAACCAAGAAAAGTAATCTGTTAAACGAATCATTACGCTTATGATTTTGAAAAATGGTTAACCGAAAACCTGAAATATTTTTTTCCTCTCGTATAATTATTTTGAAACTTTTTCCAACAATTACCTTAATTCTAATATTTGTTACTAAGTAAGAACAATTAGAGGAAGTGTGTGATTATTTGGAAACTTTAGTACTAATATAAGCACTATAATTAGGAAATGGAGTAAATTATTAGTGTTATTATGTCTTCCAATGGATTTATTATACACTTTATATTAGAGTATATATAATATTAAAGTATATGCACAAAAATTAGAAAATATATATTTACATTAAGTAAAATATAATATTACAACTTAAATAACGGGTAAGGTTAACCGACAAACCGTACCGAAAAAGGCGGTTAACAATAAGGCGGTAACCTGGCTAAATGCTACTAGCGGACCAAAATATTGTTTCTTCTAATTAACCACCCAAAACACCCCTAGATATACATATAATTCGATTGGCAAGTTTGAAACCCGTATTGTCGTAGTAATTATGAAAGATGTGGAACCTTATGTTTAGTTATGTAATTTTGACAATACTGACCATACAAAACCTTGGTATAATCAATGTACCGATTTAATCACACAAAAAAAATCAATATTGGTTTGCTAATTGGGTTTCATACATTTAGTTTCGTATGACACCACCTACTTTTAATTTAAAATAAAATTAGACAATGGCTCAAGCCCAATATGAAAAAGAGAATGGACTACCATTCCGAATATAGTAATCGCTTCTAAATGTATTTATTGACCGCTTAATCCATTCGAAGAATCACATTCTTTAATCAATTTAGTCACTAGCTTTAATCTATTCTAAGATTGCCTTGATTATTTTAAAATTTGGTCGTTGTAGTTTGAGACTCAAATGCAAACAAAGGAAGGAGAAAAGAAAGGAAGATTAGGTTGATGCAAAATATTTAGGAATAGTATAGGGTTAAAATGAGAAGAAATGATCTTGTTACGAGAATACCGCATATTCTAATTATTTGTGTTAATTTGTAAGTAGAATAAATAAAACATATGTTTCTAGATTTCAACAAGTTAAACTAAACAGTGGCTGTATCAGTTAAGGTAATTAGATAGATTCTTGTCCCCAACCAAGCACATCGTACCAGATTAGGAGTCATTCAACCTTGATTTGATTCCATACACATGGACCATGGTACCAGATATCTGCTTGCTAACCAAATATCCTTGTAATTTAATTTAGAATAAATTGTAACACCAGACAGCAAAGCACCAAATAAAATATTAAGTAGGCAACGGGGTAAGATGGCATCTTTGCAAATCACTTGATAGAGATATTGATGTTTGAATGAAAGCAGAGGGAGATAGAAGATTAGAACGTACAGGGAGAGAAAAATGGACATGTCCCATCTTTCTATTATTTTTGAAATGTATGTTGGATTCAGTGCCAATTTAGAATACATAGCTCATCAACTTCTTGATCGCGAGGACATGATGATTTCTAATTATGCGGACCCTCGAGAATATCAAGTTGATGCTACTGAGTGCGTGCAAGCAGCTGCAAAGATGGGCGGCCTTGGAGCTTAAGACAAATAGGTTGAAATCAGCCTCAAATATGGATTGTGCCGACTGGAGTTCCTCGCCGCCGAGATGGCAGTGATTGATCGTAAAGGTACGCCGCTCAAACCTCAACTTCTGCATTTGCTTGTCATAAACTTACAACTAGTTTTTGCGCCCCGACCATACCCGAAAGAATTATATCTTTCATTTATTAATATTTTACTTTGTAGTAATAACATCAAGTATCACTTGGTTTAGTTATAAGCACATTAGTATATATGATCGTTTCGCTTAGAACGCCTTTTCATATTTTAAGATAGATGTTATGGCAAAAGGTGTGATAGACCATAATTCTATAGGAAATGACAAATATTTGGGATTTTTTTTTATTTGCTAAGTAAGGTATATATCAAAACCAAGCCAATTACAACCTACAGAGAAACCAAGAAAAGGCGAACCAACTAGGTTGGACCCCAACACCAAGACACTCAAACCCACTACATACAAACATTAACCTGCTAAGTTCCTTAGCCACTCTTTTGCCCGCTCTTGCCACTTTCTTAGGCAACACACAAGAACTTCTATTAATTACATCTTGCTTAGTATTCTATACACAATGCTATGTACCGAATTAACTTTGTGATTCCAAAAACATCATTTCGAGTCCACCAAATATGATAAACAAGAAAGCCAAGAGCCACAAAGAAACACTTGTTTTTGAAACTTGGACCATCTACTCCTTGTTATCCACCGAATGATACCTTGGACATTATGCCGAGGGATTCTAACATCAAACCGTTTAACACTTTCAAAGAAACAACATCACCGAAATGGCATTCGAACATCAAATGCTCTTGGGTTTCATCCACTGACCACGTATCAAGCAAACCGGCAAAGCTAGCAACACCCATATTGAATAATCTCTTTGTTGTTTGTAGTCTATTCATCGTCACAAGCCATAGAAAAAACCTATGTTTTGGAATCACTAACCTGTTCCGCACAACTCTGTCCCAATGCACCTTGACAAAATCACCAACCGACTTGGTATAGACAGTTTGTACGTAATATGCCACCATGTGATTTATTTGCTCGTAGTAATCACATTCTTGATCTCTTCTTTAACTTCACAAATTTTCTTCCAATACTACCGCTTGGGGAGGCCGGTATTCCCACCGCTACTATCCTTCACATACAACTCACTCACCCATTTAATCCGGAGATTATCTTTTTTTGTAGCTATGGCCCAAGTATACCCGCCCATAGCATCTTTATTCCATTGCACAATATTCCTAATCCCTAAACCACCAAAGATATTTAGGAATACAAAGCTAGGCCAAGCCACATACCCCCTTTGCTACTATAATGCTCACCATTCCACAAATAAGCTCTACAAATCATCTCAATATCATGTAGGACTTTCTTAGGCAAGATAAACAACTCGAGACCAAGACACATGTATGCTCAAGAAAAGTAATTAACAAGAATTAATCTACCTTGCACTAGTAGAGAGAAATGATAATTTGCGCTCGGACATGACCCTCATTTGCGTCGGACCCGGTCCGACAAGACAGCCCTCGCCGCATGAAAGACATCATCCGTCGGACGCGAAACGACGCAATTAAACGAAGATTTGCGTCGCACACAACTAGCATGCGACGCGTATGTCCATCCCTTGCACCCACTAGACAGCCCTCCGCAGCTTCATCTCGTAGCCGCATGCTTTGTGCCATATGCGACGCAGATGAAGCCTCATGTGCGTATATGGCTCCGTACATGCGACGATGAGGCGGCGCTGTTGGGCCAAGCGCACACACCTATCTGCGCGCATGCAGGCCATATGCGACGCACATGAGGCTTCATCGTCGCATATGGCACAAAGATGCGACTGCAGATGAGGTATTTTTTTTTTTTCAAACTTTTTTTGTTTTTGTTTTCTAGCTATTTTTTTTTTTTTCAAAACTAAGCAAACATTATGTAAATAATTATGAGCGTAAAAATCGACAGAGTCTCCTTTGTAATTTGGACAACCCAAGAAATCGTTGGGAAATGTTTGCATATATATAACCAAAACCTCGTTTCGTGACATCTCAATCAAGCAACCAATGTTGCAATCAATCAACCAACAAGGTTCAAGCAACCAATGTTGCAATCAATCAACCAACAAGGTTCAAGTAACAAAATATTATGCTAACCTACAAATACATACACTAACCATCAAATTTAGTCCGCCGTTAACCCAACCGCATACAAAGTATTCCGCAAAAGTTGTTTGAGTTCGTTGATCTCATGTATGGAGTATGGCTCAAGACTTGACGAAAAGCCTAGAAATATATTAAACTAGTTAATATACTTTAAAATTCTATAAGTCTAAATAATGAATTTACAACATACATATACCTCATTCAAATTCTCTCGCCCTAGTAGTAGCGGATGATTAGAAACATGTATCTCATCACGAAATAGCCGCATTCCACTCCTCCCGATTGTTGAGCACACTCACACCAAATTTAAGATATATATTAGAATTGGAAAAAAATCCTAAATAGAATTATAAAGTATCAAATACGAAACCATAAGAATTTTACCCGCATATATGTCCAAGACAATTTAGTTCCTTTATTTGATCCTTTAAGCCGCGTGTATTTTGTATATGCACTAATATAGAGATTTTGTAACAATTAATTACTATAAACATTTTTAAATTATTTAAAATATCATAAAATGCATGTAAACTTATTAACATGTATAACAACTATGAACTTACGTATTCAACGATAAATTAAGGATCTATCTTTCTTCATCGAATCAAATATATATACCGTTCTCTTAGATAGACAAATGACAAGAAGAATCCAATGATCCCTAAGGCATGAAGCACAATGTGATGTTTTATCTCTATTACATAAGGGAGGGGGGAGCACATCTGTAGTCTTTGGATCGACTATTTGCCCCCCTTCCCTTTCTAAATTACAAAAGGAATCACAATACCAAAATGGGGGTCAAACAAAGCCAAATTTAAATTAATTTTCAACAATCACTCGAAATCACTTATATATGAGGAAACTTTACAAATCACTCATAGAATTGAAAAATAAAGTTGTAAAATCCACGCTAAATCCCTTCAAATGATCGGGAAACTTTACAAAAACTAAAAATTAACTTACAAACTAAAACTAATATATTAGGACGTCAATACATACAAAAACATTCACAAAATTCACTTATAAATCATTGTTCTCAATAACCTTTCACAATTACATACTCACAAAAATTACCTAT